>CM060131.1:6581202-7181202 GCA_030522415.1 Channallabes apus | reverse complement strand
ACCAAGTCATTCAACACTGCTAACTGAATTTGAAATTGAGAGGAAAAAAAAGATATGTCTGCATTTATCCACAAATTTAATTTTGCAATGGGTACATTTTGTCCTTGTCAAACCTGCTGAAGAAGAACCAAACTAAGTACTCTGCGACTAAAATAAATTACTCCATAAAATTACAAATAATAACACTCAACTTTGCAACATACATTTATTAATTGGACTGAAAAGAAAATTAGAAAATATTCCTGAAACAAAATCTGCAGAGGTAAAACAACATGGAACATTCATGTGCGACTGATGGAAACTCAATAAGTCACAATCCCGATTTCCTGTGGAGGCTGAAGACAGTCCTCTTCCTACCTGAGGACAAACAGGGCCATCGTGCACCTCTCAAGTTCTGCCTGAGCTTCATCTTTCTGAACAACCTAATAAAAGAAAGGACATTTGTTAGACAAGTTGCTCTATTTGGCAAAACAATGTCTGATGTATGCATGTAAAATCACTTAATGCTCCCTATGAGTGAAAAAAACACCTAAGATTATGGTGCAGCATGATAAATGTAATTAGCTCAATGAATAGGCCAAAACAACCGACATACATATACACACACATTATGTATTAATGATAAAGTTTATCATTTTAAGTATTAATATAAACTTGAGTACGGCGGCGCGGTGATGTAGTGGTTAGCACTGTCGCCTTGCACCTCCAGGGTCTGGGTTCGATTCCCCGGCCAGGCTCGAATCCCGTCTCTGTGTGCATGGAGTTTGCATGTTCTCCCCGTGCTTGGTGGGTTTCCTCCGGGTACTCCGGTTTCCTCCCACAGTCCAAAGACATGCAGATTAGTCTAATTGGTGTTCCCAAATTGACCGTAATGTGTGAATGTGCGTATGAGTGTGTGCCCTGCGATGGATTGGCACCCTGTCCAGGGTGTACCCCGCCTTGTGCCCTAAGCCGCCTGGGATAGGCTCCAGGTCCCCCGCGACCCTGAATAGAAGGATAAAGCGGTATAGAAAATGAATGAATGAAGGATAAACTTGAGTAACATCCACTTCTTAATTCATAGGGTTTAATATGATGTTGGGCTTTTGCAGCTTGTGGTGGAAATTCTGAAAATATTATTAAGACAAGTAATCCATACACTGGGTAAGAGCAAAGTAACAAAGGTTTTTGAAACAAACTAACTGAAAGGCAGTCGCTGTGTCATTTTTTAGTATCAGTAACATGCTAAACCATTTACCTTGTTTAGGGCTGTAGCTGTTCCTCCGCCGAGGAAGAGTGACCAGCCTACATTTGCTCCTGGGCTAGTCCACGGGTTTCCTAAAGTGTAACCATGAAATTTAATAGGGACATCTTTTTTTCTTCTATTCTCTGACATCCGTGGACCCCACAGATTTTCTGTGTGTACTGACACACTAGGGGTTACATATGCAGGTTACATATACTGTACATGAGCCTGTACAATTGAAATACCTAGGTAAGGTCACATATGCGTTTAACCCACACACCCACATTACTGTGTTTGTTGACGATAGTTCTATGAACGGGCAACTACCATCATTTGGAAAATAATTACCATCTATACTACATTTAGGTGACCTACCTTTTGAACGATTGGTTATACGAACGTAAGTGGTGCACTCAGACCATCCTAAGTCAGGTTCCACATTTTCCTTTTGATCTTGCACAACGCAAGTGTCTCCTTTTTGCCAAGGGACCATATAAGTAGAATTGTCTTCATATTTCTTAACAGGCAATGGGGAGCAACAGCTCCCTGGCACATCAAAACATAGGTTATTGGAATAATTACACTCAGGGACTGCTGAGTTTGGCCTCCCTGTTTGTTTGTATTATGCTGATATCTGTAAGATGGCCATGGTGGTTATCGGTATAATACAAGACGTGTTGTCTGCATTTGCTTCTGCTGTTGTGACATTATTTAGGGGCAGTGCTACCCAGCACGAGGACATGACATGGCATACACAACACAAGAGGTTATGTATGTCTGTTATATTATCAGCAATGTCTAATGATAGGGCACATTCCCAATTCCCTGCACATCCATTGAGATTAGCATTATGCCTTCTTATCATGCTGTCTCTTCTCTTTATTCTAGTTAAATGCATGTGGCTTGAGTTTGTTGAATAGACTTTACCATGACCATTTCTCTCCGAATTCTCAATAAGTAGGCACGTCAGGGTAACCAGAACTATTATTATTCCTAAAATTACCCAAATTGCTTTGGGGTGTTGTTTTATCATTTGTAACCAAGGGTCCAGTCCACCTAATTCAATGTCTGTAGTGTGAATAATCTCAGTCACTAATATTCTCCGTCCTCTAAAACAGTCTTCTATTCTGTTAGTAGTTACAACACTTACTTTTAACTCTAATTACTTTTATATGTCACCAATGTTACTCAGTGCTACTGCTACTTTGACACCTTACAATTTCTTCATGTGTTGTCCTCAAATGTAGTGTACTTATTGTTGTGATGAATTTGAGTGGAGAGTTGTGGTTCTGCATTGTTTCTGTCACTCTAGTTGGTTCTTCTGACCCATGCACTTTGCGTGCAGGTGAGGGTCTGTTGGGGTTTACAGGAGAGGTTACTAGCACGTCACTGCTCACCCTTGTTGACCTTGACCTTGTTTTCTCTTAGGTTCTGGAACATGTTTGGGGTTGTTGGCGTGTACCCTCATCTCTGTTTCCACTACTTTGACTTCTGTTTGTGGTGTTAGGAGGACGGTCAGTGGGCCTGTATTAAAAATAAATTTTCAATTTCAATTTCAATTTTATTTATATAGCGCTTTTAACAATGGTCATTGTCTCAAAGCAGCTTCACAAAAATTAAAGAAATTTAACAAAAAAACAAACAAAAAAAAAAAAAATATATATATATATATATATATATATATATATAGAATATATATATATAAAATAATAAATAAATAAATTAAATTATAATTGAAAATAAATAAATAAAAACAAATAATAATAATAATTATAGAAAAGAAAATCATTGGAAGTGTGGATGTGTGAGAAAAATGTGCAGATAATAATGAGACGAATGAATGAAATTTCTCTGATGAGCAAGCCAAGGGTGACGGCGACGGTGGCAAGGAAAAACTCCCTGAGATGGCATTAGGAAGAAACCTTGAGAGGAACCAGACTCAACAGGGAACCCATCCTCATTTGGGCGATAACAGATAGAAATGATATAACATCTTGTGTGTTGTGCAGGTGAAAATTCAATATGACAGAAATTATTTAAATTTGTCATGAAGACCAGTTCAGCATAGGGACGAGTCAGTAGGTGCAGAGGGCAGATGAGGTCTGGATCACTGGAAGCACAGGAGCAGCATGTGTAGCTCCAACCATCATAAAGCTGAATCCAGTTGGAGCTGGTCCTTCTCTGGATGCCTCAGGAACCTCGCAGGGTCGGCCTTTGTCTACTGAAGCTGGCAAAATCTCCCGATGCCTCGGGATGGGTAGAGAAATACAGAACAGATGGGGAGAATTAGCGTAGTTGCCATTCGGTATAAGTGTACTGGAGTATGAGTACTGGGATGAGTTATGTGTATGCCAGATTAAAAAGATGCGTCTTGAGTCTACTTTTGAACTGAGAAACCGTGTCTGCTCCCCGAACACTGTCTGGAAGGCTATTCCAAAGCTTTGGAGCTAAATATGAAAAAGCCCTACCCCCTTTTGTAGATTTTGAAATTCTGGGAACTACCAGAAGTCCGGAGTTTTGTGATCTTAAGGCGCGTGGTGGATTGTAGCGCATCAGAAGACTGGTTAGGTATGTGGGAGCTAAACCATTTAAGGCCTTGTATGTAAGTAATACTATTTTGTAATTTATTCTAAACTGAACAGGTAGCCAGTGCAGGGATGATAATATTGGGGTTATATGATCATATTTTCTGGATCTAGTGAGAACCCTGGCAGCTGCATTTTGGATTAACCGAAGCTTGTTTATTGAGGATGCAGGACAACCACCTAGTAATGCATTACAATAGTCCAGTCTGGAGGTCATGAATGCATGAACTAGTTTTTCTGCATCAGATACGGATAAGATGTTCCTAAGTTTAGCAATATTTCGAAGATGGAAAAAGGCTGTTTTTGTGATATTTGAAATGTGATTTTCAAAAGACAAGTTACTGTCTAATATTACTCCCAGATCTTTTACTGCTGAGCTGGTAATAACAGTACATCCTTCTAAGCGCAAGCTGAATTGTGAAAGCTGTTGTGTGCTGGTTTTTGGACCAATAAGTAATATCTCTGTCTTATCTGAATTTAATAAAAGAAAGTTATTGGTCATCCAATCTTTTATGTCCTGGACACACTCAGTTAATCTAGACAACTTAGGTATTTCGTCTGGTTTAGTTGAGATATATAATTGGGTATCATCAGCATAACAATGGAAACTAATCCCATGTCTTCTAATGATGTTACCCAAGGGAAGCATGTATATTGAGAACAACAGAGGTCCTAAAACTGACCCTTGTGGGACCCCATATTTCACTGGCATTATACCAGACGGTTCTCCATTTAGATCTACAAAATGGTAGCGATCAGACAGGTAAGATCTAAACCATTTTAGTGCCTGTCCCTGAATACCTATATAATTTTGTAAGCGATCTATGAGAATATTATGATCTATAGTGTCGAATGGAGCACTAAGATCGAGCAGGACTAGCAATGAGATGCAGCCTTGGTCTGAAGCTAAAAACAAGTCATTTGTAATCTTAACTAGTGCAGTTTCTGTGCTATGATGGGGCCTGAAACCTGACTGAAATTCTTCAAGGATGTTGTTATCCTGCAAGAATGTGCAAATTTGAGCTGATACTACTTTTTCTAGTATTTTTGATATGAACGGGAGGTTTGAGATCGGTCTGTAATTTTTTATTTCATTCGCGTCCAAATTCGATTTTTTAAGAAGCGGCTTAATAACTGCTAACTTGAAAGGTTTAGGGACGTGACCTAGATGTAATGAAGAATTAATAATGTTTAGGAGTGGCTCTCCAACCGTAAGCATCACTTCTTTGAAAAATCTGGTTGGGATTGGGTCTAACAGGCACGTTGTTGATTTAGCCGAGGTGATAAGTTTATACAGCTCTTCCTGTCCTATACCTGTAAAGCAGTGAAAATCTAAATGTGAAGCTATAGCCTGAACTGGATCGTGAGATACTATTAGAGGTTGAACCTCCATTATTTTCTTCCTGATATTATTGATTTTTTCATTAAAGAAGTCCATAAAGTCTTCACTTCTAAACTGTGATGGGATACTCTCTGCGGGCATCTTAGGTTTTGTTAGGCGAGCCACTGTACTAAATAAGAACCTGGGATTGTTTTGGTTTCTTGCTATCAGTTGGCTAAGATGCTCGGTCCTAGCAGTTTTTAGAGCCTGTCTATAGCTGCACATACTGTCTTTATACGCAATTCGAAAAACTTCTAATTTAGTTTTCCTCCATTTTCGCTCGAGGTTACGGGTTGCTCTCTTTAGGGCGCGAGTATGACTGTTGTACCACGGTGCCAATGTTTTATCTCTGACTTTTTTTAATCTGATGGGAGCAACAGTGTCTAATGTACTGGTAAAAATAGTGCCCATGCTGCTAGTCACTTCATCTAGATCATCTGCATTTAGGGGTCTAATAAGAAATTGGGACAGATCCGGCAGATTACTTGTGAATCTGTCTTTAGTGGTGGGATTCATATTTCTAACAGATTGATAGCGTGGGGAGACACAGCTAATCTGTTCTACGGGTAGAGTATATGTCAGGAGGTGATGATCTGTGATATCATCACTTTGAGGTATGATCTCTATATTAGAGACATCTATACCATGGGATATAATTAAATCTAGCGTATGATTAAAGCGGTGAGTTGCTCCAATTATATTTTGCTTAACCCCAAAGGAATTTAGTAAATCCATAAATGTGAGTGCTAAAGCGTCGTTAGCATCATCTACATGAATGTTGAAGTCTCCTACTATCAATACTTTGTCAGAGTTAACCAATAGGTCTGATAGCAGATGTCCAAATTCTTTAAGAAAATCGCCATATGGCCCCGGGGGTCTGTACACGGTGGCCAAGGTAAAATATAGCAAGGGTTTATTATGTATTTCATTTAGTGCAACATTAATGATAAGCACTTCAAATGAATTAAACCTGGGCCTTATTTTCTGGGTAACAGTGAGTACATCATTGTAGATAGTGGCGACACCACCACCGCGACCAATTAGACGGGGCTCGTGCTTATAGAAATATCCTGACGGAGTAGACTCATTCAGACCAAAATATTCATTTGGTTTAAGCCAGGTTTCAGTGAGACAGAGTGCGTCAAGGCAATAATCTGAGATATTTTCATTAACAATAAGTGCTTTAGGCGCAAGGGATCTAATGTTGAGTAGTCCAAACTTTAGAGGTGGATTTTGACTACTTATTTTGCCTTTTTCTGGTTTTATGGTTATCAGATTGTTTCGGGCAAATTTAACAAATTTATTCTTTTTTCTCAGTATTCGGGGAACAGACACAGTTTCTATAGGACAAGCTATGTGTGTTCGTCTATCACTACGGTGAGTTGTGATGTGTCTAATATGTTTGGAATCTACAGTATGACTTACCGCCAGTCAGATGGTTCGTAGTGTTCTGGAGATGTTGTCAGAGAGGACCGCTGCTCCAACTCTGCTAGGGTGTAGGCCATCGGTGTGATAGAGCCTAGGACGCTCCCAGAAAACATTCCAGTTATCAACAAAGCGTAATTTCTGTTGTTGACACCAAGATTGTAACCATTCATTAAAGGCAAATAATCTACTGAACTTCTCGATTCCTCGCTGAAATGTGGGAAGCGGTCCAGATACGATGATCCTTGTCGTGGGTGATGTGCTGCGGACCTTCTCGACCAGGCTCCTGAAGTCCTTCTTTAGGATCTCCGTCTGCCTCAGCCTGGTGTCGTTCGTGCCAGCATGAAGAACCACAGCTCCAATATTCCTCCTCAGGGCAGCAGGCACCTGTGCAGCAACATCAAGAACACGTGCACCAGGTAAACAGCGTGTGTGCACCTTACCTTTAGCCGTGGTAGCACGCACGTGACGAACGATGGAGTCTCCGATGACCAGGACGTCGTGTGCCATCTCGCGGAGAGGAGCGAAGCGGTTTTGGGTCGAGATGTCGAAGACGGGTGGTGGTGGTGGAGAGGTCCTCGCCCGGGGCTTGGCGTGCTTCTTCCGCTGCTGCTGTATCCAGGGTCCGTGATGTCCCGGCGCCGGGGTGTAGGAACACTGGGCGGGATGCGTCCTTGGTGTGTTGGACCTGGGCAGAGAAACACGCGGGGTTGAGGTTGTAGGAGAATTCTCACGCCGAGAATTTACCTGGGACAGGTGAGTGTCGGTCCGTGTCGATTCCAGCGTGGCTTTCCGCTGCTGTAACCGGACCAGCTTCACCTGTAGCTCACGGATCAGCTTCTCCACGGCCTCCACCTCCAAATCCACCGAGTGCAGCTCCAATGTCTCCTCACCTGCGCTCAGAGGCAGAATCACAACCGACATGGTGTCTAAACACGGAAAATAATCGGTGTGAGGAAGTGAAAACAAACTTTACAAACAAACAAACAAACGTGATAGCCGGGCTAGCGATGCTAATGCTAATTAGCGATGCTAATGCCGGCTAAAAGCGGTGTGCTGCAAAACAATTAAAACTTAACGATATAACACGCGTTTCGAGTAAATATATTATAAGATACTTATCCGTTTTATGTACACTCTTCGTAAGGGGACGAAAAAGTTTAAAAGTTGGTCAGTATGGTGGAGCTCGGAAAAAAGCAGCTTCTCAGTGTCCTCGTACGGAGGAAGTCAATCTCAAAGAGTTTTGCACAATAACATAACATTTCATCTTCACAATGTCCTTTTACTTTTTGTGTGCTCTGGCTTCATCTTAATTCCTTTATCTACAGTACAGTATGTTATTAGTAACACAAATGCACATACTATCGCTTATTCCCCCTTTTTACACATGGTCCTTACCCATGTGTCAACTTAGCATAAAAAGAAAATAGCTTTATAGGCAGACATGGCTTATGATTGGGGTCGTACCAAACCACTTCTGTCAAAACACATCCCGCTTTTCTCCAGAGTGTTTCCTCTCCTGGAGTGACTGTAGCTCTGAAGCTCTTCAAGGTTAGCTGTGGGGGTGAGAGCATTAGACACACACGTTATGGTTATAGGAAAGGGGAAGTTTGGCCACGGCCTTCGCTGCTGCATCTGTTTTTCTGAAATAGAATCTAATTTGTTAGTTTGAGCATTATATTTACACTTTTTAAATTTCATGTGCTATAACTACAGTGGTTACAAAATCGGAATGGCCATCCCGCCGCGCATACCGCCGTTTAAAGGCAACAGCGGCCAAAATAAATCAGTTGCATTTCAAAGTCATTCGTAAAATGGCCGCCAGGTGGCGCAAAGTGACATTTTCATTCATCGCAGTAAATACAACAGTGATGGTAATTTCCACAACAAACATGAAAAATCTGAACGAGAGCTATTGATGTGTACTGTACAATAATGAGTAAAAAAATTATAGTAGATTTATTAACTGAAATAAATGACCATATTTTTCAAGAGAATTTTCAAGCCCCACTCATCAAACAAAATTATAACGAAATCGGCCAAGTTTACTATTTATTTAAATATAAATTTCTAAACCAATAAGATCAAATAACACCAAGTTATTATTATAACAGGCTTACTTCGTCACTTATCAAAGAAGTACACGTGCTTTCAAAAAAGTCGAGTGGCTTATTAACGTCTCTGGTGTGCATTGTCTCTAAGTGGCCACTTGGTGTAGCGGTTAGAACGCTCGGCCAGAGATCTGCAAAGCCCCGTTTCGAATCCCGAGTGATGATGTTTTAAAATTGTTTTATTTTAAAACTAAATAAAATGTTTTAAGTGCGCTTAAGATAGAGTCTTATAAAGGCTATGTAGACTTATATAGTTTTATTATATATTTCTTGCACATTAATCTGAGTCCTCATCTGTTAGATCTGTTTAGTTTTTTTTTTTGCCAGCTTTGCCCGGCAGCGTGCGGGAAGCTGTGAAAATGCCCTTCATTACCTGTAGGGGGAAGTCGTGTTTAAGTCTGAAGTATTGAGCCTACTGAAGCCGAAAATGTGTCCAAATTAAACCGCGCATGCGTGTTTGGAGACGCTGTGCCCGCGCTGTGTATCAGTCGGTTGGGAATCATCATGGAGGTACAACACGGCGTGGCTGGAGCTGGAGTTTGTCGTGTTCGAGGTAAGTTTAGCTTTCTTTTTTGGATATGATTCTCGCAGTGAGATGCTATTTCTGAACAAACTGAGTTAAAGCATTAAATGGTAAAAGAGCACTAGCAATAAACTTTTTTTTTATTAATAAGTTACAAGTTAAATTTCAACTGTAAAGAACCTGTACATATGTTCATACAGTATTGACAGCAGCTCTAATTTGTCTAAATCGCATTGCAGACAATAAAAATAAGTCGAGTCATCCTGTGACCCTGCATGCTTAATCTTTCCACACATGATTCTTGCTTCTCACTTTTTCCTTAATCCCTCGCTGTTCTATCTTGTA
Source organism: Channallabes apus (assembly GCA_030522415.1). NCBI lineage: Eukaryota > Metazoa > Chordata > Actinopteri > Siluriformes > Clariidae > Channallabes > Channallabes apus. The sequence goes on along the minus strand of CM060131.1, from coordinate 7,171,607 downwards.
TTTTTCTAACGGTGTCAGAAACTTTGTGTTAGTAGCACTGCTTGACATGCTTGATGCCTTCCTCTTTTGTAATTTGCTTTGGATAAAGGCAAAACTTACAAAAGATGAAGAAATGCCTAAATGTAGTTGTACGAATAAAAGATTATGTAATGATACAATGTAAATATTTTCACAGAAACAAAGCGTAAAGATGAGACATGAATCTGAAGAGGATCTCTTTGATGATTTCCTGGTAAAGCATTGTTTTCTCATTAATTATACAATTTATTAATACCTTGAATATAGTGTTTGTTGCATTGGACAGAAGCATATAAATGCAAATGAATATATAAATCTGAGTAATTATTGAACGAATTTTCATGTTTGTACTAACCCTTTAAATACAAACTCAGCATTCATCATAGGATTTCCTGACACTGTAAAGGTGCAGAGTAATCTATGGAGTGTAGCCATCTCATGCCATGTTTTACAATGTTTTATTGATGCAAGATTATTGCTAAAGCAATTTAACCCAAGTTCATGAAGTATCTGAAGTATATGAAGTGATGGTTATTTTTTATTATCAATTATTTTTATTTTTTTCTCTGTGAAATGAAGTCAGCACAGGTTGAAGCAATTCAGATTTTTTTTTTGTTTCTCAAAATAAATTATTTATTTTCTTGTACATTTTATACAGGGGGACAGACGAAGTGATGCCAGTATGAACCTTCTTAAAATCCTTGTCGTCCGTGCTGTTGAAGGGGAAGAACCGGTTGGTGTATCCATAATCCTTGAAGGTGAGGAAATTTTGCAAGAATGTGGCAATAGCTCCGAGCACTGCGCTACACATTTGAGCTATTTACAGAAAGTGCTTCTAGAACTTGATGGGATTAAGCTATCACCAAAAGTGCAAGCTTTAAAGATGAAGTTATCATCTTAAAACATTTGATTTGGCTTGACTACAAGTCTTTACATGTTGTGTTTACATGTTCAGCTTAAAATGTTTTAATGCGTTATGGTTTCAATGGCATACTTTTAAGTGCACTAGTCCAGAGTGCTAATTTGAATGTTGCAACTTCACTGCTTCAGAGGGCTATTAAGTTTTAACGTTTATTCTACAGTTTGTTTAATGTATTTTCTGCTGTATTTTATTTCTAAATGAATGCTGTATTTTATTTATTTATTATTATTATTATTATTATTTTACACAATTTTGTTTAAAACGAGTATTTCAGGCCCTGGTGCCGTGCAGTTGTTTCTATGGATGCAAAATTTAGCTGAATGCACTTTTATTAAAAAGACAACTTGGATCTAGACTGTGAATGTCACAAATATTTGGTAATGTTGGTGAATAAACTGTTTAATTATATTTTAGTTGTGTGATTTATGAAAGATTTTCCTAATGTTACATCAGAGGACATGCGCCGATGTTTATCACACATTCCAATAAGAGAGAGATTACTCACTCCCAAAGTTTTTTTTGCGCCGTATTTCGATTTTTAAAAAAGTTGCTCATTTTCACCACGAACACGGATGAGCCTTCGGGTTTCCTCAGCCGTCCCTATAATATAAATTACAAAACTGTGGTCACGTTGCAATAAGTAAGAATAGTGTAAGCACCGTTCATTTACTACATGTACACATATGGCCGTAAGCTAAACAAACAATGCGTTATCAAATGCTCGGCAAACTGCCGTGCTACTGAACTTTCATATTTGTTTGTAGCATGCAGTAAACTGTATGTGACATAAAAATATATATTTGTAATATCGTGCATTGTGTGCTATCCGCTAGCAAACTTTAGCGATTTTTTTGCAAACGTTTCTTTACAGAACATCACCACAAACACAAGACTAAAGGTAATATACATATAATGAAAACTTGTCATAAAAATCTTTATTAATGGTAAACATTAACATTTATGTCTCTGCTTGCTCGAGTGAGCAGCCATGTTGAAAATTTCGCTTAGCCCTTCGTTTGAAGTGAGGTCCCGAAAAATCTTCGTTTGGAGGGCTATCTGGCCCTTCCCCCCTCCCCCTACACCTCCAACCAAAAGAGAAATGAGACACCACTACCCCACTACCCACTACTAAGTGGAATGGTAGGGGGAAGGGGTAGAAATGGGATTCAGCCTTAATATTGGAGCAATAAAATTTACTTAAAATCTATGTGTCCAAATTGTTACGAGGATTTTATCAAGTAAATCTTACAAGATCTTTTTTTCAGTGAATGGTGAACACGATGATTTAAGAATTTAATTAAACACGAATATATATATATATATATATATATATATATATATATATATATATATATATAGATATGTATTTATTTATTGTGTGTGTGTGTGTGTGTGTGTGTGTGATCGGTGCAAGGGCCATTGTCACTCATACTGTCGTAGTTTTTAGAGCCCTAAAAAAGCATTCGCTAGTAAGTAAGTAAATAAAAGACAAATGAATAAATAGTTTTAAATTATATATATATATATATATATATATATATATATATATATATATATATATATATATATAAATAATGGAAATATGTATAAAGAAAATATCATTAATATTTTCATGTTTAATTAAAAAAAAAAACATTTTAATGGTTAGTGATTGTTGCAGACATTTACACTATTTTTGAGAACTATTAAGTTCTCCTTCAATGTGTCATAGCCGATAACTGCCCCTTTGATCTGCTGGGTACGGCGGGGCATCGACTGCTGATCAGTGTGTGTAAAGTACGCTACTTTACACTGATCAGCCGTCGACGCCCCGCCATACCCAGCACATCAAAGGGGCACACTCATAAACTCTCCGTGTGCACACACACAAACTCTCCGTGCACACACAAACTCTCCGTGCACACACACACACACACACATGATTTATAGATAAAATGCAGACATAAACACGCCACCCCGCAGGAAAACAACAAACACAAATATATAGACTACAGTACTCGCTTTTCCAACACGCTAGCGCGCTCCGATGTGAGCCGATTTATTCAAGTCATAATTAGAGAATATAGAGAGATTAATAACAGAGAAAGCATAATAAGATGTCTATACAGTAAATAAAAAGAAAAGTATCAAATCCAACTATTAAGTCTGATTTTATTGCTATCATTAACCATTTATGTTATATATTTATTTTATATTATTTTATTTTATATTACATTATTTTTTATATATTATATTTACACAATGCTTGCTCTGAAGAACTTTATCTAAAAGCCAGACTGACCAAATTTCTAATTCACTGCTGAAGTAGTTAAATATGCTTTATACATACGTATAGGTTACATTTTAAAAGTACAATCGCAAGTACATTACAATCTGAATGTAATGTAAAATATGAATAAACCAGTATTAGACACAGATATACGATATGGTAGTATATACAATGAAAAAGCTATTTACACGAGTGCTCAAATGTAAAGCAAACGCAATTATTAATTTATTGTGTATATTTAACTTCATTCAGCCATTTAAGTTATATGAAGAATAACATTCCTAACCCACTATTATTTTAATCTTAAATAAAGTTGGCCTAATACAATATTGTTTGCAATGCTGAAGCAAACATGATTTTGTTTTAGTCTATTCGCTGAATACAACGCGACCCACATCACCTCTTGGTGAAGACCCACAGAAACCGTTACTGTAATCCCCCTTCTCACCTATCCTTGGTGTGAAGTTATCAAACCGGTTTCGCTGATGGGGTAATTCTGCCTCAAGCACTTTCCGATGCTGTTGCTAGGAAATTCCACCCCACAGCCCACAACAACAAGCAAATAAGAGACATAATTAACGAACTTCTTAGAAAGAAAATTGAGTTTTCTCTTTTCTAAAAAAAAAAAAATTAATGAATACTCTTGCTTTTGTAAAGATTTTGAGTGACCATTTGCCATATACAGTACTGCCTGCTTTATTATATATTTAATAAAACTTTATTGCAACTAAATTGTGTGTGTGTGCCTTATTGAATATTTAATAAGGCTTCCGGAACATTGTTGTCCATACGTTTTACAGTATGTACAGTATATTGAAAACAGTGAAACATAAAACACAAACCGAAAGGACAAATTAAGGAATGTACGAAACATTAACACCTTTACCGTGTTCAAATAAATACTGTAGAGTTATTGCATTATGTTTCAAGACATCCTTAATTAAAAAAAAATCCCTAATTATATGTCCACAAATACTTTGACAACATACACTTATCAACTTATCCACATAAACTTATCAACACAAACTCTCCGTGCACGCACACACAATCTCTAAAAAATGTATATTAATAACATACATATACAAATAAACAAAAATATAAACGTCTATATTGAAGTTTACGGTGAACGCAGAGTCGGCCCTCACCTCTGTTACGGCCGCCTACAGTATTTGGCCAAAAGAATTATAATAATTGAACGATATGCCTGGTCCTGGAAAGAGACATTAACAGTCCGGCGCTGAGAAACGAAAGAACCGAAAGAAAAAAAAAAAGCCTAAGATGAAGCCCGTGCATCAATTCCAGAAATAAAACTTTACTTTATTCTGTCGACGTTAATAATGTAATAACGTAACATTAACGTAAAATAACGCAAATTTCATTTAACAGCAGGGGGGACAATAAATATATATTTTTATAAATTTATTGCATTGTTTATGTTGTTTACAGTCAAGCCATCAACATACAATAAAATGTAAACATGAGATCTAAACTAAAAACTGTGCTCCCTGTGCTGGTGCTGGCAATATCATCTCTTTGTTCTGCTGTCTCCGGCTCCCTCCCTGGTTCTGAATCTGCCTCTTCCTCTACTCTCACTGTCTCAGAACAGACTGACTCCTGAAGCAGAAAAAAATGCAGGAAATGTTGTTTTCTAACATGCGTTAGATAGTTTTTTTTTATCACTCTATACACAATACTTAGCTATTTTTATAGATGTTGAGCATCGTGAGCAAGCCCGAGATCATATTAACGTTAATTATCACCAGCCGGCATGAATAGCACATGAGTAGCGTGAGTTGGACGCACACCAATCGATTCGACTATGGTTAATCGCTCACTCCGTAGGCTCCCTGAATAGGCGGGAAAGGGATGGAACCGCGCATTCGTGCCGGCAGGAAAAAAAAAACTAAACAGATCTAACAGATGAGGACTCAGATTAATGTGCAAAAAATATATAATAAAACTATATAAGTCTACATAGCCTTTATAAGATTCTACCTTAAGCGCACTTAAAACATTTTATTTAGTTTTAAAATAAAACAATTTTAAAACATCATCACTCAGGATTCGAACCGGCGCTTTGTAGATCACTAGTTGAGTGTTCTAACCGCTACACCAAGCGGCCACTTAGAAACAATGCACCCCAGAGACGTTAATAAGCCACTCGAATTCTTTGAAAGCAAGTGTATAATAGCCTGTTATAATAATAACTTGGTGTTATTTGATCTTATTGGTTTAGAAATTTATATTTAAATAAAACCCTACACACTTCTTTTCTAATTACACGTGATAAAATCTAAAGGCTCACTGTGTTAATATTTATTGTGCTTAAATTTGATCTTAATAAGATTTGATTTAATTTGAATTCTACATTTGTACTGTAATTATAGTACTGTGATTATGAATTCGGTCAACTACAGTGTTTCACTTGATGTTATCGGCTACTACGTGTATTATTAAGGCAGAGAATGAACTAAGGCATGAGGCGTCAGTCTGTAGTTATATAGCGCCACTCAGTGGTAAAAGCCAGCAAATGAACAGCAAATGCACATGCCGTAATGCGGCGGCGACATTACATACGACGCTCCGATTTTGTAACCACTGTATGACAAACTCCTGTTAACACCTATTTCTGTATCACAAAATATTGATCCATCCACGTTCATTTTATATCCGGATTCTGTAGTGGCGCTTACTGTGGATCAATCCTAGTGGAACAAAGTTGTTTAACAGTGAAAGAAAAGAGTTACAGGGTTATAACTATACATCTTTCCACATTGATATTTATAATTTAGTATTGTACTTTAACCACTCTTTTGCAAATAAGTGTGATTCTTCTCTGTATAAAAGATACTGAAACTTAATGAACTATAAATGTCAAATTACTGTAGCCCACTATATATCTTTATTCTATACCTGCCTTCTCAGCTTCTGGTACTGGACATAAACACATGGGTGATCCTGCTGCTACAGGATCTGATTTGGCTGAGAAGTGAGATAAAGATCTCATTGTTTCTCTCTCTCTTTTTTTCTGCAGCCAGTCTGAAATCATGCAACAATTCTTTTCATCAACAGTTTTTGTAAAAGGCCTTTTATAATTTGAAATGTCCAATATTAAAGTAGTTTATACTGCCAAATTTGATTCAATTAAAGATTGTTCTTGCTTCCGGAGTTCAACTAAGTGCACTGTGGGCCAGTAGACCCTTCCCATGAGTGTATAGCTCACTGGGGCCTCGAGGATTGCATACTGTAGATCAAATTAACTTTTCTGCAATAAAACACTTTTACTTTTTACATTTCTACTTTTGTGTCAATTTTCTTGTTTATTTTAGAATATTTTGGACTACTACTGTACTTGGATCCAAAGTTTTATCTTGTCCCAAAACAATTTGACCTAAGATATGACTTATGTGCGAATTGTAGCTTTTATATGGTTTGCTTTATGACCTTGTTCTGCTGGAAAATAAGAAGTTGGACACTGGAATTATTTCAGTTAAAGACTCGGGTAGATACAGTATGAAGTTTGTAGGGCCTAAATTTTACTTTGGGGTGATCACCGCCATTAGCCCATACATTTTAGTGAGTAATGATAAACATAAATTCTTTTTAAAAAAGAAAAGTAAAAGCTCCGCATGCTGATAACTTTAATTTTTCCTGCCTGGCCAGGTCTTGTGACTGTAGGTACTGTAATATATACAGTTCTTTTATACTTTAACACATGATTTTTCAGCATTGCATCAGCATTTGTTTCTCTGTGGCTGTAATGTAATGTCAGATAAGAGGTTCATTCTCAATCACTCTCATTCATACCACATGTCACTCAAAGGCCCAATATATATATATATATATATTTTTCCCTCATCCTTATTACTTTTATCCAATAACACATTAGGGATGTCCCTACTGTGATTAAGGGACATTACTGTGACACTTGTGCTACATTTTCTCATGTGCACACTGCTTATCTCTACATTAACTACACATCTGAGCTTATCTTAAAAAAAATGAGATATGTGACACATATCTAATATCATAATGTGTTTACTGGTATATATTTGTCTATCACCGTAGCATTTACTGAGAAGTGCAGAGCTTCCATTCATACACATACAACAGGGGCAACGGATCACATTTCACAAGAGTGAAATCCTCAGGCTCAATACTGGTTTAGTCTCAAGAGTTTTATACCTAATTTACATATGAAATCTTCACCTCAATAGATTTACTGGGCAGCAATAAGAGCAAAAATCTAAATTTATCATGTACACCTGGAAAAAGCCACACGCTTGGCTTTATGAGGCTCTTTTCAGCTGCATGTCCTGAAGTGCACACAGAGTTCAGGAATCTGCCACTCTGTTCCACTAAACTGTCAAATTCACACGCTTTAATGACTGAATGACCTGCATGGAATCTCCCAAAATGAATTTAGTTTGTCATGGAGCTGCAATTCCATTGTTGGCATTTTACTGATACTGATATACTTCAAGATCATACGTAGCATGTGTGGATGTTTCTAAGATACAAACGTGAATTGAATCATTGAAAAAGATAGCAAGCTTTTCTTCATTGCGATCAGAGCAAGAAGTGTTAGTAGGAAAAAAATTTTTTTTGACTCACCCTCTCCTTCGGGTCTGCTCCCCACGCCCCGGCCTTTTTCTGTCAATTTCCACCCTGATCCTCACCTCTCCTAATCCATTCCTCTCCTCTGCTCCTTCTCGGACAGTCTCTAATCCAATGGTTTTCACTTCCGCATGCATAACAGCCATTTGTTCTCCCACGTCCACGTCGTCTGTACTGTACATATGCAGTTTGTCTTACCATCTGCAACACTGCCAGCTGTGCATTGTGACTCTGGTCTTCTCTCTTCTGGTTGCGCTTATCTTGTTCTTGTGATACCAGCTTTTCCGCGTGTATTGCATGTTGTTCAATGAGACTAAGTTTTCCAGTGTCCCATCCAACGCATGTGTTTTTCACCTTCTGAGCGATGTCCTCCTGTAATCCATTTATGAAACTGTTCCTCAAATGTGCTTCATACGGTGAAATTGCTGCCACAGACATGTCTGCAGGCCTCTCCAACCCGCTGTTTGCATCATGTACCTCAGTGAGACGGGTGAGATAGTGTGACACGCTCTCGCCTGGTTGTTGTTTGCACGTTGATATTTTAGTCATATCCATTTTTGCTGGGAACGCTTCTTTACACGCTGCTGTAAGGCACACCACAAAACCGTTAAATGCTTGGTTTTCTTCATGATCAGCCTGAGCTCGCCGTGCGAAAACATTGTCCGTTGGCCAGGAATACTTAATCTTTGCAAAGTCCGCACCTAGTTTTCTCCCCAAATGTCGTCACATTTCATAAGATGTCGGGCGAAACTCTGAGCAAAACCTGCTCATTTCATCACCGAATTTCTGTCCTCCCACCTCTCTCGGGTCTGGGAGTTGTCCATGTGCATTTTCAATATCCTTTATTGTCCATGGTCGGTGAACAAGCATCGCTGTGCCATCCGCCCCTGCTACTTCCATCATTGGAGCAGTGATTACTTGAACACTTCCTGTAGCTCCTAAGAGTTCCTCTCTCTCGTCCTCGCTGTCATCAGGTGGTGGTTGTCGATCAGCCTTTTCTCTTTTCAGCTGAGCCTTGGTTTGAGTATGTGACGAAATTGGAGACAGAGCCGTGCTTGCTGTGCTGGGGCCTGGGGCCTGCTGAGAAGTCTCTTGTCCATGCTGTCTTACTGGATCTGCTGAAGGGGCTATCTGTCTAAGAGCTGGGGGTCGCGGGGGGCAGCCGTCCAGGTCGGGATCTGAAACAGACTTAACACACTGAAAAGAATCAATGTTTTGTGCTTGCATTTTAGGTTGTATGCATTTTTCTCTTCTGTTTCTGCTTCTGCCTTCCACATATTAAATCCTACCCAATTAATGTTTACTTTGTTTTTCTTTTTGTTATTGTAATTATCTATCTACACATGATTCACACATCAACAACTCAAAAGCAATCTCAGTAATTAATAATTCTACATTTCTCTTTTTTTCTTCTTTAGTTTTCCCTGGATTTCCACATTTCTCAAACATAATTTAGATGTTATCTTTACCAAGGAACGCCACAAGCGTAACAATCTTTTTTTTTTTTTTTTTTTTGCTGTTACCCATGATTTTTACTTGTCAATTTACGCGTGCCACTAACTCACAGTGCTCTCACAATCCCCTTGACTGCTACCGGTGCAGCTTGCACTCTGCCGTAAAGTCCTCTTGACTTTTACCGGTGCACTTTACACTCTACCTTAATTTACCTCAACAGTCCCCTTGACTGTTTTTCCTTTTCCCTGTAAAGTCCTCTTGACTTTTACGTGTGCACCTTGCAACCCTGCACTCTGACTTGCTTTACCTCCGGAGGTCCTCACACCGAGCACGTCTGCTGCGGGGCCAAGTTTTCGTAAACGAGGCGAAACCAGTACCCTATCTTTCTCTCTTTTGTGCGCCTTTGCACTTTTTTGGGTACTTCACGAATCCCAGACTCGTGTGATAGATCCAAGTTTAAATCTATCCCAGCCACTGTGAGAAAGCGCACTTCTTACTCAATTACAACTTACTTTGACAATTACAACTTAAAGACTTACAACTTAAAAAATTTCCTTACCACACTATTTTAGTTCTTTTAACTCCGGTGTTGAGGTGACATGGTGAATCCCCGGTCCTCTCACGCTCGATTGCCAATTAAGCGTTTGAGATGAAGTGAAAAGCCTTCAAGGCGTCAGCGCTTACGCCTCCCAGGGATTCTCCAATGCCTTTAGATCCTTACATCATCATGTTCACTCATGCACTGAAAAAAAGAACTTGTAAGATTTACTTGATAAAATCCTCTTAACAATTTGCACACATAGATTTTAAGTAAATTTTATTGCTCCAATATTAAGTAAAACTCACCCGTAATTGTCAGGTAAAATCTACTTAATAATTAAATTAACAATCAAAGAAATCAAGTAAAAGTTACATAATTATATTTAATGCACAAATTAGATTTATTTAAAATAATCAAGTAAAGTTAATTCATTCCCAGATAGCACACACACGTCGCAGATATAATGCTCCCTAAATCATGTTACAATGACCAAATATGATAATAAATAAATAAACCACACTCTCAGCTAATAATAAAACAGATTCGTTAATTTTTTTATAAAAAATACATTTAATAACAAGCAAACATTTGATTAATATATACAAAAACGAGAAAACGAAATAACAGGAACTTACAAATGCGGTCTCATTTTGAAAAGATGTACAACACATAAAACACCACAAAAAAAGTATTGATCATAGAAACAAAATTAAACACCAACAGAAACGTTTTGTACTTTATACCTGTACGTTATGATTTTTAAATATGACCGTTAGATACGTTGGTCAGGAAACTCCTGAAGTCAGATCCAGACACACTTTCAGTCACAAACTGCTGTGAAAAAATACAGAGATAGATATTCAATTAAAATTCATGATACTTAATTTAGCAAATGAACAATATTTATACTTTGTTCCATTCGCTTCACAACTCATGAGAACAGACCGAAACCAGAAACGAACCGGAGATTAAGGAAAAAGTGAGAAGCAAGAATCATGTGTGGAAAGATTAAGCATTCAAGGTCACAGGATGACTTATTTTTCTTGTCTGCAATGCGATTTAGACAAATTAGAGCTGCTGTCAATACTGTATGAACATATGTACAGGTTCTTTACAGTTGAAATTTAACTTGTAACTTATTAATAAAATACGGATTCAGAAAAAAACGTTTATTGCTAGTGCTCTTTTACCATTTAATGCTTTAACACACGACTCAGTTTGTTCAGAAATGGCATCTCACTGGCGAGCCTTTCTCTGAACACGCCGTTTTCACGAAGGGTGGGGATAAGAAACACACATCTCAGTTTATTAATCCGCACGCTCAGTTCATTATTATTTTATTTATTTATTTATTTATTTACCACAGGACCCCTGGGGGGCTCCGTAGGTTCAGGTTTTTACACGAAAACGGTGTTTTGTGAATCTCCACACTATTAAAAACTGAAATATTGCTAATTGTACATCCTGAGATTAAGATGAACATTAATTGGGAGTCATGAAAGCGAGAATCACATCCAAAACAGCAAGGTAAACTTACCGCGAACACTACAAACTCCAGCTCCAGCCACGCCATGTAGTACCTCCGTGATGATCCACAACCGACTGATCCACAGCGCGGCCACAGCGTCTCCAAACACGCATGCGCGGTTTAATTTGGACACATTTTTCGGCTTCAGTAGACACACAATACTTCAGACTGAAACACGACTGCCCCATACAGGTAATGAAGGGCATGTTCACAGCTTCCCGCACGCAGCCGCGCAAAGCCGCGTCAAGTCACGGGAACCCTTTTCTCGAAACGTGCGTTTTTAATGGCGACATCTGTACATATCAATAGCTCTGGTTCAGATTTTTCATGTTTGTTGTGTAAATTACTCATGTGGAAATTACCATCACTTGTATTTACTGCGATGAGTGAAAATGTCACTTTGCACCACCTGTCGGCCATTTTACGAATGACTTTGAAATGCAACTGACTTATTTTGGCCGCTGTTGCCTTTAAACGGTGGTGAGTGCGACGGTAATAACCATTCTGATTGAGTAACCACTGTATTAGATCAAGGGTATGGCCACGAGCATGGGTAGGCACGCGAACATGCTCTGTCAAATTAAAACATTCAAAAACAGACAGTAATTGGGTAGTGTTGGGGCAAACTGTATCAACATGAATGTTGAAGTCACTAAGCAGAAGAATAGGAAATGACAGTTAGCAGGCAAGGGTTAACAGTTCACTGAGTTCAGAAAAAAAGCTGGACAGGGCCTTAGGAGGACGATAGAGTAAGATGATTGTGAGACAGTCAGCTTTCAAAATCATGTATTCAAATGAATTTGTATAGTGAAAAGCAAGTTGTTTCAGACGAAGATTGTCCCGGTAAATGACAGCAAGACCACCCCCTTTGCCATGCAGTCGAGGTCGGTTGAGATACTTATATCCCTCAGGTGCAAGAAGATTTAACTGAATAAAATCATCCGGAGCTTGCCAGGTTTCAGTGAGAAGAAAAATGTCAAGCTTATTGTCAGTGATAATTTCATTGAGATAAGGGGCTTTGTCTGATATTGACTGACAGTTCAGAAGTGCAACGTGACGATGATCAGAACAGAATTCAGATTTGCAGTATGATGCTGAGTACCAGTGAGATAGATTAGAGAGCGATGAACAGTACGGCCGGGAGGAAGTTGTTTGGAAGCAGACAATCTATGGTTAGTCCAGATGCATGGAAGGGCTTCGGGCTTAGAGCAAAAGGTACTCCTGAACACACACCATGAGCGGTGGATGTACCGTCGGTGCCGGAGAATCCCTAAACTCCGGGAGTGCTCATACGTCATAGGGTCAAGACGCGGATGGCAGTTCAAGGCCCTTAGCTGAGATGGTGAATATCCAATATCCATTAAGGAAGTGAGTAGGGTTGGGTATCGTTTGGGTTTTTTTCGATACCGGTGCCAAATCGATACTTTGAAAACGGTACCGGTGCCAAAACGGTGCCTGAACCGATACTTTTAAGCCAAAAAATTATAGTGGATGACTCAAGAATGAATTTTTATTGAACAAAAAATTTTATGCTTAAAATTTAACAATATATTAAAAGTTTAAAGTATATATGAATATGTAAGCTTCAAATTTTAGCAATTCTTTTGCAGAAATTTCACCATATTTGCCTTTTCTGTCAAAATACGACTCCTTTCCTGACTTATTGCCCTGCACAGGACATGTATAGCCTTCTTTGGAATGGGGTCACTGTTGTAGTACTACTAGTACTATCTGGAAAGCCATAATTATAAACAGAATCCATGTTACATTAGTTTTTTACAAATCGTTTGACTATTTGTTAGCATGAATGCAAGATTTGCATTTTGCTATTAACATTACATTATCCTACTACTAACCTGCGGAAAGTCTGCTGACGTCATCATAATCGGTGACTCTTTTTGCTACAGTTGATATAACTGGGACTGAGGGTCGTCCACACTGATAGCGCCAGCTGTTGTCCACAAGCTGTTAAACACGGTGCCTCCCTCTGCTTTAAACTTTATTCCGTCTGCCCTCGAATGTTTCATTAGATTTGACGTGTTTCCGCCTTTACACGCAACTACTGTGAAACATTTGCTGCACGTCGCGGTGCCGGAATCCTTTCTTGTGAAATACAGCCACACTTTCGACTGTTTAGTTTTAGGCATTTTAACGAGAGTTGTTTAATTTAGCATGCTAAGCTATCGGTAGACCGCCTGCTGCCGTCAGAGCGAGTGTAACGTTAGCTGCTGCATTCACGCGCATGTCGGATGGTCTCTCATTTCCGAATGATTTGTGCTTTTAATTTTTTTTATTTAATCTAATAAACTATTAATGCACAAAAATATATGAATCTAGAGAACAAATATTTCAATCGACAGTTCAGGCATTTAAGTGGCACCGAAATGAGGCACCGAAATTCGCTTTCTGTTTCGGTCCGGTACATAACGGTTCTATAGGTACCGGTGCCGTATTGGCACCGGGTTTCGGTACCCAACCCTAGAAGTGAGATGCAAAATGAGGCAAAAAAGAGAAAAAAAAGAAGGTAGAAATGAAAAACCTTTGTCCAAGACATTATAGTACTGAGCAAGTGAGAGCCAGACACAGGCAAAACTGCCCGACCCTGAAACGCCACTTCACCAAACACCGCAGACTAAATAGGACACAGCACCCTCAAATAGCAAGCAGCGAACAAACAGCGCAACTGACTGAGAGAGCGAGAACTCACCCATCAGAGGAGCCAAGCGTGGTGGAAACGCTAACAGCGCAGAGGGCTCGCAGCGGCAGGGTGGCAAACTCACAGACAGCAAAAAGTTGATAGTTATAGTTCAGTTTCTTTAAAACATCAGCGGTATGAAATGGAATAATCCAACCAGCTGAGCAGAATGGCAGAGAAACATGCAGCAGGAACAAACAAACAAACAATCCAGGTATGAAGTGGCAGCACAGACTCGCACAGCGTTCTCGTCCCGGAACCGGAAGCATCAGGCTTCACACAGTACAGTTCACACAGACAATACTAAAATTATTGATCTCAATGAGATCAGAACTGTTATGCAAGTAATACACTGAATGATAGAAAAAAACATAAATCATGTTCATTATTTTTTTTTTGATTGTACATATTTTTAATATGTTATTTTTACTCCAAACCTGCAGTAACCTGCAGTAAGTAGTTTTATTAACATATTAACAATAATAAATTGGCCATATTAATTTGTAATAATCCTCCATCACCTAACTATTCACACTACGTCTCTGTTTTGAGTATCTTGATGCATTTAGCTTGTTTTTAATAGCTATCCTGCCAGCTAGACTTACTGCAGTGATCTGTCTCATCACAGAGGGTATTAAAGGATAATAATCTTATAACTCACCACATTTTTCTCCCTGGTGGACAGCTAATGGAGAATTTATCTCAGTATTGATTTAAAACGTAACCAATTACACGTATCCCAGTTGGTTCTCAGTTAGGGGACATACAATAGAGTACAATACAATATACAATAGAGTAGTGAGTACCTTGTAAAATTGTGTGTGTGTGTGTGTGTGTGTGTGTGTATTCACACTGTTATCTAGCAATGCTTTTAAATCAATATTTGGTGTGACTACCATTTGGCTTCAAAAGCATCATTTTTTACACTTGCACCAGGTGTATGAATAACAAATTATAACAAGCAGGTGCTAATGATCATCCGTTTCATATGTAGTTGGAAGTACAGTCATTAACAAACAGGAACAGCTGTTTAGGATGCTTAAAGTTGAGTAAAGAACAACCAAAATTTGCTACTAAGGTGAGATTGTGGGTGACCAAGAAAACACAAGATAGTTAACCGTATGGTAATCCTAAACCATCTTGATACAGCAACTGGTGTTGTAACCACAGTGGATTTACTCAAGACGACTGTATGAAGTGTTGATTCTTTGATGCTGGAAAATAAAATACGAGAGACAAAGAACTCAATGGACTTCGTGTCGTATGTAACGAACCTCAACCAAAGATACGCGACAAAACTAGTGGAGTACTATGTCCGCATCTACAAGGTTTATCCCAGGTAACAGTTTTAAAGCAGAGTTGAGGTACAGTATATGTTGTTTAACACTAGAAGCACCGCGCCAGTTTCACTTACTTTTAACACGGTTCACCGGTCATTTGACCAACTATTGTTTTGAATGGGAAGCTGTCGCTGACACACAATGATCGCTAGATGGCGCTTTCACCCAAAGCAAATAGTTTAGCTCCAAGATAAACTTGCGCTTGGGCAATGCACCGTTCATTCCTGCATTGATAATCAGCTGTATTTTTTTTTTCATATTCAACTGAGAAAACCTACTACAGAGTCTCTAAGGGGAGTCACTAAGTCTCTACTTAATTTTATAACGTTTTGAGAAAATTAATTAGTTCGTTCATTCTATTTGAAGCTTCTGAACTTATCGGATGTTTTTTTTAGTGTATCAGTGCTTTAGATTAGTTCTGAACTCGCTTCTGTGAAATTATCGCTAAAACAATGTAATGACCCTGCCTGAGGATATAAAGCTTTATTATTGTGTTTGAATAAATCAGATCTACCACAGCAGATAATAAACTATGGTATGTCATATCCAAAGCAAACACGAAGATTATGCCTCGTTTCGTTCGGTGTTGCTAGGCAATGGACCATGCGCATATTCGGGAATGTGGAAATGTGGAAGTGATGTGTGACCACTCAATGAGAACTAAACCAAAGATTTCGGTAACTACAATGAGTGTAACATCTGCATGGTGACACTAAACAGCTGAACTACTTCACTTTTCCGTTATGGTAACATAAGCATTTCGGTTTACCTGTCACTGCTGCTGTGGAAATATTACACTACGGATATTAAATATAGAATATTTATTGAAACAAAAACTAATACCATTATAAAATATATAACGTTTTAAAACGTTTATAACTTATCGAAAATGATTCGATTAATTTACAAGATGTACAGAGTGTCATGATTCACAGGTAAAGGGCGGACGCAGATGCAGGCTTTGAACTCAAGTTCTTTATTGAAAGTTCTCACAAAACTCAAAATGACTCCAAATTAAAAGTGACAATAACCAAGCATGGGAGTCTCTCTCTCAGCAATGTTCCTGGGTATAGTTCTCAACTCCTCAGGACGTTCACTCCTGAGGAACAAGTAAACAGACCTTTTATCTCATAGAGTAGCATACAACTGGAAAACAAGCCTAAACACGACGGTGGACGGACAGGTAACTCCGGGGTCGGCTGGTTTAAGTAGGGAGACACAAAAGGATACACAGGTGATTCTCATTACGTGATGATAGTGGGAGACATATGCACGCAGACACACTAGGGGGAGACAAAGCGATGGCTCAGTAGTCCGGGGAGCTGGATCTTACTCTCTGAGGCTGCGGTGGTCCAGATGTTACAGTACCCCCCCCCTCCAGCACCGGCTTCTGGAGGAAGGCGAGGGCGCCCCCTTCGTGCTGTTGGAGGGAGCGAGGACTCACCTGTGTGATGGTTTTGCTGGCGGGCGGGGCGGCCCCGTGGACGTGGCGCTGGGCGATCCAGCCGTGCCCTGTGGAACTCTGTGATGAGCTCTTGGCTTAAGATGTCTCATGGCGGGACCCAGCTCCCTTCCTCCGGGTGATAGCCCACCCATTCAACTAGATATTGCAGAGCCCCCGCTCTCCTCTGTGAGTCCAGCAGCTCTTTGATCCGAAACACTGGGGTGCCCTCTATTTCCACAGCCCCAGGGAGTGAAGGGTCCGCTGTTCCTTCGTCTAATGGACCACTGGCCTGAGAAGAGAGATGTGGAAGACAGGATGAATACGTAAGTGTGTGGGAAGTTTTAATCTAAAGGATACTGGTTTTATTTGAGCAGTGATGGGGAAAGGGCCAATGAACCTGGGGGAGAGTCTTCTGCACGGGAGGTTAAGGTGGAGGTCCTGTGTCGAGAGACATACCCGGAGCGGATGACTTTCCCTTCGTCGATTATTGGGAGATCTTGGTGTGTGCATCCTCCCATACTTTCTCCGCTTTTTTGAACCACTGGTCCACCATGTCCACCATCGGTGGGAGTGGCATCCAAGGGGTTGATACCCTAGCACACACTGAAACGGCGTTAGGCCGGTAGAGGAGTGGCGCAGTGAGTTTTGTGCGTATTGCGCCCAGGTTAAGCAGTCTGCCCATTTGTGTTGTCGACTGCTGCAGTATGCTCGAAGATATCTCCCGATTTCTTGGACAGTCCACTCTGCCTGTCCATTAGACTCGGGGTGATAGCCTGACGTTAGGCTAACTGTGGTCCCCAATTTCTGGAAGAAAGCTTTCCGGACCCTAGCGATGAATTGAGGACCACGATCGGAAATAATATCTTCGGGTATGCCGTAGCAACGAAACACTGTAGTAAATAGGGTGTCTGCTACCTGGAGGGCTGACGGAAGGGAACGAAACAGGATGAATTTGCATCCCTTTGAAAATCTATCTACTACTACTAGGATCATGGTGTACCCTTTCGATACCGGCAGATCTGTGACAAAGTCCACTGCGATGTGGGACCACGGTCTGTTTGGTATTGGTAGGGGAGTTAATTTTCTAACTGGTAGACTACGTGGGTTCTTTGTAGTAGCACACACAGGGCAAGACAAAACTACCTTCTTCACGGTTTCCCGCATTTTTGGCCACCAGAACTTTGGTTCTAGCTGGTGATGTGTTCGTGTGATGCCGGGGTGTCCAGATGCTAGGCTCGTATGAGCCGCGATCGTCACTCGCTCGCGTAGTGGCGCTGGCACATAGGTTCAATCCAGAGGACAGTTCCTAGGTGCGGGATTGGACCGCGCCCACTGAAATATCTCCGACTCGATGTCCCAAGTGACCAGCGCCTCAACGAGTGAAGATGGCAGAATTGGTTCCGGAGTTGTAATGGGCTCCGGCGACGGGTAATAGTGGGAGAGCGCGTCCGCTTTTGTATTTTTCGAGCCGGGGCGATAAGTGATAACAAATCGGAAACGCGTTAAGAAAAGTGCCAATCGGGCTTGACGTGAGTTGAGTCTTTTTGCTTGTTGGTTCCGATGATCGGTGAATACCGTGAATGAATGTTTCGCCCCCTCTAGCCAGTGTCTCCACTCCTCTAACGCCGCTTTCACTGCTAGCAGTTCTCTGTTACCAATATCATAATTTCACTCGGCAGGTGTTAGTTTCCTAGAGAAAAAAGCGCAGGGGTGGAGCTTCTCGGTGTGGCCGTGGTGTTGTGACAGTTCAGCCCCTATTACTACTTCTGACGCATCGACCTCAACTACAAAGGGCTACTCTGGGTCAGGTAACTTTAATATAGGTGTGGTTGTAAAGGCAATTTTGAGGCGCTGAAACGCATTTTGCGCTTCCACTGGGAACTCGCAAAGGCGTTTCGGTTTCCCTATTAACAGTGATGTGAGGGGCGCTGCCACCATACTGAAGCCCCGAATGAATCGCCTGTAAAAATTGGCAAACCCCAGGAATCTCTGTAGCGCCTTAACTGACATTGGTTCCGGCCATTGTTGTACCGCCGTGACCTTGGTTGGTTCCATCTCTACCCCCCGTGGTCCTATGTGATAGCCGAGGAATGCTACCTCCTTCTTGTGAAAGGTGCATTTCCCTGCCTTCACATAGAGCTGGTGTTTGCGCAGACGACGAAGGATGGCAGTTACATGATGAACGTGTTCTGAATATGACCATGAATATACCAGGATATCATCCAAGTATATTATAACAAAACGGTTAAACATATCCCGAAACACGTCGTTCATGAACCCCTGAAACACTGCAGGTGCGTTTACCAGTCCATATGCCATTACATTATATTGATAATGACCAGATGTAGTGCTAAACGCTGTCTTCCATTCATTGCCTTTACGCACACGAACGAGGTTATATGCGCTGCGGAGGTCGAGTTTGGTGAACATGGAAGCTCCTCGGAGTTGGTCGATAGTGTCCGGAACCAGGGCCAGTGGGTGCTAATGTTTTACTGTTATTGCATTTAATCCTCGATAATCAATGCAGGGATGTAAGCCCCACCTTTTTTCTCTATGAAAAAAAAACCTGCCGAGGCGGGGGACGTGGACCTGCTGATGAGCCCCTGCCGGAGTGCCTCACTCATGTATTCCTCCATTGCCCTGGTTTCAGCCACTGACAATGGATAAACACGCGAGCAAGGAGGTGCTTTCCCCGGCAACAGCTCTATCGTGCAGTCCCAGGACGGTGAGGGAGAAGTCGTGCAGCTGCCCTAACACTAAATACATCTTTAAAACGCATGTACTCTGATGGTATGTTAGTCGTTACTTGGGAATTCGGACTTTGAATAGTTGTGGTTTGAGCGTCAAGTAGACCACGAAGTGACGCATGAATTTAGTCCAATCAAAATTAGGATTATGGGCGCTAAGCCATGGAAGACCTAGCACGACGGAATGATCCAACCGAGGTAGCACAAAAAATTTCAACTCCTCAGTGTGACCGGGGAATGTTAACCGGAGGGGCGCTGTAATTAACTTAATGGGCGAATGTTCCAAATCTCGACCATCTAGAGCTTTCCATCGGATATGGAAGCTTCAACACGGGAACTTGCAGTGAGGAAATTAGAGTAGACGAGATGAAGTTCCCAGCCGCTCCGGAATCTATTAAAGGAAAAATAGACAAAACACAATTATTAACACTAGAAGTGCCGATGACCATGACGGCCATGACCGCAAGGAAAAAAAAAAAAAAACTTCACACTCGATCAAAATCCAAGACCCTCCTTTCATGACTTTTCCTAGATCTGTGAGCTTAATCACCCAGCATGCTTCAATTTTTTAAATCACACCTGTAAAAGCCAGTATAAAGCTATTTTGCTCTTATTTATGTGAAATCGCTGACAGCTGCGCGGGCGTGACGTCTCCTGCCTTTTCCAACCTGCGATTCTCATTTCTCTCAGCAGATGGCGCAAGGGATCGCACATACTATCTATGCGTCATTCAGTGCGTCTATCTCAGGTTTCATTCCATATATGCAGTTTATATATACAGTGGTGTGAAAAACTATTTGCCCCCTTCCTGATTTCTTATTCTTTTGCATGTTTGTCACACTTAAATGTTTCTGATCATCAAAAACCGTTAACTATTAGTCAAATATAACATAATTGAACACAAAATGCAGTTTTTAAATGAAGGTTTACGTTATTAAGGGAGAAAAAAAACTCCAAATCTACATGGCCCTGTGTGAAAAAGTGATTGCCCCCCTTGTTAAAAAATAACTTAAATGTGGTTTATCACACCTGAGTTCAATTTCTGTAGTCACCCCCAGGCCTGATTACTGCCACACCTATTTCAATCAAGAAATCACTTAAATAGGAGCTACCTGACACAGAGAAGTAGACCAAAAGCACCTCAAAAGCTAGACATCATGCCAAGATCCAAAGAAATTCAGGAACAAATGAGAACAAAAGTAATTGAGATCTATCAGGCTGGTAAAGGTTATAAAGCCATTTCTAAAGCTTTGGGACTCCAGTGAACCACAGTGAGAGCCATTATCCACAAATGGCAAAAACATGGAACAGTGGTGAACCTTCCCAGGAGTGGCCGGCCGACCGAAATTACACCAAGAGCGCAGAGACAACTCATCCGAGAGGCCACAAAAGACCCCAGGACAACATCTAAAGAACTGCAGGCCTCACTTGCCTCAATTAAGGTCAGTGTTCACGACTCCACCAAAAGAAAGAGACTGGGCAAAAATGGCCTGCATGGCAGATTTCCAAGGCGCAAACCACTTTTAAGCAAAAACAACATTAAGGCTCGTCTCAATTTTGCTAAAAAACATCTCAATGATTGCCAAGACCGACGAGACAAAAGTTGAACTTTTTGGAAGGTGCGTGTCCCGTTACATCTGGTGTAAAAGTAACACAGCATTTCAGAAAAAGAAAATCATACCAACAGTAAAATATGGTGGTGGTAGTGTGATGGTCTGGGGTTGTTTTGCTGCTTCAGGACCTGGAAGGCTTGCTGTGATAGATGGAACCATGAATTCTACTGTCTACCAAAAAATCCTGAAGGAGAATGTCCGGCCATCTGTTCGTCAACTCAAGCTGAAGCGATCTTGGGTGCTGCAGCAGGACAATGACCCAAAACACACCAGCAAATCCACCTCTGAATGGCTGAAGAAAAACAAAATGAAGACTTTGGAGTGGCCTAGTCAAAGTCCTGACCTGAATCCTATTGAGATGTTGTGGCATGACCTTAAAAAGGAGGTTCATGCTAGAAAACCCTCAAATAAAGCTGAATTACAACAATTCTGCAAACATGAGTGAGCCAAAATTCCTCCAGAGCGCTGTAAAAGACTCGTTGCAAGTTATCGCAAACGCTTGATTACAGTTATTGCTGCTAAGGGTGGCCCAACCAGTTATTAGGTTCAGGGGGCAATTACTTTTTCACACAGGGCCATGTAGGTTTGGATTTTTTTTCTCCCTAAATAATAAAACCCCTCATTTAAAAACTGCATTTTGTGTTTACTTGTGTTATCTTTTACTAATAGTTAAATGTGTTTGATGATCAGAAACATTTTGTGTGACAAACATGCAAAAGAATAAGAAATCAGGAGCGGGGCAAATAGTTTTTCACACCACTGTATCAATTATATCAATATCACGGAAGCATATGCTTCGCCATATGACAATTCGCCATTCATTCCCGCATTGATAATCAGTGATATTTTATAAGGAGATTTAGGGATTTAGCTCTACTTAATTTTACAACGTTTTAAGAAAATTCATTAGTTCGTTAATTCTATTTGAAGCCTCTGAAGCTTCGGATGTTTTTTTTTTTTGTTTAGATTAGTTCTGAACTCGCTTCCGTGAAACTATCGCTAAAACAGTGTAATGAGACCTCCTGAGGATATAAAGCTTTATTATTGTGTTTGAATAAATAATCAGATCTACCACAGCAGATAATAAACTATGGTGTGTCATAACCGAAGCAAACACCACGATTATGCCTCGTTTTGTTCGACGGGAACGTGGTTCACTTGGCTGTGGTGTATTATAAACCTGTGGAATGTTTCACTATTTATGCTCACATAAGAGTAATAAAAGCGAGTGAAATGTGGAAATGATGTGTGGCAACTCAATGAGAACTAAACCAAAGATTTCGGTAATTCCACTTAGTGTAACATCTGCATAGTGACACTGAACAACTTCACTTTTCCGTTTACCTCTGAAAAAAAGCTGTATTTTGTTTGTTTATATTTAGAATTTTTATAACAGTAGAAGAAGTACGCGCGCACGCAAACACATATGCCTCTTTTCCACTGCATAGAAAGACACAGTTCAGTTCAACTCACTTGAACTTTGCGCAGTTTGGCTCGGTTTGCTCTTCCACTACAGCGTAGTAACACTTTAGCGTGGGCGGGATTACTCACGCGCGCGGCACCGCTACTGCCGTGACGTCATCGTAAGCGCGCCACAAACACACACACAACAATGGAGCATATCGACGGCATGGTGTTCTTCATTCTCGGCATGTGGATGTTTTTAAATTCAAATTCAAATTTTATTGGTCACATACACAATCATACACAATATAATATGCAGTGAAATGCTTTATATGACCGCCAGTGACCTTAAAAAAAGAAAATAAAAGCTTGTACGTAAAATAAATAATCAATAAAAAGGAAATACTAAAGAATATAATTTTAACTAGTAAAATTAACTGTGCATAAGGGCATAATAAAATATTGCAAAAATATAGAAATATAGGATTAAAGTGTCAGTGGTTGTGCAAATATGCATGAAGGTGACATGTGCAATTGTCCAGATGTATGAGTATTTAGTGCAAGTGTGTATGAATGTGTCCATGATTGTCCAGTCAGTGTTGTGAGCTTAAAAGATGTTATTAGTCCTGTGTGGAGGTGTGATTGTGTGGTTGAGAGACCTTATCGCCTGCGGGAAGAAGCTCCTCCTCAGTCTCTCTGTGTTGGCCTTTAGGGAGCGGAATCTCTTCCCAGACCGCAACAAAGAGAACAGTCCATTACTGGGGTGACTGAGGTCCTTCATGATCTTCCTGGCCTTAGTCCAGCACCGCTTGCTGTAGATGGAGTGTAGGTCAGGGAGCTCAGTGCGGATGATGCGCTCGGCTGATCGCACCACCCTCTGTAGAGCTCGTCTGTCCTGCATGGTGCTGTTCCCGAACCAGGTCGTGATGTTTCCCGTCAGGATGCTCTCTATGGTGCAGGAGTAGAAGTTCCTGAGCACCTTGGAGGGCAGTCTAAATTCTCTCAAGCGTCTGAGGTGGTAGAGATGCTGCCGGGCTTTTTTCACCACGGTGTTGATGTGACAGGACCATGACAGGTCCAGCGTGATGTGAACACCGAGGTATCTGAAGCTGTCCACTCTCTCCACTGGGCTCCTGTTGATGACGGGGGTCTGGTAGTTCCTCTCCTGCTGTGTACTAAAGTCCACTATCAGCTCCTTTGTCTTACTGACATTCAGGAGGAGATTGTTCCTCTGGCACCAGTTCTCCAGATTTCCAATCTCCTCTAGGTAGTCCGACTCATCATTGTTGGTGATCAGTCCGACCACGACGGTGTCGTCAGCAAACTTGATGATGGAGGTGGAGTTGGTAGTGGCCACGAAGTCGTGGGTGTACAAAGAGTACAGCAGGGGGCTCAGAACACAACCCTGGGGGGCTCCAGTGCTGAGAGTGAGTGTAGCTGAGACATGTCCGCCCATCCTTACTGCCTGTGGTCTGCCAGTCAGAAAATTGGAGATCCACTGACATATAGATGAGCTCAGTCCCAGGTGCTCCAGCTTGGTGGTGAGTGTGGAGGGAATTATTGTGTTAAAAGCAGAGCTGTACTCGATGAAGAGCATTTTAACATTAACAACAACAATTCCCTTTCCTAGTGTCCAGGTGAGTGAGTGATGTGTGGAGGAGATGAGAGATTGCATCGTCTGTGGAGCGGTTCTGACGGTATGCAAACTGTATTGGGTCCAGTGTGTCGGGTAGTGAAGAAATGATGAAGTCTCTGATAAGGCGTTCAAAGCACTTCATCACTACTGAGGTGAGGGCTACAGGGCGATAGTCATTGAGGGAAGCAGGATGTGGTTTCTTTGGAACAGGAACAATGATGGACTCTTTGAAGCATGTGGGGATCACCGACTGAGATAAAGAGATGTTGAATATCTCAGTGAACACAGGTGCTAGCTGGTCTGCGTAGGCTCTGAGAATACGACCTGAGATGCCGTCTGGTCCTGCTGCTTTCCTGGTGTTCACTCTCTTGAAGGCTCTCCTCACGTCGTGCTCGGAGATGATGAGCGCGTTCCCGGTGCTGACTGTGTCTTCCTGTCTGCAGCCGTTAGCATTAGCGCCGTTAGCATTAGCACCGTTAGCATTAGCATTGCTAGCGTCTTTAGCTGCAGCCTCGAAGCGAGCGTAAAATGTGTTGAGCTCGTCTGCCAGAGCCGCGTCCGCGTTCGTCATACCGGATGTTGGTGCTTTATAATCCGTTATTGTTCTCAGTCCCTGCCACAGGCTCCTAGAGTCACTCTGTTGAAGCTGTGACTCTAGTTTTCTCCCGTAGCGCTGCTTCGCCTCTTTCACCGCCTTCCGGACGTTGTATGACGCAGCCTTGTACGGTTCCATGTCCCCCGACGCAAGTCCCGTGTTGTAGGCAGCGGTGCGAGATCTCAGAGCGTCGCGGATGGTTTTATCCACCCACGGCTTCTGGTCGGGAAACGTTCTGATAGTCTTTTTCTCTACCGTATCGTCCACTAGCTTCTCAATAAATCCCACAACCGCTTCCGTAAACACGCTGACGTCATCATCGGAGCTGTTTCTGAACATGTCCCAGTCTGCGTCATCGAGTGCGTCCTGTAACGCGGCCACCGATTGGTCCGTCCAGCGCGCGACCTCCCTCTGAGCCGGAACTTCCTGTTTCAGCCATTGTTTATATTTTGGCATGAGGAAGATGGCGGCGTGGTCGGATTTACCAAACGCTGGACGAGATTGTGCCTTGTAACCGTCTTTGACCGTGGTATAGCAATGGTCCAGTGTCCTTTCGCCCCTGGTGGGGCAGGTGATGTGCTGATAAAAGTTCGGCGCTGCGCGTTTGAGGTTGGCACTATTAAAATCCCCCGCCACAATGAGCGCAGCATCCCGGTGTTGTGTCTGGTGCTGTGTGAGCGCCTCATGCAGCTCGCATAAGGCAGTTTCAGTGTCCGCTTGTGGTGGTATGTAAACGGCACTGATTATGACCGATGTGAACTCCCGTGGAAGATAAAATGGACGACACATGATGGACAGTAGTTCCAGGTTTGGTGTGCAGGAGCGTGTAAGAGGAACAACGCTCGCGCTGTTGCACCAGCTGTTGTTCACCATTAAGCACACGCCGCCTCCCCTTGACTTCCCCGAGTCCCGCGTCCTGTCCATGCGGTGAACCGAGAAGAACTCGGCCGGCTGTAGGGCGTGGTCTGGCACCGCTGGGTTCAGCCATGTCTCGGTGAAGCAGAGGAGATTGCAGTCCCGAATGTCTCTCTGGAACTTTATCCTGGCCCTGAGGTCATCAAGTTTATTCTCCAGTGACTGGACGTTGGCGAGCAGGATGCTAGGCAGACGTGTGCGGTGTGCACGGGCCCTGAGCCTGTTCCTCACGCTGGCTCGTTTCCCTCGGGTCCGTCGCTTCGCGTCGCGTCCATTGTTCTCCCTCAGGATCTCACTCGGCCAGCTCGAATCCGGAGTTAAAACCGTCGAATTGTGAGTACATTGTATACCAATAGAAACAAGAGTGTCTCTATCATACCTAATGTACTCAATGGTGGTGATTTTGCCGATTTTAAAACACTGAAAACTAACTTAACCCTCTGAGGTCCGCGAACGCATATATGCGTTTTGAGGTGTTTTCCCCTGATCAGGCCAATAAGAACTTAAATTACACTTTCAGTTTTGATCGTACAGACAAGATCTATATATTAATCGAATCTGTAAAGTGTCTACTTTTTTTTTTGTATGCACACATGTTAAAAATAAAACTTTGTGCATTAATAAAATAAATAAATTAAACCGGGTGCGCTTTCAGCCGTCTCAGTCTCCGCGAAAATCTTTTTGAAACACGTCACTAAAATTAACTGAAACTCCGCGAATACTGCACACACAGACATGAGAAATATATCTATAGAAAGCTTAAAGGGACTACTTTTAAATGATGCAAGTCACAGTGAAAACAAATGATCTGTTTTTATGTAATCCGTATGAAAGTAACGAGTGGTACAGATTCTCCTGTATCGGCTCATTACAGCTAATGTGCTCCCGCCTCCCTGCGCGCGCGCTGTTCATATGGAAATGACCTGAGGTGAGGCAGGTAATCACGTACACACCCCCAGGGCATAAAACAACAAGCTGCATCATAGACTTACTTACTGTTTCTGCGCGTTTGAATGATGTCACGCTACACGGGTGAAGAAGCACTTCAGATGGTTCTGGACAGCGATGAAGAATTTACTTTCTCATCAGAGGAAGAGCAAGACTCAGACGAGGAACGGCTTTATTTAGAACAACGTCTGGACTCAACGGAGGATGTAATTCCTGACCAGTAAGTCTTTTATTCTCACCATCATTGCTCTATATTTTATATGTACATTTGGAAAATACTAAGTGCCAGCAAGAGTAAAATTGGTTAAAATATGAAATATGCACGTTACTTACAAGCCCGCAATAAAATCTGATTAAGATCTGTCTAAAGTATTATATATATATATATATATATATATATATATATATATATATATATATATATATATATATATATATATATATATATATATATATATATATATACACACACACACGTGTTTTGTTGTCAAATTGTTCACCAGCTGTTGTTTGTGAATGATTGTTAGTTAAATATAACTATATTATATAAATGTATAATACAATACATTCATCATAATAAACTGTAGTGTATTGTAGAAAAAATGCAGTACAGTGTTGGTAAAGTCATTTGTTCTGGTAATTACAAAGAGCTGTTGTTATTTTCTATATTATAATATATATAATTTTATATATTATTGTTGTTAGCTATATTTTCTGTTATAGTGGCTGCAGTAATGCTGCTAAAAAGTCAACTTTGATTGTTCCTAATAAACTGTTTAACTGATCTCGCAAATTAATCTCAAGATTTTTTTGTGTGTCAAATACATTCTCAAATAACCTAAACACTGAAAATATATAAACTTATTTTATCCTCAGATTCTTTCTTGTAACTCTCCTCTCTCAGTCATACTTGTCTGATGGCTCATTATGCAGATCAGTATGCAGGCCTTTGTCTTCTCAGGTGTGAATCACTGCATTAGTAATGATAGATCACGCCTTCTCGCATAGACTCAAAAAGTGACTTAAAAAGTGTTAATCACTATATTGTTTTCTGTGAGCAAGTAAACAAGATCATTTTCACATCATTTTGAAGCAAAAACACTAGTCCACCAGCCCTTGTGAAACAATGTCTTGTGAACAAATTGTCTGTATGAGTTTCATGGCCTTATTTCAGATACTTTTTTTTCCCACAAAACTTACTAACCACGCATAATATTTTTTTCCTAAAAAATGCAAACACATACATTCATTTTGGTCAGGTATTATTGTAGAATAGGTTGTGCTGATTACAAGAAAAATACAGGTTGGTCAATAATATATTATAAGTAGCTGAAAAAAGCACAAATATCAGAGCATGTCCAAACATCTCAAGGGCCCCAAAATCACCTCGGACCTCAGAGGGTTAAAGAACAAAAACAAAGAAAAGGTGGTCGGAGCAGTCGTGACGGCAGCCGACCTCACCGGTGCCATCTTGGAAAACAGCGAGACGAAGGAGTTTGTTTCAAAAGAGGCCGACGGTTAATACAAAAAGGTGCGTGCGATCCTTCTCTGGCTGTTTCTAAATATATCGGTTCTGTTGTGTCTCGTGTCGCAAGTTCGGTGACGCAGTAATGACGATTTTCTCCGGCTAATCAATGACCAGCGTGTTTACACGTCACGTTTTGGTAACGGTTTGGAACCTCGGGCGAGGTGGTTCTAAAAAAAGGAACAGGTACTATATACTGGTCCCAGTGGATAACCCCCAAAACTGAGTAGAACTGAGCCGTGTCGTGTCGTACTATGCAGTGGAAAAGCGCCAATAGACAGACATTTACATTTAGGCATTTGGCAGACGCTCTTATCCAGAGCGACTTACAAAAAGTGCTTTAAAGTTTACATCACTGGATACATACTTACACTGGGTTAACTAGGTTAATAACTAAGTGCCATTAGTCCAACACAACTGGGAAGAGTAAAATGTAAAAAGTAAATGGACAGCACCGGACTGGCCAGCCAGAAGACAACCCCACGCAAATTCAGCAAGCTCCCCTTTCTTCCCCAATTTTACATGGTTTATATATGCTTACTAGCAATTATATAATTGTTTGCTCCTCCTTAAGTCAAGAAACTACTTCATGAGAAGTAAGCTAATTTTGCTCAGGTCAGATTGATGTGGCACCTCCCCATTATGTAATTTTCCCCTCTCATCTCATATGTATTTATGTCTGGGTCGGCCTAAAAGATCTTGTTTTAATGTTTTCCTTTTTTGGAAAAAGTTTGGTTTGTTCCTGTTTTCTTAACCAGACTATTGACCACTGCTGGTGAAAACGTGGGTTTTCGTCTGAGAAAGGTTTAAGCTTTTTCTAAGATACATAATAATCATATTCCTATTTTCCTATTCCTATTCAATAACTTTCCTTAAAGTTATTGAAATAATTTATTGGTCAATTTTTAGTTATTTATTCTTTATTTATTTATTATTTTTATGATCTGAAGATTATAATGAATAATTATTGGACTTAAAATTGCCCGTAGTGTGTGATTGGGTGTGTGAGTGTGTGTATGTGTGTGTGCCCTGCGATGGATTGGCACCCTGTCCAGGGTGTACCTCGCCTAGTGCCCGAAGTCTCCTGGGATAGGCTCCAGGTCCCCCGCGACCCTGAACACAGGATTAAGCGGTATAGAAAATGAATGAATGAATGAATTTTCCTTATTTAAAAGACTGATCATTAATATTTTGACTAATAAAATAATCCTATTCCTCTTAATTCATAATTTGATTATTAATCTATATGATTTTAAACATTGACGTTTGATAATATACGTATACATTATGGATTAGTATTTATAGTTATATTAATTAATTACTTAATTTTAACAAAAAGTTACAACCTTCATTGATACATTTTGGTTATGTACTGTAGTATAATATAGAGTGTAGTAAGGGATAGTTATGGATTTGGGCCCGGTTTCTCGATATCGCGTTATCGAGAAACCGGGCCCAAATCCATAACTATCCCTTACTACACTCTATATTATACTACACTATTCGCGTGCTAAGAAGACTCTTAAGATATATCTTACCTCACACCTACTAACACCCCTGCTGAGCTTTTTTACATCCCGTCAGCTCCATTGTTCTCCTTCTTTTGTTCTGAAAACACACCCATTACCTGTGAGGCCCGGCACATTTGCATTTGTTAGCTTAAACCAAGGAAGGCCGAATCTTTGTGTGCGACATGGAAACCTTCAGAAGTGCCTGCCGTATTTATACAAAAGACACATTTACAATATATGGATACACAAGTCTGTTTTATTTTGAAGTGTTTCAAACTTACAGAGTTTACAGCTTTGCAGTCCCAGTGTCCATCAGCATTTGGCACAGGTGAATTTCTGACATGTTGCACGGGTACAGTGGTTACTCAATCGGAATACCGCAGCGCATACCGCCGTTTAAAGGCAACAGCGGCCAAAATAAATCAGTTGCATTTCAAAGTCATTCGTAAAATGGCCGCCAGGTGGCGCAAAGTGACATTTTCATTCATCGCAGTAAATACAACAGTGATGGTAATTTCCACAACAAACATGAAAAATCAGAACCAGAGCTATTGATGTGTACTGTACAATAATGAGTAAAAAAAAAAATTATAGTAGATTTATTAACTGAAATAAATGACCATATTTTTCAAGAGAATTTTCAAGCCCCACTCATCAAACAAAATTATAACGAAATCGGCCAAGTTTACTATTTATTTAAATATAAATTTCTAAACCAATAAGATCAAATAACACCAAGTTATTATTATAACTGGCTTACTTCGTCACTTATCTAGCGCTTGCTTTATTAACCTTGCCTTATTAACGTCACTCGGGTGCATTGTCTCTAAGTGCTCGCTTGGTGTAGTGGTTGGAGCCCTCAGTCAGCGATCAACAAAGCGCTGGTTCGAATCCCGAGGGATGATGTTTTAAAATTGTTTTATTTTAATTATAGCAAAATTAAAATAAAATAAAATGTTGTATTTTGATTTTGCTTCAGCATACTATAGAAAAAACAGCAAACTCGCACGCAACCAGTTTGTATTCTTTAAATTTAGGGGAGTGACGGCTCGGTCTGCTGCTGCTGCTGTGTGTGTGTGTGTGTCATTATACTGATGAAAAGTGGTGGCCATCTGGAGTACCGGGAGTTTTAATTTACGACAGCTGTTTACGGCAGTGTAGTCCAGTCCGGGAGATGCATTGTGGGTAATGAGGTCTGGTGTGTGTGAAGTTGCATGCGAATGCGAGATGTAAGCTGGGAAATAAAGTCTGAGTTTTGTATTCTTTTCACTCGTTTTTAGTTTGATTTAATAGCAGGATCTACCCGAAAGTTTGTACTATAACCTGACAATGCAGCAAAATAAAGAACGGACATCGAGCAGTTTGTCCATCTCATCAGTACATGAATTAACGGGCTGTTACGCTGCCGCGAGCAACATTGAAAACAAAGCAGAGAAGCTAACTGTGTTTGTTATTGCGCATATCAGGGAGAGATATTGATCCTTTTAAAAATAGTTTTATTTTAATTATAGCAAAATTCAAATAAAACAAAATGTTTTAAGTGCGCTTAAGGTAGAGTCTTATAAAGGCTATGTAGTCTTATATAGTTTTATTATACATTTTTTGCACAATAATCTGAAGTCCTCATCTGTTACATTTTTGATAACAATAGTTTTTTTTTCAGCCTGTCACGGCGTGTGCCCAAATCATCTTTTTTTTTATCCTTGGCTGGCAAGCTATCCGGTTTGCACCCCATGCTATAAAATACTCCGGGTTTGTTGGGTTACAGGGGATTTTTACTACGCGGTGTGATTGCGACGCTCGTGCAACAACGCGGAAGTGCGGCATTTCTAAACCAATAAGGTCAAATGACACCAAGTTTAAAACAGATAAAATACTTACTTCGTTACTTATCTAGCGCTTGCTTTCAAATAAGTCGAGTGGCTTATTAACGTCACGGAGGTTTGTTGTCTCTAAGTGCCTGATTGGTGTAGCGGTTAGAGCGCTCGGTCAGAGTGCAAAGGGCCGGTTCGAATCCTGGGTGATGCTGTTTTAAAAAATTGTTTTATTTTAATTTTGCTCAGCAAACAAACAGTAAACAAAAAAAATTATTATTCAGAGCACGATATACAACCGTAATGAGTCCCGTAACCGGCTTATACAGCAGGCAACGTATTTAACCGTGAGGAGTCCATAAAATCAGTAGCAGCATTAGCTCACTAATTACTAATTACTTTAGTTAATGCTGCTACTGATTTTATTCCAGCTTACCTGTTCAGGTTGATTGCGATTCTTTTTAAAATATTGTCTCAGTTTTATATGTTGTTCGTCTTGATGTTGGTCTTCTTTTCACTTGGCAACACTCAAATGCAAAGTATTCACCATGAATCAGCTGTTCTCACCTATACATTCAGAGAAACTGAAGGAGCTGAAATGAGCCATTGTTTCACGACCGCGACACCCCTCTCTCTCACGCACATACAGTACAGAGTAGACCAAATCATTACAGTACATACTTTATCCAACGAACATGAAAAATATCCACATAATGATGAGTTAAGAAGCATTGCTTAATTTTCGTTTAGACAGACTGTTTGTATCTAATTATTGGTATTATTAAAGAACAGCAGCACAAACAACAACACAAGGGCTTGTAAGACACATTTTTATTATTTTGCAAAGAGTTAAATTTGTAACAGTAAAAGGCATCCCAATTTAAATATAGAAATTACTAAAGAAATTGAGCACACTATCAGAATAAAAAATAGAACAAATCAAATGTTTTACACACATACACAAGGAGGATAATGATACAGAGTTTATATTAAAATAACAAATATTGTAATATTGTTTTTGTGTTATTATAAATAATGAAATGTGCACATTTCATAATCCAGTACATCTAATGGAACGGAATGTACTGTATGAAACATACTCGGCTGGTGTTTTCACCCAGTTGATCCCCGCCTCAGCAATACAATGTCTCGCCGCTGTATGTTTTGGGTCATCGTCTATTAAAAGAAACGTTTTTAAACACATACAGTAGAATATTTAGAAACCCTAAAGCACGTATAATTTTGCTAGCATAAATTACAAAATATCACATGCTTGTTATTTTTTTACCTTGGAAGTGTAACATCAGAGCCACCACGGCCTCAGGGAAGAAGATTCGGCTCTCCGGACTACTGAGCCGACACTCTGTCTCCCCCTAGTGTGTCTGTCTGTATGTCAAATCACAATCACCACCAAGTAGATTCACCTGTGTATTCCTAGTGTTTTTTCCTATATAAACCAGCCGACCCCGTAGACACCTGTTCGTTCACCGTTGTGCACCAACCCGTTTATGTGCTTCTGCATGTTTTCCAAGTGATTGTGGTTTTATTATGTCCTCCTTATTTTTTGAACCCAGGACTGAACCGATTCACAGCTCGGACTCCGTGAGCCGTGGACAGCGGACACGAGGACCCTTTTTCTCATCATTATTCGTTCGGAGCTCCCGCTGTTATTTTCTGTTGTGTTTTTTCACGGGGACTGTGTAGGGTGAGGGAAAAGGACACAAAAATCAATAAAAGAATCTCTGAGTGATTGCAACCCTGCGTCTGCGTCTCACTATAAGAAAAAAGACATGACAGCTGAACCCCAGACGCAGCAGGCCTTACGCTATCGAGCGATCAACACCTGCGAAGGTGTATAGAGAAGCAACAGAAGGAGATTGAAGGCCTGGTGCGAGCAGTGAGCGACATGGCGCACTGCGTCCGACACCTCGCCATCCCCGACCCCTCTACCTCGGGTGCGACGAGACGTGCCACGCCGTCTCCGCCACGCGCTGCCCCACCCGAGAGGTACGCCGGTGATCCAGAGGGCTGCAAACGATTCCTCCTGGCCTGTGAGCTGTACCTGGCGGACTATCCCAATATGACGGAAATGCAACGCATCAGGTTTGTCATTCAACAGCTCACAGGTCCAGCGATGGAGTGGGCGGCGGCCATATGGAGCGAGGGCGGGGAGCTCACGTTCCGGTATCCGCGTTTCGTGGAAGCACTGAAGGCAGTGTTTGACCACCCCGATCACGGACGCTCCGGAGAACAGCGCTTCATGAGGCTCAGGCAAGGGGCTATGCCTGTGGCGGAATACGCCATCAAGTTTTGCGTCATGGCCGCGGAGAGCGGTTGGTGCGAGAAGAGTCTGCTCGCCAGGTTCCGAGACGGACTCCAGCCTGAGATCCAACTGGAGTTGGCCTGCCGGGACGCCCAGTTATCGCTGGATGAGACGATCATCCTGGCCATCTCACTCGACCAGCACTTCCGCAGCCAACGCCCGCGCACAGCGGCCAGGGCAGCCCCACAGCGTCAGTATGACACTCGCCGCAAGCCCCCACAGGACTTGGGAGCACCAGCGCGTCCAGAACCCATGGACGTTAACTCGTCCCGCCTCTCAGGAGCAGAGAGAAGAAGAAGAATCACAGCGGGACTGTGTTTGTACTGTGCCGGGGACAATCATCTGATCAAGGACTGCCCATTGCTAAAAGTAACACCACATACACCGCCCCGCACACACCACCCTTTCTGTGTATCTGCTCAAGTGTCCTATATTAATAATGTTTTGTCTGTCTTCCCTTTAATAGATTCAGGGGCGGCTGGCAATTTTATCTCCTCTGCTCTGGTTTCCTCACTGCGAGTTCCTGTGTCGAAGCTTCCACAGCCGATAACAGTGAAAGCTCTAGATGGCCGTGAATTAGATCAATCGCCTATTAAGTCTATCACTGCGCCCCTGCGATTAACCTTCCCTGACCACACGGAGGAGCTAAAATTCTTCGTGCTACCTCAGTCTGGTCATTCCGTCGTACTAGGTCTCCCATGGCTTTGCACCCATAACCCTAATTTCGATTGGAATCAGTCAAGTATCCTATCATGGTCCCCTAGATGCGCCAAATTATGCAAACCGCCCATGTTGGCGGTCCAAACCACTACCATAGAAAGTCCGAAAGCCCAACAAAGAATTAACGTGCCATCTGAGTATGCGAGTTTTAAACAGGTATTTAGTGTTAGGGCAGCTGCACGACTTCTCCCTCACCGTCCTGGGACTGCACGATAGAGCTGTTGCCGGGGAAAGCACCTCCTTGCTCGCGTGTTTATCCATTGTCCGTGGTGGAGACCGGGGCGATGGAGGAATATGTGAGCGAGGCACTCCAGCAGGGGCTCATCAGCAGGTCCACGTCGCCAGCCTCGGCGGGTTTTTTTTTCATAGAGAAAAAAAGGGGGGGGCTTAAGACCCTGTATTGATTATAGGGGGCTCAATGTAGTCACAATAAAATACAAGCACCCACTGCCCCTGGTCCCGGCCGCAATCGATCAGCTCCAGAGCGCCTCCATTTTCACCAAACTCGACCTCCGCAGCGCATATAACCTCGTTCGTGTGCGTAAGGGCGACGAATGGAAGACTGCGTTTAGCACGACATCTGGGCATTACCAGTATAATGTGATGGCATATGGACTGGTAAACGCACCTGCGGTGTTTCAGGGGTTCATGAATGACGTGTTCCGGGATATGTATAACCGTTTCGTTATAATTTACCTAGATGACATCTTGGTTTATTCACGGTCATATTCGGAACACGTCAGTCATGTGACCGCCGTCCTTCAGCGCCTAAGCGAACACGGGCTCTATGTGAAGGCAGAGAAATGCGCATTTCATCAGCGGGAGGTGGCATTCCTCGGCTATCGCATAGGGCCACGGGGGGTCGAGATGGAGAAGTCCAAGGTCGCGGCGGTGCAACAATGGCCGGAACCCACGACAGTGAAGGAGCTACAAAGATTCTTGGGGTTTGCTAACTTTTATAGGCGGTTCATTCGGGGCTTCAGCACGGTAGCAGCACCGCTCACATCACTACTGATAGGAAAGCCGAAACGCCTCCGCGAGTTCCCAGGTGAAGCGCGTGAAGCGTTTGCGCGTCTCAAAACTGCATTTACATCAGCACCTATCTTAAAATTACCGAACCCTGACAAGCCCTTTTTAGTAGAGGTCGATGCGTCCGAGGTAGGGTTAGGAGCAGTGCTGTCACAACGCCATGGCCACCCCGAGAAACTTTACCCCTGCGCTTTTTTTTCTAGGAAATTAACACCTGCCGAGCGAAATTACGATATCGGTAACAGAGAACTGCTAGCAGTAAAAGCGGCGCTAGAGGAATGGCAGCACTGGCTGGAGGGGGCAAAATACTCATTTACGGTACTCACTGATCATCGGAATCTCGAGTACCTCCAACAGGCTAAGAGACTGAACTCACGTCAAGCCCGCTGGGCGCTCTTTTTCACGCGTTTCAAATTCATGATCACGTATCGCCCCGGCTCTAAAAACATTAAAGCGGACGCGCTATCACGCTACTACCCGTCGCCGGAACCAATTACAAATCCGGAACCAATTTTGCCATCGTCACTCGTAGTGGCCCCGGTTATGTGGGATCTCGAGGCGGAGATAGCTCAGTGGGCACAGTCCAACCCCGTGCCTAGGAGCTGCCCTCCGAACCGAACCTATGTACAAGAGTCGCTTCGAGAACGAGTGACGATTGAAGCTCATACGAGCCTAGCATCGGGACACCCCGGCGTTGCACGCACCTACCACCTGTTAGAACCAAAGTTCTGGTGGCCCAAAATCCGAGAAACCGTGAAAAGGATCGTTCTGTCTTGTGCCACATGTGCGACCACGAAAAGCCCGCGTGGTTTACCCGTTGGTAAATTAATGCCCCTCCCGGTGCCGAACAGACCGTGGTCCCATATCGCAGTGGACTTTGTCACGGATCTGCCGGTTTCGAACGGGTACACCACGATTCTCATGGTAATAGATAGATTCTCTAAGGGATGCAAGTTTATCCCGTTTTGCTCTCTCCCATCAGCCCTCCAGGTAGCAGGAACCCTATTCGCTTCTGTGTTTCGCCACTACAGCATCCCCGAAGATATTATTTCCGATCGTGGGCCCCAATTTATCGCAAGGGTCTGGAAAGCGTTCTTCCAGAAGTTGGGGACCACAGTCTAACGTCGGGCTATCACCCCGAGTCTAATGGACAGGCAGAGCGGACTGTTCAGGAACTCGGGAGATATCTTCGAGCATATTGTAGTGGCCGACAACATGAATGGGCTAATTGTCTTATCTGGGCGGAATATGCACAAAATTCCCTCCGCCACTCCTCTACCGGCCTCACGCCGTTTCAATGCATATTAGGTTATCAACCTCCGCTATGTCCTTGGGATGCCACTCCCACCGATGTACCAGTGGTGGATGAGTGGTTTAAAAAGGCGGAGAGTGTGTGGGAAGACGCACACACAAGAATTTCCAGAGCAGTGCAGCGGTTCTCAAAATATGCCGATAGGCGGCGACGGGAAAGCGCTCCGCTCCAGGTAGGCGATCGGGTGTGGCTCTCGACACGGGACCTCCACCTTAACCTCCCCTGCAAAAAGCTCTCTCCTAGATTCATCGGGCCGTTTCCCATAACGGCACAAGTAAATCCGGTATCATTTAAACTGTCCCTCCCTGCACATTTACGTATTAACCCTGTGTTTCACATCTCTCTTCTTAAGCCAGTGGTCCGGGGGCCGTTGGACGAAGGAACAGCAGAACCCTCACTCCCTGGGGCAGTGGACATAGGGGGCGCCCCAGCATTCCGAGTCAAAGAACTCCTGGACTCTCGGAGAAGGGGGGGGGCGTTGCAGTACCTGGTCGACTGGGAGGGGTACGGCCCGGAGGAGCGGAGCTGGGTCCCGGCCCGGAGCATACTGAGCCGGGAGCTAGTCAAGGAGTTCCACAGGGCAAGACCGGATCGCCCGGCTCCGCGACCGCCGGGTCGCCCCCCCCGTCGGCAGGTGTGGCAGACAGGTGAGCTCACGCTCCCTCCGAGAACGCGGGGTGGGCGCCGTCGCCTCCCTCCTCCGGAGGTCGGTGCTGGGGGAGGGGGTACTGTAACATCAGAGCCACCACGGCCTCAGGGAAGAAGATCCGGCTCTCCGGACTACTGAGCCGACACTCTGTCTCCCCCTAGTGTGTCTGTCTGTATGTCAAATCACAATCACCACCAAGTAGATTCACCTGTGTATTCCTAGTGTGTTTTCCTATATAAACCAGCCGACCCCGTAGACACCTGTTCGTTCACCGTTGTGCACCAACCCGTTTATGTGCTTCTGCATGTTTTCCAAGTGATTGTGGTTTTATTACGTCCTCCTTATTTTTTGAACCCAGGACTGAACCGATTCACAGCTCGGACTCCGTGGGCCGTGGACAGCGGACACGAGGACCCTTTTTCTCATCATTATTCGTTCGGAGCTCCCGCTGTTATTTTCTGTTGTGTTTTTTCACGGGGACTGTGTAGGGTGAGGGAAAAGGACACAAAAATCAATAAAAGAATCTCTGAGTAATTGCAAGCCTGCGTCTGCGTCTCACTATAAGAAAAAAGACATGACAGGAAGAAGCGAATAGGTCCTTTAAAGTCTTGTTGAATGTTTCTTATTTTATTTCATATATTACCTTCTTCTCTGCTTTTCTTCTTCCTCCTCCTCCTTTTTTTGGGTATTAAAACACACGGTAAATTGTGTGATTACTAGGGCGATTACAATGAAGAATAGATTATCAAGTATGGATTAATGGTTAACAGTCGCGCACTTATGTAGTTCTTGAATGTTTAAAAACACAATTTTAATAATTTGAATAACAATCCGGTTTGTGATTACCGATCAGGTAATAGCCCAATTAACATTTTTGTATTGTGAAATATTTTTATACTACTGTGTGGTTTTAAAACTTAATTTCCACTTTATACATTATCCGCATGCGTGGTAATATAAACATGCTCTTTGTTGACAGACCTGTAACTTTCTATGTAAAATAGGTACAGTACATCATTATGAACAAATTGTTTATATATGTTTCTGAGGTAATGACCATTGGGACAATTGGTGTCCTTTTAAAAGTAATCCAGAGCACAATTTGACGGAACCAAAAATTTTTGCTATGATCATTTTGGTTAAAAAAGTAATTACGTAATATTTACATAATTAGTCTCACGCTGTGATCATTCATTTATGTGCTTCAACGTTCATTTTAAAAGAATCATACATTGCCATCAGTGGCGGTTTTAGGGTAGGGCGAAGTGGGCAGCCGCCCAGGGCGGGATTTTTTATGCTGCATAAATACTGCATAAATATTATTGAGTACAACAAAATCTCTGCACAACACAAGAAAAAGATTTTTTCCACAAATGTAAGACAGTATACAGTTTCAGTGCCAGACGAAGTGCGACCCCCCGGTTGTACTGCATACTGTACATGTTACTTACAGTACATTAGTCTGACTTTCTCGCCTTTGATTCACACCTTTGCAACTCCACCCACATTCCACTGCCTTGGCATATAAAGGTGATACATGCCATCTACAGTTACCTTATTTAGGACTTATTTCGCAAGGTGACTGCTCCGCAAGTTTAAAATGAAAACCGCATCATTTTACAGCAGCAGCAGGCTGAGAAGCATTAAGAAGGTAAGTAACAACTAACAACTAATAACTTTTTTGCTTTGATTAAACAATATTCTATCATCCTAGTTCTATATTTTTTCAATGTTTTAATCTCTGCACTATGTTTGATAGGAATCTTTGGAAAACAGACCTCCGCGCCCTCAACCATTAACAGAAAGGAGGGCAAAAGCTCCCGCTGCTGCCAAAAAGAAGAGTTTGGTGCAGAAAAAAGCGGTAAGATGCTTTATGATTATACATTATATGCATTTAATAAATATTACAAAAGCTACATTAAATTGCGAGTGTGAACCTGAGGTTTTCAGTTGTCCAGTTACTGTTACTATTGAGACAATTCATTGTTTTTAAGATACTTAACCACACGCAGATTCGTATTAACACATAGAGTATACTTTATCCTAACATAGGCAACTACCCTGCATAGAGGAACAGTTCCAAAAACACAGACTGTGCTGGACTTAAGGCCTGAGCTGGAGAAGTGTGGCGGAGAGTTTGAGGCGCTCAAACAGCAGCTACGTGTCTGCAACGCTGAGCTGGAAGCCCTTCGGAGAGAAAAAGCGGTAAGATGCTTTATGATTATATATGCATTTTATAAATATTACAAACGCTACATTAAATCGCGAGTGTGAGACTGGGAAAAATTAGGTTTTCAGTTGTCCAGTTACTGTTACTATTGAGACAATTAATTCTTTTTATGATACTTTATCCTAATATCAGGAGCAGGAGAAGTGTGGCGGAGAGATTGAGGCGCTCAAGCAGCAGCTACGTGTCCGCAACGCTGAGATGGAAGCCCTTCGGAGTGAAAAAGCGGTAAGATGCTTTATGATTA
The DNA here is from genome assembly GCA_030522415.1 of Channallabes apus. Classification (NCBI taxonomy): domain Eukaryota; kingdom Metazoa; phylum Chordata; class Actinopteri; order Siluriformes; family Clariidae; genus Channallabes; species Channallabes apus. Next base: position 7,131,563 of record CM060131.1, on the reverse strand, counting down.
TATACAGTGGGAGCCACGTCAAACAGCCACCTGGAGCATGATGGATTCATGGCAGGATCATGAAGGGTTAATGCATGGTCCGTGCACAAAATGTGATCCCCCGCGATGACGCAGTTAACAATGCCCCGCCCCATAAACGCCCCCATGCGCTTTCTAAAAAGATGGTTGCAATGTCGTATAATTCCGCCAGATGGAGCATTGACTGGCACAGTTAACTGCAGTGTCCAGGAAACCCAATACCGTATCTTTAATATATAGACAGTTCTTGTATTGTCAACATAGTTTCATAAATAGATGACGTGGTAAAAAACAACAACAACAAAACGATTAATAAAACAGATTTGTTAAATCACTCAATACACAACCCATGATGATTTTGCTATTTATTATTTAATAATGACGTAATAAAACTAGTTAGTGAAATATTTTTTAAGACATCCTGAAATGATCCTTAGTCTTTACGGTAACGTCTGTAATTTGTCTATACCAATCATTGTAGGTATGGAATACAAACGCGGGCTATGTACAGTACTTTACATTACGGTGTATTTTACCTTGTTCCATTTAATATACTGATAGATAATATTTTGCTGCAAAGTAAAGCTCAAAATGTAACGTCTTCGCTGATCTGAGTGACAGATTTAATCCCCATAAACATTCACACTTGAAAACAATACTAACAGAACTAAACCGGTCTAGAGTGTTAGTGCCTGTTATCACAGGACAGGAATCACCTACAGGATACTACTGTATTTTTACTGCTCATATTTTTTACCCTAGTTTCATTTGGATTTACGCGATTTCATGTGTTATTTGTGTGTGTGTGTGTCGTGTGAGTGCGAGAGATAGCGTGAGAGCGCGTGCACGAGAGAGGGCTTACATGGTGATTTATCCAAGGTTACTAAAACCTGGCTTACTACCTAAAAACATTATTTCAATTTAACTCATGGGTCTCAATCACAGATGACACGACAAATTATATACTCTGAAACGTTCATTTGAACATTTAAAAATATATACAAAAACATAAATACTAATGTTATCATGGTGTAAATTATTAACATTAGGTTAGGTCCTGCCCTTAATTAATTCATATTATAATTACTTTTACATAGTATAGTTACTGGACTGACATGACCAAAAACTAGCTATTTCATTTAGCCTTTCTAAAATCAACCCATCTATCATTTATAATCAGAAAATATAAAACATATTATGATCTGTTCAACAGCCCATCTGTTTTAATTTAGTTTGTATTTTTTATTATTCATAAGACAACCTTTCAGTTTTGTAAATATTTTAGTTATAGTCTGTTAAGTCTTACTTTAGGTTAAACGTTTTTGAGAATTTGACCATCCAGCTTAGATAAATGTTATGTCATTGATTGATAAAATCTGGATTAAGGATATTTCATTTTTTTTCTTTAATTTTTATTTTCCCCCCTGAGGGATTGCCACCTTATTGTGGTCAGGGGGTTTGCGTGCCTCAACACAATTCAGCAAATACAATACTGTTACTATACAGTAAGCCCAGGGAAAAACAGTGCTCGAACATGATGCCCCCTTCAAATTTCTGACTGCCCCCTCCCCCGTATGGTCTGGTCTAGAACTGCCCTGCCTCTGACCGTCTTTTGTATTCTCACTCACTTTCCAATCCCCCCAGCGCACACACTTTGTTTGTTTGTACTGTAAACTGTAACTGTGTTTGCTAGGGCACTTGGTTATACACAGTACTTTAATGTCTGGAACACTTACTTAACTTACTGGTTTGGTTTAAATATCGCTTATTACCTTATTCAGCAAAATTAATTCATTATTAACGTATTGAAGTATTTTAGTTAAGGACAAAAACAGACCCTGCGCTTGTGTTTAGAACTGCTGAACAGCCGTGTTCATAGGTTTAATCAATGATGGATGAATGGAGAGGTGTGTGTATGTGTGTGTGTGTGTGTGTGTGTATATACGCGCGCGCGCTCTCCTGAATTTCTCCGTTGGCTTTAAAACGCACACCCATCCCCCCGCCAAAAACACACACACCTCCATCCCCCCGCCAAAAACACACACACAGAGCAATTAACACCATGTCATACTCAGGAGTGGAAGGTGAGAAACCTCAATGGAGAATACCAAGTTTGTCGTTGCTCTTTTGGAGTTCTTAAAACCCAAAACATTTATTTATACTGAGAAAAAATTATGGGTCACATAATCACAAACACAAATACATATACATATAATCAAGTGTTTAACTGGTTTCATTTGTTTCTATGACCAATAATAATTATTATTATGATTTTCAGCCCAACTCTTTGACTATTTAAAACAAAGTTGTTGGTTCAACTAAACGGTTTTTAAATACCCAAACAATCTCCAAAAATTAAAACACACAAACATGACTTTAACAATTCAATTTATTCTTCCAAAACTAGTCAAAGTTAAAACAGTAATTTATATAAAACAGGTGAATACATGTTGTCTTTTTGCTTAAAGTTCATTAAACTACCCGGATACACCAGCTGCTTATAAGTCTCTATCTATAGTCCTTTTATATTAACATATTAATTTTTGAGAATTTAGTGAAGACAAAGATAAATAAACTTCACAGAACACCTACTTCTAATAAAAATAAAATATATTAATAAACCTATTTACCACAGAGTGTGTAAAATACTGTTTTGGGAATTCTGGAATGTAAATAATCTGCCTGTGCTAATGTTAACCAGTGAACAGTGTTATTGTTAACCACTGACTGTATTATCGTCTGAATTAAATTAACCGAGAATTTACTTAATGCGCTTCTCATACAAACAAGTTAAGCGATATAACACTCGTATATGAGCATTAGTTCATCCCTGAAGCCAAACTATAACTTACTGAAGCCGCTCACACACACACACACACACACACCTCCCCCCTCCTCCTCCTTAACTAATAAACACTTCAGGGTTTTTATTCAGCTCGTTAACTAAGCGCTCGCGCTACCGCGGAAAGTCACGACCAAAGTGTATAAAATATAAACCCGGTTATGAGCGTTACTAGCTCCTGTACAGCTACCCTCAGTCTGTGTCCCTCATCAACTGCATCACATTATATTACAGTCACAGAAATAACCTGCAGATTAACTCTTAACCAAAGAATAAATAACCGTTGAATTTATCCAGACAACACGCGGTGAGATTCTCTCAGTATTTACAGAGAACACAAACACTCTTCATCGGGTAGTGCAGCTCTTGTAATCGGGACATTAATAGTATTTTCGAAGCTTGCGCATGTTTTTGAGTTAAAGTGGAGTGACATTGTGAGTTTGTGACACTGACAGTAAGCTGTAATATTAACTCCAGACTTGGTAAACAGATCATTAAGTTCTCTAAAATCACATCTGACCGCTGCTGGTGCTGCCAGTGATATTTAAAACGGCCAATAAAAAACTAAACTGGGAAATAAACTGTAAACTACCCCAAACACATTTTATAAAATAAAACATCACTTACCACGAATAGTCCATTAAGCCGCCATCTTCATCTCTGTAGTTTCGCAGCGGGGGTGGAGGCGGGTTGTTAAAATCACGTGATTGCAACTCAGCGCAGCTGGCTTGTTTTAACGTGTTCTTGAGAACGAAGCGCCATCTAGTGGTGGCACCAGGTAAATGAATAAATAGGGCTTGAATGGGCGTGTTTACTGTGAAATCTTGACACGCCTTTCTGGCAGAAAAGGGAGGGGGGATTACGGCGTGCAAAGGGTATTCACACGCCATTCACACTTCAGCCACACGGTCACGGCTATTTGGCGTGGCTCCCACTGTATGCATTTTATAAATATTACAAACGCTACATTAAATCGCGAGTGTGAAACTGGGAAAAATGAGGTTTTCAGTTGTCCAGTTACTGTTACTATTGAGACAATTAATTCTTTTCATGAAACTTTATCCTAATATCAGGAGCAGGAGAAGTGTGGCGGAGAGATTGAGGCGCTCAAGCAGCAGCTACGTGTCCGCAACGCTGAGATGGAAGCCCTTCGAAGTGAATTGCGAGTCTGCAAAGAGGCACACGCAGATCTGCAAGCCACACATAAACAACTAGTTGAGACCAACACTTGTGTCCTAAGAGAGGCTCTTAGTACACGGTTGAACTGTGCACACACCCCAACCCCAGACTTTCTAACACCGACCAGGAGTACTGCAGAGAGCGGGTAAACAATGTCTCCAGCCACAGCTTACATTGCAGGCGACCACCCAGAACTTCCTTTTACTCCTCCCACTACGGAGCTTCTTGAGTCGCTGATGATTCAGTGTCAAGGGCGGCCAGATCGGTTTGGTTTCTTCCTGTTCCGCAATGTGGTGCCGCAGGATATCTATGCAAACTGGGTGTCCACAACAAACTGGGATGGTTCCAGAGGCAAACGTGGACTGCCAGTAAATGTGAGACATTTTCTGATGAGGACAGTGGCCCAGAAGTTTCCCTCCATGACTAGCAGTGACAGCAAGCGGATCAAGGACCGAATTAACGAATTTTTACGCTCACCGAGGGTCACTGTCTCACACAGACGTTTAAACTACTAAAAGTTTACAATACATTTCACCTCTATTTTATTTAATGTGTGTAAAACATTTGATTTGTTCTATTTTTTATTCTGATAGTGTGCTCAATTTGTTTCTAGTAATTTCTATATTTAAATTGGGATGCCTTTTACTGTTACAAATTTAACTCTTTGCAAAATAATAAAAATGTGTCTTACAAGCCCTTGTGTTGTTGTTTGTGCTGCTGTTCTTTAATAATACCAATAATCAGATACAAACAGTCTGTCTAAACGAAAATTAAGCAATGCTTCTTAACTCATCACTATGTGGATATTTTTCATGTTCGTTGGATAAAGTATGTACTGTAATGATTTGGTCTACTCTGTACTGTATGTGCGTGAGAGAGAGGGGTGTCGCGGTCGTGAAACAAAGGCTCATTTCAGGTCATTCAGTTTTTCTGAATGTATAGGTGAGAACAGCTGATTCACGGTGAATAATTTGCATTTGAGTGTTGTCAAGTGAGCCAAGTGAAAAGAAGACCAACATCAAGACGAACAACATATAAAACTGAGACAATATTTTAAAAAGAATCGCAATCAACCTGAACAGGTAAGCTGGAATAAAATCAGTAGCAGCATTAACTAAAGTAATTAGTAATTAGTGAGCTAATGCTGCTACTGATTTTATGGACTCCTCACGGTTAAATACATTGGTCACATGCCAGCTGTATAAGCCTGTTACGGGACTCATTACGGTTGTATATCGTGCTCTGAATAATAAATTTTTTTGTTTGCTGTTTGTTTGCTGAGCAAAATTAAAATAAAACAAATTTTTAAAACAGCATCACCCAGGATTCGAACTTTGTAAATCTCTGACCGAGCGCTCTAACCGCTACACCAATCAGGCACTTAGAAACAACAAACCTCCGTGACGTTAATAAGCCACTCGACTTCTTTGAAAGCAAGCGCTAGATAAGTAACGAAGTAAGCCTGTTATACAATTATACTAATTGCACGTGTATTTTATCTGTTTTAAACTTGGTGTCATTTGATCTTATTGGTTTAGAAATGCCGCACTTCCGCGTTGTTGCACGAGCGTCGCAACCACACCGCGTAGTAAAAATCCCCTGTAACCCAACAAACCCCGAGTATTTTATAGCGCGTGGTGCAAACCGGATAGCTTGCCAGCCAAGAATAAAAAAAAGATGATTTGGGCACACGCCGTGACAGGCTGAAAAAAAAAACTATTGTTATCAAAAATGTAACAGATGAGGACTTCAGATTAATGTGCAAACAATATATAATAAAACTATATGAGACTACATAGCCTTTATAAGACTCTACCTTAAGCGCACTTAAAACATTTTGTTTTATTTGAATTTTGCTATAATTAAAATAAAACTATTTTTAAAAGGATCAGTATCGCTCCCTGATATGCGCAGTAACAAACACAGTTAGCTTCTCTGCTTTGTTTTCAATGTTGCTCGCGGCAGTGTAACAGCCCGTTAATTCATGTACTGATGAGATCGACAAACTGCTCGATGTCTGTTCTTTATTTTGCTGCATTGTCAGGTTATAGTACAAACTTTCGGGTAGATCCTGCTATTAAATCAAACTAAAAACGAGTGAAAAGAATACAAAACTCAGACTCTATATCCCAGCTTACATCTCGCATTCGCATACAACTTCACACACACCGGACCTCATTACCCACAATGCATCTCCCGCAGTGGACTACACTGCCGTAAACAGCTGTCGTAAATCAAAACTCCTGGTACTCCAGATGACCACCACTTTTCATCAGTATAATGACACACACACACAGCAGCAGCAGCAGACCGAGCCGTCACTCCCCTAAATTTAAAGAATACAAACTGGTTGCGTGCGAGTTTGCTGTTTTTTCTATAGTATGCTGAAGCAAAATCAAACTACAACATTTTATTTTATTTTAATTTTGCTATAATTAAAATAAAACAATTTTAAAACATCATCCCTCGGGATTCGAACCAACGCTTTGTGTATCGCTGACCGAGGGCTCTAACCGCTACACCAAGCAAGCACTTTGAGACAATGCACCCGAGTGACATTAATAAGGCAAGGTTAATAAAGCAAGCGCTAGATAAGTGACGAAGTAAGCCTGTTATAATATTAACTTGGTGTTATTTGATCTTATTGGTTTAGAAATTTATATTTAAATAAAACCCTACACACTTCTTTTCTAATTACACGTGATAAAATCTAAAGGCTCACTGTGTTTATTTATTGTGCTTAAATTTGATCTTAATAAGATTTGATTTAATTTGAATTCTACATTTGTACTGTAATTTTAGTACTGTGATTATGAATTCGGTCAACTACAGTGTTTCACTTGATGTTATGGGCTACTACGTGTATTATTTAATGGAACGCGTCTCATTAATGCGGCAGAGAATGAACTAAGGCATGAGGCGTCACTGGCACTGTGTTGTCTGTACAGTCCCTGGCACAGCAGCTGCAACAGCTTCAGCAGCCCACCTTTGTGCCAATATTTCCTTGTGCTGCATGAATCGGCAACGGAGTTCCTTAGCTAGAAGACTCAGAAACAATCTTCTTTTGTCTGTCCACCCTGTACATAGGCCTGTATAGTACACATCAGAAAACATTGTAGCACTGGTGTAAAATTATACACACATTCACATACCTTCATGTGGGTATAGTCTGTTATCATGTTGGGTTTCCTCTTTCTGCCGTCACCGATCGTCACGTCTTGGTGCATGGAACTTAGAATCAAAGAGACAATGCCCCGAAATAGATTCATTTCAATTATGCAACACCTTCGATTTGATGACAAGGACACGCGGGAAGAATGGTGAAAACAGACAAATTTGCTGCAATCTCCGACATCTGGGCACGCTTCAAGAAGAACTGTGCTGAGAGTTTCACTCCAGGAGAACACATGACCATAGATGAACAACTGTTCCCTACCAAGTTTCGTTGTCCATTGACACAGTATATCGCAACCAAGCCAGACAAATTTGGGAAGTTCTGGATGGCCACATGTTCTCCTGGAGTGAAACTCTCAGCACAGTTCTTCTTGAAGAGTGTCCAGATGTCGGAGATTGCAGCAAATTTGTCTGTTTTCACCGTTCTTCCGGCGTGTCCTTGTCATCAAATCGAAGGTGTTGCATAATTGAAATGAATCTATTTCGGGGCATTGTCTCTTTGATTACTGGCACCACAAAGTTTTCTGCCCAGCAATCCACAATGGCACCAACAGGACACATGATTGCTCTTACAAACAGAACTGAAATGAATGCCATCAGTTCATGAATTGCCAAATTCCAGTCTTCCACTCTGTTCTGCGGGCTTGCTGGACCGTACACTCCCTGATGGTCTGCAGCATTCTCATGTCTAACAGGCAAAGGAAGCTTTGGAGCACGCTTGTAATTTTACGCTGTTGGAAGATATACAAATAGAGAATGTTAAATTTACATGAACCTCACTCTAAATGGGTTTATATAAAAATCATATGTACTATGGCAATGACATACCTTATCAGACTTTGTGGGTCCAGCTTGCGCAGTGAAGCACGAGTGTTTTGCTACTGCACTGGGCACTCCAATGTCTTCCTCTACCCACACAGTGCCATCTTTTGCTGTCTGGCTCAGATAGGGCTTCCCAGTACCACGGTGCATCTTCCGTGGAGGCATGTTGCGTTCTTCTCATGGACGTAGAGTATTATGGTGAACTGGTATGTTTAGATGCTGTCTTCCTCACTCTCATTTGATCACTCAGGTTTGTTGACGGTGAGGTGATTGTTTGCTTTACATCTCAGGGAGCCCTCATGTTTGTGTTTCCTTCTGGCTCTCCCTTTTAGTTATGCTGTCATAGTTAGTCCTGCCGGAGTCCGTGCTTGCACGCTACAGTAAATATACATTCACATTATACATTAGGTGACTGTGACCATACCTAACTGCCATCTCTTCTCCGCTTCACTTTCTCCCCCTCTTTCTCTTTCCTCTCTCCCCCTGTCTCCCCCTTTCACTCTTTCTCTCTCTCTCTGTCGAGCTACACATGTCATTCCTGAGCTGCCAGTGATCCAGACTCCCTCTGCCCTCCGGACCTGTCTAATCCATCCTGGTGCCCCGTTTCTGGTTGGAGGTCTCGTTGCATGGATGACCTGTGTGTCTCTTTGGGATGCGTCTGGTGTCTGGGGATGATTCTATCTACTTAGAAGTTGGTTCTGGCCTCGACTGGTGTTGGCAGCTGTTTCTCTGAGGACTTGACAATTCGATAGTTCAGGACTGGAACTTTCTACAAGTCTATCTGAGTCTCCAATAACTACTGGACTCCATTGTAACATCAATTAACATCAACTATTATAGCTGAACTGTCTGCCACCTAACACTGTATAAATGCAGATCATTTCCTGCTGTCTGTTTCACCCAAATGAGGATGGGTTCCCTGTTGAGTCTGGTTCCTCTCAAGGTTTCTTCCTATTACCATCTCAGGGAGTTTTTCCTTGCCACTGTCGCCCTCGGCTTGCTCACCAGGGACTATCTGAACATTTTGATTCATACACATTCACATTCCATACAAACTTAAATAATTCTTTTGATTGTGTAAAGCTGTTTTGAGACAATGTCAATTGTTAATTGAATTCTTCCGTCTCCTTTTCAGATTCTTCTGAGGAAGTATCAGTGGCCTGCTGGACAAATGAAATCTCTCCTCCATCAGAGTCTGCTTCGTCCATTTCCTGAAACCAGGCCAAAGCCTGTTGCGTGGTGAGTTTCTTCCTGCGTGGCAGTGATACGCAGGCCATCCTGATATGTGTTCTTAGAAATGCGAAGAAGAAATGATTCTCCCACCTGCATCGGTCTGCTTTTATGCACAGCACTGTGCTGTAGTCATGCCACTCCCTTACATACACTGTTACAATGGACAGCATCACACCTTTTGGCCACCTCTACAGCATTCATATGTTGTGAAAAGCCAGCCTAATTGCATTACAGTATCTGCCATACTGCCATCAATGCCATGGCAATGGAATGCTGCCAAAGTGCCAATTGCCCTCCCATTGAAATGGGTGTGTTACTTGGCCGGCTTTTGAGCTGTCCATGCCATTGAAACACCAATAAAAGCCCCTTGATTACAGTATCAGTCTGTCATCATTTGTCATGTCAATGGAACACTGCCAAAAGTGCCAATTGCCCTCTGATTGCATTTTGCTGCATGAATCAGCAACAGAGTTCCTTGGTTAGAAGCGCAATCAGAGGGCAGCTGGCACACAAAGAACAGAACTCTCTGGTTGTGGGGGATGTGAGGTGGGCAAATGAACTAAATCACTTGTCCAACAGGTTTGATTCATCTGCCCCTGCCTTTCTACCCATACTGCCCTCACTCATGTCAGTTGTTGGGGTTGTATAGCACACTTATGGAATGAATACGATGAGATGACAAAGTGGAGGTTTAATACCCCTATCTCACCTACGCGGTTTCGCGCAGGGGCCGTAAGTGCGGTTCATCAAGATTCAGCGCGAGTTTTGGTGCCGTGATTACGTTTCCATCTTACCACGCAAAAAAAATAAACATGTTTAACATGCGGAAGCTCGCTGACCTTGTAGATCTATGCGGACCATTGGGCAGTCACTCGAAGTGGATCACGGTGCCTAATACACCTAACTCACCTGTGTGGCCTGACTCATCTCCGTGAACTGTCGCGATTGCCCGTGACGTTCCGTTAACGTTCGGCGAAGTTCTGCAAGGTCTGCAAGCTTCCGCGAGGAACAGCAAAAAAAGTTAACATTTAATCTTTCAAATGGAAAAAAAGCCCATAAAGTTATGGATAATGGCTAATGATCAATGAAACATATTTTAAACAAAAAGCAGCGAGCAGCTGGACATCGGGACGTAGAGCGTACAGTAAGTACGACGTGTTGGCCTGGCAAGCGCAGGTCTGAGCAGGTCAAGAAGCTCCATAATCTGTTGCCTTGGAAGGCAAAACTTTTTTTTTTCTTTTTTTAATAACGACCACGGGGAAAATATGAAAAGGGCTGACGTTTTGCCTAAAGGAAAAATTTACATGACCCACAGGGCTCCGCGGACGGCGCCGTCTTCAGTTTAACACAACACTACGCTGTATCGCTCCCAAATTGTTTGCCACCTGTTTAATATTAAAAGTGATTGCCAATTTTAATGCATTAGTCACATTATGAAATAGGCTAATTAAAAGTCACTCTATTAGATCTGATATCAAATAAAATAACATTCTTAAACAGGTCTACAATATATCCCATCATTAATACGACTTTGATAATGTGCCATAATGTGTTTGCATACACCGCTGGTTTCGGGAAATGCGCCATAACGTTAAGAGAGAGGTTAAGGTACAACTTAAGAACTACTTAGCGATAAGAAGCTTTCGAGAAACCGGGCCTTGATTATTACACTGCAAAAACTGTAATCTAAGAAAGTAAAAAAAATCTTATTTCTAGAAAATGTGTCTTGTTTTTTGCCATTAAAGATAAATAATTAGACTAATGTGCATTAGACTATAAATCTTAATTTAAGAAAATTGATCTTCGTCTGCCTAGGCAAGTAAATGTGACCTCATTTTAAGCAAGATTTTACTAGAAACAAGTGACAGCTATAAGGCCCAAATATTGGTGCATGTTCAATTACATTGTTTTGCTATTTTTAAGACAAATATACCACTAAAATTTCTTATTTCAAGAATCTTAAGAAAAGATTATTTCAGATATTTTTTTTGTGTTTGTGTGTGTGTGTGTATGTGTGTCTGTCTGTCAGTTTTTGAAAATTCAATGTAGGAAAATTTGCTGTGAACATAAACACTTAGCTAAAATGTGTTTTAATTCTGATTTATTTTGTATTGAAAAAGCAACTGCAAATGTTTACAACAAACTCATTTGTAAAAAACAAAAAAACATGTGTATCAAAAACTGAAATCTAAGTAAGATGAATTATCATAAATCAAGGCAATTTATACTTGTTTTCTGTACAGAACAAGTTTGCAATTACATTCATTTGACAGACACCCACAGTGAAAATATGTGGTAATAATTTGGTGAAGTTTGGTGAAATTAATAAATTTTATGTGTAAGAGCCATATCACATTTGTTATGTAAGATGGATCTGCAGAATTTGTTGTTGTGTTTATTTTATTTTATTTGTTTTAATTCATTTCATTCTACCTTATTCTATTCATTAGTTAAGAATTAAGCATTAAGATTATTCCATAAGCCATAAGCTCTGAATGTGTTAGTTAAGCATCCATTTTGACAATTGTAAGTTGGTCTGTGAACAACCTGTTGGTCTGTTACATGCCTTTGTATGACTGTCGTATGAAAGTGTTGTTAGATGCGTGAGCTGAACGCAATGAGATAGATATAACATAGGTTGTTTTAAAAGTCAGAAATTTACAAGATACAGCAACAGGTGTTGTAACCACAGTGGATTTACTCAAGACGACTGTATGAAGTGTTGAATCTTTGATGCTGAAAATAAAGTACCAAGACAAAGAAATCATCGGACTTCAGTTCTTGTGAGTAAATGATCAAACCAATGCTACGCATCAAAACTAGTGAAATAATATGTCCGCATCTACATTAAAGTCAAAAGCTTCTCCGTTGTTTTAAGCGCGAAGATAAGTCACTGTTGAAATTGAAAATGAAAGAAGATTTGAGTGCTCTGAGCTTCACTATGTCTGACGGCGAGACCGACACAGTTACAGTTGAGTCTGAGTGTGAGACGGCGCTCGAGGAAGAAGACCCAATAAGGAAGCTTCAAGAATTAATGAGAATTCGAGAAGAAAAGTGGAGTCAAGTAACTGCACTATCCAACGAAATATGATTGCTCACGTCCGATGTCTGTAACTTGTACACCGTTGAAATTAGGTACCATACAGGCTACAAAGAGCTGCTAAAGAACTTTACTCAGAGCAATAGAGAAGTGCGATTGCGTTTAAACGAAAGCGAACGTGAACTGGACCAGCAGATTTGGCACAGGCCCAAATCACTGCGCATTACAGAATTTAAGGAAAAGGTGGATCGCTGGATAGCGGACAACAAGGACACCAAGGGCCACTCTATGACGTCGCGAACACGCGAAGAGGATGTCTCGCCAGGCGACAGCGTGTCACAGATAACGGCAGCGTCCAAGTGGTCCTCCTCATCATCTACAGCATCATTAGCTCAGCTACAAAGGGCAGAAGCTACTAGAGCAGCCCTGCTAGCTGAAGCAGCAGCCTTAGACCAACGGCAGAAGCTGGAAGAGCAGGAGGCGCAACTAGAAATGGAAAAGGTAAAACTAAAAACACAGAAGGAAAGGCTGAGACTTGACATGGAGCTCGCAAAGGCCGCAGCTGAAATAAATGTTTACTCCGAATACGACAGCCGATCGCCCGCGAGAAAGAGCGCACTCATTGAATCGAGCAGCGCGCACTCTCACCCGTTCAACTCAAAATGCAACAGCCGAGAGGAGAGCGCATTCACCGAATTGAGTAACGCGCACAGACTAAGACTTAGAACACTATGAACTATGCCCACGGAACACTAACACGCCTCGTGGCAGCCCGTTCGTGAGTCACGTTTCGAGGCAGCCCGTTCAAGCGAGCCCATCAGTGCCAGACCTACAATGGCAAGTACCCAAAATGAATGTCCCATCCTGGACAATGAACAGTTATGTCAGAGCTTTGATACAGCACATTATCGAATGCCAACGCCCTATGGGGCAGCCCATTCAGGCATGCCCACGAGCCCAAACCCACAAAATGACAAGCTCCCCGAAGAAACGTTCTACCCTCAACAACGAACATCCATGGCAGGGTCATCATGCAGCATGGCGTCAGACACGCCAGGCAGATTCCCCAGGCGCGCTTGCAAACACAAATCAGCAACCGATAAGCACCTTAAGAAACCCATTTAGTATGACAGAATGCACTACTCAAGACAGTGAATACTTACGTCAGAGCCTCGACACAGTAGGGCTCCAGGTGCAACGTCAAGCAGAGCTCACAGAACTGCTTGCGAGAAGCCACATGCTGTCAAACTTGCCCCAGCGCAACATTCCTCCATACCATAGGGACCCATTTAAATTCTCATCCTTCATGATATTCTTTGAGCGTTTCGTTGAATCCAAAGCTGATAACGACGTTGAAAGGCTGTCCTATCTCGAACTGTTCACCACAGGCGAACCCAAAGAACTTGTAGCGAGCTGCATGAACATGACAGATGGCTACGCAAGAGCAAAGAAATTGCTGCACGACAGGTTTGGTAATGAACTAAGAATTGCAGCAACATATAAGCAAAAGGCAGCTAAGTGGCCAAAAATAAAGCCAGACGATGGAAGGGCGTTAAGTGCCCTCTCCTCGTTCCTGACAACCTGCCAAAATGCCATGGAGAACCGTGAATCCATGGACGAGTTGAATAGCAGCCAGTGCATGAATGACATTCTCACAAAGCTCCCCCACAAGCTGATTGACAGGTGGAAGCTTCGCTCACACCAGCACTACGAGCTCCACGGAACAAGAGCCAAGTTCGCCCAGCTGGTGGACTTCATCGATCAACAAGCTAGACTGTACTCCAACCCGTCCTTTGCTCACCTGGACGCCGCAACCAGCGACAGAAAACCCAGTCACACATCCCTTCAAGAACCCAAACAAAAGGGCCAAGGAAAACCCAGGGTCAGCTTCGCAACTGAGGTCAGACAGGTTAGTAAACCTCGATTATAAAAAGGAACGTGCATTACCTGCCAGCGCCTTCACTAAACTGTGCGCACATTGCAAGGGGGAGCATATCTTTTGACGATTGCTTCCAATTTAATGATAAGACACACAAAGACAAAGTAGAATTCTTAAAAAGGAATGGATTCTGTTTCGGATGTTTAAGAAAGGGTCATTTGTGGAAAGACTGTGCCAGAAAAATAACATGTTCATTGTGCTCAAAGCCACATCCTCGCTTGCTACACATAGCAATGCAAGACACGGCGCAGTTAGGTTAGCCACAAGCGCCCACGGAAACGAAACCGAAGGTGAAACAAAAAATACACCACCTGCAGTGAGTAAAGAATCAAATGCTCTCACTGGGGCTGGAGATAATTGCATCCTCCCCATTGTACCTGTCAAAAATAAAGTCAAAAAAAGGTGACATAGTTGCAGAAGTGTATGCATTCATAGACCAAGGTAGTTCTGCCACATTCTGTACAGAGTCGTTAGCAAGGCAATTAAATGTACAAGGCAGAAGAGTTAAAATACTGCTGAGAACTCAACAAAACTTGTAGAAAGTTACATGCTCAATGATTTGGAGATTAGCAGCCTGGAAGAAAACACCTTTATTGAACTTCCCAATGTGTATACACGAAAGAATATCCCAGCTACAGTGGAAAGTATTCCACAACAGCACGACATCGACCAGTGGTCCTTCCTTAGCGATGTAAAGTTGCCCCAGATTAGCGCCGGAATTGAAATTCTCATAGGAAATAAAGAGCACAAACTCCTAGAACCACAGCGAGTAATCAATAGCAGGCATGAAGGGCCATACGCGGTGCAGAGTGTGAACGGGCCTCTCCGAGAACCCGACGAACCAGTGACCGTTACAGTTAACCGAACCTCTATTGAATGTGTAGAACGAATGCTGATAGAGCAATATGACCATAATTTTCCCGAACGAAATTGTGATGATAAGGCACAGGAAGACTATCAGTTTTTAGACTCCTTTAATAACTCCTTGCAGTTCACAGATAATCACTTCTACGGCCTCCCACTTAAGAAAGCATCCTTTCAAATGCCCAACAAACGAAATGCAGCCAGCAGCGCGCGTCCGAGCAATGCACACTCTCACCTTTCCAACTCAAAAGGCAATAGCCATGCCCTACTGACTTTCATTCCCGAGAGCGAAAGGATCAAAGACATGAGAGACTTAGACTTGAGCAAAGATGCACTGCCCATCAAGAGAGCTCTGCGGGTGCTGTGGTGCATTAATTCAGACATGTTCAAGTTCAAAATTAGTTTAAAACAACGACCTGTGACAAGCCGAGGAATCCTGTCAATCACCAGTTCGATTTACGACCCCTTAGGTTTTCTCGCACCTGTCATACTGCCAGCCAAAACTCTAATGCAACAGTTATGCAAAGAAAAACTTGCATGGGACGACGACATTCCCGAGCAGTTTGCAAAGGCATGGAAAACCTGGCTGCAAGAGTTGCACCAACTGTCCGAGTTCAGCATAGCAAGATGCATAAAATCAGCTGAATTCGGAGTTACAGTTACAGCGCAACTTCATCACTTTTCCGACGCGAGTGAAATGGGATACGGAGTTGACTCATACCTCAGGTTAGTAAATGCTGATGGACTCACCCATTGCGCATTCATGATGGGGAACTCCCGTGTAGCACCCCTGAAACAAAGCACAATTCCACGAATGGAATTGACGGCGGCAGTGATCGCTGTAAAAAATGACAAAATGCTGAGAGAGCAACTAGAACTGAAATTACTAGACTTAATGTTTTGGACTCACAGTACAACTGTTTTGAGATACATTGATGATGAAACACTTCGTTTTAAAACCTTTGTGGCCAACAGAATCGCCATTATAAGAGAGTCAACCAAGTCACAGCAATGGAGGTACGTTAATACCTCAGCTTACAAGCTGCTGCAATTCTCAGCTCGTTTCCGAACCTGTCACGCAGCAGTTTCTTTGCTCTTGCATACCCATTTGTCATGTGCATGCAGCTCTTTTGGTTCCCCTTTGGTGTACAGTTCAAGATATGACAGCTTATCAATGTCATTGTCTGTTTTGGATTCAACGAAGCGTTCAAAGGACAACATGAAGGATTTGAACTGAATCAGGTCTCCGTAAAAGGGAGAAAGGTCGTGCCGAGGCAATGAGAACAACATTTGGCTCCTCGCGAGCGTTTCTGTGAGTTCTGCCTGACGTTGCATTTGGTGATGCATTGTGTCAAGTCCATGACGTAGGGAATCATGATCTTGGGTGTCCTTTAAGGAGTTTGTCAGTTGTGTGTTTGCGCTTATGGGCACCCCTGAGTGCGCTGCCCAGTGGAGCGTTGGCATTTGAGAATATGATGTATCGAAACTATGACTCATTTAGAGTACTTGCCATTGTAGGTCTGGCACTGATGGGCAAACTTACGTGGGCTGCCTGTAGACGTGATGGCAGTTCACAATATTCCGTCGACGCAACGTGCTGGTAAAGTTCATTGCATTCCAATTTTCGAAAGTACAGGCTGCTCGGTTCAATGACTGAGCTCTCTCTCACCGGCTGTCGTCGGCTGTCATATCCATTGTTGCGGAAGTGCGCGCTGCTCATGTAGGCGCTGTTCAATTCAATGACTGCACTCTCTGTTGCTGGCTGTTGTCCTTCGCGACCTTGACGTTGAAGCACTATTAATTTGGCATTGTGCATAGCGAGCGCAGTTTTGGTTGCCAGCCTTTCTCTTTTTACCTTTAGTTGTGCTTCTTTTATTTCTAACTCGAGACGTTCGTCCAAGGTTGCTGCTTTTGCCAGCAGAGCTGCTCTGCCGGCTTCTTCTTTGCAGCGAGATGAGGAAGCCGCGGACGTTACGCTTCCTTGTGGCTCAGCCGCCGTAACATGTGACACACTGTCTTCTGCCGAGACTTCTTCGTTGTCCTCGTCGCTTAACATCCTGAAGTTCAAACTAAACGGGAAAGTCTCTTTCGGTTTCGGTTTCAACAGTTACTTATCTTCTCTTAGACAGCGGATAAGCTTTTGACTTTGGCTGAATCCCATTTCTACCCCTTACCCCTTCACATAGCCCTACCCCTCCGTTTGGCGCGTTCACGTGAAGGGGTAGGGGTGTCTCATTTCTCTTTTGGTTGGAGGGGGAGGGGGAAGGGGAAGGGCCAGATAGCCCTCCAAACGAAGATTTTTCAGGACCTCACTTCAAACGAAGGGCTAAGCGAAATTTTCAAAATGGCTGCTCACTCGAGCAAACAGACCCATAAATGTAAATTTTTGCCATAAATAAAGATTTTTATGACAAGTTTTCATTATATGTATATTACCTCTAGTCTTGTGTTTGTGTTTATGGTGATGTTCTGTAAAGAAATGTTTGCAAAAAAATCGCTAAAGTTTGCTAGTGGCTAGCACCGATTGCATGATATTACAAATATATATTTTATTTTTATATATTTTTATAATTTATATTATGTATAGGGATGAAATACGGCGCAAAACAACTTTGGGAGTGAGTAATCTCTCTCTTATTGCAATGTGTGATAAACATCGGCGCATGTCCTTTAACGTAACATTAGGAACTAGTGACAACGTATAATGACGTATAACAGTGTTGTAGTGGTGTCCCATTTCTTAGGGGAAAAATTTAAACGCTTCCCCTTTCCACTTCGTTTCAAGGGACAAGGGGAAGGGGCAAGGGGTAGGGGAAGGGGTAGAAAATAGAAATGGGATTCAGCCTTTATGTAGATGCGGTCATATTTCACTAGATCTCTTTGTTTCTTGTAGTTTATTTTGTCAGCATCAAAGAATCAACACTTCATACAGTCGTCTTGAGTAAATCCACTGTGGTTACAGACACCAGTTGCTGCATCTTGCAAATCTCTGACTTTTACAACAACCTATTTGCCATATCTCATAAATTACAGTCTTAGCTTACGTATATAACAACACTCTTGTTGTATATACCTACTTACGGGAGCTTACGGTTACAACAACCTAGTTGCTGTATCTACATTCTTAGCTTACCGGGAGCTCATGATTACAACAACCTATTTGCTGTATCTTACATTCTTTGCTTACGGGGAGCTAACGGTCAAAAGCTTGTGTTTCCGTAGCCTTCCGCATCTAAACTGAACTTTCTATCATACGACAGTCATACAAATGCATGTAATAGTGAAATGACATCACAGACCAACTTACGATTGTCAAAATGGATGCATAACTAAGAAATTTAAAGCTTATGGCTTATGTAACAAACTTAATGCTTAATGCTTTACTAATGAATAGAACAAGGTAGAATAAATGAAATAACAAATAAAATAAAATAAACACAACAACAAATTCATAACAAATACGATATGGCTCTTACAGTAATAATTTTTAAAAAATCTATACACATAAAACACACAAACATGCACATGCAGTGCTTATTAACACTAGAAGCGCCGGGCCAGTGTCACCTACTTATAACGTGGTTCAGCGGTCGTTTGACCGCCTATTGTTTTGAATGGGAAGCTGTTGCTGACACACAATGATCGCTAGATCGCTAGACTCAAAGCAAATAGTTTAGCTCCAAGATAAACTTGCACTTGCACAATGCACCATTCATTTCCACGTTGATAATCAACGGTATTTTCATATTCAACTGAGAAAACCTACTACAGAATCTTTAAGGGGACAACGGAAGAGAAAAAAATGGCAGAAGAAAAAAAACAAGTCATATTTTGCATTATAACCCAAAGTTTTTGGCATTACTTTTTTCTGCCGTTTTTTCTCCTCCTTTGTCCATTTAGGGGCTTCAGATTATAACAAAAAGGAAAGCTGTACTTAATTTTATATCGTTTTGAGAAAATCCATTAGTTCGTTGATTTTATTTGGAGCTTCTGAAACTTCTGATGTTTTTTTTTTGTTTGGTTAGATTAGTTCTGAACTCGCTTCCGTGAAACTATCACTAAAACAATGTAATGAACCCTCCTGAGGATATAAAGGTTTATTACTGTGTTTGAATAAGTAATCAGATCTACCACAGCAGATAATAAACTATGCTATGTCATAACCGAAGCAAACACCACGATTATGCCTCGTTTCATTCGACGGGAACGTGGTTCACTTGGCCGTGGTGTATTATATACCTGTGGAATGTTTCACTGTTTATGCTCACATAAGAGTAATAAAAGCGAGTGAAATGTGGAAATGATGTGTTGCAACTCAATGAGTACTAAACCAAAGATTTCGGTAACTCCACTGAGTGTAACATCTGCATAGTGACACTGAACATCTTCACTTTTCCGTTTACCTCTGAAAAAAAAGCTGTATTTTGTTTGTTTATGTTTAGAATTTTTATAACAGTAGAAGAAGTACGCGGGCGCACGCACACACATAGACACACACACACACACTCCCCTGAGCCCTCGGGAAACATCCAATCACCGTCGGTATACAAATGAGTCAAGACGTAGCCTAACGTGGTGTCGTGTCGGATTTCAGTGGTCACGGAGTGGGAAGACTTTGAAGAAGCTGCAGTGACAGTAAACAGCTGAACAACTTCACTTTTCCGTTTACCTCTGAGAAAAAAAAAGCTGTATTTTGTTTGTTTATATTTAGGATTTTTATAGTAGTATGAGAAAGTTATAGTTTGGTCTGTACTGTAGTTCGCACCCTTGTAGAGAATAAATAAATGAATAACACGTTCATATCCCCTCTCAAGAGAGTGCCATAGTCCATTGTTAGTTTTAATGATTTGGGTGAAACTAATTATCACTACATAAGTACCCTAACACCATTGATCATGAGTTTCAGCTGAACCTAATTCTATACTTGTAACAGAAAATGTAGATGCAGATTCCAAATGTGTATTTATATGATAGATAGATAGATAGATAGATAGATAGATAGATAGATAGATAGATAGATAGATGTGTTTGTAGGCTCTATGCAGGGGCAAGAGAGGGCAGTGCACCCTCAAATAAATGTCTGCACATGTTAACATATTCCTAAAATGTATATATTACAAGTTGATAAACTGATCTGCGGTAGCGGAAAAATCCGCTGAAAAAAGGACAGGCTGCAGCGCACGCGCACACACACACACACACACACACACACACACACACACACACACACACAGGTCACTTGAGCCCTGCGTCTGTCGGATAGATGGATAGATGTGTGTGTGTATATAATCAAACACATAAATACAAAATACGTTTCAAATAAAATCGCTATTACTTCACCCTGAAGTTTAGTTTAGCACACACAAAAAACAGAAAAGTAATTTCATGGTAGCTAAATCAACATGTACCAGCATGTGTAGTTTATTTACAGTAATTCATTAAAAAATGGATATACATTGTACAGTACACGGTAAACACGAGAAAGATTACAAAATGAAAAAACAAACAGTGTGATAAACAGCTTAGTATGTGCGTCGAGATGCTGAAATCCCTTTCATGTTGCCGCTCCATTTTGTGCTGTCAAGTGGAGAGATATTTGACCGATAGCCTAGAACAAAAGATCTATAGGTGTGATCACAACCCCCTCCGACTGACCGTGCCATCAATCACTGACCACCTCAGAAGTTCCCTCCAATGTATGGCTGCAATACTTGTTTTGCAAGTATTTTTAACACCATTCAAATGCTTACAATTCGTCTAGATTTCTAGCAGATGCCATACGTTTTGTTCCCTGAACATCTGCCGACTTGATTTTCATTTGCTTACGAACACAAGTTCCATTCAACATATAATGATGTCTGCACATGTTAATATATTCCTAAAATGTATATATTACAAGTTGATAAACTGATCTGCGGTAGCGGAAAAATCCGCTGAAAAAAGGACAGGCTGCAGCGCACGCGCACACACACACATATACACACACACACACACAGACACACCTCCCTTGAGCCCTCGGTAAACATCCAAGTACCGTGTGTCGGATTTCAGCTGTCACGGGGTGGAAAGACTTTAAAGCAGTTTATATATGAATCTAAGCTTGAACTTATCAGCATTGTAAATATATAATACTTTTCAAATAAAATCGATATTACTTGACCCTGAAGTTTAGTTTAGCACAAACACACAAAAAAAAAACAGAAAAGTCATTTCTGGTAAATCAACTGCATATGTAGTTTATTTACAATAATTCATTAAAAAATAAATATACATTGTACAGTACACGATAAACACGGGAAAGATTACAAAATGAAAAAACAAACAGTGTCTACTTTATAAACAGCTTAGTATGTGCGTCGAGATGCTGAAATCCCTTGCATGTTGCCACTCCATTTTTTTGCTTCCAAGTGGAAGTATTGTTATCACCATTCAAAGGCTTACAATTCATTTAGCCTAAGTAACTGAATATAGTCAAAAAAAATTTTCTACTATAAGATTATCATAAACCAAATCTAAGCTAAATGTTACATTTTTAAATTCTTGTCCAGTTGGCAAGAATCCCCTATAGTAAAAGCCTATAGTAAATTTGACTATATTCATCTACTTAGAGCTGCTCAATTACTATATATATATATATATAATATATATATATATATATATATATATATATATATATTATATATATATATAATATATATATATATATATATATATATATATATATATATATATGTATATATATATATACGAAAAAAAACAATATATATATATAAAATGTAGCCCATCTGGTTTAACTTAGACTTTTTAGTATTCATAAGACAACCTTTCAGTCTTGTAAATATTCTAGTTACAGTGTGATAAGTCTTACTTTAGGTTCAATGTTTTTGAGAATTAAAACATCCAGCTAAGATAAATGTTATGTCGTTGCTTAATAAAAATCTGGAATAAGAATACTTCATTTTATTTTGTTCTATTTATTTCTGTTTCACTGTTTATGACATAGTGACACTAAACAGCTGAACAATTTCACTTTTCTGTTTACCTCTGAGTAAAAAAAAGCTGTATTTGTTTGTTTATTTTTAGAATAAATAAATGAATAACACCTTCATATCCCCTCTCAAGAGAGTGCCATAGTCTATTGTTAGTTTTAATGATTTGGCAGAAACTCATTATCACTACATAAGTACCCTAACACCATTGATTATGAGGGCGGAGCTATTATGATCAATATCATTTCTTATAAATTGAGACCTATAAATAAGTCAACAGGTACGTCTACAACTCACTCTGTAGTTGGGGAGGCTACAGAGTTTGGGCGATTGAGCGGTGAATTTATACACAATGAGTCAAAGAGAGCGATATACCCCACAGCAAGTGCTGGACATTCTGTGGAATATTGATGAGATGGAATCGGAGGGCGAGCAATGTGAGGTGTCAGATGGAGCAGGTGAGCAAGAGGGCGAAAGCGAATTAAATCTGAATGTTGAATCTGATTCAGAATCAGAATCAGACTCTGAAATTGAGTGTGCAGGGGACTCATTTCAAGAGGCAAGAGATGGCACAGTATGGGTTGAACTAAAGGCTGAAAACCCTCGAGGGAGAGCGCAAGAGTGCAATATAATGAAAGAAACCCCAGGTCCCACGCCTTATGCCAAGGGCAATATTACAAGCCCATTGAGCAGTCTACTGTGTTTGATTGACACAGAAATGTGGGGAAAGATTAAGAAACACACTGAAGCGGAATCTGAAGGAAACAATGCTGATAAGTTCAAGATTACAGGTGATGAACTAAAAGCATTCGTTGGTCTCATTTATTTGAGAGGTATCACGGGTGGTAAAAGCATGAATCTGGATGATTACTGGTCCGCTGACTTGGGAAATCCTATTTTCAAAGAGACAATGTCTCGACAAAAATTTAGAGACATTATGCACCTTATTGAGACTGTGTCTGTTCCCCGATCTAAGCAAAAATTTAGAAAGAATCAGAAAGTCTGTTTCAATAATTTAATTAACATAAAGACCACAAACTCAGATCATACTGAATGCGCAGCCGGCACCTCTGATCTGAAGATAGGATTGTTAAATATTAGATCTCTCGCATCAAAAGCAGTTATTGTTAATGAAATTATCACAGATCAGGCGTTTGATATACCCTGTTTAACTGAAACATGGGTTAAACAGGATGAGTATGTAGCTCTAAATGAAGGTAGTCCTCCTGGATACAGCTACATACACCAGCCTCGGTTAACTGGTAGAGGAGGAGGCGTCACAATTATTCATAATGATAATCTGTCTATCGTACAAAAACACGGACACAAATTTAACTCATTTGAAATTCTCTATAGTAACATAAGTCTATTTAAGTATATTAAATCAGCTCAGTCGATTCCACTAATTATAATTTACAGACCTCCAGGGCC
Source organism: Channallabes apus (assembly GCA_030522415.1). NCBI lineage: Eukaryota > Metazoa > Chordata > Actinopteri > Siluriformes > Clariidae > Channallabes > Channallabes apus. The sequence goes on along the minus strand of CM060131.1, from coordinate 7,108,032 downwards.
GTATTCTGAATTTCTTAGTGAATTTGCAGATTTCATCTCAGACCTGGTCGTTTCTGTAGACAAAGTGTTAATTGCTGGAGATTTTAACATTCATTTTGAGAATCCAGAAGACCCTCTGAGAACAGCATTTATACAGATGTCGCCATTAAAAACCCGCGTTTCGAGAAAAGGCATCCCGTGACTTGCCGCGGCTTTGCGCGGCTGCGTGCGGGAAGCTGTGAACATGCCCTTCATTACCTGTAGGGGGCAGTCGTGTTTCAGTCTGAAGTATTGTGTGTCTACTGAAGCCGAGAATGTGTGCAAATTAAACTGCGCATGCGTGTTTGGAGACGCTGTGCCCGCGCTGTGGATCAGTCGGTTGTGGATCATCACGGAGGTACAACACGGCGGTGCTGGAGCTGGAGTTTGTCGTGTTCGAGGTAAGTTTAGTTTTCTTTTTTGGATGTGATTCTCGCTTTCATGACTCCCAATTAATGTTCATCTTAATCTCAGGACGTACAATTAGCAATTTCAGTTTTTAATAGTGTATTTTCTTAAAGAATTTGGACATCTGCTATCAGACCTATTGGTTAACTCTGACAAAGTATTGATAGTAGGAGACTTTAACATTCATGTAGATGATGCTAACGACACTTTAGCACTCACATTTATGGATTTACTAAATTCCTTTGGGGTTAAGCAAAATATAATTGGAGCAACTCACCGCTTTAATCATACGCTAGATTTAATTATATCCCATGGTATAGATGTCTCTAATATAGAGATCATACCTCAAAGTGATGATATCACAGATCATCACCTCCTGACATATACTCTACCCGTAGAACAGATTAGCTGTGTCTCCCCACGTTATCAATCTGTTAGAAATATGAATCCCACCACTAAAGACAGATTCACAAGTAATCTGCCGGATCTGTCCCAATTTCTTATCAGACCCCTAAATGCAGATGATCTAGATGAAGTGACTAGCAGCATGGGCACTATTTTTACCAGTACATTAGACACTGTTGCTCCCATCAGATTAAAAAAAGTCAGAGATAAAACATTGGCACCGTGGTACAACAGTCATACTCGCGCCCTAAAGAGAGCAACCCGTAACCTCGAGCGAAAATGGAGGACAACTAAATTAGAAGTCTTTCGAATTGCATATAAAGACAGTATGTGCAGCTATAGACAGGCTCTAAAAACTGCTAGGACCGAGCATCTTAGCCAACTGATAGCAAGAAACCAAAACAATCCCAGGTTCTTATTTAGTACAGTGGCTCGCCTAACAAAACCTAAGATGCCCGCAGAGAGTATCCCATCACAGTTTAGAAGTGAAGACTTTATGGACTTCTTTAATGAAAAAATCAATAATATCAGGAAGAAAATAACGGAGGTTCAACCTCTAATAGTATCTCACGATCCAGTTCAGCCTATAGCTTCACATTTAGATTTTCACTGCTTTACAGGTATAGGACAGGAAGAGCTGTATAAACTCATCACCTCGGCTAAATCAACAACGTGCCTGTTAGACCCAATCCCAACCAGATTTTTAAAAGAAGTGATGCTTACGGTTGGAGAGCCACTCCTAAACATTATTAATTCTTCATTACATCTAGGTCACGTCCCTAAACCTTTCAAGTTAGCAGTTATTAAGCCGCTTCTTAAAAAATCTAATTTGGACGCGAATGAAATAAAAAATTACAGACCGATTTCAAACCTCCCGTTCATATCAAAAATACTAGAAAAAGTAGTATCAGCTCAAATTTGCACATTCTTGCAGGATAACAACATCCTTGAAGAATTTCAGTCAGGTTTCAGGCCCCATCATAGCACAGAAACTGCACTAGTTAAGATTACAAATGACTTGTTTTTAGCTTCAGACCAAGGCTGCATCTCATTGCTAGTCCTGCTTGATCTTAGTGCTGCATTCGACACTATAGATCATAATATTCTCATAGATCGCTTACAAAATTATATAGGTATTCAGGGACAGGCATTAAAATGGTTTAGATCTTACCTGTCTGATCGCTACCATTTTGTAGATCTAAATGGAGAACCGTCTGGTATAATGCCAGTGAAATATGGGGTCCCACAAGGGTCAGTTTTAGGACCTCTGTTGTTCTCAATATACATGCTTCCCTTGGGTAACATCATTATAAGACATGGGATTAGTTTCCATTGTTATGCTGATGATACCCAATTATATATCTCAACTAAACCAGACGAAATACCTAAGTTGTCTAGATTAACTGAGTGTGTCCAGGACATAAAAGATTGGATGACCAATAACTTTCTTTTATTAAATTCAGATAAGACAGAGATATTACTTATTGGCCCAAAAACCAGCACACAACAGCTTTCAAAATTCAGCTTGCGCTTAGAAGGATGTACTGTTATTACCAGCTCAGCAGTAAAAGATCTGGGAGTAATATTAGACAGTAACTTGTCTTTTGAAAATCACATTTCAAATATCACAAAAACAGCCTTTTTCCATCTTCGAAATATTGCTAAACTTAGGAACATCTTATCCGTATCTGATGCAGAAAAACTAGTTCATGCATTCATGACCTCCAGACTGGACTATTGTAATGCATTACTAGGTGGTTGTCCTGCATCCTCAATAAACAAGCTTCAGTTAATCCAAAATGCAGCTGCCAGGGTTCTCACTAGATCCAGAAAATATGATCATATAACCCCAATATTATCATCCCTGCACTGGCTACCTGTTCAGTTTAGAATAAATTACAAAATAGTATTACTTACATACAAAGCCTTAAATGGTTTAGCTCCCACATACCTAACCAGTCTTCTGATACGCTACAATCCACCACGCGCCTTAAGATCACAAAGCTCCGGACTTCTGGTAGTTCCCAGAATTTCAAAATCTACAAAAGGGGGTAGGGCTTTTTCATATTTAGCTCCAAAGCTTTGGAATAGCCTTCCAGACAGTGTTCGGGGAGCAGACACGGTTTCTCAGTTCAAAAGTAGACGCATCTTTTTAATCTGGCATACACATAACTCATCCCAGTACTCATACTCCAGTACACCTATACCGAATGGCAACTACGCTAATTCTCCCCATCTGTTCTGTATTTCTCTACCCATCCCGAGGCATCGGGAGATTTTGCCAGCTTCAGTAGACAAAGGCCGACCCTGCGAGGTTCCTGAGGCATCCAGAGAAGGACCAGCTCCAGCTGGATTCAGCTTTATGATGGTTGGAGCTACACATGCTGCTCCTGTGCTTCCAGTGATCCAGACCTCATCTGCCCTCTGCACCTACTGACTCGTCCCTATGCTGAACTGGTCTTCATGTCAATTTAAATAATTTCTGTCATATTGAATTTTCACCTGCACAACACACAAGATGTTATATCATTTCTATCTGTTATAGCCCAAATGAGGATGGGTTCCCTGTTGAGTCTGGTTCCTCTCAAGGTTTCTTCCTATTGCCATCTCAGGGAGTTTTTCCTTGCCACCGTCGCCGTCACCCTTGGCTTGCTCATCAGAGAAATTTCATTCATTCGTCTCATTATTATCTGCACATTTTTCTCACACATCCACACTTCCAATTATTTTCTTTTCTATAATTATTATTATTTGTTTTTATTTATTTATTTTCTATTATAATTTTATTTATTTATTTATTATTTTATATATAATTATTCTATATATATATTATTATTATTATTATTATTTATTTTATTTTTTTTTGTTAAATTTCTTTAATTTTTGTGAAGCTGCTTTGAGACAATGACCATTGTTAAAAGCGCTATATAAATAAAATTGAATTGAATTGAATTGAATAGTGTGGAGATTCACAAAACACCGTTTTCGTGTAAAAACCTGAACCTACGGAGCCCCCATGGGTCCTGTGGTAAATAAATAAATAAAATAATAACGAACCGAGCGCGTGGATTAATACACCGAGATGTTTGTTTCTTACCCCCACCCCGAGTGAAAACGGCGTGTTCAGACAAAGGCTCGCCAGTTAGATGCCATTTCTGAACAAACTGAGTCGTGTGTGTTAAAGCATTAAATGGTAAAAGAGCACTAGCAATAAACGTTTTTTTTCTGGAGCCGAACTTTATTAATGAGTTACGAGTAAAGAACCTGTACATATGTTCATACAGTATTGACAGCAGCTCTAATTTACTGCGGTAAAGCCAGCCGCGGTTCAGAAAAACACGGTCAAGCCAGCCGCGATTGATTTTAGTGCGTGCGCATATTACAGTGATTACGGTAGTTTCATGAACAACACAGAGAGAATACCCCATATCTGAAAAATCCTGCAGTAAAATAGTTTCAAATGTGGTGTGTATATAGTATGGGACGTCCTGAATAAGAACTGATCATTGTTTTTTTCTACTTATTAGAAATGGGGTCTTTATACCCCTTTAAAATGTAACAATGCCCCATATCTGAAAAATGCTGCAGTAAAATTGTTTCATATTTGGTGTGTATATAGTATGGGACGTCCTGAATAAGAACAGATCATTGTTTTTTTTCTACTTTTTTTTTTATCATATAATGTGTGTACATTATATGGGATAAAAACTGACCATGGCGTTTTATACTTACTAGAATTTATTTTTTCATAGGTCTCTGAAGTGAAATAAAGGCATTTTATTTAACTTTTTTTCCCCATTGTGAACATTTGTTTATTTGACCTCTCTTCCAAAGCAGATGTTAATCCTCATTATAGAAAACATTCATTGAAGAATAACTGCTACTTTTGAACAGTAAAACAAAATAAAAATCAATTCTGGTATTTAGAAAGACTAAATACATTATTTTGTCTGTTTTCTACGAATTCTGCTGTAACTTATCTACATAAAACAATTATTTGAATGGTGAATATTTAAGAAAAATATTGTAACAGACAACCGTCAAAGTCACCAATAAATAACACGGATATTAAAGCAGAAATGCAAATAAATAAGCAAGTAAAAATTGACGAGCATGTTGTATTATCTCTCAGTCCTGGGCGTCTAAATGAAAAGCGCTCTGAAAGCGCGTTGTCTCTGTGTCGGTCCTGAAACTACCGTAATCACTGTAATATGTGCGCACACTAAAATCAATCACGGCTGGCTTGACCGCAGTTCTAATTTGTCTAAATCGCATTGCAGACAATAAAAATAAGTCGAGTCATCCTGTGACCCTGCATGCTTAATGTTTCCACACATGATTCTTGCTTCTTACTTTTTCCTTAATCCCTCGCTGATCTATCTTGTATTTTTCTAACGGTGTCAGAAACTTTGTGTTAGTAGCACTGCTTGACATGCTTGATGCCTTCCTCTTTTGTAATTTGCTTTGGATAAAGGCAAACTTACAAAAGATGAAGAAATGCCTAAATGTAGTTGTACGAATAAAAGATTATGTAATGATACAATGTAAATATTTTCACAGAAACAAAGCGTAAAGATGAGACGTGAATCCGGAGAGGATCTCTTTGATGATTGCCTGGTAAAGCATTGTTTTCTTATTAATTATACAATTTATTAATACCTTGAATATAGTGTTTGTTGTATTGGACAGAAGCATATAAATGCAAATGAATATATAAATCTGAGTAATTATTGAACGAATTTTCATGTTTGGACTAACCCTTTAAATACAAACTCAGCATTCATCATAGGATTTCCTGACACTGTAAAGGTGCAGAGTAATCTATGGAGTGTAGCCATCTCATGCCATGTTTTACAATGTTTTAGTGATGCAAGATTATTGCTAAAGCAATTTAACCCAAGTTTAACAATCTGAAGTATATGAAGTGATGGTCATTTTTTATTATCAATTATTTGTATTATTTTTTTTTCTCTGTGAAATGAAGTCAGCACAGGTTGAAGCAATTCAGATTTTTTTTTTTTTCTCAAAATAAATTATAGATATAGATGAAATAATTACTTAAGTTTCTTTCCAAAACATAAATTAGCAATGTTTACATTATTATAGGGAGTAATATAAATTGATAAAACCAAGTTACGGGAAAATCTCACAAAACAAAATGATAGTAATTTCATAAAATTAAGGTTCCTGCAACTTTACTTGATTATTTAAAATAAATCTAATTTGTGCATTAAATATAATTATGTAACTTTTACTTGATTTCTTTTATTGTTAATTTAATTAAGTAAATTTTACCTGACAATTACGGGTGAGTTTTACTTAGGCTGAATCACAATTCTATTTTCTTCCCCTTGTCCCTTGAAACGAAGTGGAAAGGGGAAGGGTATAAATATTTCCCCTAAGAAATGGGACAACACTGTTATACGTCATCATACGTTGTCGCTGGTTCCTAATGTTACGTCAGAGGACATGCGCCGATGTTTATCACACATTCCAATAAGAGAGATTACTCACTCCCAAAGGTTTTTTGCGCCGTATTTCGATTTTTAAAAAAGTTGCTCATTTTCACTACAAACACGGATGAGTCTTCGGGTTTCCTCAGCCGTCCATATACAGAATATAAATTACAAAACTGTGGTCACGTTGCAATAAGTAAGAATAGTGTAAGCAAAACAATAGTGTATGGCCGTAAGCAAAACAAACAATGCGTTATCAAATGCTCGGCAAAATGCCGTGCTACTGAACTTTCATATTTGTTTGTAGCATGCAGTAAGGTGTATGTGACATAAAAATATATATTTGTAATATTGTGCAATATGTGCTATCCGCTAGCAAACTTTAGCGATTTTTTTTGCAAACGTTTCTTTACAGAACATCACCATAAACACAAACACAAGACTAAAGGTAATATACATATAATGAAAACTTGTCATAAAAATCTTTATTAATGGCAAAAATGACTTAACATTTATGGGTCTGTTTGCTCGAGTGAGCAGCCATGTTGAAAACTTCGCTTAGCCCTTCGTTTGAAGTGAGGTCCTGAAAAATCTTCGTTTGGAGGGCTATCTGGCCCTTCCCCCCTCCCCCTACACCTCCAACCAAAAGAGAAATGAGACACCACTACCCCTGCATGTGAACGCGTCAAATGGAAGGGTAGGGGGAAGGGTTGGGATTCAGCCTTAATATTGGAGCAATAAAATTTACTTAAAATCTGTGTCCAAATTGTTATGAGGATTTTATCAAGTAAATCTTACAAGTTCTTTTTTTCAGTGCATGGGTGAACACGATGTTTTAAGAATTTAATTAATAAATATATATATATTTATTGTGTGTGTGTGTGTGTGTGTGTGTGTGTGTGTGACCGGTGCAACTCACACGTCCTATTCCATTGTCATTCATACTGCCGTAGTTTTTAGAGCCCTAAAAAAGCATTCGCTAGTAAGTAAGTAAATAAAAGACAAATTAATAAATAGTTTTAAATTATATATATACAGGGGCGTAGATTTAGGGTGGACGGAGGGGATGTGTCCCCACCAATATCCTCCGACCATTGAAATGTCCCCACCAATAATTTAATCCACTTTTTTTTTTAATCGTTCTGTCAACATTAACCTAGACACGCAGAAAGGGATAAATCACGTTCTCTCCTTGAGTCCTCCCGCCCCCAAAACACATATGAACATTTTGATTGGCTGTGCCTTTCCCTGCCATCATGTGATAGACGATTGGCTGCGTTCAGACACAAGCAGCGCCAAATGCAGTGGACTCACATTCAGTACAGCAGGCCAGGATATAGTCTGTGAATACGGACGTAAAACTAACAGCAGATTAAACAGCTAAATGTAAAAGTATAAATATGATCCCTGTCAGTCTCCTAATCTAGTGACTGTTTGTCAGAAATCAGTATTGTGAAAGAAATTGATAAACTAATATACTAATATTGCCATATGGCTAGAATTTTGTTGACACCAATAGACAATCCACTTCAGAAAAATAGTTTTTAAAATGCATTCACTTACTTGGCGAACATTAATGATTTGATTCGAGGTTTGCACACTAAGACTCAGAAAAAGTGAAATAAAATGATTGCTGTTTAAATGGCATGTGTTTATCCTGTTTTGTCAGGTAACAGAACCTAAACACCTGTGCTGTATATCAGACAGCGATGGAGAGAGTGTAGATTACACACAGGTGCTCTCTAGTCATTAGCACTCATCAGGCAATGTCTATGGCCAACTGACTGCACTCAGACCAAAGGGGGCTGAATAATTACACACACCCCACTTTTCAGTTATTTATTTGTAAAAAAAAAAATGTTTGAAATCATGTATGATTTTCGTTCCACTTCTCGCGTGTACACCACTTTGTATTGGTCTTTCACGTGGAATTCCAATAAAATTGATTCATGTTTGTGGCTGTAATGTGACAAAATGTGGAAAAGTTCACGGGGGGCGAATACTTTTGCAAGCCACTGTAGTTGTCCTGAGATTTAACATTGTTACCAATAATAGGCTGAGGCATTCTCTGTCCATGCTCATAAGGAATCCCTCAATGTTTTTCAATTAGGGGACAGAAGCAGATCAGCCATGTTGTAGTTCAGGTGAAGAGGCGAGTTCACAGGAGGTCAATCTGAATGTTGATTATACAGTATATAACATATAATATGTGTGCGTGTATTATACATGTTGATTATACTAATATTTAGCATTATGAGGAGTGATAGGCTGAGGATGTAAGTGATTCATTAGTGTTTTTGGCAAAAGTTTTGAACTGACATTTCACTTTTTTGTCACGCTATTTCATCAGGTGGCAATGCTGTCCGGTCCTAGTGCAGTCAGAGGGGAAGAGTTAGGGTCAAAGCCATTGTTCACCCCCAAAAAAACTTTACTCACTATTTACTCCTTAAGTGGTTCCAAACTTTAATGATTTTCTTTATTTTGTTGAATACAAAATAAGATATTGGGGAAAAAAGCTGAAAACATTGACTTCCGTAGCAGGAAAAACAAATACTATGTAAATCAATGATTACAGGTTTTCAGCATTCTACAAAATATCATCTTTAGTGTTTATCAGAAGAAAAAAAGAACAGCCTGGACAATATTGATGTCAAACAAATATGCCAGCAGTTTATTTTTGTTAACGAGAGGCGAAGGCATGTTTTTGTCTCCTTCATATAGGAGCAATAGGCATTGAGCTGTTGTGTGGTACTCTACCTAGTAGTTCATGTTTAGATGTGATCTACTTTTATATATATACAGTACAGATGATTGAGATGTTTCATTTGCACTAGGGCTCAATAAAGAATAGTTTTTATTTTATTAAAGACTATCTTTTTGTCAGTTATGAAACATTCCTTTAACTTTACACTATTCCTTAATTTAACTTAATGAATTGCATTTCGAGTGGATTAATATAAACCGAAGCATTGCTAGTATTAATGTAAAGTGATTTCGCACCATATTAAGAAAAACATGTATTCAGTGGACATAGTTGGGGTGGGAGGTTGGTAGGTGGATGGGGCAGGGGGTTGGGGGTTGGTGGGTGGAAAAGGGGATTGGGGGATGGGGTATTAGTTGGAGTCATAGGTAGCAAACCTACGCCCTTGTGTGTGTGTGTGTGTGTGTGTGTGTGTTTTTCGTGTTTAATTACAAAAAAAAAAAACATTTTAATGGTTAGTGATTGTTGCAGACATTTACACTATTTTTGAGAACTATTAAGTTCTCCTTCAACGTGTCATAGCCGATAACTGCCCCTTTGAATGGTGTTAAAAATACTTGCAAAACAAGTATTGCAGCCATACATTGGAGGGAACTTCTGAGGTGGTCAGTGATTGATGGCACGGTCGGTCGGAGGGGGTTGTGATCAGACCTATAGATCTTTTGTTCTAGGCTATCGGTCAAATATCTCTCCACTTGGAAGCAAAAACATGCAAGGGATTTCAGCATCTCGACGCACATACTAAGCTGTTTATAATGGGGTTTAGGAGTGGATTGGAGAGAAGAGAGCTGTTCAGTTACTATAAAAAAAAAATCTAAAAAATATATATATAAAAACATAATATGATCTTTTTGAGTTATGAGGTTTTTTTTTTATTATACATAAGACAACCTTTCAGTTTTGTAAATATTCTAGTTATAGTGTGTTAAGTTTTTCTTTAGGTTAAACGGTTTTGAGAATTAGACCATCCGGCTAAGATCAATATTATGACGTTGATTGATAAAATCTGGATTAAGGATATTTTTTGTTTTATTTATTTAATTTGTATTTTTCATCTTCCCACCTGAGGGATTGCCACCTTATTGTGGTCAGGGGATTTGCGTGCCTCAGTGCTTGGATGTTTACCGAGGGCTCAAGGGAGGTGTGTCTGTGTGTGTGTGTGTGTGTGTGTGTGTGTGTGTGTGTGTGTGTGTGTGTGTGCGCGTGCGCTGTAGCCTGTCCTTTTTTCAGCGGATTTTTCCGCTACCGCAGATCAGTTCATGCAGGGGCAAGTGTCTGCGCGTCCTTTTTTCAGCGGATTTTTCTGCTACCGCAGATCAGTTTATCAACTTGTAATATATAAATTTTAGGAATATATTAACATGTGGAGACATCATTATATGTTGAATGGAACTTGTAAGCCTTTGAATGGTGTTAAAAATACTTGCAAAACAAGTATTGCAGCCATACATTGGAGGGAACTTCTGAGGTGGTCAGTGATTGATGGCACGGTCGGTCGGAGGGGGTTGTGATCACACCTATAGATGTTTTGTTCTAGGCTATCGGTCAAATATCTCTCCACTTGGAAGCAAAAACATGCAAGGGATTTCAGCATCTCGACGCACATACTAAGCTGTTTATAAAGTAGACACTGTTTGTTTTTTCATTTTGTAATCTTTCTCGTGTTTACCGTGTACTGTACAATGTATATTCATTTTTTAATGAATTACTGTAAATAAACTACACATTCCGTTGATTTACCAGAAATGACTTTTCTGTTTTTTGTGTGTGCTAAACTAAACTTCAGGGTCAAAGTAATAGCGATTTTATTTGAAAAGTATTATATATTTACAATGCTGATAAGTTCAAGCTTAGATTCATATATAAACTGCTTCAAAGTCTTTCCGTGACCGCTGAAATCCGACAGACGCAGGGCTCAAGGGAGGTGTGTCTGTGTGTGTGTGTGTGTGCGCGCGTGTGTATGTGTGTGTGTGCGCGTGCGCTGCAGCCTTTTTCAGCGGATTTTTCCGCTACCGCAGATCAGTTTATCAACTTGTAATATATACATTTTAGGAATATATTAACATGTGCAGACATTTAAGGGTGCGCTGCCCTCTCTTGCCCCTGCGTAGAGCCTACACACACACACACATCTATCTATCTATCTATCTATCTATCTATTATATAAATACACATTTGGAATCTGCATCTACATTTTCTGTTACAAGTATAGAATTACGTTCAGCTGAAACTCATGATCAATGGTGTTAGGGTACTTATGTAGTGATAATTAGTTTCAGCGAGATCATTAAAACTAACAATGGACTATGGCACTCTCTTGAGAGGGGATATGAAGGTGTTATTCATTTATTTATTCTCTACAAGGGTGCGAACTACAGTACACAGACCACAAACTGTAACTTTCTCTTATACTTCTATAAAAATTCTAAATATAAACAAACAAAATACAGCTTTTTTTCCTCAGAGGTAAACGGAAAAGTGAAGTTGTTCAGCTGTTTACTGTCACTGCAGCTTCTTCAAAGTCTTCCCACTCCGTGACCACTGAAATCCGACACGACACCACGTTAGGCTGCGTCTTGACTCATTTGTATACCGACGGTGATTGGATGTTTCCAGAGGGCTCAGGGGAGTGTGTGTGTCTGTGTGTGTGTGTGTGTGTGTGTGTGTGTGTGTGTGTCTGTGTCTATGTGTGTGCGTGCACGCGGGTACTTGTTCTACTGTTATAAAAACTCTAAATATAAACAAACAAAATACAGCTTTTTTTCCTCAGAGGTAAACGGAAAAGTGAAGTTGTTCAGCTGTTTACTGTCACTGCAGCTTCTTCAAAGTCTTCCCACTCCGTGACCACTGAAATCCGACACGACACCACGTTAGGCTGCGTCTTGACTCATTTGTATACCGACGGTGATTGGATGTTTCCAGAGGGCTCAGGGGAGTGTGTGTGTCTGTGTGTGTGTGTGTGTGTGTGTGTGTGTGTCTGTGTCTATGTGTGTGCGTGCACGCGGGTACTTGTTCTACTGTTATAAAAACTCTAAATATAAACAAACAAAATACAGCCTTTTTTTCAGAGGTAAACGGAAAAGTGAAGATGTTCAGTGTCACTATGCAGATGTTACACTCAGTGGAGTTACCGAAATCATTGGTTTAGTCCTCATTGAGTTGCCACACATCATTTCCACATTTCACTAGCTTTTATTACTCTTATGTGAACATAAACAGTGCAACATTCCACAGGTTTATAATACACCGCGGCCAAGTGAACCACGTTCCCGTCGAACGAAACGAGGTATAATCGTGGTGTTTGCTTCGGTTATGACACACCATAGTTTATTACCTGCTGTGGTAGATCTGAATATTTATTCAAACACAATAATAAAGCTTTATATCCTCAGGAGGGCTCAGTACATTGTTTTAGCGATAGTTTCACGGAAGCGAGTTCAGAACTAATCTAACCAAACCAAAAAAAAAAAAAAACATCCGAAGCTTCAAATAGAATGAACGAACTAATGAAATTGATATATATGTAATTGATATACTGTATATACAGACGTGTGTGTGTCATTTTAATTCAAATGAACATTTTAATGCTTTCTGATACACTTATTAACTTATCCACATACACTTATCAACACAAACTCTCCGTGCACGCACACACAATCTCTAAAAAATTAATATTAATAACATACATATACAAATAAACAAATGTAGGTGTAATAAAAGTAGTCGTGATGTCAGTACTCGCCCAGCAAACCAGCCTTTTGCAGCGGCTTAAAACGTATGAATTATCTTCAAATATACAAAAAAAAAGCGAAAAGACACTCGATTATTATGCATAGGTTATTTGTTTAATTCAAAAAGTTCATAAAAACACTTTAAAACGAGAGAAAAACTGTTAAAATCCTCGTTCGCCTTCTCAGCGTTAGGTAGCGAGTGACGTCATGATTTGAATCTGCGCGCCACCGGGGAAACATAGGGAAACTGACTTTTCCGGACCACCGGCTTTTAGATAAAGTCCTTCTATGCGCCATCTGGCGGATATTCAGTGAAGCACAACACATTTATTTTAAATTCCTGAATGTTGCCTCCGGCAAGTCGCGGCAAGCCGCGCGCTAAATTGCGGCATCCCGCGGGAAAACACGCGGGTTTTTAATGCCGACATCTGTATCCATACTGGACTCCGTAGGCGTAAATCAGTGTGTAGTAGGACCCACTCATAAAGCAGGTCACACTTTAGATTTAGTAATATTCTTCGGATTAATTATAAGAAATGTATTCACAATTCCACTGTCTGAAATTATCTCAGATCACTATCTTGTCTCCATTCAAGTGTGTCACAGTGATAATGTACGCACAGCACCGCGCTACCGTATTAAACGTACATTCACATCAACTACCACACAGAGTTTTATCAGTAATCTCCCAGAGTTACCAACTTCGATTAGGCCACCGTCTGACCCCACAGAAATTGATCAGGCGACTGAATATTTAGAGTCGACACTTCGTTGTACCTTAGATAATGTAGCTCCAGCTAAAAGAAAATTTATTAGAGATAAGAAACTCGCTCCCTGGTATAACGATCACACGCGCACTTTAAAACAGACTGCTCGGAAATTAGAGCGTAAATGGCGTCAAACTAAATTGTTGGTATTTCAAATAGCATGGAAAGAGAGCATCTACTACTCTTGACATATAAGGCATTAAATGGTCTCGCCCCGCAGTATCTGAGCGAACTGCTAGTGTTCGGTCAAAGGATGCAGGCTGCTTATCAGTACCGCATATTATGAAAACTACAGCTGGGGGCAGAGCTTTTTCTTACAAAGCCCCAAAATTATGGAATAGTCTTCCAAATAGTGTTCGGGACTCAGACACAGTCTCAGTGTTTAAGTCTAGGCTCAAAACCTATTTATTTAGCCAAGCATTTTTATAAATAGATTTGCCATAAGGTAAAGGAGCAGATCTGGGGGACTCATGGACGTAGAGTATTATGGTGAACTGGTATGTTTAGATGCTGTCTTCCTCAGTCTCATTTGATCACTCAGGTTTGTTGACGGTGAGGTGATTGTTTGCTTTACATCTCAGGGAGCCCTCATGTTTGTGTTTCCTTCTGGCTCTCCCTTTTAGTTATGCTGTCATAGTTAGTCCTGCCGGAGTCCCTGCTTGCACTCTACAGTAAATATACATTCACATTAGACATTGTGACTGTGACCATACCTAATTGCAATCTCTCCTCCTCTTCTCTTCCTCCCCCTCTTTCTCTTTCCTCTCTCCCCCTGTCTCCCCATTTCACTCTTTCTCTCTCTCTCTGTCGAGCTACACATGTGGTTCCTGAGCTGCCAGTGATCCAGACTCCCTCTGCCCTCCGGACCTGTCTGATCCATCCTGGTGCCCGGTTTCTGGTTGGAGGTCTCATCGCATGGATGCCCCGTGTATCTCTTTAGGATGCGCCTGGTGTCTTGGGATGATTCTATCTACTTAGAAGATGGTTCTGGCCTTGACTGGTGTTGTCAGCTGTTTCTCTGAGGACTTGACAATTCGATAGTTCAGGACTGGAACTTTCTACAAGTCTATCTGAGTCTCGAATAACTACTGGACTCCATTTTACATCAACTATTATAACATCAATTAACATCAACTATTATAGCTGAACCTAACACTGTATAAATGCAGATCATTTCCTGCTATCTGTTTCACCCAGATGAGGATTGGTTCCCTGTCGAGTCTGGTTCCTCTCAAGGTTTCTTCCTATTACCATCTCAGGGAGTTTTTCCTTGCCACTGTCGCCCTCGGGCTTGCTCACCAGGGAATATCTGAACATTTTGATTCATACACATTCACATTCCATACAAACTTAAATAATTCTTTTGATTGTGTAAAGCTCTTTTGAGACAATGTCAATTGTTAAAAGCGCTATACAAATAAAACTGAATTGAATTGAATTTAATTTAATTTAATTGAATTATGCGCTATCTGCGCTTTGATGACAAGACAACAAGGGCTGCCCGACTTGTGAATGATAAATTTGCCATGATCTCTGAGATATTTGAGAAATTTGTGAAAAACAGCATTGCCTCTTACATACCCGGTGTGAACATAACAGTATCAAATCAAATCAAATCAAATCAAATCAAATCAAATTATCAGTTATCAGACACGGTTGTAATACGTATTGTGGAGCCTTTCCTGGGGAAAGGAAGAAATATAACAACAGACAATTTCTTCACCTCGTTAAGACTTGCAAACAATCTTTTGGCGAATAAAACCACCATTGTTGGCACAATGAATAAAATCAGACGAGAAATGCCGCCTTGTACACAGGCACAGTCTGAACGATATTCGACCAGGTTGTTGAAGGCTGGAAAGGCCACGCTCACAATTTATCAGGCAAAATGAAAGAAGAATGTATGCGTTCTGAGCACAATGCATCAGGCAGTTTCAACTGATAATGGCGAAAAGAAATTGCCTGAAACAATTTCCTACTACAACAGCACTAAAGTTGGCGTTGATGTTATGGATCAAATGGCGCGGCTGTATTCAGTAAAGGGAGGCACCCGGCGCTGGCCTGTGGCTGTGTTTTACAACCTCCTAGACCTGGCGGCAATTAATGCACATATTCTATATAAACAGTGCATGAATGTGACCATAAGCAGGAGGAGATTTATTCTGGAGTTGGTAAAGGAACTATGTGCGCACCAGAAAACGGCAAGGGCAGAAGGGGCAAGTGCATATGGTATGCAAGCGACCTTTACCTGAAACTCCTTCTCCACCTGCGAAAAGGAGGCAGTGTCAGATTGGCAGATGTGCAGGGAACAAAACCTCTTATATCTGCCAGACCTGTAAGCGGCTTGTCTGTGGCAAATGCTCAAAGAATGCACCAAAGCTATGCTTGGAATGTTAATAAAGCGATGCAAGCATCATGGGCAAAATTCACAATGTTGAATGGAACTTGTGTTCGTAAGCAAATGAAAATCAAGTCGGCAGATGTTCAGGGAACAAAACGTACTTAGGCTAAATCAATTGTAAGCCTTTGAATGGTTATAAGAATACTTCCACTTGGAAGCAAAAAAATGGAACGGCAACATGCGAGGGATTTCAGCATCTCGACGCACATACTAAGCTGTTTATAAAGTAGACACTGTTTGTTTTTTCATTTTGTAATCTTTCCCGTGTTTACCGTGTACTGTACAATGTATATTAATTTTTTAATGAATTACTGTAAATAAACTACATATGCAGTTGATTTACCAGAAATGACTTTTCTGTTTTTTTTTTTGTGTGTTTGTGCTAAACTAAACTTCAGGGTCAAGTAATAGCGATTTTATTTGAAAAGTATTATATATTTACAATGCTGATAAGTTCAAGCTTAGATTCATATATAAACTGCTTCAAAGTCTTTCCACCCCGTGACAGCTGAAATCTGACACACGGTACTTGGATGTTTACCGAGGGCTCAAGGGAGGTGTGTCTGTGTGTGTGTGTGTGTGTGTGTGTGTGTATATATATATGTGTGTGTGCGTGTGCGTGCGCTGCAGCCTGTCCTTTTTTCAGCGGATTTTTCCGCTACCGCAGATCAGTTTATCAACTTGTAATATATACATTTTAGGAATATATTAACATGTGCAGACATCATTATATGTTGAATGGAACTTGTGTTCGTAAGCAAATGAAAATCAAGTCGGCAGATGTTCAGGGAACAAAACGTATGGCATCTGCTAGAAATCTAGACGAATTGTAAGCATTTGAATGGTGTTAAAAATACTTGCAAAACAAGTATTGCAGCCATACATTGGGGGGAACTTCTGAGGTGGTCAGTGATTGATGGCACGGTCGGTCGATCACGGTTGTGATCACACCTATAGATCTTTTGATCTAGGCTATCGGTCAAATATCTCTCCACTTGGAAGCACAAAATGGAGCGGCAACATGCAAGGGATTTCAGCATCTCGACGCACATACTAAGCTGTTTATAAAGTAGACACTGTTTGTTTTTTGTAATCTTTCCCATGTTTACCGTGTACTGTACAATGTATATTCATTTTTTAATGAATTACTGTAAATAAACTACATATGCAGTTGATTTACCAGAAATTACTTTTCTGTTTTTTTTTTTGTGTGTGCTAAACTAAACTTCAGGGTCAAGTAATAGCGATTTTATTTGAAACGTATTTTGTATTTATGTGTTTGATTATACAGATCTCGCCCTTAAAACCCTGCGTGTTTTCCCGCGGGATGCCGCAATTTAGCGCGCGGCGTGCCGCGACTTGCCGGAGGCAACATTCGGGAATTTTAAATAAATGTGTTGCGCTTCACTGAATACCCGCCAGATGGCGCATGGAAGGACTTTATCTAAAAGCCGGACCAAGTACAACAATGAATGTAAGGACGCGGATGAACAGTGCTGAAGCGAACATGAATTTTATTTTGTTTTATAATAGATCTTTCATGATGAATGAGTGTATATGTGCTTCACATTATCAAACACAGGCAAAGGAGACAGAAATTATTGAGGGATCCACTGAAAAAAGTAAACCTAGTTTAATGTGTTTTTTTTTCTCATTCCATTAGTAAAAAAAATAATTTGCTCTTTTTAACTGAAGTGTCTAATTTATGCTTATGGGTGAATCTTTTTTTTTTTTTTTTTTTTTTAGTATAATGCTGTTTACAGCAGGAAACCAAAGTGAAATATTTCATTTTGATCAAGGTACTCTTATTAGGTTGAGTGTGATTTGCGCATGCGCAGTCTTTAGACCATAGTTTTGCTGGTATAATTTTATTTCCGCCTTTCCGCATGACGTTGAAACAAGTAAGGAAGGATATCAGAACCTGTATTTCAGTTACTGTTAGTTAAAGCCCCTGATTAAACTTAAATCTAATCCATTCACAAAGGACATTTCTGCTTCAAACCGTGTCTCATGACCTCATGACGCAGCATTTTCACGGACTGAATCACCTGCGGGTGGAGATTCTCAAAGAAAACTCCTTTAAACCAGGTAAGAAAGCAAACTCATGTCATTTCTATGTTAAATGTATCTCTTCTATGAGCAAATTCATGATTTATGTCAGGAACAACTACTTTGTAGATTGAGTTTTGTGTCCGTGTTTGCTACTGTAGCTAAAACCACCTATATTACCTGCATTAGCATTAGCTAACTAACGTGGTGATTTTCAAAAACACCGGAGTTTATACAGTAAGTCAGCGGCGCCGAAGAAAATAATTATATTTAAGTACCGTTGGTTAACGATGTAAAAATTAATAGGAAAGTGACGTAAACATAGAACAAGCTAATTTGGAGTGAGTGCTTTTTGTAGTGTACTGCTTTCTATACTTTATAGACACTGTAATTAAGATTTGCTAACATAAGAACTTGAGCCAGTCCAATTTTTGTTTTTACCTTTTTTTTTTTTTTAAGATCAGTAATGAGTTTCTGAGAATTATATCTGCTCCACTTCAAGCAAGATTACTGGTTTCCTTGGACAAGCAACACTACAAACTAATTGAGATCATCAGAAACTAGGGAGGAACCCGTCAGAGAGAAGACCAGAGATATAATCTTCATCTTCAAGTTCTTGATCTGGTATGTACTCGCTCAAAAGCAGAAATTAGCTTGGTGTCAAATGTAATCTTGTGAATGGAAGCCACAAGACCTGAGCAAGGCATCCACATCAAGTTGGCTGTGATGCACTAAATTAAAACATAACTAGCAGAATAAAACTTTAGTTTAACTTGTTCACAGGTTAGTGTATGCTGTCTGAATACAGGTTTCAATGTCTGCCATGTTCATTTTTTCACGCTTTACAAGCCTAACATAACCAACAATACTATGTTTGTTTTTATGACCCTAGAGCCTGGAGGTGGTTACCTCCTGAAATTAATACTTAAAATGATAAACTTTATCATTAATACATAGTGTGTATATGTATGTCAGTTATTTTGGCGTATTCATTGAGCTAATTACATTTATCATGCTGCACCATAATCCTAGGTGTTTTTTTCACTCATAGGGAGCATTAAGTGATTTTACATGCATACATCAGACACTGTTTTGCCAAATAGAGCAATTGTCTAACAAATGTCCTTTCTTTTATTAGGTTGTTCAGAAAGATGAAGCTCAGGCAGAACTTGTGAGGTGCACAATGGCCCTGTTTGTCCTCAGGTAGGAAGAGGACTGTCTTCAGCCTCCACAGGAAATCGGGATTGTGACTTTTTGAGTTTCCATCAGTCGCACATGAATGTTCCATGTTTTACCTCTGCTGATTTTGTTTCAAGAACATTTTCTAATTTTCTTTTCAGTCCAATTAATAAATGTGTGTTGCAAAGTTGAGTGTTACTATTTGTAATTTTATGGAGTAATGTTAACATTTTGGATGAAAATATGTTCATTCCACAATAAATGTTTATATAAAGAAATGTGCTTTGAGTGTAAATCAATATGTAATTAAGTTTTTTATGCTTATTTTTATGCTTATGCTTTTTTATATTTAAATTATGAATGCCTTAAATCTTAGAGTAAAAGGTTTATTTACATTACGTCACTTCCCAAATATTAGGTGTGACAGATTACTTCAATTGTTTTAAGTTTAGCCAGTGCTATTTTTTTTTCAGTAGGGTCAATCAGATGTACAGTGTGGGTAAGTGTGGTGCTTTTATTGAAGGGATAATGACTGATAATTATTATTATTTTTTTTTCGGGTGAACAATTTCTTTAATGTTTTCTGAGTTGGGGCTGTTCAGTAGAAAGTAATAGGCTCACCAATTTACAGTATGATCTTTCAATTTAACAAGTGTAATGTAAACAAGTTAGTTATTATGAGTATGGAAAACATCTTTTCCTGCATTGTTTTTTTCTGCTTCAGGAGTCAGTCTGTTCTGAGACAGTGAGAGTAGAGGAAGGGCCAGGTACGGTTCAGGACCAGGGAGGGAGCCGGAGACAGCAGAACAAAGAGATGATATTGCCAGCACCAGCACAGGGAGCACAGTTTTTAGTTTAGATCTCATGTTTACATTTTATTGTATGTTGATGGCTTGACTGTAAACAACAAACAATGCAATAAATGTATAAAAAATATATATATTTATTGTCTCTTTCCAGGACCAGGCATATCGTTCAATTATTTTTTGGCCAAATAGGCAGCCGTAACAAGAGGTGAGGGCGCGCGCGTCATCACATGTGCTTAGCCGACTCTGCGTCTTTTCTTGTGGGAATAGTCACATTCTGTACTAAAACCTGAGAGAACTTGTACAGTAAAACATTTCTTGGTTCATATCTTTGTAACATTACCCTATTTACATGTACATTTAGGCATTTTGCAGACGGTCTTATCCAGAGCGACTTAATAAAACCCTATTTCCCGTATGCATCCCATATGACTCAGATGCGGTGTCAGGCACCGTGAGTCAGCGCGATTGCCCGCCGACGTTCCGCTGGAGCTCCACGAAGTTCTGTAAGGTTTCGCGAGGATCGGCGCGGAAAGATGGAAACGTACTCACAGCGCCAAAAACTCTCCGTGAATCATAATGAACCGTACTTACGGCCACCGTGCGAAACCTTATTCAAGCTTATTTTAGAAATCAAAATGAATCCTAAAAATTAGTAAGGGGCTTAACTTACTTCTTAACTTACTTCTTCCTCAAATTAAGCCTAAAAATTGCACTAATTTCCTTAAAAAAATAGGTAAATTTTATTTCTTAATTTTATTAGTGAAATGTTCTCAATATATTATAAAAAACACAGAAAACCATTTTTCAAAATGAAATATGCACATTATTTTTAATTATTACATCAATTTTTTTTTAATGAAAATTACAAGCCTCATGATTATTTTTTTTACAGTGTATGCTATGCCGAAATACAATTGAAAGCTATTTATTCGTTTATCTTTGATTTGCTTACTTACTTAGAGAGATTCAGGTTGATTTTGCACATTTTTAGTCCTTTTCAAATGCAGATTAACGTGCATATCAGCTGGATAACTAGCCAATGCTTTAGTAATGGGCTCTAAAAGACAATTGAACATTACAGAACGTGCGAGTTGATGCCCATGCACAGATCAGAAAGCATTAAAATGTTCATTTGAATTAAAATGACACACGCATGTCTGTGTGTGTGTGTGTGTGTGTGTGTGTATATATATATATATATATATATATATATATATATATACCCTAAAAAATGCTGGGTTAAAAACAATCTGGGTTGTTTTTAGTTTTTAACCCAGCTGCTGGGTAAATATAGGACTAACTAAATGCTGGGTTAATTTAACCCAGCAAGATGGGTTAAAAATTCAATCCAAATGCTAGGTCATATTTAACTATAATGCTGGGTTAATTCTACGACATAAATGGTTCAAATGTTCTACCCATATGTTTGGGGTTTGTTGGTTCATTTTAACTGGAATGTTGGGTTAATTCTACCTCACAAATAGGTTATTATTATTTTCATGTTTTACAGTGAATCTGTAAAAAAAACATCCATGTCTATTAAACAGTTAAATTATTTTGATATACTTGCCTATTACAAAAAAACATACATATATGCAATAAACACCATCCTATTACATGTTCTTAGAAAAAAATATTTATTTTTCAAAAGCACAAGAACAGATAATCAACAGGGACATCATTACTATACTATCATTGATAAGGGTGGGATGGAGTAATTGCACAAATAGACTGAGGCAGCTTCTACAGAGCAGGATCTCTCTGTGACTTCAGATATCTTTTCTGAAGAACAAAACTATCCAGCCCTGGTCTCATTTTAACATACAAACACTGTCTATGACTTTTCAGGTAGGCCTCGCTATTTCATAGCAACATTACAACATGAATCCACCGGTAAATTTTGGGGGAGGGGCC
The DNA here is from genome assembly GCA_030522415.1 of Channallabes apus. Classification (NCBI taxonomy): domain Eukaryota; kingdom Metazoa; phylum Chordata; class Actinopteri; order Siluriformes; family Clariidae; genus Channallabes; species Channallabes apus. The sequence goes on along the minus strand of CM060131.1, from coordinate 7,086,134 downwards.
GAGCAAACTTCAACCCAGCAGCTGGGTTACACAAAAACTACCCAACTCTCTGTAAATAACCCAGAATGACTCCAACTAATACCCCATCCCCCAATCCCCTTTGACATCAATATTGTCCAGGCTGTTCTTTTTTTCTTCTGATAAACACTAAAGATGATATTTTGTAGAATGCTGAAAACCTGTAATCATTGATTTACATAGTATTTGTTTTTCCTGCTACGGAAGTCAATGTTTTCAGCTTTTTTCCCCAATATCTTATTTTGTATTCAACAAAATAAAGAAAATCATTCAAGTTTGGAACCACTTAAGGAGTAAATAGTGAGTAAAGTTTTTTTTCGGGTGAACAATGGCTTTGACCCTAACTCTTCCCCTCTGGACAGCATTGCCACCTGATGAAATAGCGTGACAAAAAAGTGAAATGTCAGTTCAAAACTTTTGCCAAAAACACTAATGAATCACTTACATCCTCAGCCTATCACTCCTCATAATGCTAAATATTAGTATAATCAACATGTATAATACACGCACACATATTATATGTTATATACTGTATAATCAACATTCAGATTGACCTCCTGTGAACTCGCCTCTTCACCTGAACTACAACATGGCTGATCTGCTTCTGTCCCCTAATTGAAAAACATTGAGGGATTCCTTATGAGCATGGACAGAGAATGCCTCAGCCTATTATTGGTAACAATGTTAAATCTCAGGACAACTACAGTGGCTTGCAAAAGTATTCGCCCCCCGTGAACTTTTCCACATTTTGTCACATTACAGCCACAAACATGAATCAATTTTATTGGAATTCCACGTGAAAGACCAATACAAAGTGGTGTACACGCGAGAAGTGGAACGAAAATCATACATGATTTCAAACATTTTTTTTTTTACAAATAAATAACTGAAAAGTGGGGTGTGTGTAATTATTCAGCCCCCTTTGGTCTGAGTGCAGTCAGTTGGCCATAGACATTGCCTTATGAGTGCTAATGACTAGAGAGCACCTGTGTGTAATCTACACTCTCTCCATCGCTGTCTGATATACAGCACAGGTGTTTAGGTTCTGTTACCTGACAAAACAGGATAAACACATGCCATTTAAACAGCAATCATTTTATTTCACTTTTTCTGAGTCTTAGTGTGCAAACCTCGAATCAAATCATTAATGTTCGCCAAGTAAGTGAATGCATTTTAAAAACTATTTTTCTGAAGTGGATTGTCTATTGGTGTCAACAAAATTCTAGCCATATGGCAATATTAGTATATTAGTTTATCAATTTCTTTCACAATACTGATTTCTGACAAACAGTCACTAGATTAGGAGACTGACAGGGATCATATTTATACTTTTACATTTAGCTGTTTAATCTGCTGTTAGTTTTACGTCCGTATTCACAGACTATATCCTGGCCTGCTGTACTGAATGTGAGTCCACTGCATTTGGCGCTGCTTGTGTCTGAACGCAGCCAATCGTCTATCACATGATGGCAGGGAAAGGCACAGCCAATCAAAATGTTCATATGTGTTTTGGGGGCGGGAGGACTCAAGGAGAGAACGTGATTTATCCCTTTCTGCCTGTCTAGGTTAATGTTGACAGAACAATTTAAAAAAAAGTGGATTAAATTATTGGTGGGGACATTTCAATGGTCGGAGGATATTGGTGGGGACACATCCCCTCCGTCCACCCTAAATCTATGCCCCTGTATATATATAATTTAAAACTATTTATTCATTTGTCTTTTATTTACTTACTTACTAGCGAATGCTTTTTTAGGGCTCTAAAAACTACGGCAGTATGAATGACAATGGAATAGGACGTGTGAGTTGCACCGGTCACACACACACACACACACACACACACACACAATATATATATATATATATATATATATATATAAATATATATATATATATATATATATATATATATATATATATATATATATATATATATATATTTATTAATTAAATTCTTAAAATATCGTGTTCACCCATGCACTGAAAAAAAGAACTTGTAAGATTTACTTGATAAAATCCTCATAACAATTTGGACACAGATTTTAAGTAAATTTTATTGCTCCAATATTAAGGCTGAATCCCAACCCTTCCCCCTACTCTTCCATTTGGCGCGTTCACGTGCAGGGATAGTGGTGTCTCATTTCTCTTTTGGTTGGAGGTGTAGGGGGAGGGGGGAAGGGCCAGATAGCCCTCCAAACGAAGATTTTTCAGGACCTCACTTCAAACGAAGGGCTAAGCGAAGTTTTCAACATGGCTGCTCACTCGAGCAAACAGACCCATAAATGTTGTCATTTTTGCCATTAATAAAGATTTTTATGACAAGTTTTCATTGTATGTATATTACCTTTAGTCTTGTGTCTGTGTTTATGGTGATGTTCTGTAAAGAAACGTTTGCAAAAAAAATCGCTAAAGTTTGCTAGCGGATAGCACATATTGCACAATATTACAAATATATATTTTTATGTCACATACACTTTACTGCATGCTACAAACAAATATGAAAGTTCAGTAGCACGGCATTTTGCCGAGCATTTGATAACGCATTGTTTGTTTTGCTTACGGCCATACACTATTGTTTTTCTTACACTATTCTTACTTATTGCAACGTGACCACAGTTTTGTAATTTATATTCTGTATATGGACGGCTGAGGAAACCCGAAGACTCATCCGTGTTCGTGGTGAAAATGAGCAACTTTTTTAAAAATCGAAATACGGCGCAAAAAACCTTTGGGAGTGAGTAATCTCTCTTATTGGAATGTGTGATAAACATCGGCGCATGTCCTCTGACGTAACATGGACACACAGGAATGTAAATGAACACTGCATTTATGACCCAAAAAATAAACGCTTTGAGATGATTTATTTGCCGTATGGTGTGTTTATTTGAATATGTTCAGTAAATTTATGAATTACACTCAAAGTGTCAGCGAAACCGGTTTGCAAATAATTTGTGTGTGTGTTAGGTGATGTGAGAGTGGGTTTTTCAAACTTGCAGTAAAACATTTTTGGGGGCAGTTTTTGATTCCCCCTTATCTAAGTACTGTAAAAACTTATATAGTCTTGGGTTAAAAAGTCTGCATTTCAACATGCATCCCCCACCTCCAAAGACTAAGCTCCTGTTGGTATAGCTCTTAAGGTCACTGTGGCATGCAAACCCCCTGACCACAATAAGGTGGCAATCCCTCAGGGGGGGGGAGGTGAAAAATACAAATAAAATAAAATAAATTATCCTTAATCCAGATTTTATCAATCAACGACATAATATTTATCTTAGCTGGATGGTCTAATTCTCAAAACCGTTTAACCTAAAGAAAAACATAACACACTAAAACTAGAATATTTACAAAACTGAAAGGTTTTCTTATGAATAATAAAAAAAAAACATTATAACTCAAAAAGATCATATTATGTTTATATATATATATATATATATTTTATAGTAACTGAACAGCTCTCTTCTCTCCAATCCACTCATACACCACAGTCTCCTATTTCTCTGTGCGCGCGCTGCAGCCTGTGAATGAATACACGCAGCTGAGGTTTTACATATTTAAAACGTAAAAAGGTGTCTCCATCATAAATAGCCCTGAATTAACTATATATATATATATATATATATATATATATATATATATATATAGAGAGAGAGAGAGAGAGAGAGAGAGAGAGAGAGAGAGGAGAAAGGTGTTTTGCTGGCGAAAAAAAATTTTTAGGCAGAGACGCCTGCTCGTTTGTTTTAAAACCCCCCAATTCTACCCCATTCCCGGAAACCGGTTTGATAACTTCACACCTTATGTGAATGAAAGGTGAGATGGGGGAATTACAGTGGGGGTTCTGTGGGTCTCCAAACTCAGAAGGCTACGTGTCAGCCGATAACTGCTCCTTTGATCTGCTGGTTACAGCGGGGCGCCGACTGCTGATGAGCGTATAGTAGCCTGTACAAGCTAGGCCATTTTTAGATTACATTTGAAATTTTAATGGGTTGAATAGAGAACCTACTGTCTTATTTATGTAGCGAAAACACGAAATTAAACTAGATAACATGATCAGAGTTTTAATATTTATATTTAACTAGATGGAAGGCTTTTCAAGTCACATGGAAAAAAAAATTCTGTTCAGTTCTACAGTTTATCCCACAGTTTATTCCATTGTCCAGCCTCAGGCCAATGTAATCAATGTAATATGCTGTTTTCTGGTTAAATTTTTCTGATTGGACCCGTACATAGAAAGTTTATACTGTAAACATACTTTATATTATATAAAAAATAAAAGAATCGCTCAAGTTTGCTAGCGGATAGCAGAGATTGCACGATATTACAAATATATATTTTTGTGTCACATACACTTTACTGCATGCTACAAACAAACTCACCCGTAATTGTCAGGTAAAATCTACTTAATTAAATTAACAATAAAATAAATCAAGTAAAAGTTACATAATTATACTTAATGCACAAATTACTTGATTATTTTAAATAAATCTAAAGTTAATGCATTGTTGTATCAGCAGGAACCTTGATTTTATGAAATTACTATCATTTTGTTTTGTGAGATTATCCCTTACTTGGTTTTATCAATTTATATTACTCCCTATAATAATGTAAACATTGCTAATTTATGTTTTGGAAAGAAACTTAAGTAATTATTTCATCTATATCTTTCATAAATCACACAACTAAAATATAATTAAACAGTTTATTCACCAACATTACCAAATATTTGTGACATTCACAGTCTAGATCCAAGTTGTCTTTTTAATAAAAGTGCATTCAGCAAAATTTTGCATCCATAGAAAAAAACTGCACGGCACCAGGGCCTGAAATACTTGTTTTAAACAAAATTGTGTAAAATAATAAATAAATAAAATACAGCATTCATTTAGAAATAAAATGCAGCAGAAAATACTTTAAACAAACTGTAGAATAAACGTTAAAACATAATAGCCCTCTGAAGCAGTGAAGTTGCAACTTTCAAATCAGCACTCTGGACTAGTGCACTTAAAAGTATGCCATTGAAACCTTAATGCATGAAAACATTTTAAGCTGAACATGTAAACACAACATGTAAACACTTGTAGTCAAGCCAAATCAAATGTTTTAAGATGATAACTTCATCTTTAAAGCTTGCACTTTTGGTGATAGCTTAATCCCATCAAGTTCTAGAAGAACTTTCTGAAAATAGCCTCTCCTTCAAGGATTATGGATACACCAACCGGTTCTTCCCCTTCAACAGCACGGACGACAAGGATTTTAAGAAGGTGTCACTTCGTCTGTCCCCCTGCATAAAATTTACAAGAAAATAAATCATTTATTTTGAGAAACAAAAAAAATCTGAATTCTTCAACCTGTGCTGACTTCATTGAGAAAAAAATAATAATAAAAATAAATGATAATAAAAAAATGACCATCACTTCATATACTTCATATTGTTAAACTTGGCTTAAATTCCTTTAGCACTAATCTTGCATCAGTAAAACATGGCATGAGATGGCTTTACAGTGTCAGGAAATCCTATGATGAATGCTGAGTTTGTATTTAAAGGGTTAGTCCAAACATGAAAATTCGTTCAATAATTACTCATATTTATATATTCATTTGCATTTATATGCTTCTGTCCAATACAACAAACACTATATTCAAGGTATTAATAAATTGTATAATTAATAAGAAAACAATGCTTTACCAGGCAATCATCAAAGAGATCCTCTTCAGATTCACGTCTCATCTTTACACTTTGTTTCTGTGAAAATATTTACATTGTATCATTACATAATCTTTTATTCGTACAACTACATTTAGGCATTTTCTTCATCTTTTGTAAGTTTGCCTTTATCCAAAGCAAATTACAAAAGAGAAAGGCATCAAGCATGTCAAGCAGTGCTACTAACACAAAGTTTCTGACACCGTTAGAAAATACAAGATAGAACAGTGAGGGATTAAGGAAAAAGTGAGAAGCAAGAATCATGTGTGCAAAGATTAAGCATGCAGGGTCACAGGATGACTCGACTTATTTTTATTGTCTGCAATGCGATTTAGACAAATTAGAACTGCGGTAAAGCCAGCCGCGGTTCAGAAAAACACGGTCAAGCCAGCCGCGATTGATTTTAGTGTGCGCACATATTACAGTGATTACGGTAGTTTCAGGACCGACACAGAGACAATGCGTTTTCAGAGCGCTTTTCATTTAGACGCCCAGGACTGAGAGATAATACAACATGCTCGTCAATTTTTACTTGCTTATTTATTTGCATTTCTGCTTTAATATCCGTGTTATTTATTGGTGACTTTGACGGTTGTCTGTTACAATATTTTTCTTAAATATTCACCATTCAAATAATTGTTTCATGTAGATAAGTTACAGCAGAATTCGTAGAAAACAGACAAAATAATGTATTTAGTCTTTCTAAATACCAGTTTTTTTTTTTTTTTTGTTTTACTGTTCAAAAGTAGCAGTTATTCTTCATTGAATGTTTTCTATAATGAGGATTAACGTCTGCTTTGGAAGAGAGGTCAAATAAACAAATGTTCACAATGGGGAAAAAAAGTTAAATAAAATGCCTTTATTTCACTTCAGAGACCTATGAAAAAATAAATTCTAGTAAGTATAAAACGCCATGGTCAGTTTTTATCCCATATAATGTACACACATTATATGATAAAAATAAAAAAGTAGAAAAAAACAATGATCAGTTCTTATTCAGGACGTCCCATACTATATACACACCACATATGAAACTATTTTACTGCAGCATTTTTCAGATATGGGGCATTATTACATTTCAAAGGGGTATAAAGACCCCATTTCTAATAAGTGTAAAAGCTAAACTTACCTCGAACACGACAAACTCCAGCTGCAGGCACGCCGTGTTGTAACCTCCGTGATGATTCCCAACCGACTGATACACAGCGCGGGCACAGCGACTCCAAACACGCATGCGCAGTTTAATTTGCACACATTTTCGGCTTCAGTAGACACACAATACTTCAGACTGAAACAGAAAAAAAACAATGATCAGTTCTTATTCAGGACGTCCCATACTATATACACACCACATATGAAACTATTTTACTGCAGCATTTTTCAGATATGGGGCATTCTCTCTGTGTTGTTCATGAAACTACCGTAATCACTGTAATATGCGCGCGCACTAAAATCAATCGCGGCTGGCTTGACCGTGTTTTTCTGAACCGCGGCTGGCTTTACCGCAGTAAATTAGAGCTGCTGTCAATACTGTATGAACATATGTACAGGTTCTTTACTCGTAACTCATTAATAAAGTTCGGCTTCAGAAAAAAAACGTTTATTGCTAGTGCTCTTTTACCATTTAATGCTTTAACACACACGACTCAGTTTGTTCAGAAATGGCATCTAACTGGCGAGCCTTTGTCTGAACACGCCGTTTTCACTCGGGGTGGGGGTAAGAAACACACATCTCGGTGTATTAATCCGCGCGCTCGGTTCGTTATTATTTTATTTATTTATTTATTTACCACAGGACCCATGGGGGCTCCGTAGGTTCAGGTTTTTACACGAAAACGGTGTTTTGTGAATCTCCACACTATTAAAAACTGAAATTGCTAATTGTACGTCCTGAGATTAAGATGAACATTTATTGGGAGTCATGGAAGCGAGAATCACATCCAAAAAAGAAAGCTAAACTTACCTCGAACACAACAAACTCCAGCTGCAGCCACGCCGTGTTGTAACCTCCGTGATGATTCCCAACCGACTGATACACAGCGCGGGCACAGCGACTTCAAACACGCATGCGCAGTTTAATTTGCACACATTTTCGGCTTCAGTAGACACACAATACTTCAGACTGAAACACGACTGCCCCCTACAGGTAATGAAGGGCATGTTCACAGCTTCCCGCACGCAGCCGCGCAAAGCCGCGGCAAGTCACGGGATCCCTTTTCTCCAAACGCAGGTTTTTAATGGCGACATCTGTATACACACACACACATCTATCTATCCGACTGATGAAGGGCTCAAGGGAGGTGTGTCTGTGTTTGTGTGTGTGTGTGTGCGCGTGCGCTGCAGCCTGTCCTTTTTACAGCAGATTTTTCCGCTACCGCAGATCAGTTTATTAACTTGTAATATATACATTTTAGGAATATATTAACATGTGCAGACATCATTATATGTTGAATGGAACTTGTGTTCATAAGCAAATGAAAATCAAGTCGGCAGATTTTCAGGGAACAAAACGTATGGCATCTACTAGAAATCTAGACGAATTGTAAGCATTTGAATGGTGTAATTTTTTTAACAAATTACTGTAAATTTTTTATGAATTACTGTAAATAAACTACACATGCAGTTGATTTACCAGAAATGATTTTTCAGTTTTTTGTGTGTGCTAAACTAAACTTCAGGGTCAAGTAATAGCGATTTTATTTGAAATGTATTATATATTTACAATGCTGATAAGTTCAAGCTTAGCTTCATATATAAACTGCTTCAAAGTCTTTCCACCCCGTGACCGCTGAAATCCGACAGACGCAGGGCTCAAGGGAGGTGTATATGTGTGTGTGTGCGCGTGCGCTACAGCCTGTCCTTTTTTCAGCTGATTTTTCCGCTACCGCAGATCAGTTTATCAACTTGTAATATAGTCATTTTAGGAATACATTAACATGTGCATACATTCATTTGAGGGTGCCCTCTGTTGCCCCTGCGTAGAGCCTACACACACATCTATCTATCTATATATCTATTATATAAATACACATTTGGAATCTGCATCTACATTTTCTGTTACAAGTATAGAATTAAGTTCAGCTGAAACTCATGATCAATGGTGTTAGGGTACTTATGTAGTGATAATTAGTTTCATCCAAATCATTAAAACTAACAATGGACTATGGCACTCTCTTGAGAGGGGATATGAAGGTGTTATTCATTTATTTATTCTCTACTTGGGTGCGAACTACAGTACAGACCAAACTATAACAAAAAAAGAAACATCCGAAGTTTCAGAAGCTCCAAATAAAATGAACGAACTAATGGATTTTCTCAAAACGATATAAAATTAAGTAGAGCTAAATCCCTAAATCTCCTTATAAAATATCGCTGATTATCAATGCAGGAATGAATGGCAAATTGTCATATGGCGACGCATATGCTTCCGTGAAATTGATATAATTTATTATATATTTGATATAATTGATATATATAAACTGCATATATGGAATGAATGAAACCTGAGATATACAGTGGTGTGAAAAACTATTTGCCCCCTCCTGATTTCTTATTCTTTTACATGTTTGTCACACAAAATGTTTCTGATTATCAAACACATTTAACTATTAGTCAAACATAACACAAGTAAACACAAAATGCAGTTTTTAAATGAGGGGTTTTATTATTTAGGGAGAAAAAAAATCCAAACCTACATGGCCCTGTGTGAAAAAGTAATTGCCCCCTGAACCTAATAACTGGTTGGGCCACCCTTAGCAGCAATAACTGCAATCAAGCGTTTGCGATAACTTGCAACGAGTCTTTTACAACGCTCTGGAGGAATTTTGGCCCACTCATCTTTGCAGAATTGTTGTAATTCAGCTTTATTTGATGGTTTTCTAGCATGAACCGCCTTTTTAAGGTCATGCCACAACATCTCAATAGGATTCAGGTCAGGACTTTAACTAGGCCACTCCAAAGTCTTCATTTTGTTTTTCTTCAGCCATTCAGAGGTGGATTTGCTGGTGTGTTTTGGGTCATTGTCCTGCTGCAGCACCCAAGATCGCTTCAGCTTGAGTTGTCGAACAGATGGCCGGACATTCTCCTTCAGGATTTTTTGGTAGACAGTAGAATTCATGGTTCCATCTATCACAGCAAGCCTTCCAGGTCCTGAAGCAGCAAAACAACCCCAGACCATCACACTAAAACCACCATATTTTACTGTTGGTATGATGTTCTTTTTCTGAAATGCTGTGTTACTTTTACGCCAGATGTAACGGGACACGCACCTTCCAAAAAGTTCAACTTTTGTCTCGTCGGTCCACAAAGTATTTTCCCAAAAGTCTTGGCAATCATTGAGATGTTTTTTAGCAAAATTGAGACGAGCCTTAATGTTCTTTTTGCTTAAAAGTGGTTTGCGCCTTGGAAATCTGCCATGCAAGCCATTTTTGCCCAGTCTCTTTCTTATGGTGGAGTCGTGAACACTGACCTTAATTGAGGCAAGTGAGGCCTGCAGTTCTTTAGATGTTGTCCTGGGGTCTTTTGTGGCCTCTCAGATGAGTTGTCTCTGCGCTCTTGGGGTAATTTGGGTCGGCCGGCCACTCCTGGGAAGGTTCACCACTGTTCCATGTGTTTGCCATTTGTGGATAATGGCTCTCACTGTGGTTCGCTGGAGTCCCAAAGCTTTAGAAATGGCTTTATAACCTTTACCAGACTGATAGATCTCAATTACTTTTGTTCTCGTTTGTTCCTGAATTTCTTTTGATCTTGGCATGATGTCTAGCTTTTGAGGTGCTTTTGGTCTACTTCTCTGTGTCAGGTAGCTCCTATTTAAGTGATTTCTTAATTGAAACAGGTGTGGCAGTAATCAGGCCTGGGGGTGACTACAGAAATTGAACTCAGGTGTGATAAACCACAGTTAAGTTATTTTTTAACAAGGGGGGCAATCACTTTTTCACACAGGGCCATGTAGATTTGGAGTTTTTTTTCTCCCTTAATAACGTAAACTTTCATTTAAAAACTGCATTTTGTGTTCAATTATGTTATCTTTGACTAATAGATAACGGTTTTTGATGACCAGAAACATTTAATTGTGACAAACATGCAAAAGAATAAGAAATCAGGAAGGGGGCAAATAGTTTTTCACACCACTGTACACACTGAATGACGCATAGATAGTATGTGCGATCCCTTGCGCCATCTGCTGAGAGAAATGAGAATCGCAGGTTGGAAAATGCAGGAAACGTCATGCTGCCGAGCAGCTGTCAGCGATTTCACGTAAATAAGAGCAAAATAGCTTTATACTGGCTTTTACAGGTGCGATTTAAAAAAATTTAAGCATGCTGGGTGATTAAGCTCACAGATCTAGGAAAAGTCATGAAAGGAGGGTCCTGGATTTTGATCGAGTGTGAAGTTTTTTTTTTTTTTCCCCCTTGCGGTCAGATGACCGCTGCTCGGCGCTTCTAGTGATAAATGTTTAAACTGTAGAGATACAATAATTTTACTGCTGTAAAATCAGCATTTTATCTAATTTGAAATATAAATATTAGTTAATATCTAATTTATACTAATATCTGTTAGTTAATATATTTTCTTTAAAAACAGTGTTTTTTATATCATAAATATAATAATCCATAATTATGTGGATATCCATATTAGATGGCTTTGATGAATACACGCAGCGGAGACATGAGCGAAATCTAATATCGGTTTAAATGTTCTTGACATGTTTTATTTAAAACGTTATATGCTGGACACAAACAGCAAAAAACATGATGAAAAGCAATAAAGTGCTTAGGGCTTTTCATCATGTTTTTTGCTGTTTGTGTCCAGCATTGAATAATTATTTCATGCATTCTTTGACCACGGCTGGGAATAAGAGCTGGAATGTGATTGTGAATTTATATGAGAGAGAGAGAGAGAGAGAGAGCTGTTTTGCTGGCGAAAAAACATTTTAGGCAGAGACGTCTGCTCGGCCTTGTAAAGTTTTTTTTAAAACCCCCAATTCTACGAATTCCCCATCAGCGAAACCTATCATGAATGAAAGGTGAGAAGAGGCATTACAGTGGGGGTTCTGTGGGTCTCCAAACTCAGAAGGCTACGTGTCAGCCGATAACTGCTACTTTGATCTTCTGGTTACAGCGGGGCGCCGACTGCTGATGAGCGTATAGTAGCCTGTACAAGCCAAGCTCTTCCCCAAAAAATAATGTGAATGTCTGCAACAATCACTAACCATTAAAATGTTTTTTTTGTAATTAAACACGAATATATAAATAATATTTTCTTTACACATAATATTTTCATTATATATACATGGGCATGGCTAGGCCATTTTTAGGGGGGGGCTTTAGCCCATCGTCCCCTTTAAATTTATTTAAAGTATTTTTCATATTTTTTATGTCTGCCAGTTTCCAACAAAAAGCAGCAGTATTGTCAAAGAATTAACAGATAAATATTTAATATTATTGGCACCCACACAGTTTATTCCATTGTCCAGCCTCATAGGTGTATTGTTTATATTGCTAATCAATGTAAGTTTAAAGTTTTATGCTGTTTTCTGGTTAAATTTTTCTGATTGTACCTGTACATACAGTGGGTGGACAACCAGACTGCTCATTACCGTCGCACTCACCGCCGTGAAGCGGGCAAAATAAACCAGTAGCATTTCAAAATAATTCGTGAAATGACCGCCAGGTGGCGCAAATTGACATTTTCCGTCGTCTCGGTTGTTAAATATATTCAGAGCTTAAGTCATAATAAAGTCATACCAATATGTTGTAGCGAAGAAATACTACAATTATGATAATTTACACATCCAAGTACTGTGTCCAACAAACATGAAAAACTATAAATATAAAAGAATATGAGTTAGAAAACATTGGTTTTATTTTGTTTAGACAGACTCTCTGTTTTTATCTGTTTAGTGTTATTATTAAAGAAAACAGCACAAACAACAGCACTAGGGCTTTTAAAAAATTTTTATTTCAACAATACTTACAGTTGTTATAGTTCAAGACATCAAGATTTAAATATAGAAATAACTAAAACAAATTGAGCAAACTTCCAGAATAGATAATAAAAAAATAAATCAATAAAAAAGAACCAACTATGTACAAAGTTTGAGAACTGACAAAATAAAATAAAACAGAGCAAAAACTATATTTAGTATTGTAAGCGTCTGTGACCAACAGTGACCCTCGGTGAGTGTAGAAATTCGTTTACTCGGTCCTTGACACGCTTGCTGTCACTGCTAGACAGGAAGGGAAACTGCTAGGCCACTGTCACCATCAAATAATTTCGTAAGTTCACTGGCAGTCCACGTTTGCCTCTTGAACCATCCCAGTTCGTTGTGGATGCCCATTCATCATAGACAGCCTGCGGTACCACAGTGCGGAACAGCAATCAACCAAGCCGATCTGGCCGCCCTCGACTCTGAATCATCAGCGACTCAAGAAGCTCTGTAGTGGGAGGAGTAAACTGAAGTTCAGGATGGCAGCTTGTAATTGATGCTGTAGCTGGAGACATAATTTCCCTGCTCTCTGCATCCCCATGAGCAGTACACCTGGCCGGTGTAACACAGTCTGGTGTTGGGGTGTGCACACAGTTTAACCGTGTACTAAGAGCCTCTGTTAGTTTCTCTACAACAGCGAGTTCTTTGTGGGTGGCTTTCAGATCTGCGTGTGCCTCTTTGCAGACTTGCAACTCACTCCGAAGGGCATCCTTCTCTGCCTTGCAAACTCGCAACTCACTCCGAAGGGTACCAATCTCTGCCTTGCAGACACGCAGCTGCTCTTTCTGCGCCACGATTTTCCAGCTCAGGCCTCACGTCCACCACAGTCTGTCTTTGGTCAACCTCACGGCTATACATGGTAGTTGCCTATATTGGGATAAAGTATACAGTATGTGTTAATACAAATCTGCGTGTGGGCAACTTCGTTTTTTACCTCGAGAAAATAATTTCTTGTCTTAAATAGTAATTTACAAACTGGACAAACAGAAAATCTTTAAAGTATTTTTTCTCAGTTTTACATGTACAATTATATACTTATATATTTATATAACTCAAAGGACTGTACGTTACCGCTTTTTTCTGCACCAAGCGCTTCTTTTTGATAGCAGTAGGAGCTTTTGCTTTCCTCTCTGTTGACGGTTGAGGGCGAGGGGCTCTGTTTTCCAAAGATTCCTGTCAACATAGTGCAATGATTACAACATCTGTAAAACTATAAAGAACGATAGAATATTGTTTATTCGATAAGCAACAAACGGTTTTAGTTTTTGTTACCTTCTTTGTGCTCCTCAGCCTGCTGTAAAATGTCGAAGAGTTCATTTTAATCAGGCGTTCAGTGTAGCAGTCACCTTGCAAATGAAGTTCGTCATAGATGAAGTTACTGAAGATGGCACATGCCATTTATATAACAAGGCGGTGGATTGTGGATGGAGTTGCAATGTGTAAAACAAAAGCATGAAAAGCGCGAAAACTTATACAAATAATATGTACTGTATGCAGTATAATAGGGGCCTCTCATTTCATTATTCGCTCGCACTTCGTCTGGCACTGAACCAAAATATATTGTCTTACATTTGTGAATAAAATATCATTGTTTTATTCAGAGATTTACAGTATTTGTGCAAAATAATACTTATGCAATATAATTACAGGCTCTGGATTCGTTTTTCGTTTGCAGTATAAATCCTTTTATAAAAGCTTTTTATGTCCACCATTTAATAATGATTTAATTATCAATAATTAAAGCTGCTCACATCGCGCGCTTTCACTTTAAAAATGCAGTGTTTAATCAGCAAGTATATGTCGCCTCTCTTTATGATTGATAAATATTCTGACTGAAACAAATCTGCTCTTGTCGGATTGTTCATTTTTGATGAAAGAGGAGAGTAGAAGGGGAAAACTGAAAGTGTGTACAAACAACAGCACAATGCATGTGTGAATGGCTGAAACGTTAAGTCAGATGAACGTGCGCGCCGATATGAGAGATTAGATCTATCAGATCTATCATGTCAGTCACTAGCAAGGAGCATTTACTGATCACATTTAAACAATTTATTCATACAGATGTACATGTTTTATAGGTTTGTTACTGAAGAACTGTGGGAGCGGGCACACCTAAAAATAAACGCAGGATTATTTTTTTTTATAGTTTTATATAAATAAAAAATGCTTTTTTATATAAATGTGGGCTACTGTTATCTACAGTACTTCATAATGTAATAATATTTTTTCATTAGTTTATATTAAAGCAGATATTTCTCTTTCTATAAGTATATATTTTTCACGTCTGTGAGGCGAGTATACACGGAGTTTGGGTTCATTTTCTGACGCGCTCAAGTTCACAGAAAACAATACAGAACCCCGCTTAGTGTAATTTATTTCATTTAATAAATTTACTACAAATTTAAAGAACACAAAATATAAGATGACACAAGACCCTGGATTCGTTTTTCGTTTGCAGTATAAAACCAAAATACATCTTACTATTTTTGAGAGATTTGTTTAAAAAAAAATCTAAAAAAAATAAAAATAAAAATTCAGATATTTGTCTGTACAAAATAATATTTATGCAATATAATCACAGGCTCTTGATTCGTTATTCGTTTGCAATATAAACCAAAATACATTAACCAGATAATATAAACCAAAATATAAACCAAAATATTTAATTTGCTGTATTAAATATTTATGCCGTCTCATCAAACTCGCAACTCACTCCGAAGAGCATCCTTCTCTGCCTTGCAAACTCCCAACTCACTCCGAAGGGTACCAATCTCTGCCTCTGTCTGTTTCCTTCCTTCACAGAATTCTGTTGACCAGGGCTTGAAATTTAATATCGTATATAATATTTAATATTGGCATAATATCCCTGCCCCAATTCTCACAGCTGTACAGTATGAATTGAAATAATAACAATAGTGTTTTTCTTTACTGAATAGGCAGAGCCTCTGAATAGGCAGAGCCGTTGATGTCTTTGATTTCGGCTGTGAGTGGATGCGCTGTAGTAATCCACGTTTTATACAAATTACATAACCTTTTTTCAGTCATGATATACTAACATATATTTCAGTCATGATTTCAGTCATGATATACTAACATATTTTTGCCGTGTAGTGCGCGCGCAACATCTAAAGGGCGAGCGTTCACACAGCTGACCAAATCGTCATTAGCTTGCCCCTCCCGCAAACAGCGCAGCGAGGAGCATTTACATTTAAACAGGTTTTACAGGTGTGCTTTGCGAAGACAGACACATACAGTACTGTACAAATGCAAATAACATGTGAATAGCTGTTCTCACCTACAGTATACACTCGGAGAAACTAGAATCCCTGGAATGAGATTTTTCTTACCATAACATGTAGTGTTATTAATCACTCTACACTGTTTTTAATTACTTTTAATTTTATTTATAAATAAACAAACCAAATAAAATTATTCCATGTGTATTTACCCTTTGTAAAATAGCATTAGAAATGGTGGGTCGTGTATCGAGCGATTAAAAAACAATACAAGGCACGTTATGATAAGGAACCTTTCTACAGTACAGTATCTCTTCCATTTCAGTGATTAAAAAACGGTAAAAATGTCAATTTTGGAATCCACAGACGCTCAAACAGCAAAAGAACATGATAATAATAATCAAAATAATATTATTATTCTTTTTGCTTTATATGTCCACCATTTAATAATGATTTAATTATCAATAATTAAAGCTGCTCACATCGCGCGCTTTCACTTAAAAAAAAATGCACTGTTTAATCAGCAAGTATGTCGCCTCTCTTTATGATTGATAAATATTCTGACTGAAACAAATCTGCTCGTGTCGGCTCATATCGGGAGCATTTTTGATGCTTGTGAATAAACCTCAAAGTACGTCAATGTACGTTAAATGTGTGCGCTGTTTAACTTTGCCGAGTTTTGATCTAAAGTCAGATGAACGCGCGCGCCGATATGAGAGATTAGATATCTCTTTCAGCAAACACATTTACAGGAGCATTTACTTACATCTAAATTGAGTCATTTACATAAATCACTGATCACATTTAAACAATTTATTCATACAGATGTACATGTTTTATAGGTTTGTTACTGAAGAACTTTGGCAGCGGGCACACCTAATAATAAATGCCGGATTATTATTATTTTTTTTATTTATAGTTTTATATAAATAAAAATGCTTTTATAAATGTGGGCTACTGTTATCTACTTCAAATATTTGTTAAAACAGCCAGGAAACTCACTCTGACCATTTTAATAATTCATTGATAAATTAGTGATTCCTCGTCGTCTCCGCAGCAGTGAGCGCGCCTATAATTCACTTCTCATACGAATTACATGATCTAATAATTTTTTTCATTAGTTTATATTAAAGCAGATATTTCTCTTTCTATAAGTATATATTTTTTCTAATTACAGTACGGGGTTGTTGTTCTTGCCATGTTACTGTGTGTGCTTTGCCATCTCAGACACATGCAAATACTGTAATACACCTCAAGTGTGAATAGCTGTTCTCACCTATACACTCGGAGAAACTAAAATCACCACTGTTCATGGTTTCAGCAAACTGGGGAGGATCTTGGATCTTGCTTCAGGCCTCTTCTTAAATTTGTGTAAATTTAAAATCTGAAAGCTGCTCACATCGCGCGCTTTCACTTAAAAAAAAATGCACTGTTTAATCAGCAAGTATGTCGCCTCTCTTTATGATTGATAAATATTCTGACTGAAACAAATCTGCTCGTGTCGGCTCATATCGGGAGCATTTTTGATGCTTGTGAATAAACCTTTTAGTCAATGTACGTTAAATGTGTGCGCTGTTTAACTTTGCCGAGTTTTGATCTGAAGTCAGTTGAACGCGATATGAGAGATTAGATATCTCTTTCAGCAAACACATTTACAGGAGCATTTACTTACATCTAAACTGAGTCATTTACATAAATCACTGATCACATTTAAACAATTTATTCATACAGATGTACATGTTTTATAGGTTTGTTACTGAAGAACTTTGGCAGCACACCTAATAATAAATGCCGTATT
Organism: Channallabes apus; assembly: GCA_030522415.1. Lineage (NCBI taxonomy): Eukaryota > Metazoa > Chordata > Actinopteri > Siluriformes > Clariidae > Channallabes > Channallabes apus. The sequence continues at coordinate 7,068,393 of CM060131.1, read as the reverse complement.
ATTATAATTTTTTTTATTTATAGTTTTATATAAATAAAAATGCTTTTATAAATGTGGGCTACTGTTATCTACTTCAAATATTTGTTAAAACAGCCAGGAAACTCACTCTGACCATTTTAATAACTCATTGATAAGTTAGTGATTCCTTTGGTTACGGCTGTGCTGATCATGTCATCTCTTCGTCAGTGAGCGCGCCTATACAGTAATTCACTTCTCATACGAATTACATAATCTAACATTTTTTTTTCATTAGTTTATATTAAAGCAGATATTTCTCTTTCTATAAGTATATATTTTTCACGTCTGTGCGGCGAGTATACACAGAGTTTGGGTTCATTTTCTGACGCGCTCAAGTTCACCAAAATCAATACAGAACCCCGTTTACTTTATTTATTTAACAAAATCATAAAGTTTTTTCGTCATTGTGTATGCACCTAAATAAAAGTAGAGTCTTATAAAAGCTACAAATTTAATGAACACAAAATATAAGATGACACAAGACCCTACACGTGTAGCCTTTCTACTGTAATTAAACAGTTTACAACGTTTACGTTGCTTAAATTCGATCCTAAAAAACTGAATTTAATTTTAATTATAAATTTGTACTGTAATGTTACTACTGTGATTATGAATTCGTTTATTTACAATGTTTCACTTTATTTTATCTGCAATGACAGGCAGCTGTGGACGACCTGCGCCTCATTAAGCCTGGAGAGAACGAACTGATGCCTGAGGCGTCAGTCTATAGTTATATAGCGCCACTCAGTGGTAAAAGCCAGCAAACGCACAAACCCAAATGCTGACGCCATACACGCCATACACCGGCGACGGTAGAAGTCGCATACTGCCTGTGCACCCACTGTAGCAATTTGTATCTGAAAATGCATAAATAAAAATTTAAACACAAAGAAACTGTTTTACATAATGTAATTTTATTTAAACTGTGAATTGCTGAGGTTTGCCGCATTTTTTATTTTTTTTTACTTTGGCCATATTCGTTTGGAAGCTTGGATTTCAGATGATAAAAAAGGTTTGACGTGTTTCCACCACTTGTTAAAACAGTGCACTTGCGTACCTTGCAACTCACGTTCATCTCATTCGTATCACTTTTCTTATATCCAAACTAATTCCACAACACAGATGATGGACCTTTTTTCTTTACAATCTCCTCGTTGTTGGTTTCGTCACATGTAAGCAAACTCACTGCTGCTGCACCGTCTTCTTCCATTGTCGAAGTGTATGTGAAGCCAAACCCATCAAAAGTGGGACGAAACCGTGGCACCCGATTGAACCAAATATCTGCGCAAATACAGCGCAGTGCGACTATCTGGATAGCGCAGTGATGATCTGGTTTATTTGCGCAGCCCGGTGGATCGCGCAGCGCGGATTAACTTCAGCAGCGCCGCTCGAATCACAAACCTGCGAGACTCAGTTTATTTAAAATGTCAGGACTGTTTAATATTGTTTCCGCCTTGCCATGCCTGGTTTGTACGTGCGCATCCCAGCGGGGTAAAATGTACTTTGATGGTCGGCGCGGTCTATTTCTGTCAGAGTCGCGCAGCGCTGCCCAGTGGGTCACGCAGGTTTCAATTCAATTTACTTATATTAATGATCCATTTATTTGTGTGTGATTGTTTTGAGTGCACGCTCTTCATTATCAATAAAGAACAGCATGAATTAGGATAGGTACTTTCCTATTATTTTCCACTAATTTCCTCCCATTCATTGCGCCCACCTGTCATGTCTGTATTCCCCACTAGTGGGGTGCGCCCCACACTTTGAGAACCACTGCTTTAACAAGACCTTCAATAGTGTTCTTTATTCCAGCTTCTGCCTCAGGTCGCAAAGGATATTGTCTTACTCTGGGCAGTTTTACATTTGGTTTAAGCTGTTCATGAATTGGGCTGGCTGATTTAATTAGGCCTACATCTGTATCATGCCGTGACCATACTTCAGATGGGACTCAACTCTCCATTTGCCTATACAACTCATCTTCGGCAGTCTCAACTACCTCTGATGCTGATGCCATTTCTGTCTGTGACTTGCTGCTAACTACAACTTCCTGAGGAGTACCAACCAAATTATTACCACACAAGATCTTGATGTAGTTCTTATCTGCAGAATGAAAAATCAACGGGTTAATGGTTGACTCCCACTGGACTTCTGTAGCTTTCTTCATCATTGGTCCTAAGTCCTTTGAACTGCAGTTTTGTCCTACATACAATGTCACATGAGGAACAGAATCAGTTACATTAAACCCCCTCTTTACAAAATCACACTCATCTACACTGATAGCTGCTCCTTGCCGACCTATGATGATGTGTTATGTAATTAATTCAACCTTGTTCCCTTTTGTCTCTTCCTGCCATGTCCGTTCTAAGTCAGTATCCTTAGATTGGTCATACATCATTGTACAGTGAAAAGCTGAACAGTGTAGCTGTGCTTCAGGAATCTGTGCTTTAATGAATTTTCCCCACTTAATTCCCCAATTATTTGACTGACATCTTTTTCCAGCTGTCCTATCCAATACACATTTGCATGTGGCTCAGTCATTACCATTTGATTTTTAATACCTGTCATGTCCACATACACCCCTTCTGGAGAACACCATATATGCAGTACTAATTTACATAATGCATCTCTTCCTAATAAATTAACCTAATAAATCAAGTCTGACTTGAGACTAATACAGGTATAGTCACACTTTTATTGTTAGTTTGTAGACGGACTGGAGCAGTCATAGGAATTAACTGCTTTTTACCAGAGAATCCTACTGTCTTTGCAAATTTTCCAGACATGGGAGATGCGAGGCATGACTTAAATTTAAGCATGTATAAACCGCTCCTCTATCAACTAACATGGGTGTACTTTTACCGTCTACCTCAATATGTAACATGGGTTCTTGTTCTGCACTAGTTGTCAAAATAGGCAACTGGTTCTCCCCCGTAGGATTCTCTGGGCACCTGTAACACCCCTGACTCGGGGCCCATGGGTTAATGGGTTCAACTCTATCTCGAAGAGGCTGCTGCCATCCGCCCACCGCCGCACCCCTCGGGTTTTGACGCCATGGATGTGAGAGGCAATTTGATCGGTTGTGTCCAACTTGTCCACACCCCCAGCACACGCCTGGTGGGAAGTTAGACTGAGGATTTCTTTGTCCTCTTTGTCTCCACTCTCTCTGCCCTGGCCTTTGAGTGAAAACGTTAACGACAGGCGCAGGCATCTGGTTTGAGTTTGGAGAAAATGCTGCTGGTGACGTCATCGCAGTGGATGCAGCCTGCTGGACTGTGGGTGTTGGATTACTTAGGGCCCTCATGGACATTTGCTCTGCTTCCTCTGTTCTTAGTGTAGCTTGGACTTTTTTCTTGTTTTTCTTTGTTAGTTCTTCAAGCTGTAACTGAGTCAGTTTCCTTTGCAGTTCTTTTTCTTGGGCTTTCAACTTCTGCTCATTTTTTCTATACTGTTCAACAGCATGTGAGACGTGATCACAGAACTCTTTGTGTGATTTAGAAGTTAAGCTGACCACATCTTCCAGTTTACTTTTCACTGGCTGAGGCATAGCATTTACTATGGTTTGTCTGAACAGCGTAGACAACAGTGCATCTCCCTCAGGATCACTTTCAGTCTCTTGCTTCCATTTCTTTAACTGCTTCTGAATGTACAGTGTTGTATTCTCTGTTTCTTCTAACTGTTCACCTTTTAATGCTTTTGGGTCGACCCTCATTGGATACTCTGCACGCAAGGCATGCCACACAGACGGACGATAAGCATCAAAAACAGTTCCATCCATATGGTATGTATCCACGGCCTCACTCAGGTCGGAAGAATGGAGGACTTCTTCCAATTTTCCTACCCCCACAATCCTTGCCAATAAAGCTTTAATGTCTCCCACCGACAAAACTTTTCCAGATGTTTCTTCCTCTAGACATCTTATCCATTTACTAGCACCTTCCAGGATGCTTGGCAGGTGGTTGACAAGTTCCTCGAGATCTTGCGTTGCCCATGGAATGTATTGTCCCCGAGCACCTTTAATTAAAAATGGGAATTGTGGAGCTAGGTATCTAAGTTTGCCACTGTTCCTTCCCTGTTTCCAACTGCCCATGTTAAATGACAGATCCTCCTCCTCCTCACCTTCATCTTTTTCACTACACAATGGTCTATGTCCAGTCCTTAATGTTGTACCTACTTCTTACTGGTGTTTTAACACTCCTATCTATCTTCCCTCCACTCGCCTGCACCTCTTCCTGTTCCTCCATTATATCTTCCTTCCCATACACCCTTTTCACTCTCTGTAGATCTGCCCTTACTTCCTTGTAACAATCTAATGGTGTGCCTTCCTCTCTATCCATTTTCCTATCTTGCCTCTTTCTTAACTTCACACCCGACTCTTCATAATCGTCTTCTAATTCTACAGGACCTTCCAATTTCATCTCACCAGAAACTCCCACCATGCCCTTAAGCATCGGAAAATGACCTTCAGTTCAATGTCAATTCAATGATCAAATGTCCCCTCTTTTGGCCATTTTGTAATCATATCTTTAGTTCTCTTTTGCCATTTATTTGAGATCTTAGTTATGAGTTCTGCACACAATGGATGCTTCAGCACTAAAGTCTCCACCGGAGAGGCTGCCATTATGTTTTAGCCTATGTCACCACTTAGATATTTATTTTTTATTTTATGCCTATGCACTTACTTAATGGCTAAATTTACTTACAACAATATACACTCTTTTAGAATTACAGAAGTATCCACCTCCACTTACCAAGGCTCATCAATGATAGTCACTCCTTAATCTATACCACTTCACTATTCTCAAATTAACATTTGCCAAAAAGCACAGTATTTTTATTACACAGTGAACACTTTCATCAATAACCGATTAACCCCATTTATTAATATAGAATCCAAACCCATTCACCACTCCACACTATTTATTTATTTATTTATTCATTCATAGGCATACGCATTCAGACTTTATCCCTCTTTTCCTAGAAAATTGGGCTTATTCTTTTCATACTTGTCCCCCTTGCTAATGAGGGCTCATTTCTTCCACTCATACGTGTCCCTTTATTGATTAATATTTATCTATTTAATTATTTAGCTAGCTATTACTTTAATAAGGGCTCATACACACACACGTCTCCGGTCTGGCAGCAACTGCCCCCCCCTTTTTGAGGGTTGCACACACAATTCCCTCGGGAGGTCCAGCCCTGTTCACAGCACACAGAGCTTATGGTTCTCATTCAACCAATTCTCTCTCTTTCTCACACACACACACTAGGCGAACATAGAGCTCACACACTCAGACAGTAACAGATAGACACAACATCAATTAGACACAAACAATTGCAATTGCATTCAACTTAATGGCACAAAATAGTGCTCCTCATATGAAGGATATTAATTAACCCCTGTAACTCATACAAATAAAACATAAGGGGTGATTTCTTATGATGTACAATTGTACATTCCACATACGAAGGGTATATCAATTAAAAACCACCAAAACCCATACCATATAACATTTACGGTGGCTACAGAATGCTTATGACATACAACAGTATGTTCCTCATAAAAAAGGTATTTTTTATTAATTGCTGGGTAACCTTACACAAGCAATATTACTAATTAAGCGCAATTCCTTATTAATTTGTTCCACTACTCATGCCATTCACTCAAGGCCCACTTGACAATGAGTACAAATTACCCAGCAAACAACACAAACTAAGTATATAAGCAAAAGTTGCTTACCTTTTTTAGGTGGCCACCTGTTTGTGCTGCTCGCCCAGGATGCCCACGGTGATCAGCCACACCTTTGCCCCTTCTCCACCCTTGCTCGCAGCGCCATGATGTCGTGGAAATTAATTGAAGACTCAGGCTTTGGTTTCAGAAGATAACAGCCTTTATTTATCATGCAATACCGGCCGGGCGAGGCTGCCAGAGTCACACCGATCTCTAGCATTCCCCCATTATATAGCCACCCTAGACAAAGGGATACATTCTATATGCAATGATGTCATTCTAAACATCTGGGCCTTGTTAGGCCTATCCGTTCTTGGGGGACTCAACGTATATATCAAATTCCTTGTGCAAGCATATTTTCAGACCTGTACAGCTTCGCACGCATACCTCGGATTATTTCCAAATGGGATACCTTCTATTTCTTAAGAGTAAGTAAAGTATAAGTAAAATCACATAAAATCTAAACAAATTTTCTCCCATAATGGTCGACGCGTTTTATTTCTGTCAGCGTCGCGAAGCGCTGCCCAGTGGGTCGCGCAGGTTTCAATTCAATTTACTTGTATTAATGATCCATTTATTTGTGTGTGATTGTTTAGTTTTGAGCGTACGCTCTTCATTATCAATAAAGAAAAGCATGAATTAGAACAGGTACTTTCCTATTATTTTCCACTAATTTCCTCCCGTTCATTGCACCCCATCTGTCATGTCTGTATTCCCCACTAGTGGGGCGCGCCCCACACTTTGAGAACCACTGGATTAATCCCATCAAGTTCTAGAAGTACTTAAATGTAATTTAAGTAATTAAATGTAAGTCTAATTACATTACTAATGTAAGTCGCTCTGGATAAGAGCGTCTACCAAATGCCTAAATGTAAATGTAGAAGGACTTTCTAAAATAGCTCAAATGTGTAGCGCAGTGCTAGGTTAATGCAAGGTTAATGGCATAAGTTTGTCGCGTGGATGCGGAACGTGGGCTGTGAAAATGGACCCAGTTGCAGGTGGAGGTGTGAGTCGTGAGCCCTGTAGCTCTTCTGTGGTGTCGCCGTAGTGAGAGCGGAGGTGCTGGGGCCGGTATGCGGGATCCGTAGTGTCGCATTGCCACCGGGGCGAGAGACAGGGCCGTGGTCGTGAAGGCCGTGAAGTCCGTCCGCGATGTCGTCGCGCCAAAACGTGAAGCTGAGCCGTGGTCGAGGAGGGGAGAGCGAGAGATCAAAGCCGTGTGATCAGTCAGCGAGGGCGTCGAGCCAAAACAGACGCGAAGCAAGCCTGTGGTCGAGAAACGAAAGCGAAAGTTCAAAGCCGTTAAATCCAAGCGTGGCGATAATCCAAATCGTGAGACGAGGGGAAAAAACGAGAGACAAGCGAAATCGGCAACGTGAAAAGTCATGAACAGAAATGCGAGAAAATTATGGCGAAACAACACACAATAATACAGCGCGAGGCAGCGCGCTGCGCTTCCTTATAAGCTGGATGAAATCAGCGCCAGATGAGAAACCGGGGTGCCGGCGGGGCGGTCCGGGAGGAGCGATGACAGCATGGGAAAGGAAATATCAAAAAGTCTTCGATCAGCGCGAAGGCACTGAGAGCGTGACAAAGTTATTCCCATAAGCAGTGCACATGCCTTTGCAGTATTGCCATGTTCTTGCAAAATGTCCTTTCCATCAAGGATTATGGATACACCAACCGGTTCTTCCCTTTCCCTTCGACAGCATGGACGACAAGGATTTTAATCATGTGCAAACTGGCATTACTTCGTCTGTGCTCCTGCATAAAATTTACAAGAAAATAAATAAATATTTTGAGAAACGAAAAAATCTGAATTGCTTCAATCACCTGTGCTGACTTCATTATCACAGAGAAAAAATAACAATAAAAATAATTGATAATAAAAGAGCCTCTGTCAATACTGTATGAACATATGTACAGGTTATTTCCAGTTGAAATTTAACTTGTAACTTATTAATAAAATTCGGATTTAGAAAAAAATGTTTATTGCTAGTGCTCTTTTACCATTTAATGCTTTAACACACCTGACTCAGTTTGTTCAGAAATGGCATCTCACTGGGGAGCCTTTCTCTGAACACTCCGTTTTCATGAGGGGTGGGGGTAAGAAACACGCATCTCGGTTTATTAATCTGCGCTCTCGGTTCGTTATTTTATTCATTTATTAATTTTTAACCACAGGACCCCTGGGGGGCTCCGTAGGTTCAGGTTTTTACATGAAAAATGGTATTTTGTGAATCTCCACACTATTAAAAACTGCAATATTGATAATTGTACGTCCTGAGATTAAGATGAACATTAATTGGGAGCCATGAAAGCGAGAATCACATCCAAAACAGAAAGGTAAACAGCTCGAGCCACGGCGTGTAGTACCTTCGTGATGATCCCCAACCGACTGATCCAGAGCGCGGATACAGCGTCTCCAAACATGCATGCGTGGTTTAATTTGAAATTTAAACTAAACTTAAAAAGTAAAATTCACTTAATATTATTAGGTTTATGTGCAGTGACTATAAAACATTTAAATGTTACAAGTAAATACATAATATTTAACACTTTCCACTTAGTTAATTTATTACATTAATTAAATGTGTAGGGGCGGCGCGGTGGTGTAGTGGTTAGCACTGTCGCCTTGCACCTCCAGGGTCTGGGTTCGATTCCCGTCTCTGTGTGCATGGAGTTTGCATGTTCTCCCCGTGCTTGGTGGGTTTCCTCCGGGTACTCCGGTTTCCTCCCACAGTCCAAAGATATGCAGGTTAGGCTAATTGGCGTTCCTAAATTGCCCGTAGTGTGTGATTGGGTGTGTGAGTGTGTGTATGTGTGTGTGCCCTGCGATGGATTGGCACCCTGTCCAGGGTGTACCCCGCCTAGTGCCCGAAGTCTCCTGGGATAGGCTCCAGGCCCCCCGCGACCCTGAACACAGGATTAAGCGGTACAGAAAATTAATGAATGAATAAATGTGTAGGTATTTAAATTTTTACTTATAAAATTCTAGTTCTCCTTGAAATTTATTTTTACAATGTAAAAATTATGATGGTTAATTTAATATATTTTGCCACACCAAAAAGTTTTTTTTTTCAGTGTGGGTTTACTGCATAAACACCAGAACAAAAGGTCTATAGAAAAAATGGAGAAGGTTCTTTTTTCGTTTTTTTTTTCAAGGTTCAAGATTCAAAGAAATGTATTAATCCCAGATGGAAATTGCTTTTAAACTTCATTTCCCTGACCGGGAATCGAACCCGGGCCCGGCTGTGAGAGCGCCGAATCCTAGCCACTGTGCGTTACAATAATAATAACAATAATAAATTTGGAGCACTACTAATAATAATAATTATAATACTGAATGGAGAAAGCGCAGTTAAAGAAGTAACATCATTGAAAGAGAGAAGAAAATGAAGAATAAATACATATTAGTATTTACAGTTTGAGCTCGACACGTTTATGAGCTCTGTCGCTTGCTGTCAATGGGTGCCTAAGACACATTTTCGGCTTCAGTAGACATGCAATACTTCAGACTGAAACACGACTGCCCCCTACAGGTAATGAAGGGCATTTTCACAGCTTGCAAGTCGCGGGATCCCTTTTCTCGAAACGTGCGTTTTTAATGGCGATATCTGTAGATGTCCTCTTTCGGGAAGGTCACCACAGGCATGTTTCCAATGGCCAGTACGCAATTGGTTTCGCAGGCAATCGCGACAGGGTTGAAGAGTGGTCTCGTTTGAAGAAAAGTGATTGGATCTTCTTTAGACTGACACAAACAGAGAAAAGACAATTCACACTCATTGTATCATATAGTAACACAAGTAATATGAAATTTCTCATTCACTCTCAAATGCTTTTACCTCAAGAATGTGAAACATAGCTTCACTTGCATGTCCTAACGTCTTAGGTGGAGCCACATGTGATGGGAACATGTCTGGTAAAGCCTTTAGCATGGCAAGTGAGTGCTTCACTGTTGAAAACAAAATTAATGTCATTTGACTTACTGCAGTGAGGTATATAAACCAACATTAATATGTTCATGGGAACAATACCAGTAATTACCTTTGTCCTGCTGTGGTGCTTTCATGACCTTTTTGAACACTCCATAAAACTGTGCCTTCTCATCGTACTATAACAAAAAGGAAAGCTCTACTTAATTTTATATCGTTTTGAGAAAATTCATTAGAAATTTCATTTTTCAAATTTCAAATTTCAAAGTTCATTCTATTTGAAGCTCAAGTTCAAGTAAAATTTTGAAGCTTGAGTTCAAGTTTTTTTCAGTTACAACTAGCACAGCGATGAGTCCATGTTCTTTCACTGTTTATTACATAGTGACACTAAACAGCTGAACAACTTCACTTTTCCGTTTACCTCTGAGAAAAAATTTTCTTTGTTTATATTTAGAATTTTTATAGCAGTACAAGAAGGTAACAGATTGGTCTGTGTAGTTAGCGCCCTTGTAGAAAATAAATAAATGAATAGCACCTTCATATACCCTCTCAAGAGAGTGCCATAGTCTATTGTTAGTTTTAATGATTTGGCTGAAACTAATTATCACTACATAAGTACCCTAACACCATTGATCATGGGTTTCAGTTGAAACTAATTCTATACATGTAACAGAAGATGTAGATGCAGATTTCAAATGTATAAAGATGCATGCTATTATTTTTATTCATACAGGGTGGGCCATTTATATGGATACACCTTAATAAAATATGAATGCTTGGTGATATTAACTTCCTGTTTGTGGGACATTAGTATGTGTGAGGGGGAAAACTTTTCAAGATGGGTGGTGACCATGGTGGGCATTTTGAAGTTGGCCATTTTGAATCCATCTTTTGTTTTTTGTTTTCAATAGGAAGAGGGTCATGTGACACATCAAACTTATTGGGAATTTCACAAGAAAAAGAATGGTGTGCTTGGTTTTAACGTAACTTTATTCAAAATGGCCAACTTCAAAATGGCCACCATGGTCACCACCTGTAGATGCGGTCATATTATTTCACCAGTTTTGACGCGTAGCTTTGTCTTAAAGTTTCATTCACACTACAGAAGTCCGATCTCTCTGTCTCTTGTAGTTTATTTTGTCAGCATCAAAGAATCAACACTTCATAGAGTCGTCTTGAGTAAATCCACTGTGATTACAGACACCAGTTGCTGCATCTTGCAAATCTCTGACTTTTACAACAACCTATTTGCTGTATCTTGTAAATTACAGTCTTAGCTTGCGTATATAACAACACTCTTGTTGTATATCTCTACTTACGGGAGCTTACGGTTACAACAACCTAGTTGTTGTATCTTACATTCCCAGCTTACGGTCAAAAGCTTGTGTTTCCGTAGCCTTCCGCATCTAAACTGAACTCTCTATCATATGACAGTCACACAGATGCATGTAATAGTAGAATGACATCACAGACCAACTTACGATTGTCATAATGGATGCATCACTTAGAAATTTAAAGTTTATGGCTTATGTAACAAACTTAATGCTTAATGCTTTACTAATGAATAGAACAAGGTAGAATAAATGAAATAACAACAAATAAAATAAAATAAACACAACAACAAATTCATAACAAGTACGATATGGCACTGTTACGTCCCTGACGTATTATATACTATATATATTTTTTTTTCTGTGTTGCCTGCTCTCTTGGGTGTGTTTCCCTCTCTCTGTTTTTTAAAACAAGTTTAATTGGCCTCTACCGTGGAGAGGGGTGCTGATTGGAGGATCAGTCAGTGATGTGTGCCTTACTCCCGCCTCCTGTACCCCCATTGGACAAGCACTTCCTGAACCTGTGTGCCTTACTCCCGCCTCCTGTGTTGCCATTGGACTAGCACTTTGTGCAGCTATATTTAAACGCCATCCTGCCTGCTGCTCGAGAGACAACTGCTTGATTTGTTATGGTGTTTTGCTGGTATATAATGGACTTATTGTGTATCGACTTTTGCTGCCCTTTTTCGACCTCGATTTTGCTATTGCCCTTTGTATATAATTTTGTATACTGTGTAAATATCATCGTGTATATAGTGGTAAGTAGGGAGTCGACGCCCTTTTTGTTCTTCCCCCCCTTTTTCTCCTGGTTATGCTAGTCAGGGAGTTAGGTAAGACTATATGTATTTTGATATGTTTTTGTTGTTAGGTTAGGTAGACTTTTGTGATTCTAGTTAGTGGGTTTGGTTTATTATTTTCGCATTGTCGGCTCCTGAAGATATTACCATCCATCCATCCATCCATTTTCTTCCGCTTATCCGAGGTCGGGTCGCGGGGGCAGCAGCTTCAGCAGGGATGCCCAGACTTCTCTCTCCCTGGCCACTTCTTCCAGCTCTTCCGGGGGGATCCCAAGGCGTTCCCAGGCCAGCCGAGAGACATAGTCCCTCCAGCGTGTCCTGGGTCTTCCCCGGGGTCTCTTTCCAGTGGGGCGTGTCCGGAACACCTCACAAGGGAGGCGTCCAGGGGGCATCCTAAATAGATGCCCAAGCCACCTCATCTGGCTCCTCTCGATGCGGAGGAGCAGCGGCTCTACTCTGAGCCCCTCCCGGATGACTGAGCTCCTCACCCTATCTCTAAGGGAGAGCCCAGACACCCTGCGGAGGAAACTCATTTCGGCCGCTTGTATTCACGATCTTGTTCTTTCGGTCACTACCCACAGCTCATGACCATAGGTGAGGGTAGGAACGTAGATCGACCGGTAAATTGAGAGCTTTGCCTTTTGGCTCAGCTCCTTCTTCACCACGACGGACCGATACAGAGCCCGCATCACTGCAGACGCTGCCCCGATCTGCCTGTCGATCTCCCGCTCCATTTTACCCTCACTCGTGAACAAGACCCCGAGATACTTAAACTCCTCCACTGGGGGCAGGATCTCACTCCCAACCCTGAGAGGGCACTCCACCCTTTTCCGGCTGAGGACCATGGCCTCAGATTTGGAGGTGCTGATTCTCATCCCAGCCGCTTCACACTCGGCTGCGAACCGATCCAGTGAGAGCTGTAGGTCGCAGGATGATGAGGCCAACAGAACAACGTCATCTGCAAAAAGCAGTGACCCAATCCTGAGCCCACCAAACTGTACCCCCTCAACGACCTGGCTGCGCCTAGAAATCCTGTCCATAAAAATTATGAACAGGATCGGTAACAAAGGGCAGCCCTGTCGGAGTCCTACTCTCACCGGAAACAGGTCCGACTTACTACCGGCAATGCGGACCAAGCTCCGACACCGGTCATACAGGGACCGGACAGCCCTTAACAGGGAATCCGATATCCCATACTCCCGGAGTACCCCCCACAGGACTCCCCGAGGGACACGGTCGAATGCCTTCTCCAAGTCCACAAAGCACATGTAGACTGGTTGGGCAAACTCCCATGCCCCCTCCAGGACCCTGCTAAGGGTGTAGAGCTGGTCCACTGTTCCGCGACCTGGACGAAAACCACACTGCTCCTCCTGAATCCGAGGTTCGACTATCCGACGGACCCTCCTTTCCAGGACCCCTGAATAGACTTTCCCGGGGAGGCTGAGAAGTGTGATCCCTCTGTAGTTGGAACACACTCTCCGGTCCCCCTTCTTAAAGAGGGGGACCACCACCCCAGTTTGCCAGTCCAGAGGCACTGTCCCCGATGTCCATGCAATGTTGCAGAGACGTGTCAACCATGACAGCCCTACAACATCCAGAGCCTTGAGGAACTCCGGGCGGATCTCATCCACCCCCGGGGCCCTGCCACCATGGATCTTTTTGATCACCTCGGCGACCTCGGCCCCAGAGATGGAAGAGTCCACCTCTATGTCCCCAGACCCTGCTTCCTCATCAGAAGGCATGTTGGTGGAATTAAGGAGGTCTTCGAAGTACTCCCCCCACCGACCCACAACGTCCCGAGTCGAGGTCAGCAGCGCACCATCCCCACTATACACTGTGTTGACCGTGCACTGCTTTCCCCTCCTGAGACGCCAGATGGTGGACCAGAATTTCTTCGAAGCCGTCTGGAAGTCATTCTCCATGGCCTCCCCAAACTCCTCCCACGCCCGGGTTTTTGCCACAGCAACCACCGAAGCCGCATTCCGCTTGGCCTGCCGGTACCTATCAGCTGCCTCCGGAGTGCTACCAGCCAAAAAGGCCCGGTAAGACTCCTTCTTCAGCTTGATGGCATCCCTCACCACCGGTGTCCACCAACGGGTTCTTGGGTTGCCACCGCGACAGGCACCGACCACCTTACGGCCACAGCTCCGGTCGGCCGCCTCGACCATGGAGGCGCGGAACATAGTCCATTCGGACTCAATGTCCACCACCTCCCCCAGGACGTGGTTGAAGCTTTGCCGGAGGTGGGAGTTGAAGCTCGTCCTGACAGGGGACTCTGCCAGACGTTCCCAGCAGACCCTCACAATACGTTTGGGTCTACCAGGCCTGACCGGCATCCTACCCCACCAACGAAGCCAACTCACCACCAGGTGGTGATAAGTTGACAGCTCCGCCCCTCTCTTCACCCGAGTGTCCAAGACATGTGGCCGCAAGTCCGACGATACGACCACAAAGTCAATCATCGAACTGCGGCCTAGGGTGTCCTGGTGCCAGGTGCACATATGGACACCCTTATGCCTGAACATGGTGTTCGTTATGGACAATCCGTGACGAGCACAGAAGTCCAATAACAAAACACCGCTCTGGTTCAGATCGGGGGGGCCGTTCATCCCAATCACGCCCTTCCAGGTCTCACTGTCATTGCCCACGTGAGCACTGAAGTCTCCCAACAGAACGATGGAGTCCCCAGGAGGGACACTCTCTAGCGCCCCCTCCAGAGACCCCAAAAAGGGCGGGTACTCCAAACTGCTGTTCGGCGCATAAGCGCAAACAACAGTAAGGAACCGTCCCCCCACCCGAAGGCGGAGGGAGGCCACCCTCTCGTCCACTGCAGTGAACCCCAATGTACAGGCCCCGAGCCGGGGGGCAATAAGTATGCCCACACCTGCTCGTCGCCTCTCACCGGTGGCAACTCCAGAGTAGAAGAGAGTCCAGCCCCTCTCAAGGAGACTGGTTCCAGAGTCCAAGCTGTGCGTCGAGGTGAGTCCAACTATATCTAGCCGGAACTTCTCAACCTCACACACTAGCTCAGGCTCCTTCCCCGCCAGAGAGGTGACATTCCACGTCCCTAGAGCCAGCTTCTGCAGCCAAGGATCAGACCGCCAAGGTCCCTGTCCTCTGCCACCGCCCAGCTCACACTGCACCCGACCTCTTTGGCCCCGCCTACAGGTGGTGAGCCCATGGGAAGGGGGACCCACGTTGCCTCTTCGGGCTGTGCCCGGCCGGGCCCCATGGGTGCAGGCCCGACCACCAGGCGCTCGCCATCGGGCCCCACCTCCAGGCCTGGCTCCAGAGGGAGGCCCCGGTGACCCACGTCCGGGGGAGGGAAAACGTTTTCCTATGGTTATACTCGTCATAAGAGGTCTTTTGAACCACTCTTTGTCTGTTCCCTCACCTAGGACCAGATTGCCATGGGTGACCCTGCCGGGGGCATGAAGCCCCCGACAACATAGCTCCCAGGATCATTGGGACACGCAAACCCCTCCACCACGATAAGGTGGTGGTTCAAGGAGGGGAAGATATTACCACCTTTGTAAATATTTGTACATAGAATTAAAGTGCAGTTGATCTCAACCCCCCATTTATCTTCTTTCATTTTCCTAATTTATTTTATTGTCTGTTGCGGCCTGACCCTAGACCAGGACGTAACAGGCACTTACACCACCCATCTTGCGGTTTGCAGCACACACACACACACACACACACACACACACACACACACACCTACCTCCTGAGCCCTCGGTAAACATCCAATCACCGTCTATCAGATTTCAGCGGTCACGTAGTGGAAAGACTTTGAAGCAGTTTATATATTAATCTAAGCTTGAACTTAACAGCTTTGTTTCGTTCAGATTTCACTGTAGTGTGTTTCTTCATCTTTCCCCAAATTTTTGTGTGAATCAAACTCATATTTATATATATAATAGCATTCATATTTATACATTTGGAATCTGCAGTAATTCATAAAAAAATGTATATACATTGTACAGTCCGAGGTAAACACGAGAAAGATTACAAAATGAAAAAACAACCAGTGTCTACTTTATAAACAGCTTATTATACTGTGCATCGAGATGCTGAAATCCCTTGCATGTTGCCGCTTCCAAGTGGAGAGATATTTGACCAACAGCCTAGAACAAAAGAACTGTAGGTGTGATCACAACGAGCGTGACATCAATCACTGACCACCTCAGAAGTTCCCTCCAATGTTTGCTGATGTTTTTCAAGTATTCTTATCACCATTCAAAGGCTGACAATTCATTTAGCCTAAGTAAATGAATATAGTCAAATTTACCTCGTGTTCCCTTTCAAGGCTTCACTCGATGCTGCGTGAAAACGCTATGGGAACCATTTTGTCCAGTTGCCGGTCGTGAAGCATTGTGTGGAAACACGCCAAGATTTGGCTATGTATATAACCTCGGTCAAGTGACGTCATCTGATTAGATGCAGGTGGAGGTTATAAAATACAGGTGAGCCGGCAACAACCTCAGATCATTTGTCTTCACTTTGACCTTGTTGTGAGTGTGTGTGTTTAAACCAGCAAAATAAGAAGTGTTTAACTCAACGATATCGGAGTTTTAAACAAGATGTCCCTCCGTGTGTGATAATCCATATCGGAGGGCGATCCTTACTGCTACGATAAAAAAAAAAAAAAAAGTGGTCGCGCGCCCCGCATTCTCCGAGCCGCAGCGCATTTTGGTGATTAAAACTCACTTCCTCGTTGGATCAGGAAATCCCTCTGTCGGCTCTCAAGCGCGCCATGGGCTTCCTGTGAATGGGTAAGGATAAACATCCTATCTTGCTTAAACCGCTGAGTTTGAATAATCTCCGAGTACTAGGAAAACAACAACAACAACAAAAACAAAAAACGGAATCGGGTGGCCGGGGGGGCGGAGCCTCAATGACGCGCTCCATAGGAGTTAACCCTTTCATGGAGTAGGCTGTATTAATCCTGTGTTTTCCTGCCATTGACTGATTTAGTTGTTTAAATATAGTTAATGTGGAATCACAGAGTTATATGATGTAGCCCAGATAGAAGAGACGCTTCAAAAGCTATCTCTCTCTTGGGACATCATCCTTCCTGAAAAGCTAATACTTCCTTTCAAGCTGTGTAGACTTTCATCTTCCCTGAAGGGAAAAGCTTTTCAGGCAGCAGGTCAGGTTGGTGCTCCTTTGCACACCATGGCGGTTTTGCAGGCCTACCACGCTACCTGCTGAGAGACTTGAGCACTGGTGGGGCTCTCCAGATAGGACATATTGGAATTTCGCCGGGCCACAGACTTGTCTCTCCGTGCAACAAAAGCAGACAGCTCGTGCTATCGGCCGTTTTATGGCTGCGATGGGTTTCGCGTGGAGGCACTTGTGGTTGAATCTTAGGCGCATCAAGGATAAGAATCTTGCATTCCTCCTGGATGCCCCTATCTCGCCTTTCGGCCTGTTTGGCGATATTGTTAACTCGGTCGCCACTAGGTTCATGAGGCGAAGTTATATGAATAAGCCTTCAGGAAATTCCTTTCCCGCCGTACTCAAAAGTCGGGACTGTCGGCCACCCAGTCTCCACCGGGTCTGACACTTGCGAGGCGTGAAACACAAGGGATGTGTTTTTGAGCCTGCCACCCGTTTTTGGGGTACGACGCACCTCACTATCAGCCTCAAAAGGTCAGACTGGCATATTGTCTTCTTGTGCCCAGGCCATGGGGGTGCCCCCCCCCCCCCCAATGGGGAGATGCACGCAGAATTTATTTCTAGAATAAAGTGGTCTCCCTGACACCCCCAGGAGGTCGATGTTTTGCTCCGCCACCGCTGATGTTTCGGGCAACACCAGTCTCCAATAAAGTGTTAGGTCTTCAGTTTTTCCTGCCATGTTTCAGGATGCCGAACATCTAACACCCCCCCCCCCCTCCATTTAACCAAGTCTCCCTGGGTACTAAGCAGTGTAGAGAAACTACAGGACTCAGTTCACATCACCTTCCGCGTTTCAAAATGGCGTGATCTCCACTTCCATGAAACCGGAAGGTGCACATTTCCTGACAGAAGTTGCTGGGTATGGGGTCATGGAACATGTTCCCCTACCAGACAGTGAGTCAGACTACTATAATCAGTATTCCTTGGCAGAGGAACGGGGGGCTGCGTCCAAATTTTTAGATCTCGCGGGCTGTACCGCTATCTAAAATAAACAATACAGTTCAATGTTGACTGTTAAAGTGATTACTCTCAATCCTACCAAGCGATTGATTTGTGACAATCGATTGAAGGACGCTTACTTTCATATAGAAATACTCCCACAACACAGGAAAGACCTGAGGTTCGCTTTTGGGGGCCAAGCTTACCAGTATCGGGTCCTTTCAGTCGGTCTAGCTTTCTCACCAGCGCACATTAAAATGCATGGATGTAGTTCTGGCTCTTACGACTACCAGGGCATCCATATTTGAATTACATAGACGACTGGCTGGCCCAGTCTCATTAGCTAGCGCTTCGACATCAGCATGTCGTCCTAGCTCATCTTGTCTCTTAGGATTGAGACCCAACGCCACGAAAGCATGCTCTTTCCTCTTCTGAGGATTGGGTGTCACATGAGATTCGATCCTAAGCGGGCACAGCTGTCTCCCGCTCGTGTCGAATCCATTAACAACACCCTCAAGGAAATCAAGCTAGACCAAGAAAGTGACCATCACTTTCAGAGATTTTAGCTCTTATGGCATTCGTATCCACGGTGACCCTTGGGCCTGCCCATGAGAGCATTTCAGTTGTGGCTAAGACAGGGGATTTCACTCTAGGGCCAATCCCCAACAGGGGTTACGCGCCAGGTACTTTGTACCCGTCCTATGTGGTGCAGACCCCGGGTTCTGACCCTGGGTCCCACTCTAAGTTCGTCTTGTCGTCGCAGATGCTAACGACAGATGCTTCCCTCATGGGCGGGGGGTGCGGTCTTAGGTGACCGTCCTTGCCCAAGGGTGCTGGAGAGGCCTTCTTCTCGCACGGCACATAAATTGCCTCGAAATGATGGCTCTATTTCTCGCCCTAAAGCACTTCCTCCAGGGGTTGAGAGTGCCATGTCTCATTGCGGGTGGACATCACTATGGCAAGTCTCATATATTAATCGCCAGGGCGGACTGTGCTCGCGCCGCTGAATAGCTAGCGCACCAGGTTCCTGTCCCTCAGCGTGATTTACGGTCCAGGGCATATGAATGTGAGAGCAGTTGTAACTGCCCAGTCAAACTCTGACACACGGGGAATGGAAACCCCACCCCGAAGTGGTCAGTCAATCTCGGTGAGATTTCTTGCAGCAGAGGTGGACCGCTTTGCCTCGCAAGATCAGCAAATGTCCCCTGACTCTGGATCTAGTATCCCTCTTCAAGAGCTTACTGTGCCGCATGAGCCAGTGGCGTAAGTCAGAGCGCCACTATACTGGGTGAGAGATGCCATTTCCTTCTCCTATGAGGCGCGTAGGCTCACTTCGCCTCTAGGAAGCAGGGTTCATTCAACCTGGGGGATCGCCTCATCTATTGCACTAGCAAGAGGTATTCCCCTGCAGCAAGTGTGTGCTAAGCAGGTAGACCCAGTCCACTCCTGAATTGTTTCAGTGCTGGAGTCCCTGCAGGAAAGTTGTCCTCGGGCCTGTGCCCAAGTACTCTCAGGACGAACGTAACTGCATCCTCACTGAGCTATCAGCCTAAGTCCATAAACAACATCACCCTATTGTGTTGAAGCATTCCATCCTTCGCCTTTACAGCTTCGGAGCAGGAGAGACTTCACTTACTGTGTCCAGCAGGTGCTCTTCAGATTTACGTCCACCGCATCAGCCGGTGGTGTAGGTCAGAGCAGCCTTTACATGTCTTGGGGCCGCTGGAGCGACCACCACTACACTGGGTGAGAGATGCATATTGCCCTCTCCTATGAGGCGCGTGGGTTCACTTCGCCTCTAGGAAGCAGGGCTCATTCAACCAGGGAGATCGCCTCCTTTTGCACCAGCAAGAGGTATTCCCCTGCAGCAAATTGTGTGACACGGAGGGTTGCTCCTCCCCGCACACATTTGTTACATTATAATCTGGATGTTCATGCTACTCCGGGCTCAGGCAAAGCCCCGAGTTAGCTGCCCAGGCATGGTTCTGAGACCTTCTCGGCTTTGTGCCACACGCTACACAACCTTGGGGTCCAGACACCTGTAGTGCGGCGGCATTGGTATTCTCGTTCCCATAGCGTTTTCACGCAGCATCGAGTGAAGCCTTGAAAGGGAACGTCTCGGGTTACATTGCTGTAACCCTGTTCCCTGAAAGGCGGGAACGAGATGCTGCGTCCGAATGCCGCACTACCATGTGACCGGACGTCCGTTCAGACAAATTAATCTGAGGTTGTTGCCGGCTCACCTGTATTTTATAACCTCCACCTGCATCTAATCAGATGACGTCACTTGACCGAGGTTATATACATAGCCAAATCTTGGCGTGTTTCCACACAATGCTTCACGACCGGCAACTGGACAAAATGGTTCCCATAGCGTTTTCACGCAGCATCTCGTTCCCGCCTTTCAGGGAACAGGGTTACAGCAATGCAACCCGAGACGTTTTCTACTATAAGATTATAATAAACCAAATCTAAGCTAAACGTTACATTTTAAGTTCTTGGCCTGTTGGCAGGAATCCACTATAGTAAAAGCTATATGATCAGTTCTAGCCCATCTGCTTTAACTTAGTTTTTTTAGTATTCATAAGACAACCTTTCATTTTGTAAATATTCTAGTTACAGTGTGATAAATCTTACTTTAAGTTAAACGTTTTTTGAGAATTACAACACCCAACTAAGATAAATGTTATGTCGTTGCTTAATAAAATCTGGTTTAAGGATATTTAAATTTATTCTATTTATTTATGTTTCACTGTTTATTACATAGTGACACTAAACAGCTGAACAACTTCACTTTTCCGTTTACCTCCGAGTACAAAAAAGCTGTATTTGTTTGTTTGTTTGTTAGTTTTAATGATTTGGCAGAAACTAATTATCACAGTAGATGAGCAAGAAGGCGAAAGCGAATTAAATCTGAATGTTGAATCTGATTCAGAATCAGACTCTGAAATTGAGTGTGCAGGGGACTAATTTCAATAGGCAAGAGATGGCACAGTATGGGTTGAACAAAAGGCTGAAAGCCCATGGGGGAGAGCGCGAGAGTGCAATATAATGAAAGAAACCCCAGGGCACACGCCTTATGCCAAGGGCAATATTACAAGCCCATTGAGCATTTTACTGTTTGATTGACACAGAAATGTGGGGAAAGATTAAGAAACACACTGAAGCAGAATCTGAACGAAACACTGCTGATAAGTTCAAGCTTACAGGTGATGAACTAAAAGCATTCGTTGGTCTCATTTATTTGAGAGACATCATAGGCGGTAAAAGCAGAATCTGGATGATTACTGGTCCTCTGACTGTGCTTGTTGTAACTGAAAAAAACGCTATAGCTTCTTCAAAGTCTTTCCACTCCATGACCGCTGAAATCAGACACGACACCACGTTAAGCTACGTCTTGACTCATTTGCATACCGACGGTGATTGGATGTTTACCAAGGGCTCAGGGGAGGTGTGTGTCTGTGTGCGTGCGCGCGTACTTCTTCTACTGTTATAAAAATTCTAAATATAAACAAACAAAATACTTTTTTTTTCAGAGGTAAACGGAAAAGTGAAGTTGTTCAGTGTTACTATGCAGATGTTACACTCCGTGTAGTTACCGAAATCTTTGGTTTAGTTCTCATTGAGTTGCCACACATCACTTCCACATTTTACTCGCTTTTATTACAAACCGGATTCCAAAAAAGTTGGGACACTAAACAAATTGTGAATAAAAACTGAATGCAATGATGTGGAGATGGCAAATGTCAATATTTTATTCAGAATAGAACATAAATCACGGAACAAAAGTTTAAACTGGGAAAATTTATCATTTTAAGGGGAAAATATGGTGAATCAAAATGTCATGGTGTCAACAAATCCCAAAAAAGTTGGGACAAGGCCATTTTCACCACTGTGTGGCATCTCCCCTTCTTCTTAAAACACTCAACAGACGTCTGGGGACCGAGGAGACCAGTTTCTCAAGTTTAGAAATAGGAATGCTCTCCCATTCTTCTCCCATTCTTTGTCGCACCTTCCTCTTTATGATGTGCCAAATGTTCTCTATAGGGGAAAGATCTGGACTGCAGACTGGCCATTTCAGTACCCGGATCCTTCTCCTACGCAGCCATGATGTTGTTATTGATGCAGAATGTGGTCTGGCATTATCTTGTTGAAAAATGCAGGGTCTTCCCTGAAAGAGATGACGTCTGGATGGGAGCATATGTTGTTCTAGAACCTGAATATATTTTTCTGCATTGATGGTGCCTTTCCAGACATGCAAGCTGCCCATGCCACACGCACTCATGCAACCCCATACCATCAGAGATGCAGGCTTCTGAACTGAGCGTTGATAACAACTTGGGTTGTCCTTGTCCTCTTTGGTCCGGATGACATGGCGTCCCACATTTCCAACAAGAACTTCGAATCGTGACTCATCTGACCGCAGAACAGTCTTCCATTTTGCCACACTCCATTTTAAATGATCCCTGGCTCAATGAAAACGCCTGTGCTTGTGGATCTTGCTTAGAAATGGTTTCTTCTTTGCACTGTAGAGTTTCAGCTGGCAACGGCAGATGGCACGGTGGATTGTGTTCACTGCCAATGGTTAAAAAGTATTCCTGAGCCCATTCTGTGCTTTCCTTTACAGTACCATTCCTGTTTGTGGTGCAGTGTTGTTTAAGGGCCCGGAGATCACGGGCATCCAGTATGGTTGTACGCCCTTGACCCTTACGCACAGAGATTGTTCCAGATTCTCTGAATCTTCGGATGATATCATGCACAGTTGATGATGATAACTGCAAAGTCTTTGCAATTTTTCGCTGGGTAACACCTTTCTGATATTGCTCCACTATCTTTCTGCGCAACATTGTGGGAATTGGTGATCCTCTACCCATCTTGGCTTCTGAGAGACACTGCCACTCTGAGAAGCTCTTTTTATACCCAATCATGTTGCCAATTAACATAATTACTGTTAATTGGTCTTCCAGCTCTTCGTTATGCTCGAATTTACTTTTTCCAGCCTCTTATTGCTACTTGTCCCAACTTTTTTGGGATTTGTTGACACCGTGAAATTTAGAATCAACATATTTTTCCTTTAAAATTATACATTTTCTCGGATTAAACTTTTGATCTGTCATCTATGTTCTATTCTGAATAAAATATTTACATTTGCCATCTCCACATCATTGCATTCAGTTTTTATTCACAATTTGTTTAGTGTCCCAACTTTTTTGGAATACGGTTTGTACATGATTCTTATGTGAGCATAAACAGTGAAACATTACACAGGTTTTTAATACACCACGGCCAAGTGAAACAAGGCATAATCGTGGTGTTTGCTTCGATTATGACATAGCATAGTTTATTATCTGCTGTAGTAGATTTGATTTATTCAAACAGATTAATAAACATTTATATCCTCAGGAGGGGTCATTACATTTTTTTTTTTTTAGAAATAATTGCAACAGAAATTTTCAAACAGAATGAACAAACTAATTAATTTTCTCAAAAACGTTATAAAATTAAGTAAAGCTAAATCCCCTAAATCTCCTTATAAAATATCGCTGATTATCAATGTCAGAATGAATGGCGAATTGTCGATATTTCACGGAAAATATATATATATATATAATATATATAATGAAACCTGAGATAGTTAAATGTGCTCACTGGATGACGCATAGATAATATGTGCGATCCCTTGCGCCATCTGCTGAGAGAAATGAGAATCGCAGGTTGGAAAAGGCAGGAAACGTCATGCCGTCGCGCAGCTGTCTGGAATTTCACATAAATAAGAGCAAAATGGCTTTATACTGGCTTTTTGAAAATGTAAGCATACAGGTCACAGATCTAGGAAAAGTCATGAAAGGAGGGTCCTGGAATTTGATCGAGTGTGAAGTTTTTTCCCCTCCCATTGCGGTCAAATGACCGGTGGTTGGCGCTTCTAGTGTTGATTCTCACAAATTAACTGTTACACATTTGTCCATAGCAGTTTAACTTTGTCCCTGCTATATGGCTTCTAACGCCTATTTGTTATCAGATGAGTCTTACTATTAATAATTGTATACAGAAGGACATACGTTTGTATATTTTTTGTTACATTTTGTGAATTTCATGTGACCTTCACTGAATTTGTGTAAATATTTTCCCAAAGTATAATTAAAAAAAGCATTTTTAGAAAAGGATATCTACAGTCTGAAGTTGACATATGTATGATGGCCAGGACATAATTGGATAAAAGAAAACACTGTATTGTTAGACGAAATGTCAAACCTACATTACCTCATTTTCTTCATGATTAAGCCTCCAAATGGTTCGCCTTCTGAAGGTGTGTTCAGGTCTTGGAAAGAGAGCTTGCACGTCCTTAGTGAGGCTGGACAGCATCTATGTGCTTATATTAGCAGCTGAAAAGCACATTAAACAATATGTAAATAACAAGTAACAACTAATAACAGATTATAGGCACAAATTGTTATGTTGATATTAACACAGTCTGCTCCTCAGTTCCTCTCTGCCCCTGCTCACTTCTCCCAGGCCATGTTCTTTCCTTCTAATCCATAAACCTGCCTTTCTTAAACCAATTGCTCAGGAGATGTTGTCAGATTTTCCCTTCTCCTTCCATCATCACCTGACTACCCACTGATATAATTATTCATTCATTCATTCATTCATTCATTTTCTGTACCGCTTTATCCTTATATACAGGGTCGCGGGGGCCTGGAGCCTATCCCAGGAAACTTAGGGCACAAGGCGGGGTACACCCTGGACAGGGTGCCAATCCATCGCAGGGCACACACATACTCACATACACACACTCATTCACACACTACGGGCAATTTGGAATGTCAATTAGCCTAACCTACATGTCTTTGGATTGTGGGAGGAAACCGGAGTACCCGGAGGAAACCCACCAAGCACGGGGAGAACATGCAAACTCCATGCACACAGAGACGGGAATCGAGCCTGGCCGGGGAATCGAACCCGGACCCTGGCGGTGCAAGGCGACAGTGCTAACCACTACACCACCGTGCCGCCCTGATATAATTAATAAAATATTAATATTTTTAACCCTGGAAAACCCAGACCACCTTATCCTAATAGGAAATCTATCTCCTTTGGCTGAAATGATGATACAGACCCAGTGAACCCTAAAACAGATGTTTTTTTTTAAATTAACCCTTTCCTACTACATGGGACATGGGTCATATATGACCCCTTGGGATATCCAGTATGTTTTACCAAGTGGTAACTTTCACTCATGACATAAAGGCAGGAGTTCTTTCTTAGTAAGGAAAGACCAGATTCTCATTTCAAAATATATATATTGATTTTAACTTTTCATCAATGACTATGCACATAAAATTTTGTTCTAAGGCAGGAACTAAAAACACTGGCATCAGCTTTTATATCACCAAATAAAAAGCACAGTAGCAGCCATGTTTGATGTGAAAAAAATCTGGTTAGTTTAGTCAGTTACCACTAAATGGTAACTGTTTAGTCACTAGTTGACTAATGTAATGTAATGTAAATGTAATGACACTAGTTTAGTCAGTCACCACTAAGGGCAGTGGTGGCTCAATCGGTTAAGGCTGTGGGTTTCTGGGTTACTGATCGGAAGGTCGGGGGTTCGAACCCCAGCATCGGCAAGTTGCCACTGTTGAGCCCTTGAGCAAGGCCCTTAACCCTATCTGCTCCAGGGGCGCTGTAAGCTGGCTGACCCTGCGCTCTGACCCCAGTTTCCTAATTGGGATATGCGAAGAAGAAATTTCGCTGTGCTGTAAAAAGTACATGTGACAATAATTGAATATTCTTCTTCTTCTTCTTCTAAATGTCAGTGTTATGGGTTCACATAGGGCACACTGGGTTGTAATGCAAAAAGAAATCTTTACTTTGGTGTGTGGGTTGAATATGACGATGAAATAAAAGTCTGGGTCAAATATGACCCCATGGGTGCTCCAGGGTTAAATTGGCTTGACCTTGGCTTAACACTGCATCATGACAGTCACTTAACCTTAAAGTATGAGTTAGTTATTGTGATACATGAAATTAAACACATTTTTAAGTGTAAACTATTGTAAAACAACTTGTTACCTGAGAAATGTTATTCTGTTGATTGGTTTTTGGTATATCTTTTGTTTTGCTATACAAAATTATTGCAAATGTTAGTTATATAACGTTAATTTAGCACCAAAAACAGCAAAGCTGTTAATGGGTGATGTCCATCATAAAGGCATATTTACACATTAACACTACTTCAGGCAACAATAAAAATAAAAAAGGAGGGGATTTATCGAAAGCAATCAGATCATTTTCAACAAATTAACATATCGTTATTAACTGCCATCAGTCTGCATCTTGCCAGCTAATGCTAGTTCAAATTAGCTAGCATACCAGCTTCCCGATTCAAATTCATTTTAGCTAACGTTTGCTAGTTAGATTGCTAAACAGAAACGTAGACGAGTATAAACAAACAAACCTCACCTTTTAAAACAGCGGTTGATACGTGATCTAAATCCGGATATTTTTCGCCAATTCCATCTTCATCCATGGCGTCAGAATAAGTACGAGAGTGCATGAGAGAGACTGAGAGACTTCCGGCTACAGGTGAAAACTGTGAGACAACCGCGTTTGACTTTGCGCGCTTCCAAAGAGCTCGAACATGACAATTGTGGATTTCCATTGGAAGATACCATTACACCAAGATGGGTGGTTTAATCGTTATATTACAAAAAAAAGTTTAACTGATGAGAATAATTATTTACAATAATTATTAACCCTCCCTATAGTAGCCTGAAAATGGATTGAACCACGTCAGTTTATTCAGTACTAGTAAATGTCATTTTACTTATTTTCCATCCTTTTTACAGACAGTATTATTTTGCTTTTATTAACCTTAAAGTTGCTTTGGCGATACATTATCTGCTGCGTTTTTATTACTTTATCGTTAAAATTGTTAAGCCATATCAATAGACAGCACAGCCAGATATTACGACATATTTGCACTGTGGGTGTCTGTCATTCATTCATTCATTCATCTTCTATACCGCTTTATCCTGTATTTAGGGTCGTGGGACCTGGAGCCTATCCCAGGAGACTCTGGGCACGAGGCAGGGTACACCCTGGACAGCGTGCCAATCCATCACAGAGCAGACACACATATACACACACACACATTCACACACTATGGTCAATTTGGGAACACCAATTAGCCTAATCTGCATGTCTTTGGACTGTGGGAGGAAACCGGAGTACCCGGAGGAAACCCACCAAGCACGGGGGGAACATGCAAACTCCATGCACACAGAGACGGGAATCGAGCCTGGCCGGGAATCGAACCCGGACCCTGGAGGTGCAAGGCGATAGTGCTAACCACTGGGGTGTCTGTCAATTGAATGTAATTGCAAACTTGTTCTGTACAGAAAACAAGTATTTTCAGACAGAAAACAAGTATATATTGCCTTGATTTAACATACTGTATTTCATCTTACTTAGATTTCAGTTTTTGCAGTGTGAATACAAATGTTGAATGTTTCTTGTTGATAAAACATTTGCAGTTGTTTTTTCAATACAAAATAAATCAGAATTAAAACACTTTTTAGCCAAGTGTTTACATTCACAGCAATTTTTCTTAATTGAATTTTCAAAAACTGACAGACACACACACATGAACACAAAAAAATATCTGAAATCACATTTTCTTAAGATTCTTGAAATAGCACAACAATCTAATTCAGTGGTTCTCAAACTTTTTCTGTCATCCCCCACTTAAGGGGGTGAGCGAATTTTCAAGCCCCACTTGTCAACAAAATAATAACGAAATCGGCCAAGTTTACTGTTTATTGAAATATAAATTTCTAAACCAATAAGACCAAACAACACCAAATTCAAAATAGATAAAATACACGTGCAATTGTTATAAAAGGCTTACGTTGTCACTTATCTTTGCATAATTGACCCCATGTTTATTAGCTGCTCAGCAATCGTTTGGAGTTTTTTTGGCCAATTCTGTATGCAACTTTGAATGAAGCCATTTGTGCTTTGCTGTTCACTGATTCAGATGTTACCATGCGATTATCCTGCTGTCTGTATTCTGACAGTTTTCTTTGAAAGAAGTCTAGTGGCTTATTAACGTGACTGGAGTGTGTTGTCTCTAAGTGTCTTCTTAATTTGTTGGGTCTCATGTGGTCTGCTGCCAGCGGTATAAGACACAAAACATGAATCCAAGCTCAAGATAGGCTTCATTAGGGGTGGGCGGTATAACCAAAATCTTCTATCACGGTAGAAACTGAAACTGTTTTACATAATGTCATTTTATTTAAACTGTGAATTGCTGAGGTTTGCCGCATTTTTTTACTTTGGCCATATTCGTTTGGATGCTTGTATTTCAGATGATAGAAAAGGTTTGACGTGTTTCCACCACTTGTTAAAACAGTGCACTTGCGTACAAATCACGTTCATCTCATTCGTATCACTTTTCTTATACTCAAACCAATTCCACACCACAGACGATGCATCTTTTTTCTTGACAATCTCCTCATTGTTGGTTTTATCACATGTAAGCAAACTCACTCCTGTCTTCTTCCACTGTCGAAGTGTATGTGAAGCCAAACGCATCAAAAGTGGGACGAAACCGTGGCACCCAATTGAACCAAATATCTGCGCAAATACATCGCAGCGCGACTATCTGAATAGTGCACAGTTGATCTGGTTTATTTGCGCAGCCCGGTGGATCGCGCAGCGCCGCTCGAATCACAAACCTGCGCGACCCACTGTGTTTTATTTATTCATTCATTCATTCATTCATTTTCTATACCGCTTAATCCTGTGTTCAGGGTCGCGGGGGACCTGGAGCCTATCCCAGGAGACTTCGGGCACTAGGCGGGGTACACCCTGGACAGGGTGCCAATCCATCGCAGGGCACACACACATACACGCACTCACACACCCAATCACACACTACGGGCAATTTAGGAACGCCAATTAGCCTAACCTGCATATCTTTGGACTGTGGGAGGAAACCGGAGTACCCGGAGGAAACCCACCAAGCACGGGGAGAACATGCAAACTCCATGCACACAGAGACGGGAATCGAGCCTGGCCGGGGAATCGAACCCAGACCCTGGAGGTGCAAGGCGACAGTGCTAACCACTACACCACCGCGCCGCCGTGTTTTATTTAAAAACAATTTATTTAAAATGTCAGGACTGTTTAATATTGTTTCCGCCATGCCATGCCTTGTTTGTACGTGCGCATCCCAGCGGGGTAAAATGTATTTTGATGGTCAGCGCGGTCTATTTCTATCAGCGTCGCGCAGCGCTGCCCAGTGGGTCGCGCAGGTTACAATTCAATGTCTTGTATTAATGATCCATTTATTTGTGTGTGATTGTTTAGTTTTGAGCGTACGCTCTTCATTATCAATAAAGAAAAGCATGAATTAGAATAGGTACTGTAAGAGCCATATCACATTTGTTATGTAAGATGGATCTGCAGAATTTGTTGTTGTGTTTATTTAATTTTATATGTTTTATTTCATTCATTCTATCTTATTCTGTTCATTAGTAAAGCATTAAGCATTAAGTTTATTACATAAGCCATAAGCTCTGAATGTGTTAGTTAAGCATCCATTTTGACAATCGTAAGTTAGTCTGTTATGTCATTCCACTATGACATGTATTTGTATGATTGTCGCATGACAGAAAAGTCAGTTTAGATGCGGATGGCTACGGAAACACAAGCTTTTGACTGTAAGCTAAGAATGTAAGATACAGCAACTAGGTTGTTGTAACCATGAGCTACCCGTAAGCAGATATATACAACAAAAGTGTTGTTAGATGCGTGAGCTGAATGCAATGAGATAGATATAATGTCACGGTTCCTGGCTGCCGTGGTAGACGCAAGTGCAGATGAGGAGCAGGAAGTGGTGCTTTTAGACTTATTATGGCAAGACAGGCTTAAATCCGTGGACAAGGCAGATGTGGCCGTTAGATTGGAAACCTGCTTGTGCTGACGTGTGTGATTTGAGCTTGCTTGGAATGCGGAGGCGGAGCGTCGGCGCGAAGTGAATGAGCTCCGTGTAGAGAGCCGGTGTGTGTGACTTGAGCTTGCTTGGAATGCGGAAGCGGAGCATCGGCGCGAAGTGAATGAGCTCCGTGTAGAGAGCCGGCGTGTGTGACTTGAGCTTGCTTGGAATGCGGAAGCAGAGCGTCGGCGCGAAGTGAATGAGCTCCGTGTAGAGAGCCGGCGTGTGTGACTTGAGCTTGCTTGGAATGCGGAAGCGGAGCGTCGGCGCGAAGTGGATGAACTCCGTGTAGAGAGGCGGCGTGTGTACCTTGAGCTCGGGCAGGCTCGTAGATGACGCAGATGCATGGGGATTATTCGTGGTCGAGAAACAGGCAGAGGTCGAAGCCGGAGAGTAGGGGGAAGGTCCATGATCCAGGCTCGTGGTCGAGAAACAGTTCCAAAGGTCAGTACCGATAAGATCCGAGATGGCGAATGATCCGTGACGTGAGGCGAAGACGTGGTCATTGAAACGAAGCGAGGTCGGAAACGAGAAGGCAAGACGAGACGGAACGCTGGAATATTGGACATGGTGAGTGCACAATAATCTGGCGAGGAAGTGTGGTTTGAGTGCGAGTTAAGTAGGGGGGAGAGGTGATTATAGATTTAGTACAGGTGTGCAGAGTGGGGAACGAGGCGGTGGAAAGAAAGCAATGGGGTGGATCATGGAACTGGAGTGTGCAGGTGATTCATGGCAGGGCTGTTGCTTGGCGGGTCATGACAGTACCCCCACCTCTACGAACGCCTCCAGGCATTCTAGCAGGTGCCTCGGGGTGAAGTCTGTGGAACTCTGTAATCAGTGATCGGTCTAGTATAAATCTGGCTGGTACCCAACTTCTTTCTTCAGGGCCATAGCCCTCCCAGTCCACCAAGTACTGGAGACCGCGTCCGCGGCGGCGAGACTTAAGAAGTTGGCGAACTGAAAAGGCCTCCCCACCGTCTATGAGTCTGGGTGGTGGAGGGGGACGGGAGGCTGGGGCCAAGGACATGCAACCAACCTACGGATCAGGGAGACGTGGAAGGTGGGATTAACTCGGCGCATGGACAAAGGCAGGGCCAGTCTGACGGAACATGGGTTGATGATGCGGGTGATGGTGAACGGGCCGATGAACCTTGCTGAGAGCTTGTTAGAAGTTGTCTTGATTGGAAGATCGCGAGCAGAGAGCATGACCCTTTGGCCGACGTGGTACCTGGGAGCGGCTAAACGATGACGGTTAGCTTTGCGCTGGAAGATGCTGACCGAGTGTTGTAGTCGGGTACGAGCACGTTGCCATGTCCTTCTGCAGCGGCGAACAAAGGCTTGGGCTGAGGGGACCGCGGCTTCTTGCTCCTGGGAGGGGAACAGTGGTGGTTTGTAGCCGAGACAACATTGGAAAGGGGACATTCCAGTGGAGGAGGTGGGGAGCGAATTATGAGCATACTCGATCCATGGGAGAAATCGGCTCCAAGAAGAAGTGTCGCGAGACGTCATGCACCTCAGTGATTTCTCGAGTTCCTGGTTCATCCGCTCAGTTTGGCCGTTGCTTTGAGGGTGAAAGCCAGACGAGAGACTAGGTGCGGCCCCAATAAGACCACAGAAAGCCTTCCAAAATTGTGCTGAGAACTGGGGGCCTCTGTCTGAGACAATGTCTGTAGGCAGTCCGTGAAGTCGGAAGACATGGGTAATTAGAAGTTCGGCTGTCTCCTTGGCAGAGGGAAGTTTGGGTAATGGAATGAAGTGGGCAGACTTTGAGAACCGGTCGACCACGGTTAAAATACAGGTGTTGTTGTCTGAAGATGGTAATCCGGTAACAAAGTCAATAGATATGTGAGACCAGGGACGGTGGGGGATCGGGAGGGGTCTTAGGAGACCCTCGGGGGCACGATTTGTAGTCTTATTTCTAGAACATGTATCGCAGGATGCCACAAAGTTTCTGACGTCTTCCTTGATAGTGGGCCACCAAAAGCGTTGTTCCATCAAAAACAGGGTACGGGTCACCCCTGGGTGGCAGGCTAGTCTGGAGCATTGTGCCCAAAGCAACACTTGGGGGCGTAGACGAGCTGGTACGAAGAGTAGCCCAGGTGGGACATTGCTTGGGCCCGGCTCTTGTTCAAGGGACTGAAGGACTGCGTTCTCCACTTCCAGTCGTGTAGTGGCCACAAGACAGCGAGGTGGAAGGATGGTCTCCATGGAGGGTGCGTCCTGAGGAGTGGAGAACTGCCGGGAGAGGGCATCGGGCTTGACATTCTTGGAACCTGGGCGATAAGACAGCGTGAAGTGGAAGCGTGAAAATAACAATGACCAGCGTGCTTGGCGTGAGTTGAGTCTTTTGGCCGATCTTAAGTATTCAAGGTTTTTTTGGTCTGTCCAGACTAGAAACGGGTGTTCCGCCCCCTCCAGCCAGTGTCTCCATTCCTGAAGGGCGAGCTTGACTGCCAGTAACTCACGGTCTCCGATGTCATAGTTGCGCTCCGGGCCGTGAGTCGACGGGAAAAGAAGGAGCAGGGGTGAAGTTTGTTATCCTTGGGAGACCTCTGAGAGAGAATGGCCCCGACTCCCGTCTCAGAAGCGTCAACTTCGACGACGAACTGAAGGGAGGGGTCTGGGAAGGTAAGGATGGGTGCCGTGGTAAAACGGTGCTTAAGTTCAGCTAGGGCTTTCTCCGCCAGAGGATTCCATTTAAATGGGGTCTTAGTGGAGGTTAGTGTTGTGAGCGGGGCCGCCACCACGCTGTAACTCCTAATGAAACGGCGATAAAAGTTGGCGAACCCCAGAAAGCGTTGAAGCTCTCGTCTACAAGATGGCACTGGCCAGTCCGTGACTGCCTTGACCTTCGTTGGGTCCATTTGAATGCCCGCAGGTGAAATAGAGAATCCCAGGAAGGAGGTGGAGTCAACGTGAAACTCGCATTTTTCAGCCTTGACATAGAGTTTGTTTTCCAATAACCGTTGTAGAACCTGACGTACGTGGATCTTGTGTTCCCTTGGTGAACGAGAAAAGACCAAGATATCATCGAGATAAGCAAACACAAAGATGTTGAGGAAGTCTCTGAGGACATCATTAATGAGTGCCTGGAAAACTGCTGGTGCGTTGGTTAAACCGAATGGAACCACCAGGTATTCATAGTGACCAGTAGGGGTGTTAAAGGCGGTCTTCCCTTATCCTGACCAGGTGGTAAGCATTTCTTAGGTCTAGCTTGGTGAAAATGCGGGCATCCTGGAGCAGCTCAAAGGCAGTAGACATTAAAGGAAGTGGATAGCGGTTCTTAATCGTGATTTCGTTCACTCCTCTGTAATCGATGCAGGGTCTGAGGGACTTGTCTTTCTTTTCCACAAAAAAAAATCCCACACCGGCAGGGGAGGACGAGGGGCGGATGATCCCTGCCGCGAGCGATTCATTAATATATTGTTCCATGGCCTCTCTTTCAGGGCGAGATAGGGAGTAGAGTCGTCCTTTGGGTGGGGTGGTGCCTGGGAGGAGGTCAATAGCACAGTCATAGGGTCGGTGAGGTGGTAGTGAGACAGCCCGTGACTTGCTGAAGACCTGCTGCAGATCATGGTATTCTACTGGGACCTTAGATAAACTGGGGATCTCTTCCTGCGACGTGGAGCGGCTCTGGGTTATGGCCGCGGAGCGTAGACACGAAGAGTGGCAGGTTGAGTGCCAATCGAGAATGCTCATTCTTACCCAATCGATGTGGGGGTTGTGTAACCTTAACCATGGAAGCCCCAAAATGATTGGGGCGTGTGCATTTCTCACGATGAGGAAGGTGATGGTTTCTGTGTGGTTGCCAGAAAAGCATAGTGTAACAGGGGAGGTGCGGTGAGTGATCTGTGAAAGCTTGCTTCCATCGAACGCCTGAACATTGAACGGTTGACTGACTCGTACAAGCGGAATCTCCAATTGAGAGGCCGTGGCTGAGGACATTAGGTTTTGGTCGGCTCCAGAATCCACCAGGGCATATGTGATATGAGACTGCTTTTCGTGGGTTAGTGTAACAGCAAAGCATGATCGTTTATCTGAGAAAGAGATGAAGCTGGAGTTCCCCATGGTCCCCAGCATTACCGGGGGGTTCCGGCCATTTAATGGACAGTTGCTTACGGCATGGCCAATCCTTCCACAGTAAAAACAGGCCCCGTCATCCCTTCGCCGTTGCCGTTCCTCTGGCGTGATGCGTGCGCGGTCAATGTGCATTGGTTCAGGGGACAAATGTGGTGTGCCTGTGGTGGCCGGAGTGTACGGCTTAGGAGCTTGATAGTGTTCCTCTTGCCGGGTCCGTTTATGGGCGTCAATACGGGTCGCTAGGTCAGATAGCCCCTGGAGATCAGATGGGAGCTCACGGGCTGCGAGTTCATCCTTGATTAAATCAGAAAGCCCGTGAAAAAATGCATCAAAGAGTGCGTGCTCACCCCAGCCACTAGAGGGAGCCAAAGTACGAAAATCAATGGCATAGTCAGAGACGGAGCGGGCCCCCTGGCGTAGCTGGAGTATTTGGTTCGCTGCCTGGTGTCCCGTAAATGAACGATCGAAAACTCTCCTCATTTCATCAGTGAAAGCTTTGAGGGTCAAACAGCAGGGAACCTGTGCATCCCATAGTGATGTTCCCCATTCCCTTGCCTTTCCGGCGAGGAGGGTGATTATGTAAGCGACTTTTGACCGTTCTGTGGGGAATGAGGAGGGCTGCAGCTCAAACACAAGAGAGCACTGAGAGAGAAAAGAGCGACAGGTGGAGGGATCCCCGTTATAGGTGGGTGGTGCCGGTAGACGTGGCTCACGATAGAAAGCACCCACATGAGGGGGGGGCAAACAAGGGGGTGCTGGGGACGGGTGCGTTTGCTGCACTTGGTTGGTGAGTGACATCAGGGTCTCTGTGAGAGTTTGAAGAGTGTTCGTTATCTGTTGAATTTCCTGCTGGTGAGTATCCAAGAGAGTTCCTTGACTCTTTAATGCCCCCTTCAGGCGAGTAGTCTCTGCTGGGTCCATATTTGGCCAGATTATACTGTCACGGTTCCTGGCTGCCGTGGTAGACCCAAGTGCAGATGAGGAGCAGGAAGTGGTGCTTTTTATGGCAAGACAGGCTTAAATCTGTGGACAAGGCAGATGTGGCCGTTAGATTGGAAACCTGCTTGTGCTGACGTGTGTGACTTGAGCTTGCTTGGAATGCGGAGGCGAGGCGTCGGCGTGAAGTGAATGAGCTCCGTGTAGAGAGCCGGCGTGTGTGACTTGAGCTTGCTTGGAATGCGGAAGCGGAGCGTCGGCGCGAAGTGGATGAACTCCGTGTAGAGAGGCGGCGTGTGTACCTTGAGCTCGGGCAGGCTCGTAGATGACGCAGATGCATGGGGATTATTCGTGGTTGAGAAACAGGCAGAGGTCGAAGCCGGAGAGTAGGGGGAAGGTCCATGATCCAGGCTCGTGGTCGAGAAACAGTTCCAAAGGTCAGTACCGATAAGATCCGAGATGGCGAATGATCCGTGACGTGAGGCGAAGACGTGGTCATTGAAACGAAGCGAGGTCGGAAACGAGAAGGCAAGACGAGACGGGACGCTGGAATATTGGACATGGTGAGTGCACAATAATCTGGTGAGGAAGTGTGGTTTGAGTGCGAGTTAAGTAGGGGGGAGAGGTGATTATAGATTTAGTACAGGTGTGCAGAGTGGGGAACGAGGCGGTGGAAAGAAAGCAATGGGGTGGATCATGGAACTGGAGTGTGCAGGTGATTCATGGCAGGGCTGTTGCTTGGCGGGTCATGACATATAACATAGGTTGTTGTAAAAGTCAGAAATTTACAAGATACAGCAACAGGTGTTGTAACCACAGTGGATTTACTCAAGATGACTGTATGAAGTGTTGAATCTTTGATGCTGAAAATAAAGTACCAAGACAAAGACATCATCAGACTTCAGTTCTTGTGAGTAAATGATCAAACCAAAGCTACGCGCCAAAACTAGTGAAATAATATGTTCGCATCTACAGGTACTTTCCTATTATTTTCCACTAATTTCCTCCCGTTCATTGCGCCCCACCTGTCATGTCCGTATTCCCCACTAGTGGGGCGCGCCCCACACTTTGAGAACCACTGATCTAATTGAACATGCACCAATATTTAGGCTTTATAGCGGTCACTTGTTTCTAGTAAAATGTTGCTTAAAATGAGTTCACATTTACTTTCCTAGCCAAACGAAGATCAATTTTCTTAAATTAAGATTATTTATCTTTAATGGCAAAAAACAAGACACTTTTTCTAGAAATAAGCTTTTTTTTTTACTTTCTTAGATTTCAGTTTTTGCAGTGTAGAAAAACATAATTCTGAGCAACATGATTTTGATATGGGTAAAGTGACTAAAGAAGGGTCTAGCAAAATTTTCCTAAGGCCTGTATCTGAAACCATGAAAAATGCCTTTGATCAGTTTCTTACAGATGACAGCTTTATAGATGTCAGGTGGGGAGTGTTCTGCCTATCCGGTTAGGTATTATGAGGCCTTTGCTTGAGACTCTTATTTTGAAAATTACCTGACTGGTCAAGACAGCAGCCATCTTCAGTTTGCTCAGGTCTCTCAAGCATTACACTCCATGTGACTTCTCCTATAGGTTTCTGTAATGTTCATGCCCTTGATAGCATTGTCAATAAGAGTTTTTTTTTTTGTAAAATGTGTAAATTGAGACCATCTTCTTTATTTCCTATGCTGTATTTGTAATAATTAATGATTGATTTATATGCTAATTTATATTAACTTTCCCCAGAGCAATTAAGGACGGAGACTAATACTTTTGTGACCTTTCCAATCTTTGTTATCATAAGTAATTTACTAGGAATCTTGTAGAATAATTAAGAAATCAAGAAAACATTTTTCAGAGTGAGGTTATACTGCTAAAACAATTTTCACAGTGCATGATATTGCTTGTCCTGTATAGTTGCAGGGTGCTTGGAGCCTACCCAGGGATCTTAATGCACAAGCACACAAACACACACTACAGTCAATTTAGAAGTACTAATAAGCCTACATGTATTTGGACAGTGGTTATACCCACTAAGCCGCCTCTGATTACTACTACTAATAATAATAATGCATTTGTAATTTTGTTTTTATTTTATTCTGGTCAATGTCTTAACACAGTAAGGCAGATCATAATACGAACACATTCATATGCTCACCCATATATAGCTAAGATTTAGTATACTGTTGGTAGTCTAGAAAATCCAGAGGAAGGTTTTCAGAAAGATCATAAATAGACACTCCACACACAGTAATTCAAGCTCAGGATCACAATACTTTATAATAATAATTAAAAAAAAATAATAATAATACATTTTGAGTAATTGCTTTTATTTTATTCCCTTCAGTGTCTTTACAGGATTACTGGCCTCAAGACAGGACTACTCCCTCAACGGGTTCCCATCACAGATGGGAACGCACACACATTCACATTCTCATCCAAATTTAGCTGTGGTTTAGCATAGGTAGTCTAGAAAACCCAGAGGAAGGTTTTCGCACACAGTACCCCAATCTCATGACCACAATGTGCTTGC
Source organism: Channallabes apus (assembly GCA_030522415.1). Taxonomy (NCBI): domain Eukaryota; kingdom Metazoa; phylum Chordata; class Actinopteri; order Siluriformes; family Clariidae; genus Channallabes; species Channallabes apus. Next base: position 7,030,920 of record CM060131.1, on the reverse strand, counting down.
TTTGCCACTTCATAATAATAATAATAATAATAATAATAAATTTTTATTATTTTTTGATTATTCTGATTGCTGTCTTTTAAAATCTACATCTGTTCTTGATAATAGATCTTTGTGTGTATGTGTGCGTGTGCGTGTGTGTGTGAGAAAGAGAGAGAGGAGTTGAGTTACAGATCTTGGTCGCCCACTACAGGACAACAGAAAAAGATCTGCTGAAGAGAGATCAGTGTAGAGACAGAGATCCTTTCATGAGCTCAGCCTGCTGCATAAAGATCGAAACCAGACAGACAGACAGAGAGAGAGAGAGAGAGAGAGAGAGAGAGAGAGAGAGATCGTACACAGCTGTGTAACCTTACAGAATAGAAAAAGAATGGAGCCGTTCCGAATAAATACAATGAGCATGCAATTTAACTAAACACATTAGATATACAGATATGGCAGAGACCTATTTCCCTCTAGTATAAAATCACCCAAGCACAATTGCCTTGGGATGCGATTCCCTGATCAACACCAAATATATAACCATAGACCGAGAGAGAGGGGCTGATACACACCCTCCTCCTCCTCCTCCTCCTTCCTTCAATCTCTCATCCTCCCTCTTGCTCGCTTTCCTTCAAGCTCATTTCACATTGAGGTCTCGCACTGTGCTGATATACCACGTCTCCTCTATGTGAATGAACACAGCTGATGCTGCTGCACTATACATGAATTAAGCTGTATCTCATTCATTTCTTCATCTGATTTGCAACCATAAACCAACCTAACAGAGGAGAAAAGGAAAAAAAGGACATTGATTTCCAATTACGTCTTCACCTTATTTGCTTTGGAAGAGCAAGGAGAGACATACAGACTCCAATACAGGGGATGGTGTTTAAGATGGAAAGATCCAACAAGCTTTAAACTCTTGGATGGCCCCTTTTTTGTGGAAGCTACTGATGTCTGTTAGAAAAAGAGGTGAGTGTTGACATGAATCCTCGGACGTGGGAGGACAAATGCATCTCAGTCTCTATTTTTAATCCAAACCTGCTCTCTTCTCATTAATTTCTGCTACAAGATGGATATGTTTTTGTAAATCGCAGCAGGAAAAAGACTATGCTGGTTTCATTGTTTTGGCAAAGCTAAAATCTTTACCATTGTCAGCATTTTGTAAAGGTCTGATTTTATACTCTTTATAGGAGTGTGTTATACAGCTTTAATGTCAGTGTAATTGTATATGGAGGCGGAGTTAATAGGAATTTTTTATTAATTAATTAATTCATTAATTTATTTAGTATTTTATTTTTATTTTATTTTTTTCAGTGCATGGTTTCCTTCAACCTAACACATCTGGACCTGTCTCTACATCCATTCTGGCATAGGAGATGTAAAGTTGGAACCCACTGAAAAAAACAGAGTAGGTACCTGCAGCATTTAGAATAGAAGTGATGTTGTATTATAAGGTGATTATTTAAAATTTGGAACTGGGAATGCATACATATACACACAAATGCAGAGGCTTAGGCTTTGGCTGGCACAAAGTGTGCTATTCATCTAAGATGGCAACTACCATTTTCCCCCTATTTTGCATAAATGCTTAATGGAAGTCTTTCATCCATTCTGACAACACATTTCTAATCAAAAACAACATTTGAGACCACAGCACAGGGTATAGTGTCTGGAACTGTAATACATTTAACAGTTTTCATTTATCAGTGTCTGTACCAATGCGCTGATTTAAGTGTCTTCAGCCTGAAAAAAATAAAGTGATTTAGATATGCATTGCCAATCTGGTAGGAGAGTTTTTTGGGGGAAGAAATAGTATCTCCCTTTCTCTGTGTATTTTTAAAAAATATTTATCCATATGTCCTATCTTCTGAGCATTGTAAGATAAATAAAACTCTTCTTTCTGCTCTTAAAAAAAGAATATAATGCAGGGTGCAGCACACTGCCTGGAGTGTTAAGTTGTTAAATGTCCACTCTGTCCTACTAGGTGTGTGTGTGTGTGTGTGTGTGTGTGTGTGTGTGTGTGTGTGTGTGTGGGTGGGTAAGAGAGAATGAGAGATAGAGTGAAAGAAGATGAGAGCTCCTGTCTGGTCTGATGTATTTGAAGACCAGCATGATAAATTGGAGGAACAGTTGTGCTATGAAAATTTGCATTGACACTCAAAATCATGCATGATGTGATTTAGTTGTAAACATGGATGTGTACTGTGTCCTGACAGAACTAGAACATCACGTCATCATGATGCTCATCTGGGTGATTGTACTGAAATTAATTATATTAATGTATTACTGTTTTAAATGCATTTACTTTCATACTGGGGTAATTTTTATGTGTACATTTTATCTTTTCCTGAAGATGGTGTGAGGGAATGATTGAATGTGTTTCACAAATTTGATGCAAGCATTGCAACCACTTGCCAAATATCTGTGCATCTTATTTTTTTTTTATGTTTTTCTCAGTGCAGTGAAGTGGCACTCAGCCGCGACTTCATCAGGTTTTGGAGGAAGGATGCTGTGGGTAACCCTGCTAAGCACAATAGCTTTAGGGTGGACTACGCCAATCCCCTTGCTGGATGAGTCTGAAGAAATAGACGAGCCTTGCTTTGACCCTTGCTACTGTGAAGTCAAGGAGGGCATTTTTCATGTGCACTGTGACAGCAAAGGATTTACCAATGTCAGTCAGATTTTCCAGTCATGGTCAAGGCCATTTAAGCTCAATTTGCAGAGGAACTCATTGCGCAAGCTATATTTTAACAGCTTTTTGCACCTCAATAATGCTGTGTCGCTCAATTTGGGGAACAATGCACTGCAGGACATTCATGCTGGTGCATTTAATGGATTGAGCATTTTAAAAAAGCTATTTTTACATGAGAACAAGCTGGAGGTATTCAGAAATGATACTTTTCTTGGACTTGAGAGCCTGGAATACCTTCAAGCAGATTACAATGTCATAAAGAAAATAGAAAGTGGTGCTTTTCGAAATCTGTACAAACTCAGAGTGCTAATTTTGAATGACAATCTGATACCCATGCTCCCCAATTTCTTATTCAGGTCTGTCTCATTAACGCACCTTGATTTGCGTGGCAATCGATTAAAGACTCTCCCTTATAAGGGGACATTGGAGTATGTAGGCCGTAGTCTAATGGAGATTCAGCTTGAAGAAAATCCATGGAACTGTGTGTGTGAGATTGTACAGCTCAAGACATGGCTGGAGAGAATACCATACACAGCTTTGGTGGGTGATATCACTTGCGAATATCCATTTCACTTTCATGGAAAGGATCTCCGTGAGATCAGAAGGACTGAGCTATGCCCCCTGCTTTCTGAAGCTGAGATAGACGTAAAACTTAGCATCCCTAGGCTACCTTTTAGTAATGAAAATATGTGGCCCACCAAACCATCATCCATGTTGTCATCTTTCCATAACACTGCGTCCTCGGTGGAGTACAGGGAAAGGTATGCCAAGCCAACAAAACGTCCTAAGCCCACAAAAGCACCACCAACTCCAAGAAGCCTTTATCCTGGTCCAAACCAACCTCCTGTACAGGGCTATCAAACAAGACCACCTATTCCAATCATCTGCCCGACAGGATGCATGTGTAATCTACACATCAATGACTTGGGACTTACTGTAAATTGCAAAGAGAAAGGCTTTCACAACATATCTGAACTCTTGCCACGGCCACTAAATGCCAAAAAACTCTATCTGAGTGGTAACTTGATTCAGAAAATATACAGATCAGATTTTTGGAATTTCTCCAGTTTGGATTTACTTCATTTGGGTAACAATCGGATATCATATGTTCAAGAAGGTGCCTTCGTCAACTTGCCCAATTTGAAAAGTTTATATCTGAATGGTAATGATATTGAAAGATTGACACCAGGCATGTTTCGTGGTTTGCAGATGCTCACCTACCTTTATTTAGAGTACAATGTTATACGAGAAATTCAACCAGCTGCTTTCAGTCTGATAGCAAACCTACAACTGGTTTTTTTAAATGACAATCTGCTGCGCACACTTCCTGTCAATGCTTTTGCTGGCACTTCCCTGTCTAGGCTGAATCTACGCAACAACTATTTCCTGTATCTCCCTGTTAGTGGAGTATTGGAGCACCTTGACTCCATTGTACAGATTGACCTGCACCAGAACCCATGGGAATGCTCATGTGACATTGTTCCACTCAAGCAGTGGATTGAGAAACTGAGCTCCGTCATTGTGGTTGGAGAAGTAATTTGCAAGACTCCAGAGTCTGCTTTTGGCAAGGACCTTCGCACCCTCGAACTTGAGCTCATCTGCCCAGAATTGAAATTTTCAGCTGCTTCTCCTGGACTTGCTAATGATGTCACTTCTACCAGTGACAATGGATTAGGATATGCCCCTTCCACAGGAACCATACCACTTTCTGTTCTCATCCTCAGTCTTTTGGTCTTGTTCATCTCTGCTGTGTTTGTTGCTGCTGGCCTATTTGCTTTTGTACTAAGGAGAAGGAAGAAACTACCATTAAAAAAACGTCAGGAAGTGGTGGATCTAACTGGAATCCAGATGCAATGCCGGATATTTGAGGAACAACAAACCTCACCTGAGAAACATGCTTCTGGACATGTTTATGATTACATTCCCCACCCTGTTACTCAAATGTGCAACAATCCCATTTACAAGCCACGTGAAGGTGAAATAGATGGTGAACAATTTTTAGAGACAAAGGAAACAAGCAGTAATTATCGAACTCTTTTGGAGAAAGAGAAAGAGTGGACTATGGCTGTGTCAAATTCTCAACTTAACACTATTGTGACAGTAAATCAGTCTGGTAAAGGGGCTGGATTTCATGAAAATGGAGTGCTTTGCCCCACAGTGATTGAAAACAAGAGACCAACTCCAACCGTGGGGTTTGTAGACTGCCTTTATGGCACTGTTCCAAAATTAAAGGACATGCACGTTGCACATGCACATCCTCCAGGAATGCAATACCCAGATTTGCAGCAAGATGCCAGATTAAAAGAAACTTTACTTTTCACTGGGGGTAAGGGATTTCCAGAGCAAAATGAATACCTCGATTTAAGGGCCAAACTCCAAACTAAGCCAGATTACCTCGAAGTTCTGGAGAAATCATATAGATTCTGATGACAAGGAGAGCTCACTTCCATATATAGCAACCCCAACCACTACAAATGTATTAAGAAAGGCATGGAACACACACACACACACACACACACACACACACACACACACACACACACACACACACACACACACACACACAAATATATTCCCCCAAATAACTTTGGAGGAAAGGCCATACTCAGATATTCAATAAAGTGCCTTTTTTTCAGAGTAGCCAGCAATGTTATGACCCTTATTTTTATATAAAACAGGTTTGTTTGTGCCATGGGTTGTATGGGAGAGCGTGACACTGGATTACAGCCGCATGACTGCTGGAGAAACGTCAAATATTTACCTTTTGTCCTTTCTCACAAATACGGATATTTGCCCAAAAACCTGCCACAGTTTGGAGAATATTGCAGCTTGCTGCATGCGTTCAACTGCGGAGGTGGATACAGCTGAAAATAACAGACACTTCATCTTCAATGAAAATACTGTGCAATGCAGTACTGTTTGATGGTCTATTTATTTTCTATATTCTAAAAAGAAAATAGACATGAGAAGTCCTCCTGCAAAGATGCACCCAAGGATCAATGTTTGTGAATAAATAACAACAATCAAGATTTTATGGAATTTAATGCACTTTCGTAAGACAACCATGCTTCTGGATATTACCACTAACGGCTTTGTAGGAAACACTTTTAATGTTTTCTCTCTCACACAAAGATTTAAAAATAAATTGTGCATATATTTATTCTGTAATTTCAGTGAGAATTTAATTGTAAAGGTAATGTTAAATCTATGTATAGTGATTATGCGTCTGATATAGCCTTCTTAATAAAAACAAGGAGGTCCCTCTTAAATCAAATAAAAATGGTATTGATCAATACCGTTTGAAAGAAATGCAATTCATGTAGTACTATGGTGATGGTATATGATGCTTTTTTTTAAATGTCAAGTTAGAATATGCCTTCAAACATCAAATGTATTTACTAATATTTAGGGCTAATATTCCCTAAATATTAATTCAAGTTACTACACACATGCAATCACACACACACACACACACACACACACACACACACACACACACACACACACACACATAGAGCAGTAGCAATGGTAACAAAATCTTAATTTTGAATGCTTAACATGGGCTGTCAGTAAATCACAATCAGGGATGCTAAACATTACACTAAATATGGGTTGTCTAACCTGTGAGATTTTCAGTGAATGAATGTTCCCAGTGCTGATTCTGTCCACAAGAGGGCAACAGCAAGACAAGTTAAAAACCAAGGCCAAAAATAGATTGAACATTTGAGAGAAATCTTTCTTTCTTTCTTTTTTTGTATTTATTTAAAGCCTTTGGAAACAACAAATACTCAAGCATTGCACACTTCACAATTATAAGCAGCAAATTGATCCAGTAAAAGAGCTTGGTGATTTTTATGTGAGTCTTTTTGGTGCAGAAGATGAAGCAGTAAAGTATTGTAGTACAAAATGTTGGTGTTGTAACTGATCTTTTAGTGTTGTAAAAAAACAAAAGTCATGCAAATATCTTAGTAGGGCATATTATTAGATGGTGTTTAGACTCCATTCTGAGACTTTTCCAGAAACTGAAACAGATAGTCTCATGTTTCAAACCAGTTGTCTTTTCTGACTACAGATACTTCAAAAGGAAGATTTTTAATTTTCACCATAAAGCATTGATTTGTGTTTTCCTATTGTAGGTCTGTGCATTTCTCATGACATTAGACATGCTTTGTGTTATGCTGCCGTAATTGTTTTAAATGAAGGTACTGTTTAAGGGCATCATATGATTCACAAATCATTTAATCAAGATTACCATACACATTTATTTATCTTGACCAGAAAGAATAAAAACCTTTACACGTAAGCCATCACATCAGTTTAAAATTAGATAATGTTTTACCACTGTTGGTAAACATTGTGTTTGATTATATTGTTTATATCCTATTTCAAGTTAAATATTAATGCAATTTGGCAATCAATACCTTACTCTAACGTTCAACTCACAGTCAAAAACATCCATCCATCCATCCATCCATTTTCTTCCGCTTATCCGAGGTCAGATAGTCCCTCCAGCGTGTCCTGGGTCTTCCCCGGGGTCTCTTTCTGGTGGGGCGTGTCCGGAACACCTCACAAGGGAGGCGTCCAAGGGGCATCCTAAATAGATGCCCAAGCCTCCTCATCTGGCTCCTCTCGATGCGGAGGAGCAGCGGCTCTACTCTGAGCCCCTCCCGGATGACTGAGCTTCTCACCTTATCTCTAAGGGAGAGCCCAGACACCCTGCGGAGGAAACTCATTTCGGCCGCTTGTATTCGCGATCTTGTTCTTTCGGTCACTACCCACAGCTCATGACCATAGGTGAGGATAGGAACGTAGATCGACCGGTAAATTGAGAGCTTTGCCACGACGGACCGATACAGAGCCCGCATCACTGCAGACGCTGCCCGGATCCACCTGTCGATCTCCCATTCCATTTTACCCTCACTCATGAACAAGACCCCGAGATACTTAAACTCCTCCACTTGGGGCAGGATCTCACTCCCAACCCTGAGAGGGCACTCCACCCTTTTCCGGCTGAGGACCATGGCCTCAGATTTGGAGGTGCTGATTCTCATCACATTCGGCTGCGAACCGATCCAGTGAGAGCTGTAGGTCGCAGGATGATGAGGCCAACAGAACAACATCATCTGCAAAAAGCAGTGACCCAATCCTGAGACCACCAAACTGTACCCCCTCAACGCCCTGGCTGCGCCTAGAAATCCTGTCCATAAAAATTATGAACAGGATCGGTGACAAAGGGCAGACCCTGTCGGAGTCCTACTCTCACCAAAAGTCAAAAACATGCGTTCTTTTTTTCTTTTGTTTATATTGGCAGTCTGCTTTGCTGGATAATTGTGGAAACTGCAATGCTTTGCGAATGGTTATAATAAAGCATGCTTGCGCTAGTGTGTGGTTTTATGTTCCTGACCAATAAATGTATTTGGCAAGTGCAACATGCACACCGATACATACACTGAATTCCAAATTATTACGCAAATGATATCCTTCTCTGATTTTCATAATTAGTAAATGCAAATGACAGTCAGTATAATGTTCTGGTCATCAACTATTAGGGTATAATTAGAATTTTATTTAACAAACCTCCTAATGATAATATTTATTTTAAAAATAAAAAACTGAAAATTCACTGTTCCACATTATTATGCACAACAGAGTTAAAACATTTTATAGGTTGTAAAGAACTGAAAATAGGCTTTTGTTGAATTTGCAGCATTAGGAGGTTATATTTAAAGAAATTAAAAACTATTTCAATCAAAAACATCCTAACAGGGCATGTTACATCTTAACATAGGACACGTTATTTGATATCACCTTCACAATTCTTGCATCCATTGAACTTGTGAGTTTTTGGACAGTTTCTGCTTGAATTTCTTTGCGGGATGTCAGAATAGCCTCCCAGAGCTCCTGTTTTGAATCAAACTGCCTCCCACCCTCATAGGTTCTCAATGGGGTTGAGGTCAGGGGAGGATGGTGGCCACACCATGAGTTTCTCATCTTTTATTCCCATAGCAGCCAATGACACAGAGGTATTGTTTGCAGCATGAGATGGTGCATTGTCGTGCATGAAGATGATTTTGCTACGGAAGGCACGCTTCTTCTTTTTGTACCATGGAAGAAAGTGGTCAGTCAATATACTTTGCAGAGGTCATTTTCACACCTTCAGGGACCCCACAGGGACCTTCCAGCTCTCTCCCCATGATTCTGGCCCAAAACATGACTCCAGCACCTCCTTGTTGACATCGCAGCCTTGTTGGAAAATGGTGGCCATCCACCAACCATCCACGACTCCATTCATCTGGACCATCCAGGCTTGCACGACACTCATCAGTAAACAAGACTAGTAAACAAGTAAACTTGTCTTCATGTATGCCTGAGCCCACTGCAACTGTTTCTGCTTGTGAGCATTGATTAGCAGTGGACTAATAGTAGGTTTATGCACAACTGCAAGCCTTTAAAGGATCCTACACCTTGAGGTCCGCAGGTCCAGCACCAGCAGCTTCAAATACCCGTTTGCTGCTTTGAAATGGCATTTCAGCAGCTGCTCTCTAAATCCGATGAATTTGTCTGGCAGAAACCTTCTTCATTCTGCCTTCATCTGCACGAACCTGTCTGTGCGCTGAATCAGCCACAAATGTCTACACAGTACGATGATCACGCTTAAGTTTTCATAAAATATCTAATGTTTTTATACTTTGTCCAAGGCATTGAAATATTTGACGCTTTTCGGCAGCAGAGAGATCCTTTTTCTATCCCATATTGCTTGAAACCTGTGGCCTGCTTAATAATGTGGAACAACCTTCTTCAGTACTTTTTCTTTAATTGGGCTCATCTGGCAAACTAATTTTACACGTGTCTGAGATTCATTTCAGTGATCCAATGAGCCCTGAGACACAACACCATCCATGAGTTTAATTTAAAAACTAAACATTTAATGTTTGACACTTACATCTAATTTGCATAATAATTTGGAACGCGGTGTACATACATGCATACATTGATACACAAAATACATACATACATACATACATACTGTACATACATACATACATACATACATACATACATTACCTATTGTGGGGCATTCAAATCACCACGACTTCAAGCACAGTGTGGTGATGAGATCCTCAGCGGCAATAACACATTTGAATCGTATAAACATTTGACAGAAGGCCAAATGTCTGTAAATGCTCATCCTGACCAAGGTGACTCAGAGCCCACTGCAGTTGTTTCCTTGAACATTCATTCATCCATCCATCCATCCATCCATCCATTTTCTTCCTCTTATTCAGTGAGTGGAATGTCTGAAAACTTCAGAAAGAGACTCCTTATGTGGGAGCACACAATAATTAATAAACACCATTTGTACATTAAAGAAACTTGCCTGAAAGTTATTGCTACATCCTGTATACTGTAGTCCTGACCACAAGCTTAATGCTGGGATGCATGCACTAGCAAAGCAGGGGACTATATAGAGAAAAACGGGAGTTTTAACTGTGTTCTGTTATTCTGCACAATTAAAAAGTGTGTGTGTGTGTGGGTGTGTGTGTGATTGTCCAACATATATCTTTTCTCAGGAATGATGACGATGATGATGATGATTATTATTGTTAATTTTGTTGTTAATGATCAGAATTATATATGTAAGGTCAAAATAGTTATATAACACACTTTCATCAAGTTCTTATAGAATTCTGGTTGGATATTTGACCACTCTTTTGAGCAGAATTTCCTGGAACAGACCTGACTTTTCCATAAATGTTTGTTTACATTGAGGCTTCAAAACCTTTACATTAGCATGCTTTGTCTTTTCCACAACCCACTGTGATGTGTGTTTGAAGTCATAAGTCTGTCAGAACACTGAATTATGTCCAAGTTATATCTGTCTAGCTGATGATACTGTATGAGGTTATGCTGAATAATTCCTATGTAGGCTTCATTCTTAACTATTCCTCTATAATTAACCACTTTGTGCACCAGTTCTACCACCCTGTTCTCTTTGGACTTTCTCATTGTACTATGTGTTGGTCCTTCTTTGACTGCTGTCAAACAAAGATTTTTTATTTATTTTATTTTTATGTTGGAACAGAGAAACCACCAGCCATGGTCAACTCTGATCACTAACAAGACATTTAGAGGTTTTGGGCATTGCAGATTAAAAATACATTTCTGAACTTTGAACACCACTGAATTAATATTCATATGGCTGCATGTAAGTTTATTTCTATTAAAATGGGTTTTGTACCATCATTTTACCCCCCCCCCCCCCAAAAAAAAAAAAAAAAAATTCCCAAAGAAAAAAAATATTATTAATAACCCCATTTCCACCTACTTTCAAATCCTCTTAAGCATCTTTGAAACGTAATAAAAAATAGCAGATTTGGGAATTTATTCACTGTAGTATAACTACAAGTTATTATTGACTAAAAAAACATACAGTAGTATTAATCATAATGCAAATAAATGCTGTAGAGCAAGGATGTCTTCAAAAAAGCAAAAGCATAAATCCCAGTAAATAGTAATTCATGAAACAAAGTCAGTATCTAGTGTGAAAATGTTTTAAGGATCCTTTAGTGCCAGGAACAATGTATGCAGTTTTATAAGAATATTAACTGAGCACTAGTTTTACCTAGCATCCTGCAGAACCACCAACAGTTTTAAACTAAAATTTTAAGAAATGTTTTTTTTTTTTTTTTTTTTTTTTTTTACCAACTCAATAATAAGTTAAAATACAGGTGCCTTAGACTTTTGAACAGTACGGCATATGGTTAGTAGGCTGCACATTCGCTTATTTATGGATATTATAGTCTGAGGCTCTATTGTGATCTGTTTCTGGCATAACCTCTTGTCTGTATTTTTTCTTTTTGTTGTTTCTTTGGGGTTTTGCTTCCGGCGGTTGATTTTGGCTTGTTAGAGCTCTTCTTGACTGCTTTGTTTTTATGTCATCTATATTTGACTGATTTGCCATATCTAATGCATGGTTGTTGTGTGTTGCTGTCTCCAGATGGACACTGTGACATTACCCTTATTTGTAGTTTGTTTGTTATTATGTTGTCCATCACTTTGATGCTTCTTTTTACTTGTTTGTTTGCCAGTTCTCTAATACTGCCAAAGTTACCCCTCACTCTTCCTCTCTTTTCCCTTTCTCTTCAACAATACATATTAATGTTTTTAACTAAGAAACAAAGCAAGGGAAAATAGAACAGAGTGACATACAAAAGGGATAAACAGTTTTTGCAGTGGCTAAACTGTACTAACACACTTTTCACATTGCCTCTAAAAAAAAAAAACAAGAACTTAAAAACTACGGTCATAAAGTAACTCACCCAACAGTAATGGTTGAGGACTAAACAAAATTTGTTTTTCAACACTCTACAGTATTGGACTATTTATTGAAACTTCAAAATAAAACTTTTTTATTCTATAAAATTATACTGTATATGCTTAAAAATAGTACATTTAAAGAGAGGTGCAGGTAGCAAGTGAAGCATTGACTGAAAATACGAAATTGATGCATATGGGTTATTGCAACTTTATACTATTGGAAAATTGACAATAATTTTTATTTTCTTTTTTTTTTCCTTTGTCTTAAAAAAAACACAAAACATTTAATGCATATAAAGGCACATGAAAGTGATGATGCAACATTTTAACTCAGTGCCTTATGACAAAATAGCACTTCTTCTGAACAGTTCTAGTAATTTAAATGTGAACTCAGATGAGTAAACTACACACAAGCATATTGCATAATCTCACACAAAATCAAAGCACTAACCCACATCTAAATGCAAACAGTCCCCCTGCTTAATTGTTGACATAACTATTGATCTTAAACTGCTTGTGTTTCATAAAAACTAAAAACCTTCACAGATGGCAAAAGCATTTTTAGCTAGTCTCTCTCTCTCTCTGTTTCTCTCTCTCTCTCTCTCTCTCTCTCTCTCTCTCACACACTCTCTCACACACACACACACACACACACACACACACACACACACACACACACACAGAGTTATCAGATGGGATAACATTAGTATGGAAATGGAAGTGATGCATAATGTTTGTAAATGTTTTTTTTCAATAATGTACCTTGTTGCTAACTTTCAGGATAACATTTATTATTATTATTATTATTATTATTATTATGCCCTGTTTATAAGGGCAGTTGCAGACGTAAAGAGACTGTACTTAAGTAACAGATGGACAGCAGCATTTTAGAGGATGGCTTAAGGACGTTTTCAAAAACTTGGCTACAGCTGTTTACTTTAGGGGTTGGGAAAGATTGTGGCTAACCCGTCCTATGGTATGTGCATGTTGCATAGTGTGTAAAGAAATTGCGTGTGAAGGTGATAAAAAAATAATGCTTTTATGGTCTGCCACCTCAACCTGGAAGATGAGGGGATTAAAATTGTATGGAAGTGCTTTTGCCATTTTCTATTTTTATTTTTTAGTTCCAAGCATCTGGATCCTTTATTCCACATGCTAGTGAGCTTCTTTATGCTTCTTGCTGTTTCCCACATACAGTGTAGCAAACACATAGTTGGGAGTATTGATCAGCTTCAAATTGCCTGGCTGTGTACTGAGACAATTCTGTAGAAGCACATAATTGTGTGTGTGTGTGTGTGTGTGTGTGTGTGTGTGTGTGTGTGTGTGTGTGTGTGTGTGTGTGTGAGAGAGAGAGAGAGAGAGTCCTGTGTCTATGCTTGTTAATACATGCTTAGATAGAAACAAGAATGAGCTGTAATGGTATATATAATAGGATAAAAAATAAATACATTGAGGTTGTTGACAATGTCAACATGGACATCATTCTCTATATCTCAGATGATTACCAGTGGTGTGTATCTTATTAGAGGTGAAAACAGAGCGTCTTTGTGTAATATTTGTACTATTCTTTTTTTTCTTACTGTTTGATTTTTACTTATGCTTTCTCACCACTAATCTTGTCACCACTTCATGTGGTGCCAAATGGTTCGCCAGTACATCTGTACGGCAATCCAAAGGTCGTTTTCCATGGTGTTTCCGAATGCCACCCATGCCAGAACAACTTGGTTTGTAGTAACCTTTAAGGATCACTTATTGCTTTTAATTGTATCAGAAGGGTCCTCTGTTAATATTTTTAATTTTTATTATTTAGGCCACCAACACCGATCGGTGCATAGGGCAACGAGTGTTTTTTCTCGTTGTTTCCGTAGCGGTTGATTTTTACGGGGCGGGTTGCTAGCCCTACGCCCAACCCCTCTCCTTTCTCATCCGGCACTTGGGAACCGGCAACGGCGGAGCACACTCACACACCCATTCACACACTATGGGCAATTTGGGAACGTCAATTAACCTAACCTACATGCCTTTGGACTGTGGGAAGAAACTGGAGTACCCGGAGGAAACCCACCAAGCATGAGGAGAACATACAAACTCCTTGCACACAGAGAGGGGAATCGAACCTGGCTGGGGAATCGAACCCGGACCCTGGAGGTGCAAGGCGACAGTGCTACCCACTACACCACCATGCCGCCTCTCTGTTAATATTAAATATATGATAAAAATTGTAAACATAAATGTTGCAATTTGATGTATTGTGCCAGAGATAGTTTAGAGGTATAGCTAAAGATCAGAAAAATCACAAAGTCACAAAATCAGAACAATACAAATTAATAACATAATCAAACATAATTAAACTATTAAATGACACAATACAAAAACAATACTTACAGTATAAAACAATGGAGCGCAACATCAGACAAATAATCAGGCACATAATAATACACATAATATATTGTGAATTTAATCAAAAGCCAATCAGATTTTTCATTTGACTTTAAAACTGGTAAAAGAATGGCAACTTTTTATATCTTGTGGCATTTGTGGGTGTTACACTGTGTTGCAGTTTTTACAGAGAAATCTGACTAGCCCAAATACAGTACTGCAAAAGGTACAGTCTCTTAAAAAAAAAAAAAGATATTCTCAAGAATTGTTGTAGAGTGCTGTGAGTGAAAGTTAACAAATCATACGATGGAGGAGGAGCCAAGCCATTTAGAATTTGTATATAATTCTTTTTTAAACAATATACAATTGTTACCTTTTCAGCTCCGGTTATTTTTGCATTTGCATACACAACAGTATCATCTGCATACCTTTGAAAATCTATGATATACCATTGTTATGAAAGATTAAAATAGAAACTAAACAGCAAAGGGCTGTACACTCATCCTTGAGGAACACTTATAAACTGTGTGTTGCTAGACAGTACATCATAAACTTTGACAAACTGCATGCTGTTTGATTAATATGAAGACATCCAAGCCAGTACAGTGGGTGAAAATTTTTATGTAGATATTTTTGGAATAAGAATGTAATTCTTAACTTTATCAAATGTTTTAATGCAAATCTAAGAATACAACACTTCTCCTCCTTTGTCAAGCTTAGATTATTAGTTCAATTAGATCTAAGGTTACTGTTTTTACTGTGGAATGCCTTTCTCTATAGAGTAACAGTAATTATGTAAATCAAAAGTGCTTGTATAAGAAAATTTTAAAGCTGTTCAACTTTCGACAGTACATCCAGTATGCTTATTGGTATATAGGTACTGACTTCATTGCAGTCTACAGATTTCAAAATAGGAGTGACAATGGCATGTTTCCAGTCCTTGGGAAATACAGGTACATCTCAATAAACTTGAATATCATCAAAAAGTTGATTTATTTCCGTAATTCAATTCAAAAAGTGAAACTCATATATTATTCAGATTCATTACACACAGAGTGATATATTTCAAGTGTTTATTTGCTTAAATTTTGATTAAGGATTATGAATAATTTGGGTTATAGCTTACAGCTAACGAAAACCCAACATTCAGAAAATTGGGATATTGCTTTAAAAAAAAAGTATCACCATGTACAGCACTCAATACTTAGTCGGGGCTCACTTTGCATGAATTACTGCAGCAATGCGGCGTGGCATGGAGGCGATCAGTCTGTGGCACTGGTGACTGGCAGCCTTTAGCTCTTCTGTGTTGTCGGGTCTGGTGTCTCACATCTTCCTTATCGCGGTACCCCATAAATTCTCTATGGGGTTTAGGTCAGGTCAATTTTCTGATCCATCAAGCACTGGGATACCATGGCACTTAAACCAGGTACAAGTTTAAGTACGGCAGTGTGGTACGGCAGTGTGGGCAGGTGCCAAGTCCTGCTGCAAAAGGAACCAGAATCTCCATAAAGCTGGTCAGAGAGGGAAGCATGAAGTGCTCTAAAACTTCCTTTTAGATGACTGCGCTGCAGTGATGGTTAGTTCAAATCATTTTAGTGACTTGGTTCTTTTAATCTCGTTCAGCAAAATGAACAAATCTTTTTTTGAGTAATTTCGTTCATTTTGTTCTTTTGATCAGAAATAAATAAAAATATTGCGTTTTCAATAAAAATACCCCCAAAATGTCTACATACACAAATTTTGGTTATAGTTCCAGTTATGAAAATATTACAATGCAACTAAGAATATATTATAATGAACAGAATGAGCAGCTCATCTCTTATATCTTCCAATCTGAGTCATCCGTTCTTTTGAATCTATTGCACCGCATAGCGTCTATGGGAGTCACGTGACAAAGGATTGAATAACTCGAGACTTGAAGACTCATTGCTGAGAATCGTTCAGTACGGTTTCCTGTGTACTGCACTGCATAGCATCTATGGGAGTCACATGTCAAAAGAACGAATGACTCGAGACTTGAAGTTTCATTGCTGAGAATCGTTCAGTACGGTTTCCTGTGTACTGCACTGCATAGCATCTATGAGAGTCACATGTCAAAAGAACAAACGACTCGAGACTCGAAGACTCACTAGCACAATCGTTCAATACTGTTTCCTCCGTACTGCACTGCATAGCATCTATGGGTGTCACATGTCAAAAGAACGAATGACTCGAGACTTGAAGACTCATTGTTCATGAACGACCCATCACTACTGCGCTGATCTTCCACTGGATATAACACAGTGGACCAACACCAGCAGATGACAGGGCTCCCCAAACCACCACTGACTGCAAACTTTATACTGGACTTCAAGCAACTTGGATTCTGTGCCTCTCCCCTCTTGCTCCAGACACAGGGACCTTGATTTCCTTGAGGAAGCAAGAGGGTAATTATTATTACTCTCTAATTCCTACTGTGGTTAAGTTTTAATTGTAGATCGTCTTCTTCTTCTTATTATTATATTTTAATTACCTTTTGTCTTCATTCTCTCACCCTTATTATTCTTGATGAAAAGTTATTATTAGTGTTCTTGTTATCATTATTGTTATATTATCATCAGCAGTTGTAATTGTACTGATAGATATTTTTATACCAGTTAAGCAGCCTAAATGGTACTCATTCACACTCACATACTTCCACCTGTAACGTCAGACACACACACATGCGTACTTATAAGAATTAATTTATCATTGCTTCATTTTTTTGTTTTGCCACCACTGTTTTTTCCCCTCTGTCATTTTACATTTGTTGGCATCTTTGTGTTTTTGTTGTTCATCTGTTTGTTCTGTTAATCCCATATGATGTTAGTCTGTTTGCATAAAAAATATACTTTCATCTGAAAAGAGGACTTTGGCCCACTGAGCAACAGTCCAATCCTTTTTCTCCTTAGCCCAGGTAAGACACATAGAGTTCTATGGCCAGGTCACAAGGACGATGAGGTGGGAGGTAGGCGGCCCGTCTCTTTCAGAAAACCTCAGCCAGGTCCCGATAGGTGATGGGGATGGCGTTGGTGTCGACGTCGGCGGCCTCGGACTCCTTGGAACACGTCCCAGCCGGTGCCTGTAGGCAAAGTTTGCTGCAGGTCGGCCCCCACTGGAGAATCCGGTTTTGGGTCCACGAGATGAGGGGGTCATGTCGGAGCAGCCATGGATAGCTGAGGATGATGGGAGGTGAGGCGATGGGGGTGAGGTGTAACTGGAGCTGTTCTTGGTGCTGGTCGATTTTGAGGGTGATGAACTGGGTTTGGTGAGTGATGCGGCTGGATGAAAGGGGCCGACCGTCGACTGATGTGATGCGAATCGGCCGGGATAACGCCTCGATTTTTACCCCCACCTGTTTGACATAAGTAGAGTCAATGAAGTTACCTGCGGCACCGGAATCGATAAACGCGGTACTTCGGACCCGTTTGTGGCCAATTTGGAGGATTACTTGAACCGTTAGTCGCGAGATGGTGGAGTTGGTGGTGGTGGAGAGTTGGATCTGGCCAGGTGAGTCTCTCCTCCGGTTCACCGGGGCTGGGCCGTTTCCCGGGCGCAGTGGGCAGATCGCCCGGTGGTGTGCCGCCGACCCACAATAGGCACACAGCCCTTCTCGGAACCGGCGTTCACGTTCGGCTACGGTCAGGGAGGCGCGTCCTAATTGCATGGGTTCCCCGGCTCCCGTGTCAACCACGGCAGGAGGTGGAGATCCGACTGGTCCCATACTGGTGTTAGTGAAGGCTGCAGGTGGTCGTGGGGTGGTGTAGGAGAAGGTGGGTGCAGGCGGCAGGGTCCTTGGGGCTGGCTTCGGGCGAGACAGGAGGCGCTGATCGATCCGCAGGGCTAGCTGGATCAGTCCTTCGAGGGTGGCGGCGGGTTCTCGCCCGGCGAGCTCGTCCTTAATACGTGAAGCCAGCCCCTCGTAGAAGGATGTCCGGAGCGCGGCGTCTCCCCAGCTGGTCTGCACGGCGAGGGTTCAGAACTCGGTAGTGTTTGGTGTCGGTCTCCACCTCGCCCGCTGGGTGTTCAAAAGTCAATCTGAGTTGGCGGGTGAATTCATTATAAGAGTGGGTGGTATCAGAATCCGATTTGAGAACTGCCGTGGCCCACTCAGCTGCGTGCCCTGATTGCAACGAGACCAGGAGAGCGATGCGTAGCCGATCGGTGGAGTACTTGATGGAATTGAACTCAAACACCAGATCAAGCACTGTCAAAAACACATCACATCTCCCATCCGTGCCATTCCATTTGTCTGGTAGAGAGAGGAAAACATCAGAAGGATGGGGGGGAGGGGGTTGCAGGGCCGCGGCCGCCACGACGGGAGGCCTGCTAGCCGCGCTAGCGACAGACGCGCGGAGATCCGCATTCTCCTGCCGGAGCTCCGCAACCTTGCGGCGCAAGGCCGCGATGTCTTGGAGGCCCCGGCTCAGATTAGCGATCTCTCCGGTTAGCTTATCGATAAGCGCGGCATGCTGATTTACCACATCGCAGAGGTGCGCATGATCCGCTGGGTTTACCGCGGAAGGCTCAGTCATTCTGTCACGAACGAACCAGAGATGACCAGAAGACGTAGTTTAGCGGTTAGCCCTTTGTTGCGTGATGGTAAACCCAAATGCGGAAGAACATGAGTAGGCAGGATAATCACGCTATTTGTTCTAAGGACTCTCATAAAAGGAGAGCAAGGGAAAGACACAATCTAACCCGCGTCCTATAAATACACACTCAATCAGAAAGCAATACCAAGATAGTGAGTACTCACGGTTTGGTGAACGATTCCGAAACGACATCTGGCGGACTCAATGACTGAGCGTTGTACTATCGTTTGTTTACTCCTTTTATACTTCCTGGTTCATGACCGCATTGCTTCCGGGTCCTAGTGCCGGCCACGGACCGAGTGTGCATGACAGATTTTTCCTTACTTGGTTTTATCAATTTATATTACTCCCTATAATAATGTAAACATTGCTAATTTATGTTTTGGAAAGAAACTTAAACTTTGGGTATGGTCAAAGTCACATAATACAAAAGATGAATATATTCTTTGTGCGGAGTGCAGGCAAGGACTCTGAAAGGACTGACTACGACAGCATAACTAAAAGAGAGCACCAGAAGAAAACACAGACATGAGGGCAACCAGTCACTCCTCCATAAACAAATTTAACCCTGTGAGACCCAAATATAGAAAAAAAATGAGCAACATTTTTTTGACCTCTCAGATATTGTTTTAGGAGGCCTCTGCTTTTTTATATTTTAGTAAGTTTTTAGGGAAATGGGCCTAGTTGTGAGCAGAATTTCTGTATTTGTTCTCACTTTGTCTGAACAGGTATACAGAACATTTAAGCATTCATTTGCAGGGTTGCTCACTTACGTAGCCCCATAGCAGTATATATCATAAGAAATAATTACACAACAATCATATTTTTTAGGAATAAGCATTTATTCATAAAAAATATTTGGAAAAAAATATTTGGTCACATTCAGCATGGTTTGATGGGAAGTCTGTGTTTACTTGCAGTGATAGTCCCTAAGACCATTCTTTTCATCTGATAAGCACAGGCAAAATTTAATTTGCTAAACAGTGTGTTTGTGTATCCATTATTGCAGTGTCTGCAACGTCTTCTCTTCGTCTTTACTAGGAAATGTGCAATTATGTCTTTGCGTACACCCAGTTTAGCCATGGTCTGAGTTTGTCCTTTTTTTCCATCTCTGACACAGTTAAGTTGTTTATGAAGTGTAATGAAGTTAACAGATATGGAATCTGTTGTCACATCAGAAACAGGGGTGTACCATGTGTCTGTCTCCCAAGACTCCAGGCATTTGCATTAGGCCCATCTTCAGGTACATGCCAAGCATCTTCTCAATTTCCTTATTATTGGTATTTACAGATGTTCCATTTTTTTGCAATTTTTTTCTGAATCATAAAAATCAGTATTGGGACTGATAAACTCCTTTTTCAACCAGCGAAACCTGGCCACGGTGTGGTTTTTTTGGTTGGGGTTTGATGTTCACTTCATCATTGGCTGGGCAGTCAATGGATTGGTGGTTTTCTTTGTCCATTTTGCCTGCATCTTCATTCTCTGAGTCACTTGTATCCATGTAATCTGAGTCCATTTCAAAATCGCTCTCTCCATTTTGGACTGCAGCAATCACATCCTGCACACTGAATAGATTACCTTTCTGTACTGGTGGCATTCTGAAACTGAAAAAGTTTGGAAAAATGTAAATAAATTTGTGAATAACACATCTCATATAGCAGATAAACAAAGAATAGACAGGGTGGTAGACCACGTGTCAATGGTGGAGATCTAAGTATTATCCATCAAAGTATCAGAATTTCACTGCAAATGCTAATCAAAATTCCACTACATTCAAACAATACTGTGGCCTGTTATGCTCTCTACTTATCATACTAAAAGGGACACATGCATCCCCCCTAGAGCACTAACAGGTTCATATTCACACCTGTCCCTGAACAACTCTGACCCAACGTTGTAGAATTACAACATAGACATAATAAGCTCTGAATCAAATTAGATTAATGTTCTCTAAAATAACTATATATGTATGTGTTCTAGACATTGTAATAAACACAAAAATATTTAAGGAATTTTACTTACTTAAATCTTGACAAATCCAGTCATGCCAAAAATGGAGATCCACTCAAAGCAAAGTTTGTAGGTAGAGTAAGTTGATGGCAAGATTACCAGACCTATAAACACTTTTTCTATCCAATAGCATTGTAAGGACAAACAATAGGACCCATTAAATATGTAAATGTGGTTTTGAGAAAAAAGAACATTTGCTGGCCTTTTTTTAGAATTGTTAAAAGTGATGTAATTCTGCAACAGTCGTCTTTACAGAGTTAAATGATCAATGAAAGTGACAAAAAAGAGCATTCAAACATACCAGTTTACCATAACACTCTACATCCATGAGTCACCAGATCTCAATCTTTAATAGAAGGTTATTCCATAATTTTGGGGCATTACAATAAAAAGTCCTGCCCCTGCTGTAGTTTTCATTGTACGAAGTATGTGCTTCAAATTGAAGACTGGAATCTATAATCACACCAAGTTATTTTACTACCACATGTGAAAAACCAGAAGGGCCATCCAGAGTTACTTTGTGAACAGCAGACTTAATTATAGTTGCACATGGTACTAGTACAACTAATTTGGTCTTGTCCGGATTAAGCAAAAGAGAACTAGTCAGCATCCAGTGACTAATGTCCAATATACATTCCTTTATTAAGCTGTTTCTTTCTCATCTGGCTTTGCTGAAACATACAGTGGTTACTCAACCGGAATGGTTATTAACGTCACGCTCACTGTAAGAGCCATATTGTACTTGTTATGAATTTGTTGTTGTGTTTATTTGTTTTATTTCATGTTATTTTTCAAACTGGATTCCAAAAAAGTTGGGACACTAAACAAATTGTGAATAAAAACTGAATGCAATGGTGTGGAGATGGCAAATGTCAATATTTTATTCAGAATAGAACATAAATTAAACATAAAATTTATAATTTTAAGGGAAACATATGGTGAATCAAAATGTCATGGTGTCAACAAATCCCAAAAAAGTTGGGACAAGGCTATTTTCACCACTGTGTGGCATCTCCCCTTCTTCTTACAACACTCAACAGACGTCTGGGGACCGAGGAGACCAGTTTCTCAAGTTTAGAAATAGGAATGCTCTCCCATTCTTGTCTAATACAGGCCTCTAACTGTTCAATCGTCGTGGGCCTTCTTTGTCACACCTTCCTCTTTATGATGCACCAAATGTTCTCTAAAGGGGAAAGATCTGGACTGCAGACTGGCCATTCATTCATTCATTCATTTTCTATACCGCTTAATCCTGTGTTCAGGGTCGCAGGGGACCTGGAGCCTATCCCAGGAGACTTCGGGCACTAGGTGGGGTACACCCTGGACAGGGTGCCAATCCATTGCAGGGCACACACACATACACACACTCACACACCTAATCACACACTACGGGTAATTTAGGAACGCGAATTAGCCTAACCTGCATATCTTTGGACAGTGGGAGGAAACCGGAGTACCCGGAGGAAACCCACCAAGCACGGGGAGAACATGCAATATCCATGCACGCAGAGATGGGAATCGAGCCTGGCTGGGGAATCAAACCCAGACCCTGGAGGTGCAAGGCGACAGTGCTAACCACTACACCACCGCGCCGCCCGCATACTGGCCATTTCAATTCAATTTTATTTGTATAGCGCTTTTAACAATTGAAATTGTCTCAAAACAGCTTTACACAATCAAAAGAATTATTTAAGTTTGTATGGAATGTGAATGTGTATGAATCAAAATGTTCAGATAGTCCCTGTTGAGCAAGCCGAGGGCGACAGTGGCAAGGGAAAACTCCCTGAGATGGTAATAGGAAGAAACCTTGAGAGGAACCAGACTCAACAGGGAACCCATCCTCATTTGGGTGAAACAGATAGCAGGAAAAGATCTGCATTTATACAGTGTTAGGTGGCAGGTCAGCTATAATAGTTGATGTTAATTGTTGTTAAAATGGAGTCCAGTAGTTATTGGAGACTCAGATAGACTTGTAGAAAGTTCCAGTCCTGAGCTATAGAATGTTCAAGTCCTCAGAGAAACAGCTGACAACACCAGTCGAGGCCAGAACCATCTTCTAAGTAGATAGAATCATCATCAGACACCAGACGCATCCCAAAGAGACACACGAGGCATCCATGCGACGAGACCTCCAACCAGAAATGGGGCACCAGGATGGATCAGACACGTCCGGAGGGCAGAGGGAATCTGGATCACTGGCAGCTCAGGGATGACATGTGTAGCTCGACAGAGAGAGAGAGAGAGAGAGAGAGAGAAAGAAAGAGTGAAAGGGGGAGGCAGGGGGAGGAGAAGAGGAGGAGAGATGGCAGTTAGGTATGGTCACAGTCACATAATATATAATGTGAATGTATATTTACTGTAGAGTGCAAGCAGGGACTCCGGCAGGACTAACTATGACAGCATAACTAAAAGGGAGAGCCAGAAGGAAACACAAACATGAGGGCTCCCTGAGATGTAAAGCAAACAAGCACCTCACCGTCAACAAACCTGAGTGATAAAATATGAGTGAGGAAGACAGCATCTAAACATACCAGTTCACCATAATACTCTACGTCCATGAGTCCCCCAGATCTGCTCCTTTACCTATGGCAAATCTTTTTATAAAAATGCTTGGCTAAATAAATAGGTTTTTAGCCTAGACTTAAACACTGAGACTGTGTCTGAATCCCGAAGACTATTTGGAAGACTATTCCATCATTTTGGGGCTTTGTAAGAAAAAGCTCTGCCCCCAGCTGTAGTTTTCATAATACGCGGTACTGACAAGCAGCCTGCATCCTTTGATCGAAGTAGGCGTGGCGGATCATAAGACACTAGCAGTTCACTCAGATACTGCGGCGCGAGACCATTTAATGCTTTATATGTTAAGAGTAGTATTTTAAAATCAATGCGAAATTTCACAGGGAGTCAATGTAGTGAAGATAGGATAGGGGTGATGTGCTCATATCTTTTGGTTCTAGTGAGGACTCTCACTGCTGCATTCTGGACTAGCTGAAGCTTGTTTATGCACCTAACAGAACAACCAGACAGTAAGGCATTACAATAGTCCAACCTAGAAGTGATAAAAGCATGAACTAGTTTTTCTGCATCGTTTAGCGACAATATATTTCTTATCTTGGCAATATTTCTGAGGTGAAAGAATGCTATCCTGGTGATATTATCTACATGAGCTTCAAATGAAAGGCTGGAATCTATAATCACGCCGAGGTCTTTTACTGTTGCACTTGATGGAACAGAAAGGCCATCTAAAGTTACGGTGTGATCTAAGATTTTACTTCTAGCTGTATGCGGTCCTATGACTTCTTATTCGAATTAAGCAGAAGGAAGTTAATTAGCATCCAATTTCTTATGTCCTGCACACATTGCTCAACTTTAGTAAGATGGTTTTTCTCATCAGGTTTTGTTGAGACGTATAGCTGTGTGTCGTCAGCATAACAATGAAAACTAATACCATGCTTACGGATTATGTTGCCCAGAGGAAGCATGTAAAGGGAAAAAAGCAGTGGGCCTAAAACTGAACCCTGCGGAACGCCAAACTCCACTAGAGAACATGCAGAATAATCACCATTTAAGTCTACATACTGTTAACGATCAGTCAAATAGGATCTGAGCCAGGAGAGGGCTGTACCCTTAATTCCTACTACATTTTCTAATCTGTGAAGAAGAATAGCATGATCAATGGTGTCAAAAGCTGCACTGAGGTCGAGTAATACAAGCATAGTTACACAACCCTGATCAGAGGCCAATAGGAGGTCATTTACTACTTTAACGAGTGCTGTTTCTGTGCTGTGATGAGGCCTAAATCCTGACTGATACAGTTCATGTATGCCATTTCTATGTAGATATGAGCATAGCTGCTCCGCTACTATCTTTTCCAGAATCTTAGAGATAAAGGGGGGGTTTGATATTGGCCTGTAATTGGACAGCTGACAGGGGTCGAGGTCAGGTTTCTTAATTATTGGTTTGATAACTGCTAATTTAAAAGATTTTGGAACATAACCTATGCTGAGTCATGAATTAATTATTCTCAACAGCGGTTCTGTTATTACTGGTACTATCTGTTTAAGAAAATGTGTCGGTATAGGATCTAATATACAGGTTGATGAATTTGCAGAAGAGATGAGTGAAATTAGTTCATTCTCTTCAAGGGGAGTAAAGTATTCTAGGTTCGAATGTGACATGGCTAGGTTAACATCTGCATCAGTTACATTGTTCGGTTTCAAATCCTCAATTTTATGCCTGATATTTACCATTTTTGTCATACACACTCAATCTGCGCCCGGCACTAGGACCCGGAAGTAAGACGGGGCGCAAAACCAGGAAGTATAAAAGAGGAAAACAAACGATGGCTTACCGCTCAGTCATTGAGTTCGGCCCATGTCAGCTCCAGTTGTCGTTTCAGCAAACCGTGAGTACTCACATGTTGGTTCCGTTGTCTTTTGCTATTGTTTGTGTATTTTTAGGACGCGGGTTAAATTTGTGTTTTTCCCTTGCTCCGTTTTTGTGAGAGTCCTTAAACTAAATCGCGTGGTTATTCTGCCTGCTCGCTTCTTTCCGCGTTTGGGTTTATCCTCCACGCTACATTGGGCTAACCGCTAAAGCTACGTCTTCTGGTCACCTCAGGTTAGTCCATCTTGACAGAATGACTGAGCCCTCCGCGGTAAAGCCAGCGGATTATGCGAGTCTCTGCGACGTTGTAGATCAGCATGCTGCGCTAATCAATCAGCTAACCGGGGATCTCGCTTCTCTCCGCCGCGAGGTCGCTGAGCTCCGGCGGGAGAATACGGATCTCCGCGCAGCTGTTGATGGCGTCACTGCTCGATCGCACGCTGCGGAGGCCGCGGCGCCGCATCCCCCCCCCCCCTCCTTCTGATGTTTTTCTTTCTCTACCAGAGAAGTGGAACAGCACGGACGGGAAGTGCAGCGTATTTCTGACAGCTCTCGATCTGGTGTTTGAGTTTAACTCCACCGATCGCCTTCGCATTGCTCTTCTCGTCTCGTTGCTAAAAGGGCAGGCAGCAGAGTGGGCCACGGCAGTTCTACAGGCAGATACAGACACCGCCCACTCTTACAATGAGTTCACCCACCAACTCAAACTCACCTTTGAACATCCAGCGGGCAAGGTGGAGACCGACACCAGACTTTATCACCTGAGGCAGGGAGGATTGCCCGTGAGCCGCTATACGGCCGAGTTTCGCACTCTCGCCATTCAAACAACGTGGGGCAATGCAGCGCTCCGGACATCCTACTACGAGGGACTGGCTTCTCGAATTAAGGACGAACTAGCCGGGCGAGAGCTTCCTGCGACCCTAGAGGGCCTGATCCAACTCGCTCTCCGGATCGACCAGCGCCTTCTCTCTCGCCCGAGACCAGCCTCTCGCACCCTCCCACCTGCACCCACCTTCGCCGTCACCACTTCACGACCCGCACCCGCCTTCACCGTCACCACTCCACGTCCTGCAGACCACGCCACCTACGCCACCCCGGGATATGTCGGTTCTCCACCTCCTGCCGTGGTTGACACCGGAGCCGGGGAACCCATGCAACTAGGACGCGCCTCCTTGACCGCTGCAGAACGGGAGAGACGCTTCCGTGAAGGGCTCTGTGCCTATTGCGGGTCAGCTACACATCACAGGGCAACCTGTCCTCTCAGACCGGGAAACGCCCAGGCCCGGTGAGAGGAGAGAGATACTCGCCGGGTCACCTTCGTCTCTCCGCCATCACCACCAACTCCTCCCGTCTCACGGTTCAGGTACACCTCCAGGTTGGCCACAAACGGGTCCGAAGTGCTTCATTCATCGACTCCGGGGCAGCAGGTAACTTCATTGACTCCGCATATGCCAAAACCCTGGGGGTAAAACTCGAGGCGTTATCCCAGCCCGTTCGCATCACCTCTGTCGACGGTCGCCCCCTCTCCACCAGCCCAATCAGCACCCGAACCGAACCCATCACCGTCTCCATCAACCAACACCATGAACAGCTAAAATTCTTCGTCACCTCCATCTCGTCACCACCCATCATCCTTGGTCATCCCTGGCTGCTCCAGCATGACCCCCTAATCTCCTGGACCCAGAACCGGATCCTTCAGTGGGGCGCGACCTGCAACGAACTATGCCTACGGGCAGCGGCTGGGACATGCTCTAGGGAGTCCGAGGCCCCCGACATCGACACCAACTCCATCCCCGAGCCGTATCGAGACCTATCGGAGGTTTTCTGCAGGCGACAAGCCACCCATCTTCCTCCTCATCGCCCATATGACCTCACCATAGACCTCCAACCCGGTACGATCCCCCCCCGCGGCCATCTCTACTCACTCACACCCACCGAGACCCAGGTGATGGAGGAATATGTAAACAACGCCCTGCGCCAAGGCACCATCAGGCCCTCCTCCTCACCTGCCGCCGCGGGATTCTTCTTCGTGAAGAAGAGAGGCGGTGAACTTCGCCCTTGTGTCGACTATCGGGGGCTCAACAATCTCACCATCAAAAACCGACATCCTCTGCCTCTTACCAACTCAGCCCTGGACGCCCTCTCTGGCGCTACCGTCTTTACGAAGTTGGACCTCCGGAGCGCCTACAACTTGGTGCGCATCAGAGAGGGCGATGAGTGGAAGACGGCGTTCATCACCCCCACCGGACATTATGAAACCCTCGTCATCCCATTCGGACTGTGCAATGCCCCCGCCGCATTCCAACACTTTATCAATGACGTCCTTAGGGACATGCTCGGTCGGTGGACATTCGCTTACCTGGACGATATTCTAATTTATTCACGCACCATGGAAGAACACACCCAGCACGTCAGGGCGGTTCTAAAGAGATTACTCGCCCACCAACTGTACTGTAAGTTGGAAAAGTGCGCTTTTCACGAGCGCTCCACCACGTTCCTGGGTTTTGTCATCTCGCCCCAGGGTGTGGCAATGGACCCGCAGAAGCTAGAGGTTGTGCATCATTGGCCCCTACCCAAGACCCTCAAACAGCTTCAACGGTTTCTCGGGTTTGCGAACCTCTATCGTCGCTTTATCCGGGACTACAGTACAGTTGCCGCCCCCCTAACCGCTCTGACCCGTCCCTCCTCTCTCCCTTTTCACCTCAACCCGTCAGCTGTCTCCGCTTTCCGATCACTTTGTCACCGCTTCACCACTGTACCGATTCTCCACCACCCAGATGCCAATAAACCATTCGTTGTAGAGGTGGATGCTTCAGATGTGGGCACTGGAGCTATCCTCTCACAGCAAGGTCCAGACCAAAAACTACATCCATGTGGTTTTTTCTCCAGAAAATTTGACTCCTCTCAGCAGCGATACGGGGTAGGGGACCGCGAACTGCTGGCCATAAAGTGGGCTCTGGAGGAGTGGCGTCACTGGCTCCAGGGCGTCAGTGAGCCATTCATAGTCTGGACGGACCATCAAAATTTAATCACCATCAGAACCATCAAACAGTTGACCCACGACAGGCGCGGTGGGCATTATTCTTTGAGAACTACAACTTTCACCTCTCATCCAAGAACACCAAAGCGGACGCTCTCTCCCGACAACTAGAGGTGGACCTCCCCCGGGCGGACCCCGCGCCTGTCCTCCCCTCTTCCAAGATCATCGCCCCCCTGCAACTGGACCTGGAAACGAGAGTGCGCCAGGCACGAGGTACAGAGACCGAACCGGCAGGTGTGCCACCTGGACGACTCTTCGTGCCCGAAGGGATGAGACCAGAGGTTCTCCACTGGGGACACTCCTCCCCAATTTCAGGCCATCCAGGGACCCGACGGTCCCTGCAATTCATCCAGCGAGACTTCTGGTGGCCGTCCATGACGAGGGACGTCCAAGAGTTCGTTCAGGCATGCCCAGTGTGCGCCAGGGCAAAGAACACCAATCAACCCTCTCCAGGAGAACTGCAACCACTTCCAGTCCCTCGACGGCCCTGGACGCACATTGCCGTTGACTTCATCACGGGCCTGCCGGCCTCCAAAGGAAAAGACACCATCCTCACGATCGTGGATCGGTTCTCTAAGACCGTGCACCTGGTGGCTCTCGCCGGACTCTCGTCAGCAAAGGAAACAGCAGAGCTGATTTTAGAGCACGTAGTCCGTCTGCATGGGTTCCCCAAGGATATCGCCTCGGACAGAGGACCCCAGTTCACAGCCCGGTTCTGGAAGGCCTTCTGCCGTCTGATCGACTCCACCTGCAGTCTGTCCTCCGGATACCACCCACAGACTAACGGTCAGACGGAGCGGACCAACCAACAACTGGAGCGCTACCTGAGATGTTTTGTAGCGGACAGCCAGTGCTCCTGGGCACGCTACCTCATCTGGGCAGAACTATCACACAACCTCCACATCTCCTCTGCCACCAACCTAAGCCCATTTGAGGTATGCCACGGTTTCCAACCCTCCGTGTTCAACCACCCAGAGCCGGAGGTTGATGTACCGTCAGCCCAACAGTTGGTCCGCAGATGTCGGCGGCTCTGGATTACGACCAACCGGGCCATCCAACGTGCCAATGCCTGCTACACCCAATAAAACATCGCCGCCGACATCCTCCGGGACGACTATACCACGTAGGTGACAAGGTATGGCTGTCCACAAAAAACCTCCACCTCCACACCGAGTCAAAGAAGCTTTCCCCCAGATTCATCGGACCATACCACATCACCCACAGAATTAACCCTGTCACCTACCGGCTCCAGCTGCCTGCGGCACTCCGGATTCACCCAGTATTTCACCTATCACAGTTCAAGCCGTTCATCACCTCACCCATGATTCCACCCACCCCCCCAGCTCCTCCTCCCCGGATCATCGACGGCGGTCCCGCCTACACCGTGCGCCGAATCCTTGACTCGCGCCCTCGGGGCAAAGGTACGCAATACCTGGTGGACTGGGAGGGCTAT
Organism: Channallabes apus; assembly: GCA_030522415.1. Lineage (NCBI taxonomy): Eukaryota > Metazoa > Chordata > Actinopteri > Siluriformes > Clariidae > Channallabes > Channallabes apus. The sequence goes on along the minus strand of CM060131.1, from coordinate 7,001,047 downwards.
GGACCCGAGGAGCGATCTTGGATCCCGGCCCGGTTCATTCTCGACCCTCAGCTAATTCGGGACTACCGTCAGAGGGTATCCTCCACTCCAGGACCGTCAGGAGCCAGTCCTGGACAGGGGGGTACTGTCATACACACTCAATCTGCGTAAACATGGCTTACCGCTCAGTCATTGAGTTCGGCCCATGTCAGCTCCAGTTGTCGTTTCAGCAAACCGTGAGTACTCACATGTTGGTTCCGTTGTCTTTTGCTATTGTGTGTGTATTTTTAGGACGCGGGTTAAATTTGTGTTTTTCCCTTGCTCCATTTTTGTGAGAGTCCTTAAACTAAATCGCGTGGTTATTCTGCGTGCTCGCTTCTTTCCGCGTTTGGGTTTATCCTCCACGCTACATTGGGCTAACCGCTAAAGCTACGTCTTCTGGTCACCTCAGGTTAGTCCATCTTGACAATTTTATTATTAAAAAAATTCATGAAGTCCTCACTATTGCATGATGTTGTTCTGGAGATTTCTGTAGTGGTCTTATTTCTGGTTAATTTGGCTACGGTATTAAATAAAAATCTAGCATTATTTTTATTTTCTTCTATAAGAGTGGAGAGATACGTTGATCTAGCTACACTAAGAGCTTTCCTATAGTTCAGGATGCTCTCTTTCCATGCTATTTGAAATACTAACAATTTAGTTTGATGCCATTTACGCTTTAATTTCCGAGCGGTCTGTTTTAAAGTGCGCGTGTGATCGTTATACCAGGGAGCGAGTTTCTTATCTCTAATAATTTTTCTTTTAGCTGAAGCTACATTATCTAAGGTACAACGAAATGTCGACTCTAAATATTCAGTCGCCTGCTCAAGTTCTGTGGGGTCAGACGGTGACCTAATCGAAGTTGGTAACTCTGGAAGATTACTGATAAAACTCTGTGTGGTAGTTGATGTGAATGTACGTTTAATACGGTAGCGCGGTGCTGTGCGTACATTATCACTGAGACACACTTGAATGGAGACAAGATAGTAATCTGAGATAATTTCAGACAGTGGAATTGTGAATACATTTCTTATACTTAATCCGAAAAATATTATTAAGTCTAAAGTGTGACTTGCTTTATGAGTGGGTCCTACTACACACTGATTTATGCCTACGGAGTCCAGTATGGACATAAATGCTGTTCTCACAGGGTCTTCTGTATTCTCAAAATGAATGTTAAAATCTCCGGCAATTAACGCTTTGTCTACAGAAACGACTAGGTTTGAGATGAAATCTGCAAATTCACTAAGAAATTGAGAACACGGCCCTGGAGGTCTGTAAATTATAATTAGTGGAATCGACTGAGCTGACTTAATATACTTAAATACACTTATGTTACTATAAAGAATTTCAAATGAGTTAAATTTGTGTCCGTGTTTTTGTACGATAGACAGATTATCATTGTAAATAACTGCGACGCCTCCTCCTCTACCAGTTAACCGAGGCTGGTGTATGTAGCTTTATCCAGGAGGACTAGCTTCATTTAGAGCTACATACTCGTCCTGTTTAACCCATGTTTCAGTTAAACAGAGTATATCAAACGCCTGATCTGTGATAATTTCATTAACAATAACCGCTTTTGATGCGAGAGATCTAATATTTAACAGTCCTAGCTTCAGATCAGAGGTGCCGGCTGCGCATTCAGTGTGATCGGAGTTTGTGGTCTTTATGTTAATTAGATTATTAAAACAGACTTTCTGAGTCTTTCTACATTTTTGCTTAGCTCGGGGAACAGACACAGTCCCAATAAGGTGAACCCTGAGTGACGACTCTATGCAGCTAGCAGATGGTTGGTTTAGCCTGTCTGTCTGCTCCCTGGCCTGGGCTCTGGATTGTCACTGATTAACTAGACGTCTACTGAGACTATGAGCTGTACTACAGGAAATGAGAGCAGCACCTTCCCAAGTGGGATGGACACCGTCCCGCCCTATCAGGCCAGCTTTGTCCTCAAAGGTCTTCCAATTGTCTATTTAGCCCACATTGTTTTCGGAGCACCACCTGGACATCCAGCGGTTCAGCGACCATAACCTGCTGTAAGCTATGTCGCCACGTCTCATTGGGATGGGACCAGAGCATATTACTTAATCGGACATCGCCTTCGCTAATTTAAACACCTCTGTAAAGTTACACTTACTAACCTCTGACTGATGAAGGAGTATATCATTAGCTCCAGCATGTACCACTATCTTAGAGAACCTGTGCTGTCCTAGAGCCCTAAGATTAACTGCTATGTCCGGTGCTCTGGCTCCCGGGATACACCTAACCACTGCCGCTGGCGCCCCTAAAGGTCTAGCTAATTTCACGTGCCTCAGTATAGAGTCACCTATAACCAGAGCTCTTTCAGGTTTCGAAACTTTCGCGGCAACGATACGAAAACAGGAAGCTACGCCACCACATGTGACAATCATCATTTCAGTACCCGGATCCATCTCCTATGCAGCCATGATGTTGTCATTGATGCAGAAGGTGGTCTGGCATTATCTTGTTGAAAAATGCAGGGTCTTCCCTGAAAGAGATGACTAGATGTTGTTCTAGAACCTGAATATATTTTTCTGCATTGATGGTGCCTTACCAGACATGCAAGCTGCCCATGCCACACGCACTCATGCAACCCCAAACCATCAGAGATGCAGGCTTCTGAACTGAGCGTTGATAACAACTTGGGTTGTCCTTGTCCTATTTGGTCCGGATGACATGGCGTACCACATTTCCAACAAGAACTTCGAATCGTGACTCGTCTGACCACAGAATAGTCTTCCATTTTGCCACACTCCATTTTAAATGATCCCTGGCCCAATGAAAATGCCTGTGCTTGTGGATCTTGCTTAGAAATGGCTTCTTCTTTGCACTGTAGAGTTTCAGCTGGCAACGGCGGATGGCACGGTGGATTGTGTTCACTGACAAGGGTTTCTGGAAGTATTCCTGAGCCCATTCTGTGATTTCCTTTACAGTACCATTCCTGTTTGTGGTGCAGTGTCGTTTAAGGGCCCGAAGATCACGAGCATCCAGTATGGTTTTACGCCCTTGACCATTATGCACAGAGATTGTTCCAGATTCTCTGAATCTTCGGATGATATTATGCACAGTTGATAATGATAACTGCAAAGTCTTTGCAATTTTTCGCTGGGTAACACCTTTCTGATATTGCTCCACTATCTTTCTGCGCAACATTGTGGGAATTGGTGATCCTCTACCCATCTTGGCTTCTGAGAGACACTGCCACTCTGAGAAGCTCTTTTTATACCCAATCATGTTGCCAATTAACCTAATTACTGTTAATTGGTCTTCCAGCTCTTCGTTATGCTCAAATTTACTTTTTCCAGCCTCTTATTGCTACTTGTCCCAACTTTTTTGGGATTTGTTGACACCGTGTAATTTGGAATCAACATATTTTTCCTTTAAAATTATACATTTTCTCAGATTAAACTTTTGATCTGTCATCTATGTTATATTCTGAATAAAATATTGACATTTGCCATCTCCACATCATTGCATTCAGTTTTTATTCACAATTTGTTTAGTGTCCCAACTTTTTTGGAATCCGGTTTGTACCTTATTCTATTCATTAGTAAAGCATTAAGCTTATTACTGTGGTGGAAATTCTGAAAACAATATAAAGACAAGTAAATCATACACTGGGTAAGAGCAAAGTAACAAAGGTTTTATTTCAAACTTCTGCAGAAGGACCAGTCTCATACAGCAAACAGTTGCAGCATAGAGAAAGGGTGATCTCTTTCTCTAGCTGACCTATTTTATACACAAACATCTCTTAACATAATCAATGCCCCGTACGTGAAGTTCCTACATTCAAACTCATGACTCTTTATCTGCCCCAGACCAGATGTCTATACCTTATCATTTATTCAGGGACAACTACAATCAGGTTGTTTCTATTCTGTTCTCGGCCTTGTGTCTCTAAGCTTCGACAAACAAGTTCAAACTTCTAACGTCTACGTTTCACACTTACTACAAGGATCAAATAGAATTAATACATAATTAAAATATGATTTTTCCATTACAATTTCCCCCTTTTGTCATTCTATGACAACCTAAATATTTTAATTCTACAATTCAAAACAATACTAATAAGCTATGCATTAGGTAAATTTCATCAGATATTGTCTCTCCAACCTGGGTTTTTAACATCATCACTAGCACTCTAATGCAAACAGAGGACACTACAGCTGTTTTTATTGGGATAGACCCCGACACAAAAGCATTTTTGAAAAATTCTGCAATCTACTTAAATATACATGCTTTATATTTCTCTAAAGATTTACATTATGTCTTCTTCCATATCATGATCTAAAATCTCAAACTGATCGTCACCGGAATTTTGAACTCTGTCAGAAGGCGGGTCGTCCCAGTCTCCTTCTCCTTGTCTCCTTCCATTTTATGTTGTCAGTCTGTCTTAACATTTGATATTTTACTTTGTTCAGAACTAGTCCCTGTATACATCTGCAAATACAGGGTGTTATACAGAGGCCTAACAAGATTATAATCCCAATTGATAAAACACTATAAACCAGCCAATAACCCCAGCCTCCCCACAATTGCGTTAACCACGAGATCCAAGACTCTACTTGGGGAGGTGGTTGCAAAGCCTTCTTCATGTGGTTTATGATGTTGCTGATATTCTGATGATTGTCATGTACATAAAAACAAAAAGAGGTGTTTAGAACTTTACACACTCCACCTCTCTCTGCCAGTAAAATATCCAGAGCCATTCTATTTTGAATCGTGATCTCTCTAACCTGCTTAAGTTCATCATTTACTAACTGCAAGGCATTTACGGTGTCATTTTTTAGTATCAGTAACATGTATGCTAAACCATTTACCTTGTTTAGGGCTACAGCTGTTCCTCCGCCGAGGAAAAGTGACCAGCCTACATTTACTGCTGGGCTAGTCCACGGGTTTCCTAAAGTGTAACCATGAAATTTAATAGGGACATCTCTTTTTCTTCTATTTTCTGACATCCGTGGTCCCCACGGATTTTCTGTGTGTACTGACACACTAGGGTTACATATGCAGGATAACATGAGCCTGTCCAATTGAAATACCTAGGTAAGGTTACATATGCGTTTGACCCACAATACTGTGTTTGTTGACGATAGTTCTATAAATGGACAACTACCATCATTTGGAAAATAATTACCATCTATACTACATTTAGGTGACCTACCTTTTGAACGATTGGTTATACGAACGTACAGTGGTTACAAAATTGGAATGGCGATCTCGCCGCGTATACCGCCGTTTAAAGGCAACAGCGGCCAAAATAAATCAGTTGCATTTCAAAGTCATTCGTAAAATGGCCGCCAGGTGGCGCAAAGTGACATTTTCATTCATCGCAGTAAATACAACAGTGATGGTAATTTCCACAACAAACATGACAAATCTGAACCAGAGCTATTAATGTGTACTGTACAATAATGAGTAAAAAGAAAAATTATAGTAGATTTATTAACTGAAATAAATGACCATATTTTTCAAGAGAATTTTCAAGCCCCACTCATCAAACAAAATTATAACGAAATCGGCCAAGTTTACTATTTATTTAAATATAAATTTATAAACCAATAAGATCAAATAACACCAAGTTATTATTATAACAGGCTTACTTCGTTACTTATCCAGCGCTTGCTTTATTAACCTTGCCTTATTTAACGTTACTTGGGTGCATTGTCTTTAAGTGCCCGCTTGGTGTAGCGGTTAGAGCCCACGGTCAGTGTTATATAAAGCGCCGGTTCGAATCCCGAGGGATGATGTTTTAAATTTTTTTATTTTAATTATAGCAAAATTAAAATAAAAAAAATTTGTTGCATTTTGATTTTGCTTCAGTATACTATAGAAAAAACAGCAAACTCGCACGCAACCAGTTTGTATTCTTTAAATTTAGGGGAGTGACGGCTCGGTCTGCTGCTGCTGCGTGTGTGTGTGTGTGTGTCATTATACTGATGAAAAGTGGTGGCCATTTTGATTTACGACAGCTGTTTACGGCAGTGTAGTCCAGTGCGGGAGATGCATTGTGGGTAATGAGGTCCGGTGTTACATCTGTTACATTTTTGATAACAATAATTTTTTTTCAGCCTGTCACGGCGTGTGCCCAATTCATCTTTTTTCATCCTTGGCTGGCAAGCTCTCCGGTTTGCACCCCGCGCTATAAAATACTCGGGGTTTGTTGGTTTACAGGGGATTTTTACTACCCGGTGTGATTGCGATGCCCGCGCAACAACGCGGAAGTGCGGCATTTCTAAACAAGATCAAATGACACCAAGTTTAAAACAGATAAAATACACGTGCAAATAGTATAATTGTATAACAGGCTTACTTCGTTACTTATTTAACGCTTGCTTTCAAAGAAGTCGAGTGGCTTATTAACATCACGGAGGTGTGTTGTCTCTTAGTGCCTGGTTGGCGTAGCGGCTAGAGCGCTCGGTCAGGGATTTACAAAGTGTCGGTTCGAATCCTGGATGATGCTTTTTTTAAAAAATTGTTCTATTTTAATTTTGCTCAGCAAACAAACAGCAAACAAAAAAAATTATTATTCAGAGCACGATATACTTACTAATTTGTAACATTAAAAGGCATCCGAATTTAAATATATAAATTACTAGAAACAAATTGAGCACACTATCAGAATAAAAAATATAACAAATCAAATGTTTTTTACACATACACAAGGAGGATAATGATACCGAGTTCATATTAAAATAACAAATATTGTAATATTGTTTTTGTGTTATAAAATAACAAAATAAATAATGAAATGCAGTAGGCTGTTATGGTCATCATAAACTACTAAAAGTTTACATTTGATTTGTTATATTTTTTATTCTGATAGTGTGCTCAATTTGTTTCTAGTAATTTATATATTTAAATTCGGATGCCTTTTAATGTTACAAATTTAACTCTTTGCAAAATAATAAAAATGTGTCTTGCTGTACAAGCCCTTGTGTTGTTGTTTGTGCTGCTGTTCTTTAATAATACCAATAATCAGATACAAACAGTCTGTCTAAACGAGAATTAAGCAATGCTTCTTAACTCATCATTATGTGGATATTTTTCATGTTCGTTGGATAAAGTATGTACTGTAATGATTTGGTCTACTCTGTACTGTATGTGCGTGAGAGAGAGGGGTGTCGCGGTCGTGAAACAAAGGCTCATTTCAGCTCATTCAGTTTCTCTGAATGGATAGGTGAGAACAGCTGATTCACGGTGAATAATTTGCATTTGAGTGTTGCCAAGTGAAAAGAAGACAAACATCAAGACGAACAACATACGTATAAAACTGAGACAATATTTTAAAAAGAATCGCAATCAACCTGAACAGGTAAACTGGAATAAAATCAGTAGCAGCATTAACTAAAGTAATTAGTAATTATTAGCTGCTACTGATTTTATGGACTCCTCACGGTTAAATACGTTGGTCACATGCCAGCTGTATAAGCCGGTTACGGGATTCATTACGGTTGTATATCGTGCTCTGAATAATAATTTTTTTTGTTTGCTGTTTGGGATTGCCACCTTATTGTGGTCAGGGGATTTGCGTGCCTCAGTGCTTCGATGTTTACCGAGGGCTCAAGGGAGGTGTGTCTGTGTGTGTCTGTGTGTGTGTGTGTCTGTGTGTGTGCGCCTGTCCTTTTTTCAGCGGATTTTTCCGCTACCGCAGATCAGTTTATCAACTTGTAATATATAAATTTTAGGAATATATTAACATGTGGAGACATCATTATATGTTGAATGGAACTTGTAAGCCTTTGAATGGTGTTAAAAATACTTGCAAAACAAGTATTGCAGCCATACATTGGAGGGAACTTCTGAGGTGGTCAGTGATTGATGGCACGGTCGGTCGGAGGGGGTTGTGATCACACCTATAGATCTTTTGTTCTAGGCTATCGGTCAAATATCTCTCCACTTGGAAGCAAAAACATGCAAGGGATTTCAGCATCTCGACGCACATACTAAGCTGTTTATAAAGTAGACACTGTTTTTTTTTTTTTCATTTTGTAATCTTTCCCGTGTTTACCGCGTACTGTACAATGTATATTCATTTTTTAATGAATTACTGTAAATAAACTACACATTCCGTTGATTTACCAGAAATGACTTTTCTGTTTTTTGTGTGTGCTAAACTAAACTTCAGGGTCAAAGTAATAGCGATTTTATTTGAAAAGTATTATATATTTACAATGCTGATAAGTTCAAGCTTAGATTCATATATAAACTGCTTCAAAGTCTTTCCACCCCGTGACCGCTGAAATCCGACAGACGCAGGGCTCAAGGGAGGTGTGTCTGTGTGTGTGTGTGTGTGTGTGTGTGCGCGTGTGTGTGTGTGTGTGCGCTGCAGCCTGTCATTTTCAGCGGATTTTTCCGCTACCGCAGATCAGTTTATCAACTTGGAATATATACATTTTAGGAATATATTAACATGTGCAGACATTTAAGGGTGCGCTGCCCTCTCTTGCCCCTGCGTAGAGCCCACACACACACACACACACACACACACATCTATCTATCTATCTATTATATAAATACACATTTGGAATCTGCATCTACATTTTCTGTTACAAGTATAGAATTAGGTTCAGCTGAGACTCATGATCAATGGTGTTAGGGTACTTATGTAGTGATAATTAGTTTCAGCCAAATCATTAAAACTAACAATGGACTATGACACTCTTGTTTTACACACATTGTTTTAGCGATAGTTTCACGGAAGCGAGTTCAGAACTAATCTAACCAAACCAAGAAAAAAACAAACATCCGAAGCTTCAAATAGAATGAACGAACTAATGAAATTGATATATATGTAATTGATATACTGTATATACAGACGTGTGTGTGTCATTTTAATTCAAATGAACATTTTAATGCTTTCTGATACACTTATCAACTTATCGACATACACTTATCAACACAAACTCTCCGTGCACGCACACACACAATCTCTAAAAAATTAATATTAATAACATACATATACAAATAAACAAAAATATAAACGTCTATATTGAAGTCTACGGTGAACGCAGAGTCGGCTAAGCACACGTGATGACGCGCGCGCCCTCACCTCTGTTACGGCTGCCTACAGTATTTGGCCAAAAGAATTATAATAATTGAACGATATGCCTGGTCCTGGAAAGAGACATCAACAGTCCGGCGCTGAGAAACGAAAGAACCGAAAGAAAAAAAAGCCTAAGATGAAGCCCGTGCATCAATTCCAGAAATAAAACTTTACTTTATTCTGTCGACATTAATAATGTAATAACGTAACATTAACGTAAAATAACGCAAATTTCATTTAACAGCAGGACAATAAATATATATTTTTATAAATTTATTGCATTGTTTATGTTGTTTACAGTCAAGCCATCAACATACAATAAAATGTAAACATGAGATCTAAACTAAAAACTGTGATCTCTGTGCTGGTGCTGGCAATATCATCTCTTAGTTACAAATCCTTTGTGTAATGTTCCGAAACAGGTATCAAGGTCATTCTGTGATGAATTTCTAAATCATTTTATCGATAAGATAGCCTCTGTCAGGCAGAATATTAACGTCACTTCAAATGGTCTTGATACATGTTCTTCCTTTTCTACGCCCTCATCTGTGTTTAACAAATTTGAGCCAGTGTCCCTATCTTTTCTCTCTGAATTGGTCCAGCGGTTATCCCCAACTAACTGTCCTCTGGACATTATTCCATCTAGGGTGCTGAAGCAGGTTTTTAACACAGTGGGTCCATGTCTTCTCTCTTTTATAAACAGTTGTCTCAGTTCAGGGTTTGTCCCAGATGCCTTCAAGCACGCTGTGGTCAGGCCTCTTCTTAAAAAATCCAATCTTGATCCTACAGTATTTTCTAATTTTAGACCAGTATCTCATTTACCCTTTCTATCTAAGGTCTTAGAAAAAGTTGTCTGTATCCAATTGCAGTCCTTTCTAGAAAAAAATCATGTTCTTGAGAAATTCCAATCCGGTTTTAGAACTCGTCACAGCACTGAATCCGCTCTCCTGAAGGTACAGAATGATATCCTCCTATCCCTTGATTCCAAAAAACCTGTGCTGCTCGTGATGTTGGACCTCACTGCAGCCTTTGATACTGTTGACCACTCGACTCTCCTGACACGTCTGGCACAAGAAGTTGGCCTTCAAGGTCCTGTACTACAATGGTTTAGGTCATATTTAACAAATAGGACTTTCTCAGTCATGATTGGTGATCTCTCTTCCTCCTCAGCCCCTTTGACCTCTGGTGTTCCACAGGGTTCCATTTTGGGCCCTGTTCTATTTTCCTTGTACATGCTGCCATTAGGGTCGATCATTTCAAAGCACAATGTTTCTTTTCATCTATATGCAGATGATTTACAAATCTACCTGCCAATTGTGCCAAATTCTTCTGAAGCACTTAAATCAATTCACAGTTGTCTGTATGACATCAAACTCTGGCTGTCACAAAACTATCTCTGTGTGAATGAGCGTAAAACAGAGTGTATTATGTTTGGGTCCCCAAACGTTTCTGGTTTTATCACTGCTGGTCTCGATTTTCCAGTTCCTAATTTGAGCCATGCAGTCAAAAATTTGGGGGTGACTTTAGACAGCAGTTTAAACTTTCAGACTCACATTGACTCGGTTGTCAGGGCAGGATTTTTTCATCTTCGCCTCCTTGCAAAGGTCAAACCCTTTTTGAACCAGAGCGACCTGGAGAAAGCCATTCATGCTTTTATTAGTTCGCGGCTAGACTATTGCAACGCACTTTATGTGGGAATCACTCAAGCTCGGTTACATCGTCTGCAACTTGTGCAGAATGCTGCGGCTCGTATGCTGACCAATAACCGAAAGAATGATCACATCACACCAATTTTGTATTCCCTTCACTGGCTTCCGGTACAGTTCCGGATTCAGTTTAAACTTTTGATGTTTGTTTTTAATGCGATTAATGGTCTGGCACCGTCCTACTTGTGTGAGACAATAAGCTCCTATCACCAAGGTAGAGCCTTACGTTCTGCAAACCAAAACCTGCTAGTGGTCCCTCGGTCAAGATACAAGCAATGGGGTGATCGCTCCTTTGCAGTCGCTGGCCCTAAACTCTGGAACACCATTCCACCAGAGTTACGCAAAATTAAGGACCTTCCTTTGTTTAAAGCACAACTAAAGACCCACTTATTTAGAATGGCTTTTAATATTTTATAATTTTATGCTTTTTATAATTTAGTTTTATTTATTTTTTTATTATTATTGTTATACTATAACTTCCATTTATAATGTTCATTTATTTATTTATAACTATAAATTTTTTTTTTATTGCGATTTTATTGTTATTTTTTAGTGCTGTGAAGCACTTTGGTTCAACTTTGGTTGCTGTAAAGTGCTATATAAATAAATGTTGATTGATTGATTGATTGATCTTTGTTCTGCTGTCTCCGGCTCCCTCCCTGGTTCTGAATCTGCCCCTTCCTCTACCCTCACTGTCTCAGAACAGACTGACTCCTGAAGCAGAAAAAAATGCAGGAAATTATGTTTTCTAACATGCGTTAGATAGTTTTTTTTTTTTTTATCACTCTATACACAATACTTTGCTATTTTTATAGATGTTGAGCATCGTGAGCAAGCCCGAGATCATATTAACATTAATTATCACCAGCCGGCATGAATAGCAAACGAGTAACGTGAGTTGGACGCACACCAATCGATTCGACTATGGTTAATCGCTCACTCCGTAGGCTCCCTGAATAGGCGGGAAAGGGATGGAACCGCGCATTCGTCCCGGCAGGAAAAAAAAACTAAACAGATCTAACAGATGAGGACTCAGATTAATGTGCAAAAATATATAATAAAACTATATAAGTCTACATAGCCTTTATAAGACTCTACCTTAAGCGCACTTAAAACATTTTATTTAGTTTTAAAATAAAACAATTTTAAAACATCACTCGGGATTCGAACTGGCGCTTTGTAGATCACTAGTCGAGTGTTCTACCCGCTACACCAAGCGGCCACTTAGAGACAATGCACACCAGAGACGTTAATAAGCCACTCGACTTCTTTGAAAGCAAGTGTACGTCTTTGATAAGTGACGAAGTAAGCCTGTTATAATAATAACTTGGTGTTATTTGATCTTATTGGTTTAGAAATTTATATTTAAATAAAACCCTACACACTTATTTTCTAATTACACGTGATAAAATCTAAAGGCTCACTGTGTTAATATTTATTGTGCTTAAATTTGATCTTAATAAGATTTGATTTAATTTGAATTCTACATTTGTACTGTAATTATAGTACTGTGATTATGAATTCGATCAACTACAGTGTTTCACTTGATGTTATGGGCTACTACGTGTATTATTTAATGGGACGCGTCTCATTAATGAGACAGAGAATGTAAGGCATGATGCGTCAGTCTGTAGTTATATAGCGCCACTCAGTGGTAAAAGCAAGCAAATGCACAGCAAATGCACATGCCGTAATGCGGCGGCGACGTTACATACGATGCTCCGATTTTGTAACAACTGTAAGTGGTGTACTCAGACCATCCTAAGTCAGGTTCCCCATTTTCCCTTTGATCTTGCACAACACAAATGTCTCCTTTTTGCCATGGGACCATATAAGTAGAATTGTCTATATATTTCTTAACAGGCAATGGGGAGCAATAGCTCCCTGGCACATCAAAACATAGGTTATTGGAATAATTACACCCAGGGACTGCTGAGTTTGGCCTCCCTATTTGTTTGTAGTATGCAGATATCTGTAAGATGGCCATGGTGGTTATCGGTATGATACAAGACGAGTTGTCTGCATTTGCTTCTGCTGCTGTGACATTATTAAGGGGCAATGCTACCCAGTTCGAGGACATGGCATGGCATATCCAGCACGAGCCATTGTGTATATCTGTCATATTATCAGCAATGTCTAATGATAGAGCACATCCCCAATTCCCAACACATCTATTGAGATTAGCGTTATGCCTTTTTATCATGCTGTCTCTTCTCTTTATTCTAGTTAAATGCATGTGGCTTGGGTTTGTTAAATAGACTTTACCATGTCCGTTTCTCTCAGTGTTCCAGTAAAGCATATCAGGATAAGCATAACTATTATTATTCCTAAGGCCACCCAGATTACTTTGGGGTGTTGTTGGAATTGATTTCTCATTTTTATTTTTATTTTTTCTTACCGTCCAGTCAATTCAATGTCTGTAATGTGAATACTCTCAGTCACTGATATTTTTTTACCCCTTAAATCAGTCTTCTATCCTGTCATTAGTTACAATATACTCTTAACCTTAGGTTACTCTTAAAGTTCCCATATGCTACTACTTAAATTCACCTTGATACCCTACAATTTTCTCACGTGTTGGCTACAGATGTAACTGTATACTTGTTCTTGTGATGAACTTGAGTGGAGAGTTGTGATTCCGTGTTGTTCCTGTCACTCTAGTTGGTTCTTCTGACCCATGCACTTTGCGTGCAGATGAAGGTCTGTTGGGGTTTACAGGAGAGGTTACTAGCACTTCACTGTTCACCCTTGTTGACCTCTACGTGCTCTCTCTTCAGATTCTCTGGTTCTGGGACGCGCTTACAGTGGCTGGCGTGTATCCATGTTGCTCTTTCCGCTACCTTAACTGCTGTCTGCGTCACAAGGAGCACCTGGAACGGTCCCAGCCACATTCTAGCCCTCCAACTCTTTCTCCTGAAGTCTTTGACCACTACCCAGTCCCCTGGATTCAGGTTATGCAGGATTCCCTCTGCTGGTTGTGGCAAGGCCTCTTTCACTTGGGCCTGTACTTGAGATAAAACAGCAGAGAGTTTTGCACAATAACACGACATTTCATCTGCACAATGACCTGTTAGATTTCTAGCGATGGGTTTTGGTCCAATTCCAGTATTGGGTGGTCTGCCAAACAAAATCTCAAAAGGGCTTAAATTTGCTCTCCCCCTTACTCTAGTTCTCATGTACATTAGTACTATGGGAAGTGCTTTGGTCCATGATATTCCCGTTTCATCACAGCATTTTGCAAGTTTGTTCTTTAATGTGGCATTTTCTCTTTCTACTGCACCCCCACTAGCTGGGTGGTATGCACAATGTTTGTCTTAAATCTATTCCCAGACGTTCTCCTACTTGGTGGAGAGCCTGGTTTACAAAGGGCATGCCATTGTCGCTAATTATTTTTTCAGGGATTCCCCAGCGTGGGATAATCTCAGATAGCAATGCTTTTGCTACTGCACTAGCATCTTGTTTGGATGTAGGGAAAGCTTCCACCCATTTAGAAAACATATCAACTAATACCAAACAATATTTTTTTCCTTCACTTGGTGTTAGCTCTATGAAATCCATTTGTATATGTTCAAAAGGCCTTTGTGGTTGTGGGTGTGCGCTTTGACTGACCTTAATTCCTCTCCCTATGTTATTAGTCGCACAAATTACACATTTTTCACAGTATTTTTGGCAGTAATTTGTAAAGCCTCTAGTATACCAACACAGAGATATGCTATCAGCCATTCCCCCTTTTGAAACATGGTCCTTACCATGTGTCAATTTTGCATAATGAGGAAATAAAGCTTTTGGTAAACAAGGTTTGTTATTGGGGCCGTACCATACCCCATTCCTCACTTTTCCCCCAGGTTTGGCCAGTCTTGCTTTTCTGCTGGGGTAGCTTGTGTCTGCAAATCCTGTAAATCAGCTGTCGGAACAGAAAATTTAGTCATGCACATCTTAACATTGTCATTAGGTGGTCTCGATGCCGCTGTCTTTGCCGCTGCATCTGCTCTTGAGTTTCCCTGTGAAATTGGATAATTTTTCTTTGTGTGAGCTGCGCATTTACAAACAGCAATCGATTTAGGTAAAAGGATTGCCTTCAGGAGGTCAGAAATCAGGCCGTGATGCGCTATGGGCTTCCCTGATGATGTAAGAAACCCCCTGTCCTTCCACAGTGTTGCAAAATCGTGAGTTACCCAAAAAGCGAACTGACTGTCAGTATATATAGTGACTGTTTTACCCTCAGCAAGTTTACATGCCTCTGTTAAAGCAATGAGCTCTGCTGCTTGTGCAGATAGATGTTTAGGAAGTGGCTCTGATTTTAATATACCATATGCAGTTACCACGGCATACCCTACGCAATTTTGGCCTGTTTGTTTGTTCCTGAATGCTGATCCATCTACAAACACTTCCATTTCTGCATTCTGCAAAGGAATATCTTGTAAATCAGGTCTTGGGCTGCAAATTTCATTAGTTACAGCTACTCAGTCATGTGGTTCACCATCGCCTTCTGTAGGAAGAAAAGTAGCAGGATTAAACACAGTGCATCTTTTTACTGTAACAATCTCTAATAAAATTGTGTTATACCTCAACCATCGTGCTATTGACATGTGTGCCTTTTTATGTTCGAGGAGAAGTAGTGAAACTGCATGTAGAACCAATAAAGTTAAATCACTGTACCCTACTATGTCCCTAAAAGCTGTTACAGCTTTTTCAGCAGCTGCAATGGCTCTTAAACACATTGGTAACCCTGCTGCTACAGGATCTAGTTTTGCTGAAAAATAGGCCACCGGCCTGAGTTTACTCCCATGGTCTTGCAATAGCACAGATGTCATACAACCTCGCTTTTGATCCACTGTCTGCACAAAAGGTTTATTTGGATTGGGGATCCCCAAAGTAGGTGTGGTTTGTAGTGCCAATTTCAAATTAGTGAATGCCTTTTCTGCCTCTTGAGTCCAACTAAGTGCACTGTGGGCCTGTAGACCCTTCCCATGAGCTATCTCACTCAAGGGAGCCTCGAGGATTGCATAGTTAGGAATGAATGTTCTGCAATATGAACACATGCCCAAAAATGACATAAGTTGCTTTTTTTTTGGTTTTGGCATTTCTTGAATTGCTTTTACTCTGCTTGGACCTAAAGTTTTACCTTGTTCTGATATCAGATGCCCCAAGAATTTTACCTGCTGTTGTACAAACTATAATTTAGATAGACATGCCTTGTGACATAATCTCGTGAAAGTATATGATTTCCCCTTAAATGAAAATGCAAACCAGTACTGGCTGTCAGGGTGAATAGGAACGCTAAAAAATGCATTGGCCAAATCTACAACTGAAAACCACCGACTGCCCGGTGGGATTTGTGCTAGGATAGTGTATGGATTCGGGATACTTGGAGTTCTTGGTATTATTGCATCATTTATTGCTTGAAGGTCCTGCACAAATCTCCAATCTTCAGGTTCACCTGGAATTTTTGCTTTTTTCACTGGAAAGATTGGTGTTCTAACTGGTTCTAACTGTTCACATGGAATTATCACTCCAGCCTTTAATAAAGAATTAAACACGGGAGTAATGCCTTTTATCGCCTCAGTTTTCAATGGATACTGTGTCTTACAAGGCCTATAATCTGACTTCCGTGTAATTATTACTGGTTCAACATCACATACGAGTCCCACATCATGTTTTTCCTTTGCCCAAAGACTCTCTGGCACTGTTTTTAGCCTTGGGTCACTTATCTCTATCTGTGGCAAGCTCCAATTCACTCTCTCATGATTCAATGTTGACACCGGAATTATCTCTACAGCTCTCTTAGATTCTACCAACCAGTTCAGACCGACCTTGTATGTGTAATTTGTTTTGCTATAACAAGTCTCTGTGTCTCCCACACGAACCCAATCATTAATTCTGAGGTTATTCAACACCCACGTTCCCAATTCTTGCCAATCATTTTTGTTATTTTTGGATAATGACACATGAGGATGTGACCCTTCTATGGTAAATGGGTATGGCATGCCAGCTCTTACACTTACTCTAGAGAGGTCTATAGATACGGCGCATCTATATTGGTCCCAATATAGATCTTGAAACAATAGCATGTCTGTATTTTGTAGGTCTGTAAAACCATTCACTCTCATACTCATTATAAGGCTTTTCAAAATGAATGTGTGCAGTGCAGTGCAAATCATGTTCAGACATAAAACTTGTGTTAGTAGGGTTAATGCGGTCATGTGCTGCTTCCACGAGTGTCTGTGTCATGCACACTCAGCCGCGACCGGCATTGGGACCCGGAAGTAAGACGGTCGCGAACCTGAAAGCATAAAAGGAAACAAGATGGCGCCGCACATCGCTCTGTCATTGAGTTATGCCCAGGTCTTTTCGGAATCGTTCCCGTATATGTGAGTACTCACTTTCTTGGCTATCTTTTCAGACTGAGTGTGTGTTTATAGGACTAGGGTTAGATTGTGTCTTTCCTTTGCTCATTGAGTGTGAGAGTCCTTATAGCAAATCGTGTGATTATCCTGCCCGCTCGTGTTTATCCGCGTTTGGGTTTACCATTCACGCTACAGGGCTAACTGCTAAAGCTATCTGATCATGCCGGTTTGTTCGTGACAAATAGCATGATCCTCATTCTGATCATCCCGGTTAGTTCGTGATAGTCTGGTTCACTGAACTCACAATAGATTGAGCCCATATCCACTCATACACGTACATCAATGGCCTGGTGTCATATTTCACCCCCTGAATTTCTACTTCATCTTTCTCCATTACTTTTAGCCCTCCTGAGGTACTACTAATCAAACTCAATCCCAATTTGTTTATTAAATCACGCCCCGGGAGATTAATAGGACAACAACTAGAAAGCAAGAATGAAAAATTAAATTTTTCTCCTTTATTAGATTCACACTTGAGGGGTATATAAAATTTTCCTTTTACCATGACACCAGATGCCCCTACTGAGTTCAGGTACCGTCCACTCGTTTTTACTGGCTCACTTAACTGACTGGATCTTATCACAGAGTTTCTTTTCTCCTGCAACATTCAGCATATACACAGGCATTTGCTTATATGACTCTTCAGCATACTTTGCTTAAGTGCCAAGATGTTCTTGCACATTTTCTAATCTTAATATAGTTTGTGAAATAAATTCAGAAAGGTTAGTTGAAGAGGTTAGCTCTAGCGAATCTTCATTGCAAAGCATTAAAGGTTTTGACTCACCCTCTCCTTCGGGTCTGCTCCCCACGGCCCCGGCCTTTTTCTGTCAATTTCCACCCTGATCCTCACCTCTCCTAATCCATTCCTCTAATCCAATGGTTTTCACTTCCGCATGCATAACAGCCATTTGTTCTCCCACGACCACGTCCACGGCCTCCTCGTCCTCTTCCACGTCTCCTGTACTGTACATCCGCAGTTTGTCTTACCATCTGCAACACTGCCAGCTGTGCATTGTGACTCTGGTCTTCTCTCTTCTTGTTGCGCTTCTTTTTCTTGTGATACCAGCTTTTCCGCGTGTATTGCATGTTGTTCAATGAGACTAAGTTTTCCAGTGTCCCATCCAACGCATGTGTTTTTCACCACTGTTCCTCAAATGTGCTTCATACGGTGAAATTGCTGCCACAGACATGTCTGCAGGCCTCTCCAACCCGCTGTTTGCATCATGTACCTCAGTGAGACGGGTGAGATATTGTGACACGCTCTCTCCTGGTTGTTGTTTGCACATTGATATTTTAGTCATATCCATTTTTGCTGGGAACGCTTCTTTACACGCTGCTGTAAGGCACACCACAAAACTGTTAAATGCTTGGTTTTCTTCATGATCAGCCTGAGCTCGCCGTGCGAAAACATTGTCCGTTGGCCAGGAATACTTAATCTTTGCAAAGTCCGCACCTAGTTTTCTCCCCAAAAGTCGTCGCATTTCATAAGATGTCGGGCGAAACTCTGAGCAAAATCTGCTCATTTCATCACTGAATTTCTGTCCTCCCACCTCTCTCGGGTCTGGGAGCTGTCCATGTGCATTTTCAATATCCTTTATTGTCCATGGTCGGTGAACAAGCATCGCTGTGCCATCCGCCCCTGCTACTTCCATCATTGGAGCAGTGATTACTTGATGAACACTTCCTGTAACTCCTAAGAGTTCCTCTCTCTCGTCCTCGCTGTCATTAGGTGGTGGTTGTCGATCAACCTTTTCTCTTTTCAGCTGAGCCTTGGTTCGAGTATGTGACAAAATTTCAGACAGAGCCGTGCTTGCTGTGCTGGGGCCTTGGGCCTGCCGAGAAGTCTCTTGTCCATGCTGTCTTACTGGATCTGCTGAAGGGGCTATCTGTCTAAAAACTGGGGATCGCAGGGGGGCAGCCGTCCAGGTCGGGATCAGAAACAAACACACTGAAAAGAATCAATGTTTTGTGCTCGCATTTTAGGTTGTATGCGTTTTTCTCTAAGTTCTGCTTCTGCCTTCCACATATTAAATCCTACCCAATTAATGTTTATTTATTTATTTTTGTTGTTATTGTAATTATCTATCTCTTTTTGTTGCAATCTTGCCTTCAATAATTCTATCTGGAGCCGGCTAAAACTCCCTGCTTCAGGAAAGCCACACTCCCTTATCCACATTTCTACTTGGGTCACAGCCACAGGGCCATAATTTCTAAACATAAATTGGATGTTAGGTTTATCACAACCCCATGGAATCTTTTCTTTAGTTTTAGTTTTGCTGTTACCCATGATTTTTACTTGTCAATTTACCCGTGCCACTAACTCACAGTGCTCTCACAGTCCCCTTGACTGCTACCGGTGCAGCTTGCACTCTGCCGTAAAGTCCTCTTGACTTTTACCGGTGCACTTTACACTCTACCTTAATTTACCTCAACAGTCCCCTTGACTGTTTTTCCTTTTTCCCGTAAAGTCCTCTTGACTTTTACGTGTGCACCTTGCAACCCTGCACTCTGACTTGATTTACCTCCGGAGGTCCTCACACCGAGCACGTCTGCTGCGGGGCCAAGTTTTCGTAAACGAGGCGAAACCAGTACCCTATCTCTCTCTCTTTTGTCCGCCTTTGCACATTTTTGGGTACGTCACGAATCCCAGACTCGTGTGATAGATCCAAGTTTAAATCTATCCCAGCCACTGTGAGAAAACGCACTTCTTACTCAATTACAACTTACTTTGACTTTGACAATTACAACTTAAAGGAAAATAATTACCTTACCACACTATTTTAGTTCTTTTAACTCCGGTGTTGAGGTGACATGGTGAATCCCCGGTCCTCTCATGCTAGGATGTCAATTAGGCGTTCGAGATGAAGTGAAAAGCCTCCAAGGCATCAGTGCACATGCGCCTTCCCGGGATTCTCCAATGCCCTCCTCAAACACGGAGAACTGCCGACCTCGCCAAGTTGTGGTGGAAATTCTGAAAACAATATAAAGACAAGTAAATCATACACTGGGTAAGAGCAATGTAACAAAGGTTTTATTTCAAACTTCTGCAGAAGGACCAGTCTCATACAGCAAACAGTTGCAGCATAGAGAAAGGGTGATCTCTTTCTCTAGCTGACCTATTTTATACACAAACATCTCTGTTAACATAATCAACGCCCCGTACGTGAAGTTCCTACATTCAAACTCATGACTCTTTATCTGCCCCAGACCAGATGTCTATACCTTATCATTTATTCAGGGACAACTACAATCAGGTTGTTTCTATTCTGTTCTTGGCCTTGTGTCTCTAAGCTTCGACAAACAAGTTCAAACTTCTAACGTCTACGTTACACACTTACTACAAGGATCAAATAGAATTAATACATAATTAAAATATGATTTTTCCATTACATTACATAAGCCATAAGCTTTAAATTTGTTAGTTAAGCATCCATTTTGACAATCGTAAGTTGGTCTATGATGTCATTCCACTATGACATGTATTTATATGACTATCGCATGATAGAAAAGTCAGTTTAGATGCGGAAGGCTATGGAAACACAAGCTTTTGACCGTAAGCTACCCGTAAGCAGATATATACAACAAAAGTGTTGTTATATGCGTAAGATACAGCAAATAGGTTGTTGTAAAAGTCAGAAATTTGCAAGATACAGCAACTGGTGTCTGTAACCACAGTGGATTTACTCAAGACGACTGTATGAAGTGTTGATTCTTTGATGCTGACAAAATAAACTACAAGAGATAAAGAGATCATCGGACTTCTGTTGTGTGAGTGAACCTTCAAATTAAAGATACGCGTCAAAACTAGTGAAATAAAATGTCTGCATCTACAAAAGTCAAAAGCTTTTCCGTTGTTTAAGCGCGAAGGTAAGTGACTGTTGAAATTGAAAATGAAACAGGATTTGAGTGCTCTGCGCTTCACTATGTCTGACGCGAGAATGACACAGTTATAGCTGAGTCTGAGCGTGAGACGGCGCTCGAGGAAGAAGACCCAATAAGGAAGCTTCAAAAATTAATGTAAATTCGAGCAGAAAAGTGGAGTCTACTTGATATACGAAATTGTGATGATAAGGCCGAGTGCTCACAGGAAGATTATCAGTTTTTAGACTCCGTGAATCACTCATTGCAGTTCATAAATAATCACTACCACATCGGCCTTCCACTAAAAAAGGCAGTCATTCAAATGCCAAATAACCAAATTTCAGCTATGCAACGTGTATTAAACCTTAAATGAAAACTTAGCAGCCACAGCTCCTTTCACGAGGAGTACACAAACTTCATGAATGACATGCTAAAAAAGGGTCATGCAGTCAGGGTCCCTACACATCACGTAAACCTCCAAGACGGTCATGTGTGGTACATACGGCATCATGGCGCTTCCTATGGTGGCCGAACGGAGACGTGAACCAAGATTTAGTTGAGTATAAGATGGTAGTTCACTTGTTCGGTGCAAAATCATCTCCTAGTGTTGCTAACTTCGCCCTTAGAAAGACAGCGCAAGAAAACCGCAGCAAAGCACCTGCTGTGGCAGTTAAAACAGTACTTAAAAACTTTTACGTCGACGACTGCTTGAAGTCCGTTGCAACCTATGATCAAGCAGTCACCCTGTACAATGATCTCACAAGCCTCTGTGCAAGCGGAGGGTTCAACCTCACTAAGTGGGCAAGCAACGATGTACCCTACTGACTTCCATACCCGAAAGCGAAATGATCAAAGAAATGAGAGACTTAGACTGGAGTAAAGATGCACTGCCCATTGAGAGAGCTTTGGGGGTGCTGTGGTGCATTGATTCAGACATGTTCAAGTTTAAGATTGGTTTAAAAGAACGACCTGTGACAAGACAAGGAATCCTGTCAATCACTAGCTCAATATACGACCCTTTAGGCTTTCAATCACCTGTCATACTGCCGTCTAAAATTTTAATGCAGCAGTTATGTAAAGAAAAACGAGCCTGGGATGATGACATTCTCGAGCAGTTTGCAGAGGCATGGAAAACTTGGCTGCAAGAGCTGCACCAACTGTCCGAGTTCAGCATAGCAAGATGCATAAAACCAGCCGACTTCGGAGTTACAGCTACAGCACAACTCCACCACTCCTCGGATGCAAGTGAAATGGGATACGGAGTTGTCTCATACCTCAGGTTAGTAAATGCTGATGGACTTACACATTGTGCATTCATGATGGGGAACTCCCGTGTAGCACCCCTGAAACAAACCACCATTCCACTAATGGAACTGACTGCGCCAATCGTCGCTGTAAAAAATGACAAAATGTTGAAAGAACAGCTAGAATTGAAATTGCTGGACTCTATGTTTTGGACTGACAGTACAACTGTCTTGAGATACATTGGCAATAAAACACTTCATTTTAAAACCTTTGTGGCCAACAGAATCACATTATAAGAGACTCAAGAAAGTCACAGCAATGGAGGTATGTCAATACCTCAAAAAACCCAGCTGATTCTGCATCCAGGGGGGCATCCTGTGAAAAGTTTATGAAAAATGTTAACTGGATCCATGGTCCCTCCTTTCTCAAAGAAGCAGAGTGCAAATGGCCTGAGAACATTTATGACATGTCGATGAAAGAAAAAGACAGTAAAAATAAGCTCTCAGCTTCAGCGAATATTGTGAGCATTACAGAAAGCACAGACGCAGTGAGTAAATTGATTAACTATCACTCTGATTGGCACGTTAAAAAGATCCGTTGCCTGGATCCTTCGCATCAGAGACATGCTCAAACAATAAACAGAAAGGGTCAAAACACAAGTAGATAACCCAAAGACAGAAAATCACAAGTCTCTAACAGTTCAAGACCTAACAAGAGCAGAAAACGAAATCATTAAATTTACTCAAAGACAAAATTTTAAGGAAGAAATTCTCACGTTGCAAAAGGGTAAAGCAGCAGCAGAATTCAAACAGGGAATTCCCACACAGCAAAAACAAAAGGCATCTGTAAAAAGAAACAGTTGCTTGTCCAAACTGGACCCAGTACTACAGGATGGATTGCTGAGAGTCGGAGGACGTCTCGGCAAGTCCGCAATGCCAGACCACGTTAAACATGCAGTCATTGTACCTAAAGACTCACATATTGTAACATTAATATTAAGAGAAGTTCATGACAAGATTGGACACAGTGGCAGAAATTACATGCTTTCAGAATTGCGGCAGAAATACTGGATTCCGACTGCTAACTCACTTGTCTGCTAACAGACAGTTTCTCTCCAGGTGTGTGATATGCAGAAAGTCTAGAGCTAAAACATGTGAGCAAAAAATGTCAGAACTGCCAAGTGATGGAATAACACCAGATCATCCACCCTTTACTAACGTGGGAGTAAACTATTTTGGACCCTTCGAGGTCAAACGTGGCAGAAGTAACGTTAAAAGATATGGCGTACTTTTCACTTGTCTGACAACAAGAGCTGTGCACATTGAAATCGTTTACTCGCTTGACACAGACTCTTGTGTGAACGCCATGCAACGCTTTATAAGCAGGAGAGGTCAGGTGTCAGTTATGAGAAGTGACAATGAAACAAACTTAATAGGCGCTGAGACTGAACTGCGCGAGGCTATTCAGCAATGGAATCAGTTACGAATTGAAAGCTTCCTCACTCACAGGAACATACAGTGGATATTCAATCCACCTTCTGGATCTCACTTTGGTGGAATATGGGAAAGACAGATCAGGGGTGCGTTTCCCGTACAACTATGTAGTTCTTTGCTTAACCACCATAGTACGATGCAACGTTGAAGAAACTAACTAACTAGTCACAAGTGTTTCCCAAAACCATAGTATTTGTGTCGCACTTCCATGGTTAGAACTATGTTGGTTTAAATTGTCGTTCTTCTTCTTCTTCTTCTTCTTCAATACAATGGCGAAGTAGTTGCTTAGGCACATATCGCCCCCTACTGTATAGTGTGTTTATTTTTTTTCTCTCTCTCTCTTCGGCTCGCATTCAATCCGCGTTCGCAGTGATGTAACGTAGAAGTGGTGTAGTAATGTCACAAACGCAACATTTTTCATTTTTCAATATTTCATTTGAACTAATTTTTTTTTTTTGGTATTGATACATCAGTACAATTAAAATAAAAAGAAATTATGGGTTTTGAAAATGCTGGGATTGTGTTGTGAACACCTGTTACCTATTTTGCTCAATATTATTTCCTATATAAGTCCCTTTACATACAGCCATGGTTTAATGAGAGTTGACGTGAAAAAATGACACGAAAACCACAATTTACTAAAATAAAAAGAGCTTGCAGTTACAAATTCGGACAAAAAAAATTGGAATGAAATCGCACAAAAAAAATCTCTTCTGGGAATGGATATGAGAGAAGCCCAGAGGAAATCAGAAACAAGTGGAGGGACTTTGCAAGTGTAACCAACTTGTGGCTCAGCGGTAGCTGTTCCGCTTACCATGCGGACGGCCCGGGTTCGATTCCCAGCCAGTGCTCAAACCCCAGTTTGTTGATTTATTTGGGTACATTCATTGAGTAATATTTTAAATAGGCTTACATATATTGAGTAATATTTTAAATAGGCTTACACTATGGTAGTATATAAATTTTACAATTTCTTAGTGCTTAACACTTTGTGCACTGTATACAGATGTCGCCCTTAAAAACGCACGTTTCGAGAAAAGGGATCCCGTGACTTGGTGCGACTTTCCGCGGCTGCGTGCGGGAAGCTGTGAACATGCCCTTCATTACCTGTAGGGGGCAGTCGTGTTTCAGTCTGAAGTATTGTGTGTCTACTGAAGCCGAAAATGTGTGCAAATTAAACCTCGCATGCGTGTTTGGAGACGCTGTGCCCGCGCTGTGGACCAGTCGGTTGGGAATCATCATGGAGGTACAACACGGCGTGGCTGGAGCTGGAGTTTGTCGTGTTCGAGGTGAGTTTAGCTTTCTTTTTTGGATGTGATTCTCGCTTTCATGACTCCCAATTAATGTTCATCTTAATCTCAGGACGTACAATTAGCAATATTTCAGTTTTTAATGGTGTGGAGATTCACAAAACACCGTTTTCGTGTAAAAACCTGAACCTACGGAGCCCCCCAGGGGTCCCGTGGTAAATAAATAAAATAATAACGAACTGAGCACGCGGATTAATAAACCGAGATGTGTGTTTCTTACCCCCACACCTCGTGAAAACGGCGTGTTCAGACAAAGGCTCGCCAGTGAGATGCCATTTCTGAACAAACTGAGTCGTGTGTGTTAAAGCATTAAATGGTAAAAGAGCACTAGCAATAAACTTTTTTTTTCTGAAGCCGAACTATATTAATGAGTTACGAGTAAAGAACCTGTGCATATGTTCATACAGTATTGACAGCAGCTCTAATTTGTCTAAATCGCATTGCAGACAATAAAAAGAAGTAGAGTCATCCTGTGACCTTGCATGCTTAATCTTTCCACACATGATTCTTGCTTCTCACTTTTTCCTTAATCCCTCACTGATCTATCTTGTATTTTTCTAACGGTGTCCGAAACTTTGTGTTAGTAACACTGCTTGACATGCTTGATGCCTTCCTCTTTTGTAATTTGCTTTGGATAAAGGCAAACTTACAAAAGATGAAGAAATGCCTCAATGTAGTTGTACGAATAAAAGATTATGTAATGATACAATGTAAATATTTTCACAGAAACAAAGCGTAAAGATGAGACATGAATCTGAAGAGGATCTCTTTGATGATTTCCTGGTAAAGCATTGTTTTCTTATTAATTATACAATTTATTAATACCTTGAATATAGTGTTTGTTGCAATGGACAGAAGCATATAAATGCAAATGAATATATAAATCTGAGTAATTATTGAACGAATTTTCATGTTTGGACTAACCCTTTAAATACAAACTCAGCATTCATCATAGGATTTCCTGACACTGTAAAGGTGCAGAGTAATCTATGGAGTGTAGCCATCTCATGCCATGTTTTACAATGTTTTATTGATGCAAGATTATTGCTAAAGCAATTTAACCCAAGTTTAACAATCTGAAGTATATGGTGATGGTCATTTTTTATTATCAATTATTTTTATTATTATTATTTTCTCTGTGAAATGAAGTCAGCACAGGTTGAAGCAATTCAGATTTTTTTTTTGTTTCTCAAAATAAATAATTTATTTTCTTGTACATTTTATGCAGGGGGACAGACGAAGTGATGCCAGTATGCACATTCTTAAAATCCTTGTCGTCCGTGCTGTTGAAGGGGAAGAACCGGTTGGTGTATCCATAATCCTTGAAGGAGAGGAAATTTTGCAAGAATGTGGCAATAGCTCCGAGCACTGCGCTACACATTTGAGCTATTTTCAGAAAGTTCTTCTAGAACTTGATGGGATTAAGCTATCACCAAAAGTGCAAGCTTTAAAGATGAAGTTATCATCTTAAAACATTTGATTTGGCTTGACTACAAGTCTTTACATGTTGTGTTTACATGTTCAGCTTAAAATGTTTTAATGCGTTATGGTTTCAATGGCATACTTTTAAGTGCACTAGTCCAGAGTGCACTAGTTTAACGTTTATTCTACAGTTTGTTTAATGTATTTTCTGCAGTATTTTATTTCTAAATGAATGCTGTATTTTATTTATTTATTATTATTATTATTTTACACAATTTTGTTTAAAACAAGTATTTCAGGCCCTGGTGCCGTGCAGTTGTTTCTATGGATGCAAAATATAGCTGAATGCCCTTTTATTAAAAAGACAACCTGTATCTAGACTGTGAATGTCACAAATATTTGGTAATGTTGGTGAATAAACTGTTTAATTATATTTTAGTTGTGATTTATGAAAGATATAGATGAAATAATTACTTAAGTTTCTTTCCAAAACATAAATTAGCAATGTTTACATTATTATAGGGAGTAATATAAATTGATAAAACCAAGTAAGGGAAAATCTCACAAAACAAAATGATAATTTCATAAAATCAAGGTTCCTGCTGAAACAACAATGAATTAACTTTACTTGATTATTTTAAATAAATCTAATTTGTGCATTAAATATAATTATGTAACTTTTACTTGATTTCTTTTATTGTTAATTTAATTAAGTAGATTTTACCTGACAATTACGGGTGAGTTTTACTTAGGCTCAATCCCAATTCTATTTTCTACCCCTTCCCCTTGTCCCTTGAAACGAAGTGGAAAGGGGAAGGGTATAAATATTTCCCCTAAGAAATGGGACACCACTACAACACTGTTATACGTCATCATACGTTGTCGCTAGTTCCTAATGTTACGTCAGAGGACATGCGCCGATGTTTATCACACATTCCAATAAGAGAGAGATTACTCACTCCCAAAGGTTTTTTGTGCCGTATTTTGATTTTTAAAAAAGTTGCTCATTTTCACCACGAACACGGATGAGCCTTCGGGTTTCCTCAGCCGTCCATATACAGAATATAAATTACAAAACTGTGGTCACATTGCAATAAGTAAGAATAGTGTAAGCACCGTTCATTTACATGTACACATATGTCCGTAAGCAAAAACAAACAATGCGTTATCAAATGCTCGGCAAACTGCCGTGCTACTGAACTTTCATATTTGTTTGTAGCATGCAATAAAGTGTATATGCCATAAAAATATATATTTGTAATATCGTGCATTCTGTGCTATCCGCTAGCAAACTTTAGCGATTTTTTTTGCAAACGTTTCTTTACAGAACATAAACACAAACACAAGACTAAAGGTAATATACATACAGAGGGTGCACAGGCAGTATGCGACTTCTACCGTCGCAGCGTATGGCGTCAGCATTTGCGTTTGGGCGTTTGCTGGCTTTTACCACTGAGTGGCGCTATATAACTATAGACTGACGCCTCAGGCATCAGCTCGTTCTCTCCAGGCTTAATGAGGCGCAGGTCGTCCACAGCTGCACGTCATTGCAGATAAAATAAAGTGAAACATTGTAAATAAACGAATTCATAATCACAGTAGTAACATTACAGTACAAATTTATAATTAAAATTAAATTCAGTTTTTTAGGATCGAATTTAAGCAACGTAAACGTTGTAAACTGTGTAATTATAGTAGAAAGGCTACACGTGTAGGGTCTTGTGTCATCTTAGAGCTTTCATAAGACTCATAAGACTCTACTTTTATTTAGGTGCACACACAATGACGAAAAAACTTTATGATTTTGTTAAATAAATAAAGTAAACGGGGTTCTGTATTGATTTTGGTGCATCAGAAAATGAACCCAAACTCCGTGTATACTTGCCGCACAGACGTGAAAAATATATACTTATAGAAAGAGAAATATCTGCTTTAATAAAAACTAATGAAAAAAAAAATTAGATTATGTAATTCGTATGAGAAGTGAATTATAGGCGCGCTCACTGACGACGAGATGACATGATCAACACAGCCGTAACCAAAGGAATCACTACCTTATCAATGAATTATTAAAATGGTCAGAGTGAGTTTCCTGGCTGTTTTAACAAATATTTGAAGTAGATAACAGTAGCCCACATTTATAAAAGCATTTTTATTTATATAAAACTATAAATAAAAAAAATTATAATAATCCGGCATTTATTATTAGGTGTGCCCGCTGCCAAAGTTCTTCAGTAACCTATAAAACATGTACATCTGTATGAATAAATTGTTTAAATGTGATCAGTGATTTATGTAAATGACTCAGTTTAGATGTAAGTAAATGCTAGGGACTGACATCGGCGTGCGTTTCTCCCAGCGCCGCATAGCGCTTATTTAACACCATTAATACAGTATGTGTTTGCTGAAAGAGATATCTAATCTCTCATATCGGCGCGCGCGTTCATCTGACTTTAGATCAAAACTCGGCAAAGTTATAAGACTCTACTTTTATTTAGGTGCACTCACAATGACGAAAAAACTTTATGATTTTGTTAAATAAATAAAGTAAACGGGGTTCTGTATTGATTTTGGTGAACTTGAGCGCGTCAGAAAATGAACCCAAACTCCGTGTATACTCGCCTCACAGACGTGAAAAATATATACTTATAGAAAGAGAAATATCTGCTTTAATATAAACTAATGAAAAAAAAATATTAGATTATGTAATTCGTATGAGAAGTGAATTATAGGCGCGCTCACTGACGACGAGATGACATGATCAGCACAGCCGTAACCAAAGGAATCACTACCTTATGAATTATTAAAATGGTCAGAGTGAGTTTCCTGGCTGTTTTAACAAATATTTGAAGTAGATAACAGTAGCCCACATTTATAAAAGCATTTTTATTTATATAAAACTATAAATAAAAAAATAATAATAATCCGGCATTTATTATTAGGTGTGCCCGCTGCCAAAGTTCTTCAGTAACAATCCTACACTCTAAAAAATGCTGGGTTGTTTTTTCTACCCAAACGCTGGGTTGCCGTTGTTGGGTCATTTTTTTGGGTTATTTTCAAAGAGTTGGGTAGTTTTTGTGTAACCCAGCTGCTGGGTTGAAGTTTGCTTGGCCCCTCCCCCAAAGTTCACCGGTGGATTCAGCGGCTGTCACTCAGCTTCGTGTCTCTTGAGCTCTCACACCGCTGATGACGGTTCATCCTCCTCGGACATTTAAGGGAAAATGGCGTTAAATACAAGGTCTGTATACACATGTTCACTCACCTAATTCACATATGCCTGAAAAAATAATTACTATATGTAACATGTATTACTGTTACCGTGTTCAGTTCAGTTCAGTTTTATTTGTATAGCGCTTTTAACAGTTGACATTGTCTCAAAACAGCTTTACACAATCAAAAGAATTATTTAAGTTTGTATGGAATGTGAATGTGTATGAATCAAAATGTTCAGATATTCCCTGGCGAGCAAGCCCGAGGGCGACAGTGGCAAGGAAATACTCCCTGAGACGGTAATAGGAAGAAACCTTGAGAGGAACCAGACTCGACAGGGAACCCATCCTCATCTGGGTGAAACAGATAGCACGAAATGATCTGCATTTATACAGTGTTAAGTGTTAGGTTCAGCTATAATAGTTGATGTTAATTGATGTTATAATACTTGATGTAAAATGGAGTCCAGTAGTTATTCGAGACTCAGATAGACTTGTAGAAAGTTCCAGTCCTGAACTATCGAATTGTCAAGTCCTCAGAGAAACAGCTGACCACACCAGTCGAGGCCAGAACCATCTTCTAAGTATAGAGAATCATCCCCAGACACCAGACGCATCCTAAAGAGACACACGGGGCATCCATGCGATGAGACCTCCAACCAGAAACCGGGCACCAGGATGGATCAGACAGGTCCGGAGGGCAGAGGGAGTCTGGATCACTGGCAGCTCAGGAACCACATGTGTAGCTCGACAGAGAGAGAGAGAGAAAGAGTGAAAGGGGGAGACAGGGGGAGAGAGGAAAGAGAAAGAGGGGGAGGAAGAGAAGAGGAGGAGAGATTGCAATTAGGTATGGTCACAGTCACAATGTCTAATGTGAATGTATATTTACTGTAGAGTAAATATATTTATATATTTATATAAATATATATATAAATATATATATATAAATATATATATATATATATATATATATATATATATATATATATATTTATATATTTATATAGATAGATATATAGAGATGTATATTTACTGTGTTAAGGTTACACACAAACTTTCCGGCTGGTCTGAGGTACTGGATGATAATGTAGCTGAGAATAGCTGCTAGCCACCCCACCTGTGTATGAAAGAAACGGCTAAGATGTCTGAGCTTTTTAGCTTTCTCTGTAGAATGTTTGCAGGGTTACGAAGATGGTGAAGTGATGAATGAATGCTAAACTGTTAACTGTAGCAGGCATGTTAAATGATGCAGGCATTTAGTTAGTTTGCTAGCGTTAGCAACCACTTTAGAACTTTATTAATCTCACTGCTTGAGAAGATAAAATGCTGGGGTGTTACAAAACACTGACCCTCTCACAAATATACAGACCTGCTAACCCTCCCGTTTTTCACCAGCTAGTAATTTACTCTGCGGTCAAATTTCTCCTGCGTTTCTCCCGAGTTATAGGAATATTTTACACCTTTCCCCCTTTGGCAAGTATGCAAATGTATCACCAGTAATAGCATGTAAGCTAACCAGGTAGCCCTCTTTAACCAAAGTTAAATTAACTATCAGTCAGCGCGCCAACTACAGCGGTACAGATATACTAGATGGAAGTGGTAATATTTTGGTGATTGTAATGTACCAGTATGACACCAGCTATGACATTTTTTCGGTAATTAGCTTAAAATCAATGCAGACTACAATATCAACTAGTCTGACATAAAGAGCTGTATCCTAAAAGCCATGCTTATTCTGCTGTTTTATTTTTGTTATTTTCATGTTTTTGTTTTAGGTTACCTATACCCTATCTTAATGGGCAGCTTTGTAATTTTTTTAGTATCAATCCAATTTCACACTAAATTAATAGTCTTATTCAGTTTAATCTTTGCTATTCAGCAAAATTGTAACTTTTTCATTTCTTTCTTTCTAAGGTTGGAACCAACATTGTGGCTGAAGTGTCGAGGCCGTACCCCTACATCCTGATGTTGGAAGATAATGACCAGCGCTGCTCTCAGTAATGTTGTAATGTTGCTATGAAATAGCGAGGCCTACCTGAAAAGTCATAGACAGTGTTTGTATGTTAAAATGAGACCAGGGCTGGATACTGTAGTTTTGTTCTGCAGAAGAGAGATCCTGCTCTGTAGAAGCTGCCTCAGTCTATTTGTGCAATTACTCCATTCTGCCCTTATCAGTAATAGTATAGTAATGATGTCACTGTTGATTATCTGTTCTTGTGCTTTTGAAAAATAAATGTTTTTTCTAAGAACCTGTAATAGGATGTTGTTTATTGCATATATGTATTTTTTTTTGTAATAGACCAGTATATCAAAATAATTTAATTGTTTAATAGACATGGGTGGTTTTTTTTTTTTTTTTTTTTTTTTTTTTTTTACAGATTCACTGTAAAACATGAAAATAATAATAACAACCTATTTGTGAGGTAGAATTAACCCAACATTCCAGTTAAATGAACCAACAAACCCCAAACATATGGGTAGAACATTTGATCAATTTATGTGGTAGAATTAACCCAGCATTATAGTTAAATATGACGTAGCATTTGGATTGAATATTTAAACCACCTTGTTGGGTTAAACAAATAACCCATCTTTCTGGGTTAAATTAACCCAGCATTTAGTTAGTCCTATATTTACCTAGCAGCTGGATTAAAAACAACCCAGACTGGGTTGTTTTTAACCCAGCATTTTTTAGGGTGTATAAAACATGTACATCTGTATGAATAAATTGTTTAAATGTGATCAGTGATTTATGTAAATGACTCAGTTTAATTACTTTAATGGTGGACATAAACAGCAAAAATAATAATATTACTCTTTTGATTATTATTATCATGTTCTTTTGCTGTTTGAGCGTCTATGGATTCCAAAATTGATATTTTATCAATATAATATGATATGATATAAGATCCAAGATCCTCCCCAGTTTGCTGAAACCATGAACAGTGGTGATTTTAGTTTCTCCGAGTGTATACTGTAGGTGAGAACAGCTATTCACACTTGGGGGGGTGTATTATTTGCATTTGTATGTGTCTGACTTTGCAAAGCACACCTGTAAAACCTGTTTAAATGTAAATGCTCCTCGCTGCGCTGTTTGGGGGAGGGGCACGCTAATGACGATTTGGTCAGCTGTGTGAACGCCCGTTAGATGTTGCGCGCGCACTACACGGCAAAAATATGTTAGTTTTATCATGACTGAAATACAGATACAGAAAGCAAAATGTCTGCTTTTATATAAATTAATGGGGGGGAAATCAGGTTATGTAATTTGTATAAAACGTGGATTACTACAGCGCATCCACTCACAGCCGAAACCAAAGACATCAACGTATGTTGAATAACGTATGTTATTACTAAAATGGTCAGTCAGTTTCCCTGCTGTTTACTTATCCCCACCCCTGTTAAAAAGGCGCACTGTATTCAGAGGCTCTGCCTATTCAGTAAAGAAAAACACTATTGTTATTATTTCAATTCATACTGTACAGCTGTGAGAATTGGGGCGGGGATATTATGCCAATATTAAATATTATATACGATATTAAATTGCAAGCCCTGGTCAACAGAATTCTGTGAAGGAAGGAAACAGACAGAGTCAGAGATTGGTACCCTTCAGAGTGAGTTGGGAGTTTGCAAGGCAGAGAAGGATGCTCTTCGGAGTGAGTTGCGAGTTTGATGAGACGGCATAAATATGTAATACAGCAAATTAAATATTTTGGTTTATATTTTGGTTTATATTATATGGTTAATGCATTTTGGTTTATATTGCAAACGAATAACTGTCACGATTCCCTCTATGTCTGCGTCTGGAGTGTGTGCGTGGCATGAATGCGGAGGAAGCGAGCTGACGGTTTAACAATGTCCTTTTATTTGGCATTTAAAGGCAAACA
The DNA here is from genome assembly GCA_030522415.1 of Channallabes apus. NCBI lineage: Eukaryota > Metazoa > Chordata > Actinopteri > Siluriformes > Clariidae > Channallabes > Channallabes apus. The sequence goes on along the minus strand of CM060131.1, from coordinate 6,967,425 downwards.
TAAACTCCAAACACAAACGGAACTTAACTATAACAAAAGCTAGACGCCTGACTGCTGTTCAGTCAGGCTATTTATAACAAACATAAACAAATTAACTTCCCTCGGTTCAGGTGAGCTTCTACGTCACCTGACCGAGGTGCAAACTGGGAACTGAAGTCAAATATCAAACAAAAACAAACTACAAACTAAAACCAAAAGCGGGCGTTAGGCGCCCTCTAGGGGTTAACCGTCACAGTACTCCCCCCCAAAGAAATGCTCCTCCGGAGCATCGCCGGAGGCCCCGGGCACCCACCCCACAGTACTACCTTCGGCCTCCTGACCAGGAGGCTGGGTGACGGTCCCGGAGACGTGCTCGACGGAGGCGTTGGAGCGCTCACTGCGCTCGACGGAGGCGTTGGAGCGCTCACTGCGCTCGACGGAGGCGTTGGAGCGCTCACTGCGCTCGACGGAGGCGTTGGAGCGCTCACTGCGCTCGACGGAGGCGTTGGAGTGCTCACTGCGCTCGACGGAGGCGTTGGAGTGCTCGACGGAGGCGTTGGAGCGCTCACTGCGCTCGACGGAGGCGTTGGAGCGCTCACTGCGCTCGACGACGGCCCTGGAGCATGCAGTGCGCTCGACGACGGCCCTGGAGCGTGCAGTGCGCTCGACGACGGCCCTGGAGCGTGCAGTGCGCTCGACGACGGCTCTGGAGCGTGCACGACGCTCGACGACGGCTCTGGAGCGTGCACGACGCTCGACGACGGCTCTGGAGCGTGCACGACGCTCGACGACGGCTCTGGAGCGTGCACGACGCTCGACGACGGCTCTGGAGCGTGCAGTGCGCTCGACGACGGCGTTGGAGCGTGCAGTGCGCTCGACAGCGGCGTTGGAGCGTGCAGTGCGCTCGACAGCGGCGTTGGAGCGTGCAGTGCGCTCGACAGCGGCGTTGGAGCGTGCAGTGCGCTCGACAGCGGCGTTGGAGCGTGCAGTGCGCTCGACAGCGACGTTGGAGCGTGCAGTGCGCTCGACAGCGGCGTTGGAGCGTGCAGTGCGCTCGACAGCGGCGTTGGAGCGTGCAGTGCGCTCGACGACGGCTCTGGAGCGTGCACGACGCTCAACGACGGCTCTGGAGCGTGCACGACGCTCGACGACGGCTCTGGAGCGTGCACGACGCTCGACGACGGCGTTGGAGCGTGCAGTGCGCTCGACAGCGGCGTTGGAGCGTGCAGTGTGCTCCACGGCTCAACGTCGTCCTCAAAGCCGGGAGGCGGCAGAAGAACGCATGTGTCGGACAGCGGCTGCTGACACGCTGGCTCGCTGTCCTCGAAGCCGGGAGGCGGCGGCAGAACGGGAGCGTCGGTCAGCTGCTGCTGACACGCTGGCTCGCTGTCCTCAAAGCCGGGAGGCGGCGGCATGATGAGTGCGGCGGTCAGCGGCTGCTGACACGCTAACTCTCCATCCTCAAAGCCGGGAGGCGGCGGAAGAACGGGTGCATGGCACAGCGGCTGCTGACACGCTAGCGCACTGTCCTCCGTGGCAGGTTCAGGCAGTGGCCGGGGGAGGAGTGCATCGTCCAGATCCGGGAGGGGGATCGCTTCCGGGACTACAGGCTGGTTCTCCCGAACCTGGACGAACTGCAGTTGGAGCTGCAGCACCTGCTCGCGCAGGTCACGAATGCACTCCTCGTTGCGCTCTGCCCACTGCCTGTAGAACTCCTCTGTCTCTCCCTCGGCTGCTACACCTCTCGGCGGTGTGCGCCGGATGGCGAGCCCGCAGCCTTCCCAGCTCTGCTGCGCCATCCTCTCCCTCTGTGTCGCTTTCTCCTCCTGCCTCTCCGCCTCCTCGGCGTACCTGCAGTTCTACCAGCTTTGCCAGAACTCTGTCTCGCTGTGCTCCTCGCTGTCTTCCCGCAAGCCCTCCTGCTCCATCAGCAAGCTGTACTCCCAGCTGTGGTACATGTCCTCCTCGCTGTCCTCTAGCCAGTCCGCCAGCTCGTTGGAGATGGTAATCACGCCCCCCCAAAATTCGTCCCGGGGGGGAACCTCCGCCATGCCACTTGAACGGTCTAGCTTTCTGTCACGATTCCCTCTATGTCTGCGTCTGGAGTGTGTGCGTGGCATGAATGCGGAGGAAGCGAGCTGACGGTTTAACAATGTCCTTTTATTTGGCATTTAAAGGCAAACATAAACTCCAAACACAAACGGAACTTAACTATAACAAAAGCTAGACGCCTGACTGCTGTTCAGTCAGGCTATTTATAACAAACATAAACAAATTAACTTCCCTCGGTTCAGGTGAGCTTCTACGTCACCTGACCGAGGTGCAAACTGGGAACTGAAGTCAAATATCAAACAAAAACAAACTACAAACTAAAACCAAAAGCGGGCGTTAGGCGCCCTCTAGGGGTTAACCGTCACAATAACGAATCAAGAGCCCGTGATTATATTGCATAAATATTATTTTGTACAGACAAATATCTGAAAAAAAAACAGTTTTTTTTACGACGAATCTCTCAAAAATAGTAAGATGTATTTTGGTTTTATACTGCAAACGAAAAACGAATCCAGAGCCTGTAATTATATTGCATAACTATTATTTTGCACAAATACTGTAAATCTCTGAATAAAACAATGATATTTTATTCACAAATGTAAGACAATATTTGCTCGCACTTCGTCTGGCACTGAACCAAAATATAATGTAATGAGAGGCCCCGATTATACTGCATACATCTTTTTTATTGATTTATTTTTTTATTATCTATTCTGGAAGTTTGCTCTATTTGTTTTAGTTATTTCTATATTTAAATCTTGATGTCTTAAACTCTAACAACTGTAAGTATTGTCGAAAAAAAAATTTTTGAAAGCCCTAGTGCTGTTGTTTGCGCTGTTTTCTTTAATAATAACACTAAACAGATAAAAACAGAGAGTCTGTCTAAACGAAATAAAACCAATGTTTTCTAACTCATATTTTTTATATTTATAGTTTTACATGTTTGTTGGATGTGTAAATTATCATAATTGTAGTATTACTTCGCTACAACATATTGTTTTGACTTTATTATGACTTAAGCTCTGAATATATTTAAAAACCGATACGACGGAAAATGTCAATTTGCGCCACCTGGCGGTCATTTCACGAATTATTTTGAAATGCTCCTGGTTTATTTTGGCCGCTGCCGCGAAAAAACAATTGTTTTATTTTAAAACTAAATTAAATGTTTTAAGTGCGCTTAAGGTAGAGTCTTATAAAGGCTATGTAGACTTATATAGTTTTATTATATATTTTTTGCACATTAATCTGAGTCCTCATCTGTTAGATCTGTTTAGTTTTTTTTGTTTTCCTGCCGGCACGAATACATGGCTCCATCCCTTTCCCGCTTATTCAGGGAGCCTACAGAGTGAGCGTAAGTCCGCGGCGTTTCACGCGGGTGACCCGAGTTCGATCCCTGCGTGATACTGTTTTAAATTTTTTTATTTTAATTATAGCAGAATAAAAATAAAACAAAATAAAATGTTTTATTTTGATTTAGCTTCAGCATCCTATAGGAAAAACAGCAAACTCGCACGCAACCAGTTTGTATTCTTTAAATTTAGGGGAGTGACGACTCTGTGTGTGTGTGTGTGTCATTATACTGGTGGATTATTCAGTGAAACGAGGCTCAGCTGAAAGATGTTAGGCACATCAGTCACTTAACCCCAAATAAAAGGTATTTCTGAGTGTTCTTATATAGTTGTAAAATAACAAATGTACAAACGGTGCGCACTCAATATTAAACCTATACCAGGCACGATGATTTTTTTTTTTGTTTGTTTGCTGTTTTTTCTATAATATGCTGAGCAAAATAAAAAAAAACATTGGTTAGTTTTCCACTGCTGTGTCCTGTGTGTGCTTTACAATGCCAGACAACATTCAAATGCAAATTTTTCACCCTCCCCCTATACATTCAGGACCTCTCACCACTTCCCCAATCTGAGGTTCTTATGCCTCAGACTTTCAGTCAGTAGCGGACTGGGACCAAAAAGTGGCCCTGGACTTTCTGGCACACAGCAGCCCACATCATAATACACTGGCTCATTAATGTAGAGATATATTTTAACACCAGTTACTAGTATAAAAAAAATAACACAATACGGAAAGCAATGCTATTTAAACATATTATTTGAAGTATCACTGAACATATATTGGGTCATATTAGTGAAACAAAGAAACAAAGGAAAAAACATCAAGACAAACTACATATAAATCTATAAAGACAATATTTTAAAAAGAATGGCAATAAAACTGAACAGGTAAGCTGAAATAAAATCAGTAGCAGCATTACTTTTTAATTAATATTGTCTACCATAATAATTACTAGCAGGAGGTAATGCTGCTACTAATTTTATTCCAGCTTACCTGTTCAGTTTGATTGTGATTCTTTTCACTTGGCTCTGGTAGATCAGGGGAGACGTGTTGGTCATCATCAGCAGGCACTGGTTCATCATCACTGACCTGCTGCACTTACAGTTTACACTGATGAGTGGTAGATCTAACACTGCATCACGGTGATACCCCCTGCCAAATGTTCATGATATCTCACAAACAAAAAGGCAAATTTGTCTTTTCCTCATAAAGTGTTTAGGTCAAATTCCACCCATACAAGTGTGACAAATATGCAAAGAAAAAAATCAGGAAGGGACAACTACTTTTCCATGGCACTGCACATGTAGTCAGATTGTTCCACTAGGATGAAACTGTGCCAGGTGGAGTTAAAGCACTTTTAAAATCACACTAACTTTACACTGATCTGAATAACTTTGAATAATGAACTTATTGTTCTTTCCTTTCTTTCTTTTTTTTTTTTATTATTTTTTTATTTTTTACAAATATGACCCAATATATGTTCAGTGATACTTTATATTTACATTTTTTTTTGTTATATTTCTATACTAGTATGTGGTTTTAAAAAAATAATCTCCACTTTAATGAGCCAGTGTATTCTTCTTCCTCTTTTTAAAAGGCAGAATCTGTTCATTTGAAGCATTTCACTGCATTTACCTCTAAAGCTTTTTCTTATTTTCGTGTACTTTTCAGCTCCACCTTTTCTTCTTCCTCCATTTCATTCATTGAAATTATTAATTTGCTCAAACAACTTCGCTGCATAGAGGGAGCGAAACCTGCGCATGCGCAGTAACAAACACAGTTAGCTTCTCAGCTTTGTTTTTGATGTTGCTCGCGGCAGTGTAACAGCCTGTTAATTCATGTAATGATGAGATGGACAAACTTGTCGATGTCCGTTCTTTATTTTGCTGCATATTGTCAGGTTATAGTACAAACTTTCGGATAGATCCTGTCCAACTTCACACACACCGGACCACATTACCCACAATGCATCTCCCGCACTGGACTACACTCCCGTAAACAGCTGTCGTAAAATCAACCTCTCTCTCTCTCCTGCAACAACACGCTCTTTGTCGGCGGCGCCCGCGCACTCCTCCATATGATTAGGAAAGAGATGCAATATTATGATTTCATAATAGAAAAGAAATACCTTTTATTTGGGGTTAAGTGACTGATGTGCCTAACATCTTTCAGCTGAGCCTCGTTTCACTGAATAATCCACCAGTATAATGACACACACACACACACACACAGAGTCGTCACTCCCCTAAATTTAAAGAATACAAACTGGTAGCGTGCGAGTTTGCTGTTTTTCCTATAGTATGCTGAAGCAAAATCAAAACATTTTATTTTGTTTTATTTTTATGAATAGGCCGACTCACGAGTAACGTGAGTTGGGAGCACCCCAATCGATTCGACTATGGTTAATCGCTCACTCCGCAGGCTCCCTGAATAGGCGGGAAAGGGATGGAGCCGCATATAAGGGCCGGCTAGGAAAAAAAAATAAAACAGATCTAACAGATGAGGACTCAGATTAATGTGCAAAAAATATATAATAAAACTATATAAGTCTAAATAGCCTTTATAAGACTCTACCTTAAGCGCACTTAAAACATTTTATTTAGTTTTAAAATAAAACATTTTTAAAACATCATCACTTGGGATTCGAACTGGCGCTTTGTAGATCTCTGGGCGAGCGCTCTAACCGCTACATCAAGCGGGCACTTAGAGACAATGCACCCCAGAGACTTCTTTGAAAGCAAGCTCTAGATAAGTGACGAAGTAAGCCTGTTATACAATTATACTAATTGCACGTGTATTTTATCTGTTTTAAACTTGGTGTCATTTGATCTTATTGGTTTAGAAATGCCGCACTTCCGCGTTGTTGCGCGAGCGTCGCAATCACACCGCGTAGTAAAAATCCCCTGTAACCCAACAAACCCCGAGTATTTTATAGCACGCGGTGCAAACCGGATAGCTTGCCAGCCAAGGATAAAAAAAAAGATGATTTGGGCACATGTCGTGACAGGCTGAAAAAAAAAACTATCGTTATCAAAAATGTAACAGATGAGGACTTCAGATTAATGTGCAAAAAATATATAATAAAACTATATAAGACTACATAGCCTTTATAAGACTCTACCTTAAGCGCACTTAAAACATTTTGTTTAATTTGAATTTTGCTATAATTAAAATAAAACTATTTTTAAAAGGATCAATATCTCTCCCTGATATGCGCAGTAACAAACACAGTTAGCTTCTCTGCTTTGTTTTCAATGTTGCTCGCGGCAGCGTAACAGCCCGTTAATTCATGTACTCATGAGATGGACAAACTGCTCGATGTCCGTTCTTTATTTTGCTGCATTGTCAGGTTATAGTACAAACTTTCGGGTAGATCCTGCTATTAAATCAAACTAAAAACGAGTGAAAAGAATACAAAACTCAGACTCTATATCCCAGCTTACATCTCGCATTCGCATACAACTTCACACACACCGGACCTCATTACCCACAATGCATCTCCCGCACTGGACTACACTGCCGTAAACAGCTGTCGTAAATCAAAACTCCCGGTACTCCAGATGGCCACCACTTTTCATCAGTATAATGACACACACACACAGCAGCAGCAGCAGACCGAGCCGTCACTCCCCTAAATTTAAAGAATACAAACTGGTTTGCTGTTTGCTGTTTTTTCTATAGTATGCTGAAGCAAAATCAAAATACAACATTTTATTTTAATTTTGCTATAATTAAAATAAAACAATTTTAAAACATCATCTCTCGGGATTCGAACCGGCGCTTTGTATATCACTGACTGAGGGCTCTAACCGCTACACCAAGCAAGCACTTAGAGACAATGCACCCAAGTGACGTTAATAAGGCAAGGTTAATAAAGCAAGCTCTAGATAAGTGACGAAGTAAGCCTGTTATAATAATAACTTGGTGTTATTTGATCTTATTGGTTTAGAAATTTATATTTAAATAAATAGTAAACTTGGCCGATTTTGTTATAATTTTGTTTGATGAGTGGGGCTTGAAAATTCTCTTGAAAAATATGGTCATTTATTTCAGTTAATAAATCTACTATAATTTTTTTTTACTCATTATTGTACAGTACACATCAATAGCTCTGGTTCAGATTTTTCATGTTTGTTGTGGAAATTACCATCACTGTTGTATTTACTGCGATGAATGAAAATGTCACTTTGCGCCACCTGGCGGCCATTTTACGAATGACTTTGAAATGCAACTGATTTATTTTGGCTGCTGTTGCCGTTAAACGGCGGTATGCGTGGCGGGATGGTTATTCCGATTGAGTAACCACTGTAGTTGGGGTGGAAGGTTGGTAGGTGGGGCAGGGGGTTGGGGGTTGGTCGGTGGAAAAGGGGATTGGGGGGTGGGGTATTACTTGGAGTCATAGGTCCCCACCAATGTCCAGAGCAAACCTACGCCCTTGTATATATATATAATGGAAATATAATTAATATTTTCGTGTTTAATTACAAAAAAAAAACATTTTAATGGTTACTGATTGTTGCAGACATTTACACTATTTTTGAGAACTATTAAGTTCTCCTTCAACGTGTCATAGCCGATAACTGCCCCTTTGATCTCCTGGGTACGGCGGGGCGTCAGGTGCTGATCAGTGTGTGTAAAGTACGCTACTTTACACTGATCAGCAATCGACGCCCCGCCATACCCAGCACATCAAAGGGGCACACATAAACTCTCCGTGCACACACACACACACACACGATTTATAGATAAAATGCAGACATAAACACGCCACCCCACCCCCCACTCCCCCGAGGAAAACAACAAACACAAATATATAGACTACAGTACTCGCTCCGTGTGCGCTCCGATGTGAGCCGATTTATTCAAGTCATAATTAGAGAATAGAGAGATTAATAACAGAAAGCATAATAAGATGTCTATACAGTAAATAAAAAGAAAAGTATCAAATCCAACTATTAAGTCTGATTTTATTGCTATCATTAACCATTTATGTTATATATTTATTTATTTTGTATTATTTTATTTTACATTATTTTTTATATATTATATTTACACAATGCTTGCTCTGAAGGACTTTAACTAAAAGCCAGACTGACCAAGTTTCTAATTCACTGCTGAAGTAGTTAAATATGCTTATACTGTAGATACGTATATAGGTTACATTTTAAAAGTACAATCGCAAGTAAATTACAAACTGAATGTAATGTAAAATATGAATAAACCAGTATTAGACACAGATATACGATATGGTAGTATATACAATGAAAAAGCTATTTACACGAGTGCTCAAATGTAAAGCAAACGCAATTATTAATTTATTGTGTATATTTAACTTCATTCAGCCATTTAAGTTATATGAAGAATAACGTTCCTAACCCACTATTATTTTAATCTTAAATAAAGTTGGCCTAATACAATATTGTTTCCAATGCTGAAGCAAACATGATTTTGTTTTAGTCTATTCGCTGAATACAACGCGACCCACATCACCTCTTGGTGAAGACCCACAGAAACCGTTACTGTAATACCCCTTCTCACCTATCCTTGGTGTGAAGTTATCAAACTGTTTAAACAATCAAAGGTTTCGCTGATGGGGTAATTCTGCTTCAAGCACTTTCCGATGCTGTTGCTAGGAAATTCCACCCCACAACAACAAGCAAATAGGAGACATAATTAAAGAACTTCTTAGAAAGAAAAGATTGAGTTTTCCTCTTTTCTAAAAAAAATAAATTAATGAATACTCTTACTTTTGTAAAGATTTTGGTGACCATTTGCCATATACAGTACTGCCTGCTTTATTATATATTTAATAAAACTTTATTGCAACTAAATTGTGTATGTGTGCGCCTTATTGAATATTTAATAATGCTTCCGGAACATTGTTGTCCATACGTTTTTCAGTATGTACAGTATATTGAAAACAGTGAAACATAAAACACAAACCGAAAGGACAAATTAAGGAATGTATGAAACATTAACACCTTTACCGTGTTCAAATAAATACTGTAGAGTTACTGAATTATGTTTCAAGACATCCTTAATTAAAAAAAAAAATCCCTAATTATATGTCCACAAATACTTTGACAAAATACACTTATCAATTTATCCACATAAACTTATCAACACAAACGCTCCGTGCACGCACACACAATCTCTACAAAATGAATATTAATAACATAAATATACAAATAAACATAAATATAAACGGCTATATTGAAGTTTACAGTGAACGCAGTCGGCTAAGCAGACGTGATGACGCGCGTGCCCTCACGTCTGTTACGGCTGCCTACAGTATTTGGCCAAAAGAATTATAATAATTGAACGATATGCCTGGTCCTGGAAAGAGACATCAACAGTCCGGCGCTGAGAAACCACAACTCCGAAAACATTAAAGAAATTGTTCACCCAAAAAAAATTAATTAATCTGTCATTATCCCTTCAATAAAAGCACCACACTTACCCGACACAGTACATCTGATTGACCCCATTGAAAAAAATATAGCACTGGCTCAACTTAAAAAAATTGAAGTAACCTGTCACACCTAATATTTTAGCATTGACGTAATGTAAATAAACCATTTACTCTAACTTAAAATTTCATGTAAACTCATTTCTGAAGGTGAAACAAACCAAATATTTAAAGTTGTTCTAAATCTAAATAAATGAGTTGGCTATATTACTTAATGTAAATATTCTTCTAAATCTAACCTGAAAGTATAAACTTGATATAAACCACTTTTGAATGGTTGAGCAAATTACCTTTTCTTAAGTTGCATCAAAAAGATTTAAGGCATTCATAATTTAAATATAAAAGCATAAAAAACTTACAAACCGGATTCCAAAAAAGTTGGGACACTAAACAAATTGTGAATAAAAACTGAATGCAATAATGTGGAGATGGCAAATGTCAATATTTTATTTAGAATAGAACATAAATCACGGAGCAAAAGTTTAAACTGAGAAAATGTATAATTTTAAGGGAAAAATATGGTGAATCAAAATGTCATGGTGTCAACAAATCCCAAAAAAGTTGGGACAAGGCCATTTTCACCACTGTGTGGCATCTCCCCTTCTTCTTACAACACTCAACAGACGTCTGGGGACCGAGGAAACCAGTTTCTCAAGTTTAGAAATAGGTACAGTATGCTCTCTCATTCTTGTCTAATACAGGCCTCTAACTGTTCAATCGTCTTGGGCCTTCTTTGTCGCACCTTCCTCTTTATGATGCGCCAAATGTTCTCTATAGGGGAATGATCTGGACTGCAGACTGGTCATTTCAGTCCCCGGATCCTTCTCCTACGCAGCCATGATGTTGTGATTGATGCAGAAGGTGGTCTGGCATTATCTTGTTGAAAAATTCAGGGTCTTCCGTGAAAGAGATGACGTCTGGATGGGAGCATATGTTGTTCTAGAACCTGAATATATTTTTATGCATTGATGGTGCCTTTCCAGACATGCAAGCTGCCCATGCCACACACATTCATGCAACCCCATACCATCAGAGATGCAGGCTTCTGAACTGAGCGTTGATAATAACTTGGGTTGTCCTTGTCCTCTTTGGTCCGGATGACATGGCGTCCCACATTTCCAACAAGAACTTCGAATCGTGACTCGTCTGACCACAGAACAATCTTCCATTTTGCCACATTCCATTTTAAATGATCCCTGGCCCAATAAAAACGCCTGTGCTTGTGGATCTTGCTTAGAAATGGCTTCTTCTTTGCACCGTAGAGTTTCAGCTGGCAACGGCGGATGGCACGGCGGATTGTGTTCACTGACGATGGTTTCTGGAAGTATTTCTGACCCCATTCTGTGATTTCCTTTACAGTAGCATTCCTGTTTGTGGTGCAGTGTCGTTTAAGGGCCCGGAGATCACGGGCATCCAGTATGGTTTTACCCCCTTGACCCTTACGGACAGAGATTGTTCCAGATTCTCTGAATCTTCGGATGCTATTATGCACAGTTGATGATGATAACTGCAAAGTCTTTGCAATTTTTCGCTGGGTAACACCTTTCTGATATTGCCCCACTATCTTTCTGCGCAACATTGTGGGAATTGGTGATCCTCTACCCATCTTGGCTTCTGAGAGACACTGCCACTCTGAGAAGCTATTTTTTTTACCCAATCATGTTGCCAATTAACCTAATTACTGTTAATTGGTCTTCCAGCTCTTCGTTATGCTCAAATTTACTTTTTCCAGCCTCTTATTGCTACTTGTTCCAACTTTTTTGGGATTTGTTGACACCGTGAAATTTGGAATCAACATATTTTTCCTTTAAAATGATAAATTTTCTCGGATTAAACTTTTGATCTGTCATCTATGTTCTATTCTGAATAAAATATTGACATTTGCCATCTCCACATCATTGCATTCAGTTTTTATTCACAATTTGTTTAGTGTCCCAACTTTTTTGGAATCCGGTTTGTAATTACATATTGATTTACACTCAAAACACATTTCGTTATATACACATTTATTGTGGAATGAACATATTTTCATCCAAAATGTTAACAATAAGATTTTTTTTTTCAAAATGTATAAACACCAACAGTCATTCAACACTGCTAACTGAATTTGAAATTGAGAGGGAAAAAAAATATGTCTGCATTTATCCACAAATTAAATTTTGCAATGGGTACATTTTGTCCTTGTCAAACCTGCTGAAGAAGAACCAAACTAAATACTCTGCGACTAAAATAAATTACTCCATAAATGTATGTGTGTGCCCTGCGATGGATTGGCACCCTGTCCAGGGTGTACCCCGCCTCGTGCCCTAAGCCTCCTGGGATAGGCTCCAGGCCCCCCGCGACCCTGAATAGAAGGATAAAGCGGTACAGAAGATGAATGAATGAATGAACTTTGCAACATACATTTATTAATTGGACTGAAAAGAAAATTAGAAAATGTTCCTGAAACAAAATCAGCAGAGGTAAAACATGGAACATTCATGTGCGACTGATGGAAACTCAATAAGTCACAATCCCGATTTCCTGTGGAGGCTGAAGACAGTCCTCTTCCTACCTGAGGACAAACAGGGCCATCGTGCACCTCACAAGTTCTGCCTGAGCTTCATCTTTCTGAACAACCTAATAAAAGAAAGGACATTTGTTAGACAAGTTGCTCTATTTGGCAAAACAGTGTCTGATGTATGCATGTAAAATCACTTAATGCTCCCTATGAGTGAAAAACACACCTAGGATTATGGTGCATCATGATAAATGTAATTAGCTCAATGAATACGCCAAAATAACTGACATACATATACACACATTATGTATTAATGATAAAATTTATCATTTTAAGTATTAATTTCAGGAGATAATCACCTCCAGGCTCTACGGACATAAAAACAAACATTATTGTTGGTTATGTTAGGCTTTTAAAGCGTGAAAAAATGAACATGGCAGACATTGAAACCTGTATTCGGACAGCATACACTAACCTGTGAACAAGTTAAACTAAAGTTTTATTCTGCTAGTTATGTTTTAATTTAGTGCATCGCAGCCAACTTGATGTGGATGCCTTGCTCAGGTCCTGTGACATCCATTCACAAGATTACATTTGACACCAAGCTAATTTCTGCTTTTTTGAGCGAGTACATACCAGATCAAGAACTTGAAGATGAAGATTATATCTCTGGTCTTCTCTCGGACGGGTTCCTCCCTAGTTTCTGATGATCTCAATTAGTTTGTAGTGTTGCTTGTCCAAGGAAACCAGTAATCTTGCTTGAAGTGGAGCAGATATAATTCTCAGAAATTCATTACTGATCTTAAAAAAAAAAAAAAGGTAAAAACAAAATTTGGTCTGGCTCAAGTTCTTATGTTAGCAAATCTTAATTACAGTATGTATAAAGTATAGAAAGCAGTATGAGTAAAATAATGCCCTTTCAGAAAAACTAACAGACCTGTAAACACAAAAGTGCATAAAGATTATGTTTACTTTTAAAGTTATTTCAAGACATCGTAATGGCTAAAATGTACTTGAAGTAACATTAAATCAACATGTCAAATTTATGCCAATATTTATATACTGATACGGTTAAAAACGTGTCATAAAGTGTCACCAGTATGTCAGGAACATGTGCTAAAGCCCCGTTTCATATGAGGGAATATAGTTTTAGTGATATTACATTACTTACACATTAGCAAGTCCAGAAGGTTTTAAGAATAACTATAAATACACTACAAACAGCACTCACTCTAAATTAGCTTGTTCTATGTTTACGTCACTTTCCTATTAATTTTTACATCGTTAACCAACGGTACTTAAATATAATTATTTTCATGTTATTCGGCACCGCTGACTTACTGTAGAAACTCCGGTGTTTTTGAAAATCACCACGTTAGTTAGCTAATGCTAATGTAGGTAATATAGGTGTTTTTAGCTACAGTAGCAAACACGGACACAAAACTCAATCTACAAAGTAGTTGTTCCTGACATAAATCATGAATTTGCTCATATAAGAGATACATTTAACATAGAAATGACATGAGTTTGCTTTCTTACCTGGTTTAAAGGAGTTTTCTTTGAAAAACTAGGGCCGCCAGCAGAACGTGATTCAGTCCGTGATAATGCTGCGTCATGAGGTCATGTGACACGGTGAACTTTGGGTTTGAAGCAGAAATGTCCTTTGTGAATGGATTAGATTTAAGTTTAACCAGGGGCTTGAACTAACAGTAACTGAAATACAGGTTCTGATATCCTTCCTTACTTGTTTCAACGTCATGCTCCGGTTTGAGGCGGAAATAAAATTATACCGGCAAAACTATGGTCTAAAGACTGCGCATGCGCAAATCACACTAAACCTAATAAGAGTACCTTGATCAAAATGAAATATTTCACTTTGGTTTCCTGCTGTAAATAGCATTATACTAAAGTAAAAAAAAAAAAAGATCCACCCATAAGCATAAATTAGACACTTTAGTTTAAAAGAGCAAATAATTTTTTTTACTAATGGAATGAGAAAAAAAAACACATTAAACGAACGATAGCTAGGTTTACTTTTTTCAGTGGATCCCTCAATAATTTCTGTCTCCTTTGCCTGTGTTTGATAATATGAAGCCAGGGATTAAAGTTCTCCGTCGTTACGACGGATTTCCGTCAATCACACTGTTCCGCCTGTCCTTAATGTTTAAAATTCACTTTTCATAATTTTAATGCTGTGTATATATAGGCTTACATGGGTGTTAAATTAAAGAAAGACAGTGTATTCAGCCTGCTGAGGAGGATGTGATCAAAGCCTGGAGTGGAGCGAATGCACGTTCCTCTCTCCACTCTAAGCGTTTTGTTATCACTCCGGTATGAATCCACTCCGGGTTTTGGTTTAGTTTTGAAGAGCTACATGTCAGGCTGAGGTATAACTATAGCATGGACACACTTAATGCAGGAAGGCTCCGATGTTTCGGAGATTGATAAAAGTGTAAAATAAATAAATGGAGATGGGCTTGGCTTAGCGAAATTGGGGAGAATGGCAAGCCTTTAGTTCGTGGACTAAAAAAAAAATCTAACATCCAGGTAGGTGTCTCTACACAGTATGCCACAGGAAACTTCAATATGGCAATAATGACAAAACAAAGTGCGAGTTCGCCATCAGTCAGCAGCTAGTCACAATGCTGCGGTTAGTGCTCTAACAGTACACATGCTCCCTGTCTGGTGCGACAAGAACCACAACGGAGATTCACACATCTGTGGCCGACCGTGTGCGCGATGTAAAAGTGCGCCTATGTTCTTTCATAGCGGAGCATGACCTGTCGGTCACAGTCTCACAACCACTTGTCTTTGACAACTGATTGCATTAAATTAACTAGAGTTCACTTTCAAGATGGCTATGACTACGTTTACACTGCCAGGTAAATGTGACCCAATTCCGATTTGTTGCTCATATGTGATACATATCGGATATGTTCTATGTCCGTGTAAACAGGAAAAAAAACGCATGCATTCCGATATTTCGAGATCGGTTTCAGGCCTCCTTCATATGTGGAAATAAATCGGATATAAATCAGATATGTGCTAATGTGATTGTCGTGTAAACAGACAGATCGGATTTCCTGAGTCATTGTGTTCTGTACGTCATTAAAACTGCGACTTCTTCGCGGTTTAATGACGTAATGTTATTCTCCGGTGGAAGCGCGTGTGGAATTACAACATCGCAGGTGACGTGGAAGAGGAAAAGAACAACACCCCCCCCCCCCTCCAACACACACACACGCCTTGTGTTAATGCTTATTTGGGCTAAATAACATTAAATCAGTATTTGGTGAATAAAGCATATGTGCAGGCTGCAATTATGCCGTTTTTTTTTCTCCTCCTCCGTTTTAAAACCATGGTGCGCGAGCATATATAGCAGAGATAGCGTTAAGCATATTTCACCTTCATCTTTCTTGGCCAGTGTGCAGCGCAAGAACCTCCCTTTAAGTATGCGCGATGTTTCAGATGGTATGGCGAGTGTAAACACGTGAATCGGATATGAGTCATAGTTAAAAGAACGTGTAAACAGACGGTCAGAAAAATCAGATATAGGTAACAAATCAGAATTAAGCATCGAGACCTGCAGTTTAAACGTAGCCTATGCACATGCCTACTACTTGCACACATGGCATTGCTGCTTACTGGAAATCCGATTTGTCATCTAAGCTGAAAACGAAGATACATAAAACATGCACTGAAAAAGCACTTTTGGAATTTAATGGTGGTGCTATTACTTTTTTCTGTTAATTATTAAGAGTTTCACAAAACATTGTTTGGTGTTAAGATAAATAAAAACATGCACTGAAAAGATATGTGGTAGATGGTTGATTATTTGTGAAGGTTTCTTCTTCTTTGTGTTTCGGCTGTTCCCTTTCAGGGGTCGCCACAGCGAATCATCTAACCCTATCCTCTGCATCCTCTTCTCTCACACCAACTAACTTCATGTCCTCTCTCACTGCATCCATAAATCTCCTCTTTGGTCTTCCTCTAGACCTCCTGCCTGGCAGTTCCAACCTCAGCATCCTTCTACCGATATATTCACCATCTCTCCTCTGAACATGTCCAAACCACCTCAATCTGGCCTCTCTGACTTTATCTCCAAAACATCTAACATGGGTTGTCCCTCTGATGAACTCATTCTTGATCCTATCCATCCTTGTCACTCCCAAAGAGAACCTCAACATCTTCAGCTCTGCTACCTCTAGCTCTGCCTCCTGTCTTTTCTTCAGTGCCACTGTCTCTAAGCCGTAGAGCATTGCTGGTCTCACCACTGTCCTGTACACCTTTCCTTTCATTCTCGCTGATACTCTTTAATAGCTTTTAAAATATGCAAACTGGCAATATTAAAGCGGTTTAATCTCCCCTAACGCTATTGGTCTCGACTATTTAAATAAAGTGTTTGTTAAAGGAATATGGCTCGGCCTGAAAAAAGTTCAGTCAGAAGATTTTTTTTCACTTTAATCCCTGTGAAGCACATATACACTCATTCATCATGAAAGATCTATTATAAAACAAAAAAATAAATAAAATTCATGTTCGCTTCAGCACTGTTCATCCGCGTCGTTACATTCATTGTTGTACTTGGTCCGGCTTTTAGATAAAGTCCTTCCATGCGCCATCTGGCGGATATTCAGTGAAGCACAACACATTTATTTAAAATTCCCGAATGTTGCCTCCGGCAAGTCGCAGCACGCCGCGCTAAATTGCGGCATCTGTCGTGGAAATTAATTGAAGACTCAGGCTTTGGTTTCAGAAGATAACGGCCTTTATTTATCATGCAATACTGGCCGGGCGAGGCTGACAGAGTCACACCGATCGCTAGCATTCCCCCATTATATAGGCATCCTAGACAAGGTAATACATTCTATAGGCAATGATGTCATTCTAAACATCTGGGCCTTGTTAGGCCTATCCGTTCTTGGGGGATTCAACGTATATATCAAATTCCTTGTGCAAGCATATTTTCAGACATGTCCAGCTTCGCACGCATACCCCTGATTATTTCCAATTGGGATACCTTCTATTTCTTAAGAGTAAGTAAAGTATAAGTAAAATCACATAAAATCTAAACAAATTTTCTCCCATATATCCCCCCTCTGTGGCTGACAAGTCCCATAATAAATCCATGTGCTAGCCCTTCTTACAATAATCTAGTGATTCAATTAAATCACTGGACCTTTATCAATGACCAATCTATGCATTTCCACTCTAGGGAAGATCGAGCCAAACCTCTCCGCCCTTATTTGACTCGGACGGAGTAAAAGACTTGACCTCCATGACATTATCTTTTCATAACACAATAACATAACATGAATATGTAATTAATATAATGATTTTTCTAGGATTACACTAACCTAAATAACCTGGACATCTTATACAGTCCAAAATGAAGCATGCATAATACAGTACAATGATAAAAAGCAGATAAAATGTTGAACAGCCGGGTCATAATATAAGAACTTCAACCCAGATACTTTGCGTATCGTAGAGGGTCGCCTTTGGGGAGAGGCTAGGCCAGTGCTTTCACCCAAGGCATGGCTCATCATCAATCATCTTCTTCGTCCTCATCCGAGGTGCCTGAATCTCCTCCTGATTCTCGGGAATCACAGTCTGAGCTGTAAATGTCTTTATCATAGGTTAGGGGTATTTTCTCATCTTGCCACTTTAATACCTCCATTTGTTGAACTGTAGCTTTTATGACCAAGGACTTTAATATAGGAAGTACACAACAAAACAACAATCCTCCTATTAATATAGCAAATCCCAAGAACATACCAAATTTAGCAAACCATGCTCCCCAAGCTCCCAGTTTCAGATCTAGCCAGTCCCATATTTTATTATCCCTCCCAGCATTTTCAGTTACTTCCCATCTCAGATTTTTAAGTTGATTCATGGCTTTGGTAAAAGTCCCATCAGGCGCTGTATTGTTAGGAATATAAGTACAACATTGATCACCAAACAGGATGCACACACCTCCTTTCTCAGCCAATAACCAGTTCAGTGCTTGTCTATTTTGCCAGGTCATTGTACTAGTAGCCACTAATTGCTCTCCTAATGCAGCCAAAGCATATTCTGTGTAATTAATAAATCTCTGTTGATTATAGTAAATATAATTAATCCATTCAGCATTTTTGTTAGTTGTTATCCATATAAAAATTGACTCAAATCCAGATTTTACCTCATCTCTGGCTTTAAATTCATTAGGTATACCTCTGGGTTGTCCTACTGAGTCTATAGTGTATATAGACTCAGTAGGACAACCCAGAGGTATACCTAATGAATTGGGATCAGGTTGTTAAGCCCTCTTCACTCTATGATTGGCTTCTGAGTTACCCATCACCGGCTGTTCTATGTCCCAATCCGCTATTGACATTTCCTGGATCATCCGGACTCTAGCACAGATACCTTTCCAACATTTTGGTAATGTTGCCCTCAATAGTGTTCCCCCACAAAGCCAGAAAAAATCAGCTACTGGTACTGATTGGTCATCATACCGGAACTTTAGTGGAAACAATAATGTTTGGTTCATGCAGCTATGTGTTATAGTTGTATTCCCTTGCATTGTGACTGTTGCATGAAGTATCGTTTTCTTATGAACGTCCATTCGTGTAAAAGAGTCAGTGTCCAAGTGCCACATTATCATACAATTACCTTGAAATTCCCCCACACTATGATTTCCTACTGTTTTATTGAAGCATTCATACTCAAGTGTATAATCCATTTCATACTCAGAGGGGAATTCTATCTTTTGTTCTTCAATTCTTATATCCAACTTCTGACACCATTGTCCCCATTCAGGTGTATGGTAGTTATTGAAGTAATCTGGACTACTTAATATTGCCAAACATTCTGCTGGACACAGTGGACGTCGGAAGACATGCAGATGACAAAAATTCGGAGTAAACTCTGCACAATGTCTAAAGTCATATGGATTAGGTACTACTATAACCTTTCCTAATGGGGATGGGGTGCAAATTAAAGACTAGTTATTTTGTTTTCCTTGGCTGTGTAGGCAGCCCATTTATATCACTCATTACTTTGAGCTACGTTTAAGAGTTTTTATTTTATTTTCCTGCCAACAGTTTTATTACTAAGAACTTTTTGACCAACATTTAATTGAGGCTTTATGGGTGGTAGTTTTGGGTCATTTTGTCTCTTAATGAACGTTCGAGAAGTTATATTTTGTGTATGGAGGGATACTGTTATCTCATTATGCCTAGTCAACTGCTGTAAACTTAATTCTTGGGAAGTCTGATTGGAGCTGTGTAGAGGTGAGCTGACCACGGCTTGGTGTAATACCTGAAAGATAATGATCATTAGGTATGCTATCCACTTTATTTTCCCCATTTCTCTGCTTTATTTCCTCCACCCCTTTCACACAGATTTCAAGACCCTGTAGGTTTTCACTGTCGGTGGGTGGGTCCTCTTCTTCTGCACCTGTTCCCTTACTTACTTTAGGGACTCTTGTGCAATGGTTTAAATGATACCAGGTGGTTTTGCCTTCTACTTGGACTGCTGTAGGAGTGGCTGCTACAACTTTGTAAGGCCCCTCACTCCTGGGCTCATGCCACTTTCTCCTGAACACTCGCAGATAGACCTGGCCTCCTGGAGTGATGGGACACGGAGCGTCTTTCTCTTCCTCCGTCTCATTGTTCCTTTCCTGCACAAAGATTGCTTCATGTATGGCAGTTAGTTTCTTCATATATGATCTGAGTTCCAGTTGTAATTGTTCTAGCGGTGGCCCTTTATACGTCCCTCTACAGAATGGCACAGGCATGGGTCGACCCGTAAGCATTTCATGCGGGGTTAAGTGAGTGTTTGTTAGTTTGCATGCGATAGCTCATTAGTGCAAGCTGTAAAGCATCAACCCAGTTAAGTTTTGTACTAGCACAAATATTATTAAGCTTGGCTTAACAATAACTGTGTCACATCTCTTTATGGTAATGTCGGGATATGTGAGCAGTGAAGAATATGCTAGAATACGTGCTTGAGTAAGAACAAATTTTCCCTGTTCTATTAATTCTACCACTTTATGGTGCGTGTAGATGGTTACCGGGTAACCCATAGTCAATGTGGATGCTTTGTCATATGCATAATGTACCGCTGCTAGCCCCTGTTGGTAGCAAGGTGGGTAGCCTTGTGCTACATTATCTAGCTTAGTGCTGTAGTAAGCTAAGGGCTGTTTTCTTCTTCCACTGCAGGTTTCCTGCATCAACACAGCTGAGGCATATCCATCAGCTCGGTTAGCCACATACAGATGGAACGGTTTGGTATAATCCGGTATACCTAACGTAGGCGCTGTTTGCATTTCTTTCTTGATGGACTCAAATGCTAACCGTGCATCTGTGTTCCATTTTAATGGAGCACTTAAATTTTGCAGTCCTTCTTCTGTCATTATCTCCCTCATTGGAGCAGTTTTTACAGCATATTCCTCAATCCAGTCAGCACTGAAACCTGTTAGGCCTAGGAAAGTCATCAACTGTTTAACTGTTTGTGGTAACGGTGCTTTACTTATGCCTTCTAATTGAGTAGGCGCTATGGCTATTGTATCATGTGAAATTAGCCGGCCTAAATATTCAACTTGAGGCTTGCAGTATTGCAGTTTAGCTTTAGACACTTTATGACCTCCTTGCCCTAGCTTGCTGAGTACCTTAATGGAATCCCTGTGGCATGCATCTAATGATGATGAGCATACAGTGGTTACAAAATTGGAATGGCGATCTCGCCGCGTATACCGCCGTTTAAAGGCAACAGCGGCCAAAATAAATCAGTTGCATTTCAAAGTCATTCGTAAAATGGCCGCCAGGTGGCGCAAAGTGACATTTTCATTCATCGCAGTAAATACAACAGTGATGGTAATTTCCACAACAAACATGAAAAATCTGAACCAGAGCTATTAATGTGTACTGTACAATAATGAGTAAAAAAAAATTATAGTAGATTTATTAACTGAAATAAATGACCATATTTTTCAAGAGAATTTTCAAGCCCCACTCATCAAACAAAATTATAACGAAATCGGCCAAGTTTACTATTTATTTAAATATAAATTTATAAACCAATGAGATCAAATAACACCAAGTTATTATTATAACAAGCTTACTTCGTCACTTATCCAAAGCTTGCTTTATTAACCTTGCCTTATTTAACGTTACTTGGGTGCATTGTCTTTAAGTGCTTACTTGGTGTAGCGGTTAGAGCACACGGTCAGTGATACTTAAAGCGTCGGTTCGAATCCCGAGGGATGATATTTTAAATTTTTTTATTTTAATTATAGCAAAATTAAAATAAAAAAAATTGTTGTATTTTGATTTTGCTTCAGCATACTATAGAAAAAACAGCAAACTCGCACGCAACCAGTTTGTATTCTTTAAATTTAGGGGAGTGACGGCTCGGTCTGCTGCTGCTGCTGCGTGTGTGTGTGTGTGTGTGTCATTATACTGATGAAAAGTGGTGGCCATCTGCAGTACCGGGAGTTTTGATTTACGACAGCTGTTTACGGCAGTGTAGTCCAGTGCGGGAGATGCATTGTGGGTAATGAAGTCCGGTGTTACATCTGTTACATTTTTGATAACAATAGTTTTTTTACAAACATTTCTAAACCAATGAGATCAAATGACACCAAGTTTAAAACAGATAAAATACACGTGCAAATAGTATAATTGTATAACAGGCTTACTTCGTTACTTATTTAACGCTTGCTTTCAAAGAAGTCGAGTGGCTTATTAACGTCACGGAGGTGTGTTGTCTCTTAGTGCTTGGTTGGTGTAGCGGTTAGAGCACTCGGTCAGGGATGTACAAAGCATTGGTTCGAATCCTGGATAATGCTGTTTTAAAAAATTGTTCTATTTTAATTTTACTCAGCAAACAAACAGCAAACAAAAAATTTTATTATTCAGAGCACGATATACAACCGTAATGAGTCCCATGTGACCAACGTATTTAACCGTGATGAGTCCATAAAATCAGTAGCAGCTAATAATTACTAATTACTTTAGTTAATGCTGCTACTGATTTTATTCCAGCTTACCTGTTCAGGTTGATTGCGATTCTTTTTAAAATATTGTCTCAGTTTTATATGTTGTTCGTCTTGATGTTTGTCTTCTTTTCACTTGGCAACACTCAAATGCAAATTATTCACCGTGAATCAGCTGTTCTCACCTATCCATTCAGAGAAACTGAATGAGCTGAAATGAGCCTTTGTTTCACGACCGCGACACCCCTCTCTCTCACGCACATACAGTACAGAGTAGACCAAATCATTACAGTACATACTTTATCCAACGAACATGAAAAATATCCACATAATGATGAGTTAAGAAGCATTGCTTAATTTTCGTTTAGACAGACTGTTTGTATCTGATTATTGGTATTATTAAAGAACAGCAGCACAAACAACAACACAAGGGCTTGTACAGCAAAGAGTTAAATTTGTAACAGTAAAAGGCATCCGAATTTAAATATATAAATTACTAGAAACAAATTGAGCACACTATCAGAATAAAAAATAGAACAAATCAAATGTTTTTTACACATACACAAGGAGGATAATGATACCGAGTTTATATTAAAATATCAAATATTGTAATATTGTTTTTGTGTTATTATAAATAATGAAATGCAGTAGGCTGTTATGGTCATCATCAAAAGAAAATATATTAAGTAACAGATAATATTAGGTTTATATTTCAAATTAGATAAAATGCTGATTTTCCAGCAGTAAAATTATTGTATCTCTACAGTTTACAAAACCTCCGCTGCGTGTATTCATTCACAGGCTCCAGAGCACGCACAGAGAAATAGGAGACTGTGGTTTAGGAGTGGATTGGAGAGAAGAGAGCTGTTCAGTTACTATAAAAAAAAAAAAAATAAAAAAATATAAAAACATAATATGATCTTTTTGAGTTATGAGGTTTTTTTATTATACATAAGACAACCTTTCAGTTTTGTAAATATTCTAGTTATAGTGTGTTAAGTTTTTCTTTAGGTTAAACGGTTTTGAGAATTAGACCATCCAGCTAAGATCAATATTATGTCGTTGATTGATAAAATCTGGATTAAGGATATTTTATTTTGTTTTATTTATTTAATTTGTATTTTTCATCTTCCCCCCTGAGGGATTGCCACCTTATTGTGGTCAGGGGATTTGCGTGCCTCAGTGCTTGGATGTTTACCGAGGGCTCAAGGGAGGTGTGTCTGTGTGTGTGTGTGTGTCTGTGTGCGCGCGCGCGCGCTGTAGCCTGTGCTTTTTTCAGCGGATTTTTCCGCTACCGCAGATCAGTTTATCAACTTGTAATATATAAATTTTAGGAATATATTAACATGTGGAGACATCATTATATGTTGAATGGAACTTGTAAGCCTTTGAATGGTGTTAAAAATACTTGCAAAACAAGTATTGCAGCCATACATTGGAGGGAACTTCTGAGGTGGTCAGTGATTGATGGCACGGTCGGTCGGAGGGGGTTGTGATCACACCTATAGATCTTTTGTTCTAGGCTATCGGTCAAATATCTCTCCACTTGGAAGCAAAAACATGCAAGGGATTTCAGCATCTCGACGCACATACTAAGCTGTTTATAAAGTAGACACTGTTTGTTTTTTCATTTTGTAATCTTTCCCGTGTTTACCGTGTACTGTACAATGTATATTCATTTTTTAATGAATTACTGTAAATACTACACATTCCGTTGATTTACCAGAAATGACTTTTCTATTTTTTGTGTGTGCTAAACTAAACTTCAGGGTCAAAGTAATAGCGATTTTATTTGAAAAGTATTATATATTTACAATGCTGATAAGTTCAAGCTTAGATTCATATATAAACTGCTTCAAAGTCTTTCCACCCCGTGACAGCTGAAATCCGACAGACGCAGGGCTCAAGGGAGCGGACACAGGGAGTCTGTGTGTGTGTGTGTGTGTGCGCGCGCGTGTGTATGTGTGTGTGCGCGCGTGCGCTGCAGCCTTTCATTTTCAGCGGATTTTTCCGCTACCGCAGATCAGTTTATCAACTTGTAATATATACATTTTAGGAATATATTAACATGTGCAGACATTTAAGGGTGCGCTGCCCTCTCTTGCCCCTGCGTAGAGCCTACACACACACACACACACACACACACATCTATCTATCTATCTATTATATAAATACACATTTGGAATCTGCATCTACATTTTCTGTTACAAGTATAGAATTAGGTTCAGCTGAGACTCATGATCAATGGTGTTAGGGTACTTATGTAGTGATAATTAGTTTCAGCCAGATCATTAAAACTAACAATGGACTATGACACTCTTGTTTTACACACATTGTTTTAGCGATAGTTTCACGGAAGCGAGTTCAGAACTAATCTAACCAAACCAAGAAAAAAACAAACATCCGAAGCTTCAAATAGAATGAACGAACTAGTGAAATTGATATATATGTAATTGATATACTGTATATACAGACGTGTGTGTGTCATTTTAATTCAAATGAACATTTTAATGCTTTCTGATACACTTATCAACTTATCGACATACACTTATCAACACAAACTCTCCGTGCACGCACACACACAATCTCTAAAAAATTTATATTAATAACATACATATACAAATAAACAAAAATATAAACGTCTATATTGAAGTCTACGGTGAACGCAGAGTCGGCTAAGCACACGTGATGACGCGCGCGCCCTCACCTCTGTTACGGCTGCCTACAGTATTTGGCCAAAAGAATTATAATAATTGAACGATATGCCTGGTCCTGGAAAGAGACATCAACAGTCCGGCGCTGAGAAACGAAAGAACCGAAAGAAAAAAAAGCCTAAGATGAAGCCCGTGCATCAATTCCAGAAATAAAACTTTACTTTATTCTGTCGACGTTAATAATGTAATAACGTAACATTAATGTAAAATAACGCAAATTTCATTTAACAGCAGGGGGGACAATAAATATATATTTTTATAAATTTATTGCATTGTTTATGTTGTTTACAGTCAAGCCATCAACATACAATAAAATGTAAACATGAGATCTAAACTAAAAACTGTGCTCCCTGTGCTGGTGCTGGCAATATCATCTCTTTGTTCTGCTGTCTCCGGCTCCCTCCCTGGTCCTGAATCTGCCCCTTCCTCTACTCTCACTGTCTCAGATCAGACTGACTCCTGAAGCAGAAAAAAATGCAGGAAATTATGTTTTCTAACATGCGTTAGATAGTTTTTTTTTATCACTCTATACACAATACTTTGCTATTTTTATAGATGTTGAGCATCGTGAGCAAGCCCGAGATCATATTAACGTTAATTATCACCAGCCGGCATTAATAGCACACGAGTAACGTGAGCTGGACGCACACCAATCGATTCGACTATGGTTAATCGCTCACTCCGTAGGCTCCCTGAATAGGCGGGAAAGGGATGGAACCGCGCATTCGTCCCGGCAGGAAAAAAAAAACTAAACAGATCTAACAGATGAGGACTCAGATTAATGTGCAAAAAATATATAATAAAACTATATAAGTCTACATAGCCTTTATAAGACTCTACCTTAAGCGCACTTAAAACATTTTATTTAGTTTTAAAATAAAACAATTTTAAAACATCACTCGGGATTCGAGCCGGCGCTTTGTAGATCACTGGCCGAGTGTACTATCCGCTACACCAAGCGGCCACTTAGAGACAATGCACACCAGAGACGTTAATAAGCCACTCGACTTCTTTGAAAGCAAGTGTACGTCTTTGATAAGTGACGAAGTAAGCCTGTTATAATAATAACTTGGTGTTATTTGATCTTATTGGTTTAGAAATTTATATTTAAATAAAACCCTACACACTTCTTTTCTAATTACACGTGATAAAATCTAAAGGCTCACTGTGTTAATATTTATTGTGCTTAAATTTGATCTTAATAAGATTTGATTTAATTTGAATTCTACATTTGTACTGTAATTATAGTACTGTGATTATGAATTCGGTCAACTACAGTGTTTCACTTGATGTTATCGGCTATTACGTGTATTATTGAGGCAGAGAATGAACTAAGGCATGAGGCGTCAGTCTGTAGTTATATAGCGCCACTCACTGGTAAAAGCCAGCAAATGCACAGCAAATGCACATCCCGTAATGCAGCGGCGACGTTACATACGACGCTCCGATTTTGTAACCACTGTATTAAAACGTCATCCATAAATTGCAATAGACTACTTTCTATCATTAAATCTGCCAAATCAGCTTTCAAAACCTG
Source organism: Channallabes apus (assembly GCA_030522415.1). Taxonomy (NCBI): domain Eukaryota; kingdom Metazoa; phylum Chordata; class Actinopteri; order Siluriformes; family Clariidae; genus Channallabes; species Channallabes apus. Next base: position 6,940,842 of record CM060131.1, on the reverse strand, counting down.
ATTAAATATATGTGGGGCATGACGATATCCTTGTGCCATGCGTCGGTATGTATATTGTTTACCAGCATATGTAAACGCAAACAAGTACCTACTTTCTTCCGCCACTGGAATACTGAAAAAGGCTGAACAAAGATCTATTACAGTGAAATATCTGGCTTCGGGAGGGACATTGGTTAGCAGTGTGTGTGGATTTGGAACATCTGCTGGATAATCCTCTGTTATATTATTAATTGCACGCAAATCATGCACAAGACGCCATTTATTTGTACCTGGCTTGATCACCGGGAAAATTGGAGTATTACCACAACTCGTTGTCTCTTCCAGCACAGATGCTTTAACAAGACCTTCAATTGTGTATTTTATTCCAGCTTCTGCCTCAGGTCGCAAAGGATATTGTCTTACTCTGGGCAGCTTTACATTTGGTTTAAGCTGTACATGAATTGGGCTGGCTGATTTAATTAGGCCTACATCTGTATCATGCTGTGACCATAATTCAGATGGGACTTGACTTTCCATTTGCCTATGCAACTCATCTTCAGCCGTCTCAACTACCTCTGATGCTGATGCCATTTGTGTCTGTGACTTGCTGCTAACTACAACTTCCTGAGGAGTACCAATCAAATTATTACCACACAAGATCTTGATGTAGTTCTTATCTGCAGAATGAAAAATCAACGGGTTAATGGTTGACTCCCACTGGACTTCTGTAGCTTTCTTCATCATTGGTCCTAAGTCCTTTGAACTGCAGTTTTGTCCTACATACAATGTCACATGAGGAACAGAATCAGTTACATTAAACCACGTCTTCACAAAATCACACTCATCTACACTGATAGCTGCTCCTTGCCGACCTATGATGATGTGTTGTGTAATTAATTCAACCTTGTTCCCTTTTGTCTATTCCTGCCATTTCCGTTCTAATTCAGTATCCTTAGATTGGTCATACATCATTGTACAGTGAAAAGCCGAACAGGGTAGCTGTGCTTCAGGAATCTGTGCTTTAATGAATTCTCCCCACTTATGAATTATTTGACTGACATCTTTTTCCAGCTGTCCTATCCAATACACATTTGCATGTGGCTCAGACATTACCATTTGATTTTTAATACCTGTCAGGTCGACGTACACCCCTTCTGGAGAACACCATATTTGCAGTCCTAATTTACATAATGCATCTCTTTCTAATAAATTAACCGGTGTCTGACTTGAGACTAATACAGGTATAGTCACACTTTTATTGTTAGTTTTGTAGACGGACTGGAGCGGTCATAGGGATCAACTGCTTTTTACCCGAGAATCCTACTGTCTTGGCAAATTTTCCAGACATGGGGAGATGCGAGGCATGACTTAAATTTAAGCATGTACAAACCGCTCTTGTATCAACTAACATGGGTGTACTTTTACCGTCAACGTCAATATGTAACATGGGTTCTTGCTCTGCAAGAACAAGAACCCATGTCAAAATAGGCAACTGGTTCTCCCCGGTAGGATTCTCTGGGCACCTCTAACACCCCTGACTCGGGGCCCATGGGTTAATGGGTTCAACTCTATCTCGAAGAGGCTGCTGCCACCCGCCCACCGCCGCACCCCTTGGGTTCTGACGCCATGGATGTGAGAGGCAATTTGACCGGTTCTGTCCAGCTTGTCCACACCCCCAGCACACGCCTGGTGGGAAGTTAGACTGCGGATTTCTTTGTCTTAGTTGCTATTGATTGGCTTTCCACTCTCTCTGCCCTGGCCTTTGAGTGAAAACGTTAACGACAGGCGCAGGCATCTGGTTTGAGTTTGGAGAACATGCAGCTGGTGACGTCATCGCAGTGGATGCAGCCTGCTGGACTGTGGGTGTTGGATTACTTAGGGCCCTCACAGACAATTCCTCTGCTTCCTCTGTTCTTAGTGTAGCTTGGACTTTTTTCTTGTTTCTCCTTGTTAGTTCTTCAAGCTGTAATTGAGTCAATTTCCTTTGCAACTCTTTTTCTTGGGCTTTCAACTTCTGATCATTTTTTCTATACTGTTCAACAGCATGTGAGACGTGATCACAGAACTGTTTGTGTGATTTAGAAGTTAAGCCGACCACATCTTCCAGTTTACTTTTCACTGGTTGAGGCATAGCATTTACTATGGTTTGTCTGAACAGCGTAGACAACAGTGCATCTCCCTCAGGATCACTTTCAGTCTCTTGCTTCCATTTCTTTAACTGCTTCTGAATGTACAGCGTTGGATTCTCTGTGTCTTCTAACTGTTCACCTTTTAATGCTTTTGGGTCAACCCTCGTTGGATACTCTGCACGCAAGGCATGCCACACAGACGGACGATAAGCATCAAAAACAGTTCCATCCATATGGTATGTATCCACGGCCTCACTCAGGTCAGAAGAATGGAGGACTTCTTCCAATTTTCCTACCCCCACAATCCTTGCCAATAAAGCTGTAATGTCTCCCACCGACAAAAATTTGCCAGATGTTTCTTCCTCTAGACATCTTATCCATTTATTAGCACCTTCCAGGATGCTTGGAAGGCGGTTGACAAGCCCCTCGAGATCTTGCGTTGCCCATGGAATGTATTGTCCCCGAGCACCTTTAATTAAAATTGGGAATTGTGGAGCTAGGTGTCTAAGTTTACCAGTGTTCCTTCCCTGTTTCCAACTGCCCATGTTAAATGACAGATCCTCCTCCTCCTCTTCATCCTTTTCACTGCACAATGGTCTATGTCCAGTCCTTAATGTTGTACCTACAGTGGGAGCCACGCCAAATAGCCGCGACAGTGTGGCTGAAGTGTGAATGGCGTGTGAATGGCCTTTGCACGCCGTAATCCCCCCTCCCTTTTCTGGCCGAAAGGCGTGTCAAGATTTCACAGTAAACACGCCCATTCAAGCCCTATTTATTCATTTACCTGGTGCCACCACTAGATGGCGCTTCGTTCTCAATAACACGTTAAAACAAGCCAGCTGCGCTGAGTTGCAATCACGTGATTTTAACAACCCGCCTCCACCCCCGCCGAACTGACGCTACCAAACTACAGAGATGAAGATGGCGGCTTAACGGACTATTCGTGGTAAGTGATGTTTTATTTTATAAAATGTGTTCGGGGTAGTTTACAGTTTATTTCCCAGTTTAGTTTTTTATTGGCTGTTTTAAATATCACTGGCAGCACCAGCAGATGTGACTTTAGAGAACTTAATGATCTGTTTACCAAGTCTGGAGTTAATATTACAGCTTACTGTCAGTGTCACACACTCACAATGTCACTCCACTTTAACTCAAAAACATGCTCAAGCTTCGACAATACTATTAATGTCCCTATTACAAGAGCTGCACTACCCGATGAAGAGTGTTTGTGTTCTCTGTAAATACTGAGAGAATCTCACCGCGTGTTGTCTGGATAAATTCAGCGCTTATTTATTCTCTGGTTAAGAGTTAATCTGCAGGTTATTTCTGTGACTGTAATATAATGTGATGCAGTTGATGAGGGACACAGACTAAGGGGAGCTGTACAGGAGCTAGTAATGCTCATAACCCGGTTTATATTTTATACACTTTGTCCGGGACTTTCCGCGGTAGCGCGAGCGCTTAGTTAAAGAGCTGAATAACAACACTGAAGTGTTTATCAGTTAAGGAGGAGGAGGGGGTAGGTGTGTGTGTGTGGGGGGGAGGTGTGTGTGTGTGTGTGTGTGTGTGTGTGTGAGTGTGTGAGGGGCTTCAGTAAGTTATAGTTTGGCTTCAGGGATGTACTAATGCTCATATACGAGTGTTATATCGCTTAACTTATTTGTATGAGAAGCGCATTAAGTAAATTCTCGCTTAATTTAATGCAGACGATAATACAGACAGTCACTGGTTAACACTAACACTGTTCACTGGTTAACACTAACACTGTTCACTGGTTAACATTAGCACAGGCAGTTTATTTACATTACAGAATCCCCAAAACAGTATTTTACACACTCTGTGGTAAATAGGTTTATTAATATATTTTATTTTTATTAGAACTATATGTTCTGTGAAGTTTATTTATCTTTGTCTTGACTAAACTCTCCTGTTGTCTTTATGCAGAGCTCCGCTGTGGAGGATTGGGGGGTCAGACGGCTGACGGCTGGACTTTTGGAGCTACAGGACTGGAGGAGCCTGAACAAGCTGTTGAGGGAGCTGTAGGAGGGAGGACGTCACAGTCCGACAGCTTTAGAATGATGTTTGATCAGGTCTACTGTATATTCTGAACATAGAACTGCAAAATGTCTGATACAGTACTTTGGGGGAAACAAAGACTTGAACTGTTCCATGTTTAATAGTTTTGATATTTGAAAAATTAATATTTTAATGTAAAAGGACTATAGATAGAGACTTGTAAGCAGCTGGTGTATCCGGGTAGTTGAATGAACTTTAAGCAAAAAGACAACATGTATTCGTCTGTTTTATATAAATTACTGTTTTAACTTTGACTAGTTTTGGAAGAATAAATTGAATTGATAAAGTCATGTTTGCGTGTTTTAATTTTGGGGGATTGTTTGGGTATTTAAAAATTGTTTAGTTGAACCAACAACTTCAATGGGCAAAAAATGGGACACAACTTTGTTTTAAATAGTCAAAGAGTTGGGCTGAAAATAATAATAATAATTATTGATCATAGAAACAAATGAAACCAGTTAAACACTTGATTATATGTATTTGTGTTTGTGATTATGTGACCCATAATAATTTTTTCTCAGTATAAATAAATGTTTTGGGTTTTAAGAACTCCAAAAGAGCAACGACAAACTTGGTATTCTCCATTGAGGTTTCTCACCTTCCACTCCTGAGTAGGACATGGTGTTAATTGCTCTGTGCGTGTCTGTTTTTGGCGGGGGGATGGGTGTGTGTGTGTGTTTTCGGCTGTTCAGCAGTTCTAAACACAAGCACAGTTTTTGTCCTTAACTAAAATACTTCAATACGTTAATAATGAATTTATTTTGCTGAATAAGGTAATAAGCGATGTTTAAACCAAACCAGTAAGTTAAGTAAGTGTTCCATACATTAAAGTACTGTGTATAACCAAGTGCCCTAGCAAACACAGTTACAGTTTACAGTACAAACAGAGTGTGCGCTGGACGGATTGGAAGGTGAGTGAGAATACTCATTTACAAGACAAAAGACTGTTAGAGGCAGCGCCGTTCTAGACCAGACAACACGGGGTGGGGGGAGGGGGGCATCATGTTCGAGCACTGTTTTTACCTGGCCTTACTGTATAGTAACAGTATTGTATTTGCTGAATTGTTTTGAGGCACGCAAACCCCCAGACCACAATAAGGTGGCAATCCCTCAGGGGGGAACTAAAAAATAAATATATATATATAATTATATAATAAAATATCCTTAATCCAGATTTTATCAATCAATGACATAACATTTATCTAAGCTGGATGGTCAAATTCTCAAAAACGTTTAACCTAAAGTAAGACTTAACACACTATAACTAAAATATTTACAAAACTGAAAGGATGTCTTATGAATGATAAAAAATACAAACTAAATTAAAACAGATGGGCTATTGAACAGATCATAATATGTTTTATGTTTTCTGATTATAAATGATATATGGGTTGATTTTAGAAAGGCTAAATGAAATAGCTAGTTTTGGTCATGTCAGTCCAGTAACTATACTATGTAAAAGTAATTATAATATGAATTAATTAAGGGCAGGACCTAACCTAATGTTAATAATTTACACCATGATAACATTAGTATTCGTGTTTTTGTATATATTTTTAAATGTTCAAATGAACGTTTCAGAGTATATAATTTGTCGTGTCATCTGTGATTGAGACCCATGAGTTAAATTGAAATATTTTTTATAGGTAGTAAGCCAGGTTTTAGTAACCTTGGACAAATCACCATGTAAGCCCTCTCTCGCGCACGCGCTCTCACGCTATCTCTCGCACTCACACACACACACACACACTGTACACAGACAGACACACACAAATAATACATAAAATCGCGTAAAACCAAATGAAATTAGGGTAAAAAATATGAGCAGTAAAATACAGTAGTATCCTGTAGGTGATTCCTGTCCTGTGATAACAGACACTAACACTCTAGAACTGTTTACTTCTGTTAGTTTTGTTTTCAAGTGTGAATGTTTATGGGGATTAAACCTGTCTCTGCTGCTGCATCTATACACAGTTGTGATAAGTGATTTGTGCCCCATCAGATCTTTAATGTGGGACATTATGCTGGTTAAATGACTAAAGACACACTGATCCGTATGGACAGATATTTGTTCCAGATATTATGCGCCATTAATCAATTTGTTATGCCAATTTGACTTTCAGTGAAAACATCAAAAATATAACGAAAACAAACCAAAGCAGAAGTTACATTTTAAGCTTTACTTTCAAAGTAAAATTTGATTTGTCACATACACAGCGCGATATGCAGTAAAATGCTTTGGGTGCTTTAGGCGAGGCTCGAACTCGGCATTGCTTCACCTGGACTGCTTTATAAGTATCACGCGCTAACCGATTGCGCCACGGGAGCCACACGGAATTTGCTCTTGTCAGAGTATCCTCTCTCTCTCTCGTGCGCACACACACACATGAAATTGCGTAAAACCCAACGAAATATAAGAAGTAAAAAAAAAATCAGTAAAAATACATTAGTATAACAGGCGCTAACCCTCTGGAACTTTTTTACTATTGTTTCCAAGTGTTTATGGGGATTTAATGTGTCTCTGCTGCCGCATCCATTCACAGTTGTGATAAGTGATTAATGCCCCATCAGATTTTTTGACGGGGGAGCATTATGCATGATTAAATGACTAAAGAAATACTGATCCATATGGGCACATATTTGTTCCAGGTTGCATGCGCCATTAATTGGCTTTCTTATGCCACTTGTAGACTATCAGTGAAAAAAAAAATCAGCGAAAACATCATCAAAAATATAACGAAAACAAACCCAAGCAGACGTTACATTTTGAGCTTTACTTTGCAGCAAAATATTATCTATCAGTATATTAAATGGAACGAGGTAAAATACACAGTAATATAAAATACTGTACACAGCCCGCATTTTTATTCCGTACCTACAATGATCGGTATAGACAAATTACAGCCGCTACTGTGTCTTTAAGGATCATTTCAGGATGTCTTAAAAAATATTTCACTAACTAATTTTATTAATTCATTATTAAATAATAAATAGCATAATCATCATGGGTTGTGTATTGAGTGATTTAACAAATCTGTTTTATTAATTGGTTTGTTGTTGTTTTTTCATCTATTTATGAAACTATGTTGACAATGCAAGAACTGTCTGTATATTAAAGATACGGTATTGGGCTTCCTGGACACTGCAGTTAACTGTGCCAGTCAATGCTCCATCTGGCGGAATTATACGGCATTGCAACCATCTTTTTAGAAAGCGCATGGGGGCGTTTATGGGGCGGGGCATCGTTAACTGCGTCATCGCGGGGGATCACATTCCATGCACGAAGCCTGCATTAACCCTTCATGGAACTGCCACGGAGCCGTCATGCTCCAGGCGGCTGTTTGACGTGGCTCCCACTGTATCTGACTTCTTACTGGTATTTTAACACTCCTGTCTATCTTCCCTCCACTCGCCTGCACCTTTTCCTGTTCCTCTATCATATCTTCCTTCCCATACACCCTTTTCACTCTCTGTAGATCTGCCCTTACTTCCTTGTAACAATCTAATGGTGTGCTTTCCTCTCTATCCATTTTCCTACCTTGCCTCTTTCTCAACTTCACACCCGACTCTTCATAATCTTCTTCTAATTCTACAGGACCTTCCAATTTCATCTCACCAGAAACTCCCACCATGCCCTTAAGCATCGGAAAATGACCCTCAGTTTGTACATACGGAGGTGGTGTAAATACAGATTCTATCTCGCTACTACGGGCCTCGCTTCCTGACTTTTTAGACTTTTTCCTTACTTGCTTTTTCTGTCTTATCAATTCCTCCCCTTCTTGCTTAAACAAAGCTAGGACTTCTCTCTCCTGCTGTCTTTTTAACTCTCTCTGAACAAGCTTTTTCTCTCTTGCCACCGCTTTGTAATTTTTTATCAAGGTGTCCATCTCAGAACACAGTGCTAGATCAAATGTCCCCTCCTTTGGCCATTTTGTAATCATATCTTTAGTTCTCTTTTGCCATTTATTTGAGATCTTATTTATGAGGTCTGCACACAACGGATGCTTTAGCACTAAAGTCTCCACCGGAGAGGCTGCCATTATGCTTTATCCTATGTCATCACTTAGATATTTATTTTTTTATTTCACGCCTGTGCACTTACTTAATGGTTAAATTTACTTACAACAATATACACTCTTTTAGAATCACAGAAGTATCCACCTCCACTTACTCACTCAGTGTGTAGAGTGCAGGATGTTTAGACATTCTTCCTCCGTCATTAGTGATAACTTTATTTGTGATAGGTGTGTGTTAGTGAGCACTCTGACGGAGAAGATTTCAGCGTTAGAGGAGCGCATCCAGACTTTAGAGAGGGTTAGACAGTGTGAGAGCAGTGTTATTCCCGTAGCTGACAGTCTGGGTGCCACAGGCAGAGATAATCAGCCCCCGACTCCGGCATTAGAGCCCTCACAGCGGGGCGAGTGGGTGACGACTCGGCGGCATACTCGTTCAGCCAAAGCTAACGCTAAGGCTAGCCCACCGGAGCACACCTCCTCTGCGCTTCACGTGACCAACAGGTTTGCTCTCCTCAGTGCTGCACCCGCTGAGAATCCTGAAAGAGCTCTGGTTATAGGAGACTCTATACTGAGGCACGTGACATTAGCTAGACCTTTAGGGGCGCCAGCGGCAGTGGTTAGGTGTATCCCGGGAGCCAGAGCACCGGACATAGAAGGTAATCTTAGGGCTCTAGGACAGCACAGGTTCTCTAAGATAGTGGTACATGCTGGAGCTAATGATATACGCCTTCGTCAGTCAGAGGTTAGTAAGAGTAACTTTACAGAGGTATTTAAATTAGCGAAGGCGATGTCCGATGAAGTAATATGCTCTAGTCCCATCCCAATGAGACGTGGCGACATAGCTTACAGCAGGTTATGGTCGCTGAACCGCTGGATGTCTAGGTGGTGCTCCAAAAATAATGTGGGCTACATAGACAATTGGAAGACCTTTGAGGGCAAAGCTGGCCTGTTAGGGCGGAACGGTGTCCATCCCACTCGGGAAGGTGCTGCTCTCATTTCCTGTAGTATAGCTCATAGTCTCAGTAGAGGTCTAGTTAATCGGTGACAATCCAGAGCCCAGGCCAGGGAGCAGACAGACAGGCTAAACCAACCGTCTGCTAGCTGCATAGAGTCGTCACTCAGGGTTCACCTTATTGAGACTGTGTCCCGATCTAAGCAAAAATGTAGAAAGACTCAGAAAGTCTGTTTCAATAATTTAATTAACATAAAGACCACAAACTCCGATCATACTGAATGCGCAGCCGGCACCTCTGATCTGAAGATAGGATTGTTAACTATTAGATCTCTCGCATCAAAAGCAGTTATTGTTAATGAAATTATCACAGATCAGGCGTTTAATATACTCTGTTTAACTGAAACATGGGTTAAACAGGATGAGTATGTAGCTCTAAATGAAGCTAGTTCTCCTGGATACAGCTACATACACCAGCCTCGGTTAACTGGTAGAGGAGGAGGCGTCGCAGTTATTCATAATGATAATCTGTCTATCGTACAAAAACAGGGACACAAATTTAACTCATTTAAAATTCTCTATAGTAACATAAGTCTATTTAAGTATATTAAATCAGCTCAGTCGATTCCACTAATTATAATTTACAGATCTCCAGGGCCGTATTCTGAATTTCTTAGTGAATTTGCGGATTTCATCTCAGACCTGGTCGTTTCTGTAGACAAAGTGTTAATTGCTGGAGATTTTAACATTCATTTTGAGAATCCAGAAGACCCTCTGAGAACAGCATTTATATCAATACTGGACTCCGTAGGCATAAATCAGTGTGTAGTAGGACCCACTCATAAAGCAGGTCACACTTTAGATTTAGTAATATTCTTCGGATTAATTATAAGAAATGTATTCACAATTCCACTGTCTGAAATTATCTCAGATCACTATCTTGTCTCCATTCAAGTGTGTCACAGTGATAATGTACGCACAGCACCGCGTTACCGTATTAAACGTACATTCACATCGACTACCACACAGAGTTTTATCAGTAATCTCCCAGAGTTACCAACTTCGATTAGGCCACCGTCTGACCCCACAGAACTTGATCAGGCGACTGAATATTTAGAGTCGACACTTCGTTGTACCTTAGATAATGTAGCTCCAGCTAAAAGAAAAATTATTAGAGATAAGAAACTCGCTCCCTGGTATAACGATCACACGCGCACTTTAAAACAGACTGCTCGGAAATTAGAGCGTAAATGGCGTCAAACTAAATTGTTGGTATTTCAAATAGCATGGAAAGAGAGCATCCTGAACTATAGGAAAGCTCTTAGTGTAGCTAGATCAACGTATCTCTCCACTCTTATTGAAGAAAATAAAAATAATCCTAGATTTTTATTTAATACCGTAGCCAAATTAACCAGAAATAAGACCACTACAGAAATCTCCACAACAACATCATGCAATAGTGAGGACTTCATAAACTTTTTTAATAATACAATTGTAAATATCAGGCATAAAATTGAGGCTTTGAAACCAAACAATATAATTGATACAGATGTTAACCTAGCCATGTCAGATTCAAACCTAGAATACTTTACTCCTCTTGAAGAGAATGAAGTAATTTCACTCATCTCTTCTGCAAATTCATCAACCTGAATATTAGATCCTATACCGACACATTTTCTTAAACAGATAGTATCAGTAATAACAGAACCACTGTTGAGAATAATTAATTTCTCACTCAGCATTGGTTATGTTCCAAAATCTTTTAAAGTAGCAGTTATTAAACCAATAATTAAGAAACCTGACCTCGACCCCTGTCAGCTGTCCAATTACAGGCCAATATCAAACCTCCCCTTTATCTCTAAGATTCTGGAAAAGATAGTAGCGGAGCAGCTATGCTCATACCTACATAGAAATGGCATACATGAACTGTATCAGTCAGGATTTAGGCCTCATCACAGCACAGAAACAGCACTCGTTAAAGTAGTAAATGACCTCCTATTGGCCTCTGATCAGGGTTGTGTAACTATGCTTGTATTACTCGACCTCAGTGCAGCTTTTGACACTATTGATCATGCTATTCTTCTTCACAGATTAGAAAATGTAGTAGGAATTAAGGGTACAGCCCTCTCCTGGCTTAGATCCTATTTGACTGATCGTTATCAGTATGTAGACTTAAATGGTGATTATTCTGCATGTTCTCTAGTGGAGTTTGGCGTTCCGCAGGGTTCAGTTTTAGGCCCACTGCTTTTTTCCCTTTACATGCTTCCTCTGGGCAACATAATCCGTAAGCATGGTATTAGTTTTCATTGTTATGCTGACGACACACAGCTATACATCTCAACAAAACCTGATGAGAAAAACCATCTTACTAAAGTTGAGCAATGTGTGCATGACATAAGAAATTGGATGCTAATTAACTTCCTTCTGCTTAATCCGGATAAGACAGAAGTTCTAGTCATAGGACCGCATACAGCTAGAAGTAAAATCTTAGATCACACCGTAACTTTAGATGGCCTTTCTGTTCCGTCAAGTGCAACAGTAAAAGACCTCTGCGTGATTATAGATTCCAGCCTTTCATTTGAAGCTCATGTAGATAATATCACCAGGATAGCATTCTTTCACCTCAGAAATATCGCCAAAATAAGAAATATATTGTCGCTAAACGATGCAGAAAAACTAGTTCATGCTTTTATCACTTCTAGGTTGGACTATTGTAATGCCTTACTGTCTGGTTGTTCAGTTAGGTGCATAAACAAGCTTCAGCTAGTCCAGAATGCAGCAGCGAGAGTCCTCACTAGAACCAGAAGATATGAGCACATCACCCCTATCCTATCTTCACTGCATTGGCTCCCTGTGAAATTTCGCATTGATTTTAAAATACTACTCTTGACATATAAGGCATTAAATGGTCTCGCCCCGCAGTATCTGAGCGAACTGCTAGTGTCTTACGATCCGCCACGCCTACTTCGGTCAAAGGATGCAGGCTGCTTATCAGTACCGCATATTATGAAAACTACAGCTGGGGGCAGAGCTTTTTCTTACAAAGCCCCAAAATTATGGAATAGTCTTCCAAATAGTGTTCGGGACTCAGACACAGTCTCAGTGTTTAAGTCTAGGCTCAAAACCTATTCATTTAGCCAAGCATTTTTATAAATATATTTGCCATAAGGTAAAGGAGCAGATCTGGGGGACTCATGGACATAGAGTATTATGGTGAACTGGTATGTTTAGATGCTGTCTTCCTCAGTCTCATTTGATCACTCAGGTTTGTTGACGGTGAGGTGATTGTTTGCTTTACATCTCAGGGAGCCCTCATGTTTGTGTTTCCTTCTGGCTCTCCCTTTTAGTTATGCTGTCATAGTTAGTCCTGCCGGAGTCCCTGCTTGCACTCTACAGTAAATATACATTCACATTATACATTGTGAGTGTGACCATACCTAATTGCAATCTCTCCTCCTCTTCTCTTCCTCCCCCTCTTTCTCTTTCCTCTCTCCCCCTGTCTCCCCCTCTCACTCTTTCTCTCTCTCTCTCTGTCGAGCTACACATGTGGTTCCTGAGCTGCCAGTGATCCAGACTCCCTCTGCCCTCCGGACCTGTCTGATCCATCCTGGTGCCCGGTTTCTGGTTGGAGGTCTCATCGCATGGATGCCCCGTGTGTCTCTTTAGGATGCGCCTGGTGTCTGGGGATGATTCTATCTACTTAGAAGACGGTTCTGGCCTCGACTGGTGTTGTCAGCTGTTTCTCTGAGGACTTGACAATTCGATAGTTCAGGACTGGAACTTTCTACAAGTCTATCTGAGTCTCGAATAACTACTGGACTCCATTTTACATCAACTATTATAACATCAATTAACATCAACTATTATAGCTGAACCTAACACTTAACACTGTATAAATGCAGATCATTTCCTGCTATCTGTTTCACCCAGATGAGGATGGGTTCCCTGTCGAGTCTGGTTCCTCTCAAGGTTTCTTCCTATTACCATCTCAGGGAGTTTTTCCTTGCCACTGTCGCCCTCGGGCTTGCTCACCAGGGAATATCTGAACATTTTGATTCATACACATTCACATTCCATACAACTTAAATAATTCTTTTGATTGTGTAAAGCTGTTTTGAGACAATGTCAATTGTTAAAAACGCTATACAAATAAAACTGAATTGAATTGAATTGAATTGAACTTACCAAGGCTCATCAATGATAGTCACTCCTTAATCTATACCACTTCACTATTTTCAAATTAACATTTGCCAAAAAGCACAGTATTTTTATTACACAGTGAACACTTTCATCAATTACCGATTAATACCATTTATTAATATAGAATCCAAACACAAGCACCACTCCACACTATTTATTCATTTATTTATTCATTCATAGGCATACGCATTCAGACTTTATCCCTCTTTTCCTAGAAAATTGGGCTTATTCTCTTCATACTTGTCCCCCTTGCTAATGAGGGCTCATTTCTCCCACTCACACGTGTCCCTTTATTGATTAATATTCATCTATTTAATTATTAGGCTAGCTATTACTTAAATAGGGCTCATTCACACACACACACACACCCACGCAGTGGTGTCAAAAGTATTCACATTCATTACTTGAGTAGAAGTATAGATACCAGGGTTTAAAAAGACTTCTTAAGAAGTTGAAGTATCAACTCAAGCGTTTTACTTAAGTTAAAGTGTAAAAGTACTGGTTTCAGAACTACTTAAAGTATAAAAGTAAAAGTAACTTAAGGGGGGAAAAACTATTAAGGTCACGCGTTTTGATCATGTGACGGGGGGGAGGGGTAGGGGGGGTGCGCGTTCTGATCATGCGTCCAGTGGGTGCGTTCTGATCATGCGACGGGGGGAGGGGGGTGGCAGGGGGATGCGCGTTTTGATCATGCGAAGGGGGGGGGACGGACGAGTAACGAGGCTATTTTTAAAAAGTAAGGAGTAGAAAGTACAGATAATTGCTTTAAAATGTAAGGAGTAGAAGTAAAAAGTCGGCTGAAAAATAATTACTCCAGTAAAGTATAGATACCCAAAATTTCTACTTAAGTAAGGTAACGAAGTATTTGTACTTCGTTACTTGACACCTCTGCACACACGTCTCTGGACTGGCAGCAAGCTGCCCCCCCTCTGAGGGTTGCACACACAATTCCCTCGGGAGGTCCAGCCCTGTTCACAGCACACAGAGCTTATGGTTCTCATTCAACCAATTCTCTCTCTCTCTCTTTCTCACAAACACACACTAGGCGAACATAGAGCTCTCACACACTCAGACAGAAACAGATAGACACAACATCAATTAGACACAAACAATTGCAATTGCATTCAACTTAATGGCACAAAATAGTGCTCCACATACGAAGGATATCAATTACCCCTGATCCTCATATCAATAAAACATAAGGGGTGATTTCTTATGATGTACAATTGTACATTCCTCATACGAAGGGTATTAATTAAAAACCACCAAACCTCATACCATATAACATTTACGGTGGCTACAAAAATGCTTATGACATACAACACTATGTTCCTCATACAAAAGGGCATTTTTTATTAATTGCTGGGTAACCTTACACAAGCAATATAACTAATTAAGCGCAATTCCTTATTAACATGCTGCACTACTCATGCCATCCAATCAAGGCCCACTTGACAATGAGTACAAATTAATATCGAGATACCTTTTTCCTGTCCTGTCATCTCTCAAAGCTCACTTGACAAAACAAATAGACACTCAAATGCGCTTCTTCATACCGTCTGTTACTGTTGCCATCAATCAATGCCCACTTGACAACACCCAGACCAATGCAATGCTTATTTTATAAATTTACTATCAGTACAACAGTTAGTAAGTTTGATGCATGCATTCTTTTCTGAAAACAAAGCCCATTTTAAATTACTTGAGTTGGAGAGGTCTTTATCAGTGTCCTTACCACCATGGGGTTTCCCAGCAAACAACACAAACTAAGTATATAAGCAAAAGTTGCTTACCTTTTTTAGGTGGCCACCTGTTTGTGCTGCTCGCCCAGGATGCCCACGGTGATCAGCCACACCTTTGCCCCTTCTCCACCCTGCTCGCAGCGCCAAGATGTCGTGGAAATTAATTGAAGACTCAGGCTTTGGTTTCAGAAGATAACGGCCTTTACTTATCATGCAATACTGGCCGGGCGAGGCTGACAGAGTCAAACCGATCGCTAGCATTCCCCGATTATATAGGCATCCTAGACAAGGGAATACATTCTATAGGCAATGATGTCATTCTAAACATCTGGGCCTTGTTAGGCCTATCCGTTCTTGGGGGACTCAACGTATATATCAAATTCCTTGTGCAAGCATATTTTCAGACATGTCCAGCTTCGCACGCATACCCCTGATTATTTCCAAATGGGATACCTTCTATTTCTTAAGAGTAAGTAAAGTATAAGTAAAATCCCATAAAATCTAAACAAATTTTCTCCCATACATCTCGCGGGAAAACACGCGCAGTCTTAAAGGCGACATCTATATGATGAATACGTGAACAGTACAGATAACATTTATTATAAGTGAAAACCTCTAACATAATACTACAAATATTGTTATGAGACATTTCTCTTTGGGCATGTTTAAAGATACTGACTTAAAAACTCACCTTTTCTTCGCACAAACAAAACCAAGGCTGTGTTCCAACCAGCATAAATAATGCTTCTGTAGGGCACGTCGAAGGGAGAATAATTGCGATGGTACCGCTGTTATATCGTTTAAAGTGAATTTGTAATCAAAATAACCGAAAAATGAATAACCTAATATCTGAGCACCAAAACATTAAGTTTTCCAAATCGCTCAAAGTGGTTAGGAAATTTTTTAGAAACTAATAGGGTCGTTAACTGTGAATAGAACACACCCAGCCGCGGCAAGGAACTATGCTTCTAACCACAGGTTGAAGGCTGTAGTTCCAACCACGTAAGTTTGCGATGCTGTTTGCGAATGTTCGTTTGAACTATGGTTTCGGGAAACACCTAGTTTTTGAACTATGTTGGTAACGACGGGACTTGCGACCATAGTTGGCTAACGATGCTTTTGGGAAACGCACCCCAGGTCAGTTAGAAAGATCTTGAGATCAGTCCTGAAAGAACAAACATTAACTGACGAGAGTCTGCATACATTCATGTGTGAGGTAGAAGCGATAATGAATAACCGACCCCTCACTACTGTCTCGGAAGGACCCACAGATCTGGAACCCCTGAAGCCTAACCACCTGCTGCTGATGAAAAAACAGCCAAACCTGCCCCCTGGACTTTTCAAAATGGAAGACATTTATGCACATCGCAGGTGGAAGCAGATTCAGTACCTATCAGACCTGTTCTGGAAGCGACGGGTGCGTGAATACTTGCCCTTGCTCCAGGAATGTCAAAAATGGTTTCAAGAAAAAAAAAACTTTCAATTGGAGACATAGTTTTAATAATTGATGAGTCTTCTCCAAGAAATTCACTATCCAACGAAATAAGATCGCTCATGCACGATGTCTATAACTTGTACAACGTTGAAATTAAGTACCATACAGACTACAAAGAGCCGCTAAAGAACTTTACTCAGAGCAATAGAGAAGTGCGATTGCATTTAAACGAAAGCGACCGCGAACAGGACCAGCAGAATTGGCACAGTCCCAAATCACTGCGCGTTACAGAATTTAAGGAAAAGGTGGAATCGTGGATTACCGAAACGAAGAGCCTCTTCATGCCATCTCACACGCTCAACGATGAAATTTCGTCAGATGACAGCGTGTCACAAGCGGCAGCGGGTAAGAAAAATGATGCAAAAGGGCATGGAAGCTTAGCTACCGATGCATCCAAAAGGGCTGTAACTTCTACAGCATCCTCAGCCCGACTAAAGGAAGTGGAAGCCAACAGAGCAGCCTTGTTGATTAAAGTAGCAGCCTTAGCAAAATGGCAGGCGATAGAACAGAAGGAAGCACATTTAAAGGCTGAGGAAGAGCAACTGAAAACACGATTAAAGAATAAAGAGGCAGAATTAAAGGCTGATAAAGAAAGGTTGGAATTAGATACTGCGCTCGCAATTGTCAACGCTGAATTACAGGCTTATCATGGTCGTGAAAAACGAGAGCCTGCAGCAAAGAGCGGAGTCACCGACCCGAGCTGCACGCACTCGAGCAGCCCGCCTTGGACGGGCCACAAACCTGAATATGACAGCCGATGAAAGCTGGTAAGAGAGAGCTCAGTCAACGAACAAATTAGCGCATGCGCTCCCAAATTGGAATACAATGAATTTTATGAGTGCAGTGCGTCAACAGAATTCCTCGGACTGCCATCACGTCTCAAGTCAGCCCATTTAAGTAGCAACACAAGCTTTTGACCGTAAGTTACCCGTAAGCAGATATATACAACAAAAGTGTTGTTATATGCGTAAGATACAGCAAATAGGTTGTTGTAAAAATCAGAAATTTGCAAGATTCAGCAACTGGTGTCTGTAACCACAGTGGATTTACTCAAGATGACTGTATGAAGTGTTGATTCTTTGATGCTGACAAAATATACTACAAGAGACAAAGAGATCATCAGACTTTTGTTGTGTGAGTGAAACTTCAAATTAAAGATACCCGTCAAAACTAGTGAAATAATATGTCTGAATCTACACTCACCGCCGTTTAATGGCGACAGCGGGCAAAATAAATCAGTTGCATTTCAAAGTCATTCGTAAATTGGCCGCCAGGTGGCGCAAAGTGACATTTTCATTCATTGCAGTAAATACAACAGTGATGGTAATTTCCACAACAAACATGAAAAATCTGAACCAGAGCTATTGATGTGTACTGTACAATAATGAGTAAAAAAAATTATAGTAGATTTATTACCTGAAATAAATGACCATATTTCTGTCATTCCCCACTTAAGGGGGTGGGAGAATTTTCAAGCCCCACTTGTCAACAAAACTATAACGAAATCGGCCATGTTTACTATTTATTGAAATATAAATTTCTAAACCAATAAGATCAAATAATACCAAGTTGAAAACAGATAAAAATACGCGTGCAATTATTATAACAGGCTTACTTCGTCACTTATCTAGAGCTTTCTTTCAAAGAAGTCGAGTGGCTTATTAACGTGACTGGGGCGTGTTGTCTTTAAGTGTCCGAGTGGTGCAGCGGTTAAGATGCCGCCCTTTGATGCAGGAGATCCGGGTTCGATCACTGGGTGATGCTATTTTATTTTTAAAAAATTATTTTATTTTGCTCAGCATACTATAGAAAAAACAGCAAACAAACAAAAAAATCATTGTGCCTGGTATAGGTTTAATATTCAGTACCATTTGTACATCTGTTATTTTACAACTATATCATAACACTCAGAAATACCTTTTATTTGGGGTTAAGTGACTGATGTGCCTAACATTTTTCAGCTGAGCCTCGTTTCACTGAATAATCCACCACTTTTCATCAGTATGTAAGACACGGACATCAGTCACGGACACCTCTCTCTCTCTCACACACACACAGACACACACAGCAGACCGAGTCATTAGCACGTCCTTCCCCCAAATTTAAAGAATACAAGCTGGTAGCGTGCAAGTTTCTGAGCAAAATTTAAATAAAACATTTTATTTGGATTTATTTTAATTTAGCTATAAATAAAATAAAACAATTTTAAAACAGCATCACCCAGGGATCAAACCCAGATCGCCGAATGATAGGGCTAGCACTTTACCCCACTGCGCCACTCGGAAGCAGTACGCGCCACTCGGAAGCCGTACATGCCACTGGACTCCTCAGAGTTAAATACGATGATGGGGGGACCGTGGGGGAGGCGTAAGAGAGGCTCTTTTTTTTTTGAGACAATCCAAAAGAATACAGTACATGTTAAACACATTCAAGAATAATAACTGCAGCAATAATAACAACACCACAAAAAAAACTAAAAAGTTCCTGACTCTCTATGGACTTCCAGTAACTACTAGAGAGTTTAATTCATTAATGCTGTTAATGCAGTTTAATTCATAATTATGCTCATTAAGAGTCACCAAGCCTATGGTTCTTATGAGCTCAGACAATCTAATTTAATGTTAGATGGTATTGATATAACTGTCGATCAATTATAAGCCGGTAATTTTATACTGTGTAAAACGGTGTATACTGTGTAATACTGTAAAACGGGTACATCTATAGGAATTATTAAAATTATTTAAATGTTTGTATCAGGAGCTATTCATCAGTGATTTATGTAAACGACTCTTGTTACTCTATGTTACTTTTCAGGTGTAAGTAAATGCTCATTGTAGCGTCTATTTTTATTTAAACCATGAAACTATTTTCTATTTAAACAATTAAGCTTTTAATTTTACTACTTTAACCATAACCTTTCTACTCATGACCTTTATGTATTTCAAAGACAAGAAAATTAATTATAGCGTTAGTTTTCATAAAAACCATAAAATTCAAACATTGTCAGGATGTGCTACTGGGTCAGCACATGTCGATGCCATCATCAGCACTCATGTTTTTGCGTTATTATAAATAATGAAATGCAGTAGGCTGTTATGGTCATTATAATTTTCTTTAATAATGATTCGATCTATTTTTTTAATCTGATAGTTTGCTCAATGTGTTTTTAGTTATTTATATATTTAAATTGGGATGCCTTCTACTGTTACAAATTTAACTCTTGTGAAAATTATACAAATGTTTCTTACAAGCCCTTGTGTTGTTGTTTGTGCTGTTGTTCTTTAATAATACAAATAATCAGATACAAACAGTCTGTCTAAACGAAAATTAACCAATGCTTTTTAACTCATCATTATGTGGATATTTTTCATGTTTGTTGGATAAAGTGTGTAATGATTTGGTCTACTCTGTGTGTGTGTGAGAGAGAGAGGGGTGTCGCGGTCGTGAAACAAAGGCTCAGCTTTCAGCTCATTCAGTTTCTCTGAATGTATAGGTGAGAACAGCTTATTCACACCTGGGGAGGGTGAATAATTTGCATTTGAGTGTTATCTGGCATTGATCTACCAGAGCCAAGTGAAAAGAAGCACAATCAACCTGAACAGGTAAGCTGGAATAAAATCAGAAGCAGAATTACCTAAAGTAATTAGCATTAAAATAAGTAACTAGTTTACTAGCGTGAGCTAATGCTGCTACTGATTTTATTTCAGCTTACCTGTTCAGTTTTATTGCCATTCTTTTAAAAATATTGTCTTTCAGTTTTATATGTTGTTTGTCTTGATGTCCTTTCCTTTGTTTCTTGTATTGTGTTATATTTTATACTAGTAACTGGTGTGCAGAAATTTATCTCTGCATTAATGAGCCAATGTATTATGATGTTGGCTGCTGTGGGCCAGGAAGTCCAGGGCCACTTTTTGGTCCCAGTCCGCCCCTGGCCCACATGACATGACGGAATTAGGCACGGCTGGTGAGCTATCCTTGCTAATGATCCCAGGCTTGCACCCAGTGGCGGCCCCTCCCTTCCCTTCAGCAGAAGGGGCGACGCGGGCGCAGTGCATGTATCATAGACAGGTTCTAGACCAGACCATATGGGGGGGACGTCAGAAATGTGAAGTGGGCATCATGTTCGAGCACTGTTTTTTCCCTGTGCTTATAGTAACAGTATTGTCCTTGCTGAATTGTGTTGAGGCACGCAAACCCCCTGACCACAATAAGGTGGCAATCCCTCAGGGGGGAAACTAAAAAATAAAAATTAAATAAATAAAACAAAATAAAATAAAACATCCTTAATCCAGATTTTATCAATCAATGATATAACATTTATCTAAGCTGGATGGTCAAATTCTCAAAAACGTTTAACCTAAAGTAAGACTTAACATACTATAACTAGAATATTTTCAAAACTGAAAGGGTGGGGAGGGCGATAAGGTCTCCTGCACCATAGAGAGCATCCTGACGAGAAACATCACGACCTGGTTCGGGAACAGCACCATGCAGGACAGACGAGCTCTACAGAGGGTGGTGCGATCAGCTGAGCGCATCATCCGCACTGAGCTCCCTGACCTGCACTCGATCTACAGCAAGCGGTGCTGCACCAAGGCCAGGAAGATCGTGAAGGACCTCAGTCACCCCAGTAATGGACTGTTCTCTTTGTTGCGGTCTGGGAAGCGATTCCGCTCCCTGAAGGCCAAAACAGAGAGACTGAGGAGGAGCTTCTTCCCGCAGGCGATAAGGTCTCTCAATCATCACTACACCACACAAGACTAATAACATCTTTTTAAGCTCACAACATTGACTAATAACATCTTTTTAAGCTTACAACATTGACTGGACAATCATGGACACATTCATACACACTTGCACTAAATATTCATACATCTGGACAATTGCACATGTCACATTCATTAGTCACCTTTCATGCATATTTGCACAACCATTGTCACTTTAAATTCTATCTATCTATCTATCTATCTATCTATCTATCTATCTATCTATCTATCTATCTATATATATATATATATATATATATATATACCCCCCTATATTTCTGTATTTTGCAATATTTTATTATGCCCTTATTGTACAGTTTATTTTACTAGTTAAATTTATTTCTTTAGTATTTCCTTTTATTGATATTTATTTTACGTACAAGCTTTTATTTTCTTTTTAAGGTCACTGGCAGTCGTGTAAGCATTTCACTGCATATTATACTGTTTATGACTGTGTATGTGACAAATAAAATTTGAATTTGATTTTGAGGGCTCAGGGGAGGTGTTTGTGTTTGTGTATGTTTGTGTGTGTGTGTGTGTGCAGGGGGGCAGAGAGATGAAGGAAACCTAATACCGTTTTATGTAGTGTCACTTTTTAGGCGGATCATTTACCGATTTACCGCAGATCATTTTATCAACTTGTAACATATTCATTTTGTGAGTAGATTAACATGTGCTTTCTCAACATTTCAAAATTTTTATTTGAAGGGGCAAGCTATTTATTTATTTACTTGCCCCCCGTAGAAGATAATAGAGAACCGCTTAGCGGCACAGATTATTATTTTTTCCTCCAGGTTCATTTGCCCCCCCGCGTGACATGAAAAAATGCCGCCCCGGGCGGCTGCCCAGTTTGCCCATGCGTGGCTGCCCAGTTTGCCCATGCGTGGCTGCCCAGTTTGCCCATGCGTGGCTGCCAGTTTGCCCACGCGCTATAAAATACTTGTGGTTTGTTGGGTTACAGTGAATTTTACTACGCGTTTACTACTACATTTTTTTGTGTTGTTTTTATTATTGCTGCAGTTATTATTCTTTAATGTGTTTAACACGTTCTGTATTCTTTTGGATTGTCTCAAAAATAAAATTATAATAAATTCCGCACCCCCCCCCCTCATCATCGTCTTTAACCGTGAGGAGTCCTGTGGCGTATACGGCTTCCAAGTGGCCGCAGTGGTGCAGTTGGGTAAAGTGCAAACCCTATCATTTGGAGATCCGGGTTCGAACCCCGTGTGATGCTGTTTTAAAAATTTTTATTTTAATTATAGCAAAATTAAAATTAATCAAAATAAAATGTTTTATTTTAATTTCTCTCAGCATTCTATAGAAAAAACAGCAAACTCATTACGGGACTCATTATGGTTGTATATCGTGCTCTGAATAATAAATGTTCTGTTGTTATGTCTTCAATCATTGTAATTTGAATTTTTTTTGTTTGTTTGTTGTTTTTTCTATAGTATGCTGAGCAAAATTAAAATAAAAATTTTATTTTGTTTTATTTTAATTTTGCTATAATTAAAATAAAAGAATTTTAAAACAGCATCACCCAGGATTCGAACTGGCGCTCTCCATTCCTCTGGGTGAGCACCCTACCACTCCGCCACTCAGAAGCTCTAACACTCCTATTGATTTTATTCTTTTCACTTGGTTCTGTTAAGACGCAGATGCAGGAGAACATCCTGTGCGTCTCATTAATCCAGTAGAGAATGAACTAAGGCATGAGGCATCAGTCTATAGTTATACAGCGCCACTCAGTGGTAAAAGCCAGCAAACGCACAAACCCAAATGCTGTCGCCGAGCGCCGCGACGGTAAAACCGACGCTCCGATTAGGTGACCACTGTATAAATGTGTCATCAGCATAGCAGTGGAAGCTGATACCATGCTTATGAATTATGTTGGCCAAAGGAAGTCAATGGCCTAAAACTGAACCCTGTGGAACACAAAACCTTACCTTAGTACAGTTACAGTAGGTACCCAATAGAAATGTCTCACCGCTCACCGCTGTGTAAAAATGACAGCGGCCAAAATAAATCAGTGGCATTTCAAAGTCATTCGTAAAATGACCGCCAGGTGGCGCAAAGTGACATTTTCACTTGTCGCAGTTTAAAAATACAATTTAGTCATAAAAAATGTTGTATCGAAGAAATACAATAGTGATGGTAATTTCCATGTAAGAGCCATATCGTACTTGTTATGAATTTGTTGTCGTGTTTATTTTATTTTATTTTACTTGTTATTTCATTTATTCTACCTTGTTCTATTCATTAGTAAAGCATTAAGCATTAAGTTTGTTATATAAGCCATAAGCTTTAAATTTCTAAGTTATGCATCCATTTTGACAATCGTAAGTTGGTCTGTGATGTCATTCTACTATTACATGCATTTGTGTGACTGTCATATGTTAGAGAGTTCAGTTTAGATGCGGAAGGCTACGGAAACACAAGCTTTTGACCGTAAGCTAACGTAAGCTGGGAATGTAAGATACAACAAGAGTGTTGTTATACTGTATGCCTAAGCCAAGACTGTAATTTACAAGATACAGCAAATAGGTTGTTGTAAAAGTCAGAGATTTGCAAGATGCAGCAACTGGTGTTGTAATCACAGTGGATTTACTCAAGTATGAAGTGTTGATTCTTTGGTGCTGACAAAATAAACTACAAGAGACAAAGTGATCGGACTTCTGTCGTGTGAGTGAAAGTTTAAGACAAAGCTACGCATCAAAACTAGTTAAATAATATGACCGCATCTACATTCCACATGAGTACTTTACACAACAAACATAAAAAATCTGAACCAGAGCTATTCCAGCTCATTCCAGGGATTACAAACGGTAACAATGTCAATTTTAGAATTCAGAAGATTTTAAATTTACACAAATTTAAGAAGAGGCCTGAAGCAAGATCCACCCCCGTTTGCTAAAACCATGAACAGTGGTGATTTTTGTTTCTACAAGTGTCTAGGTAAGAACAGCTTATTCACACCTGCGGAGGGTGTATTATTTGCATTTGAATGTGTCTGACATTGCAAAGCACACACAGTAACACTGCAAGAACAAAAGTAAAGTTAGTAATTCTCTAGTTAGTAAGTTGATTGTAGTTATTAGCAATGATAGAGTGGATTATAGTCCAATTGGTTTTACCTGTGTAACCCACTTAACGAAAAAGCTATTGAAAATTCGTAATTTTTTAAATAAAAAAATTATAAAAAAAACGATCAAATTGAATACTCAAAAGGGAATTGTTGTAGTTATTAGCAATGATGGAGTGGATTATAGCCCAACTGGTTTTACCAGTATATTTTTAAGAGAAGATCTAAAAATATATTTATTTGTAATAGTTTCTCTGTCCACTCCGGAGTAAGAAAATATGCGATTTGTCGTTTTGGGGGATTTATTTCTTGATAAACAGATTAGATAATCTTGAATGTGTAGCGAATGTCCAATATAAAACCAACTTCCCCGGGGTTTAATTTACTAGATATAGTTTTAAACAGCGCTCAGCCGCATGCATGAAGTTTTCAGAGCGCACCGGCAGAAGTAAACTAATGATTATGAATGCGTCAGGAAAACAGCAAGCTGTCGGGAAAACAGTAAGACTGTCTCTGACCATTTAAAAAAACGTTTGGGTTCATTTTCTGACGCGCTCAGGTTCACCAAAAACAATACAGAACAGTGCACCTTATTTGCTTTCAAGCATTTAGAAAATCACAACATTTTTTCATTATTGTGAGTACGTCTTATAAAGGCTATGTAGTCTTATATAGTTTTATTATATTGTTTTTGCACATCAATATGAGTCCTCATCTGTTACATTTTTGAGGACAATACTGTAGTTTTTTCAGCCTGTCACGGCATGCCCCCAAATCAAAATCGCACCTCGCTCACTAGTTAGGCGGCCTCCTCTTCAGATGACACCTGTGCAACAACGCGGAAGTGCGGCATGCAAGTGGGGCAAATGGAACGCGCCCCACCCAGGGACTTCAAAGAAGAGCCAGTGTGGGCGGAGAGGAGGCTGGAGCTGCTGTCCGCGGATGGCTGTCACGGCAAGGCCATGATCATTAGCAAGGATAGCTCACCAGCCGTGCCTAATTCCGTCATGTCATGTGGGCATTATAAGATTTGTACTGAAAACTTCTAACTAAAAAGTGGCAGCTGGCATGCCTAAAAATAGACGCAGGTTAATGTTTTTATAGTCTAAATAAAATTCCTTCTCTTTAGTGCCTCCTTTTACAATTCCAGACAACGTTCAAATTCAAATTATTCACTCTCCCCAAGTGTGAATCAGCTGTTCTCACCTATACATTCAGAGGAACTGTAATTCACCTCTTCATACTTTAAAAACCTCTTGAATCTGAGGCTCTTCTGAAGACTTTCAGTGATTAAGGCCACTTTTTAAATTTGTGAAAACTTCTGGATTCTAGATTCTAAAGTTGACATTGTTACCGTTTTTCATCCTTGTAATGGAAGAAAAAGGACACTGGAATTCCGCTCTTTTAGGACAGCGCGAGAAAGAGCTGCGCGATGTGTATAAATCAATGTGTGTGTGTGTGTGTGTGTGTGTGTTTTAAAACCCCCAATTCTGCGAATTCCCCCAGCAGCGAAACCGGTTTGATAACTTCACCTCTCGGAAATGAAAGGTGAGAAGAGGCTTTACAGAGCGTGCTGTCGCGTTGTATTCAGAGGACAGACTAAAACAAAAACATGTTTGCATCAGTATTGGAAACAATATTGTATTAGGCTAACTTTATTAAAGATTATATTTGAACAGAAAATAATAGTAGGCTGGTAGGCACGTTATTTTTCATAGAACTTAAATGGCTGAATGAAGTTAAATATACACAATAAATAAATAATTGCGTTTGCTTTACATTTGAGCACTCATGTGTAAATATCTTTTTCATTGCATATACTATATTCATTTTGTGATACATTAAATTAATCTCTGATTCATTTATTTGTTGAGTGTGAGGAAAAAAAATTCTTAACTTTTTTAAAAGACCACCTCTTGAACCACCTTAATGTATCTCACTCCTTTACTATTAAAGATATAATCTTTTATTATGAGAATGCGGAAAATAAACCGCTTGAATTTGTTGTTGTTTATTTTATTTTACATGCAAAATACTTTATACATAAACAGAAAATTAAAAAGGAACAATTGTACTTCCATCTTTTCCTTCTAGAAATGACCTCAATTCTAAACTCTCTTAAATTAATTCAATTTAATAATAAGAAGAATATACTTCTAGATTATTATGATATTATTTTTAATTGAAGTGTCTCTTGCTACATCTTTTCATGATTTATACTTAATTTCAATCCTCCCATGTATTTTAACCTTTCTTTGGACTCTCAAATCTATACAGTGGTTGCACAAGCGGTATGTGACTTTTACCGTTGCGGCGTATGGCGTCAGCATTTGGGTTTGTGTATTTGCTGACTTTTACCGCTGAGTGGCGCTATATAACTATGACTGACGCCTCACGCCTTTTCGTTCGTTCTCCCCAGGATTAATGAGTCGCAGCTCGTCAGAGCCGCACGTAGTTGCAGATAAAATCAAGTGAAACATTATAATTAAACAAATTTATAATCACAGTAGTAACATTACAGTACAAATTTATAATGTAAATTAAATTTTATATTTTAGGATCGAATTTAAGCTACTTCTTAAATAGATCACAGTGAGTCTTTACCACCACCGGCAAAAACCTTATAAAATACAAGTGAAACATTAAACTCTGGCTGTGTGTATCAGAAAACGTGGGTGAGCCAAAGGTGTTGTCAGATTAATGGGCAAAAACAATATAATAAACCTATATAAGCTACATAGCCTTTATAAGGCTTTACTTTTATTTAAGTGCACGCACAATGACGAGAAAATTTTATGAACTTGTAAAATAATGAAAGCAAACTGGGATACAGCGCTATTCTGTATCGGTTTCTGTGAACTTGAGCACATCAGAAAATGAACCAAAACTCCGTGTATACTTGCCTCACAGACGTGAAAAATATATACTTACAGAAAGCAAAATGTCTGCTTTTACATAAACTACTGGGGGAAAAAATCAGCTTATGTAATTCGTATAAAAAGTGGATTACTACAGCACATCCACTCAAAGCCGAAACCAAAGACATCAACTTATCAATGAATTATTAAAATGACCAGTCAGTTTCCTTGCTGTTATCTTATCCCCACCCACGTTAAAACGGCATATTCAGAGGCGTGCCCGCGAGAGGTCCACTACACAGCAAAAACATGGTAGGATATTAAGGCTAAAATAAAGCGGCTCGCAAAGACAGCCCTTATTTAACACGTATAAATTTGTGTTATATTTCTGGGGAAAAAAAATCTCTTATAAATCTCTCATATCGGGTTCACGCAAACATTTTATATTCACTAACAGGCTTATTCACAACCACATTTCGGCCATTCAAACACATACATGAAGTAAAAAGAAATAAGAGGCCCTGATTAAAATGCATGAATATTATTTAGTAAAACAATAAATTCCTCCGTGCTCTTGAAGACTTTGTCACCAAAAATGTAATAGATGAGGACTCTTGTCCATCTATCTGATATACAGTATGCTGGAGAAACTCCCAGGTGGGAAGACACTGCTTTGTGTAGTTAACATCAAAGACAAAAATAAATAAATAAAATAAACATCATAAATGACCAAATGACCATAAAAGTCGCGCGAGCAAATGTTATACAGCAGCGCTTGTGTTTTTGTGTTATTATAAGAATGAAATGCAATAGGCTAGTATGCATGATTTTCTTTAATATTCATTCATTCATTTTCTATACCGCTTAATCCTGTGTTCAGGGTCGCGGGGGACCTGGAGCCTATCCCAGGAGACTTCGGGCACTAGGCGGGGTACACCCTGGACAGGGTGCCAATCCATCGCAGGGCACACACACACACACTCACACACACTCACACACTACGGGCAATTTGGGAACGCCAATTAGCCTAACCTGCATATCTTTGGACTGTGGGAGGAAACCGGAGTACCCGGAGGAAACCCACCAAGCACGGGGAGAACATGCAAACTCCATGCACACAGAGACGGGAATCGAGCCTGGCCGGGGAATCGAACCCAGACCCTGGAGGTGCAAGGCGACAGTGCTAACCACTACACCACCGCGCCGCCATTTTCTTTAATAAATAGAATAAATTGTTTAAATGTATGTATCATGAACTATTGACCAATGACTTATGTAAACGACTCAGTTTAGATGTAAGTAAATGCTGCGCTGTTTGGGGGAGGGACGTCCTATTGACGATTTGGTCTGCTATGTGTGTGTGTGTGTGTGTGTGTGTGTGTGTGTGTGTGTGTGTGAGAGAGAGCGAGAGAGAGAGGTTTTACATCCTCATGAAAAGGCGTGAATTATTCAATGAAACATAGGCTCTGCTGAAAAAGTTAGGCACATCAGTCACTTTACCCCAAATAAAAGGGGGTAAAATGAATAAACCCAGATGCATGTTTCTTAGCTCCACTCCCATGAACACAGCGTATTCAGAGAAAAGTGCGCCCGCGAGAGGTTGTGCTTGGACCACTCAGCTTCTGCAGATTCTAAAAGTGACAGTGTTACGGTTTTTCAATCGCTGGAATAGAAGAGATAGAAAGTTTCCTCATCATAACCTGATTTTTTAATTAAAATGTTTTTATAAAATATTAACTTTCAATATTTTATAAAAACACCAAAGAAAACTATTGTATATAGAGTGATTACAACCAATACAATTTATGTTATGATAAGGAAAATCTTAATTTCTTCTATTCCAGTAAAACAGTAATAATGTCAATTTTAGAATCTAGAATCCAGAAGATAACATTTGCACAAATTTAAAAAGAGATTTTATGTGTAATTAGGAAAGCTACACGTGTAGGGTCTTGTGTCATCTTATATTTTGTTGTTTAAATTTGTAGTAGATTTATTAACTGAAATAAATGAAACTAAACGACCATAAAATTTAAACATTGTCAGATTAATGTACAAAAACTATATAAGCTACATAGCCTTTATAAGACTCTATTTAACAAAGTCATGAAGTTTTTTCATCATTGTGAGCGCACCTAAATAAAACTAAAGAAAGTAAACAGGGTTCTCTATTATTTTTGTGAACTTGAGCGCCTCAGAAAATGAACCGAAACTCTGTGTATAATCGCCTCACAGACATGAAAAATATATACTTATAGAAAGCGAAATGTCTGCTTTTATATAAAAAACAAATTATTAGATTATGTAATTCGTATGAAAAGTGAATTGTAGGCACGTTCACTGCTTCGGAGACGACGGAATGGAAGAGATAGAAAGTGTCCTCATCATAACATGCCTTGTATTGTTTTTAATCACTCATCATACACAGCCCGTGATTTTTATGTTACTTCAGAGATGGAAAATTTGCAGAAATTTAAAAAGAGGCCTGAATCACTGCAGGTCTTCAAAATCCAGGTCGTAAAGTTGGGAGGGGTGCATTTCAGTTTATCTGAATCCATAGGTGAGAACAGCTGATTCACACCTGGGGAGGGTGAATAATTTGCATTTGAATGATGTCTGCCATTGTAAAGCACACACAGTAACACTAATGGTGCTTTTCCACTGCATAGTACGACACGACACGGTTCAGTTCAACTTACTTTTGGGGTTTTCCACTGGGAACAGTACCTGGTACCTGGTCCTTTTTTTAGTACCACCTCAGCCGAGGTTCCAAGCGCGCCGAACCGTTACCAACTCTGCTGGTCACTGATTGGCCGGAGAAAATCGTCATTACTGCGTCACTGAACTTGCGACACGAGACACAACAGAACCGCTATATTTAGAACAGCCAGCGAAGGATCTGACGCATCTTTTTGTATTAAACAAAAATTTTCTTTGGCTGCCATCAGCCACTTTTGAAACAAACTCCTTCGTCTTGCTGTTAAAAACATCCACATGCCGAGAATGAAGAACACCATTCCGTCGATATGCTCCATTGATGTGTGTTTGTTTGTGGCGCGTTTACGATGATGTCACGGCAGTAGAGGCGCTGCAACTATAACGACACGTGAATAATTCCGCCCACTCTAAACCGTTACTAAACTGCAGTGGAAGCACAAACTGAGCCGAACCGAAGTGAGCTGTACTGAACCGTGCTGTGCCGTACTATGCAGTGGAAAAGAGGCATAAAAGAACAACATCCCAGGACAAATAGGAATAAGAGCCCCTGATTTTACGGCATAAATGTTATTAAATATTACAATAAAATTTCTCTGCACGTGGGAAAACTTTATGTGCGCGGGTGAGCGCTGATTAGACTTTGTAGTGAATTAATGAGGAGGAGATAAACAACAATAGCCCACATTTAGAAAAGCAGTTTTATTTAGACTATATAAAATAATCTTGCATCTATTTTTAGGCGTCACAATGACGAAAAAACTTAATGATCTTGTAAAATAATTAAAGCAAACGCTGTTCATTATTGTTTTCGGTGAACTTGAGCGCGTCAGAAAATGAACCGAAACTCCGTGTATACGTGAATTATTGAAATGGTCAGAGTCAGTCTCCTTGCTGTTTTCCCCCCAACGCATTTTTTAACTTTATGCGTGCGGCTGAGTGCTGATCAGACTACATAGGAGGTTAAAGACGAGTATCACGATATGTCACGGCGTACGCCTGTGATGGGTGTGCGCCCAAATGTACTATCGCTTCTCGCGATAGGCTCCCTCTTCACTCCATAGGCTCCCTAGATAGGCGGCAGGTATGTAAAGGGACGAAGCCGCCTATTCGGGCTGGCTGGCGATAATTAACGTTAGGATCTCGGGCTTGCTCCGCATTATAAAAGCAAGGCGCGGAGTTGAGTCCGGGAAGTACGTGGTGCGGTGGAGCAGGACAGACTGGCATGCGAGTGGGGTGATGCCACTGGCGCCGCAGGGACTTTAAATAGGATACTGGCATTCCGCCCTTTGATACTCGTGCTCCCTCCCGCTTCACTCCATGCAGGCGCGCTGTCTCCGCGTGCTCCGTTCTGCCACTCTGCTCATCGCCACCTTTCACCAGCTGTGTACCTGCATGTCAGCATGGCACAGTCCCCGGAACTGCACGTGAATTTCATCCCTTGCCCTTTCTTTCCGTCCTTCCTCCTTTAACCCTTTCCTTCTCTATTTTACCTAAATAAATGATCCCTTTTCCTGTAAGACCTCGCCTCGTGTCTGTGCTTCATGGTGCCGCCCGTGGAAATAGGCTCGAACCCGTTACAGATACCAAATCCTGAGCCCAAACCTCATTTAAATTAAATTAAATAAGGGAGATTTCCTGAAGCTCATATCTCAGAAAACTACACTTGACACAATAACTAATATTTAAAACATTTTGCAGGCTGCCGTTTGGAGAAACCAGAGAATAAAGAATAAACCATTTATTGCATCAAAATAACCCAACCAGGTGTTCATTTGTAAATGACTCACTACATCTCATATGACCCAACATGAGCAACACAACAATGTAATTAAAGTACCCGAAATAACCCAGAATTTTGACCCAGCATATACCACCCAACGATGTGCTTACAGAAACAACACAACATTTTTAGTGCGTCTTTTTTGAGTTATTGTAATGTTTTATTCTTCAGTTATTTTTATATTTAAAGTTTGATGTACTTTTTTATTTAATTTTTAAAATAACAATAAACAGATACAAACAGAGATATATAACAGTTCATTCTTCATACAAATAAAAGTATCAGCTAGTGAACTTGATATTCTGTCCAAACAACATTTAGAGTGGTTACCTAATCGGAGCGTTGGTTTTACCATCGCGGCGCTCAGCGACAGCATTTGGGTTTGTGCATTTGCTGGCTTTTCCCATTGAGTGGCGCTATATAACTATAGACTGATGCCTCATGCCTTAGTTCATTCTAAGATAGGGCGAGCACTTTACCCAACTGCGCCACTCGGAAGCCGTAATGCGGCTTTTGATTTTATTCTTTTCACTTGGCTCTGTTAAGACATGTCGTGGAAAATAATGGAAGACTGATTTGGTTTCAGAAGATAACGACCTTTATTTATCATGCAATAACAGCCGGGAGAGGCTGCCAGGATCACCCCGATCTCTCGCATGCTCCTCCATTATATAGCCACCCTGGACAATGGAGTACATTCTACATGCAATGATGTCATTCTAAACATCTGGGCCTTGTTAGGCTTCTCTGTTCTAGGGGCCTCAACGTATATATCGAATTTCTTGTGCAAGCATATTCTCAGGCCTATGTCCAGCTTCGCACGTATACCTCTGATTATTTCCAAATGGGGTACCTTTTATTTCTTCAAAGTAAGTAAAGTTTAAGTAAAATCACATAAAATCTAAATAAATTTTCTCCCATAGACGCAGACGCAGGAGAACATCCTGACAATGTTTTAATTTTATGGTCATTTATTTCAGTTAATAAATCTACGGAGAGGTGATGAAGGGTCTGAGTTGGGATGTGTGGAATATGGGGTGAATCCGGAGCGCAGCAGGCAGCTGGAGCCGGTAGGTGACAGGGTTTACTCTTAGGGTGATGCTATATGGTCCGATGAAGCGAGGTGAGAGTTTCCGGGATTCGGTATGGAGATGGAGGTTCTTTGTAGATAGCCATACCTTGTCACCTACTCGGTACAAACGTCCCGGGGGGTGTCGACGGCGGTGCTGAGTGATGTAACGGTCGTTGGCGTTTTGGATGGCGAGGTTGGCTTGATTCCAGACCCGTCGACACCTACGGACCAACTGTTGGGCCGATGATACGTCAACCTCCGGTTCTTGATGGGTGAACATCGGAGGTTGGAAACCATAGCACACCTCAAATGGGCTTAGGTTGGTGGCAGAGGAAACGTGAAGGTTGTGAGATAGTTCTGCCCATATGAGGTAGCGGGCCCAGGAGCGCTGGCGATCAGCGACAAAACACCTTAGGTAGCGCTCCAGTTGTTGGTTGGTCCGTTCCGTCTGACCATTAGTCTGGGGGTGGTATCCGGATGACAGACTACTGGTGGAATTGATCAGACGGCGGAAGGCCTTCCAGAACCGGGCGGTGAACTGGGGCCCTCTGTCCGAGACGATGTCCTTAGGGAACCCATGCAAGCGGACTACGTGTTCCATTATCAACTCAGCAGTGGTTTTAGCTGAGGGGAGTCCGGTGAGGGCCACCAGGTGCACTGCCTTGGAGAACCGGTCGACAATGGTAAGGATGGTGTTTTTTCTGTCAGAAACCAGCAGGCCCGTGATGAAATCCAAAGCGATGTGCGTCCAGGGCCGTCGAGGAACAGGAAGTGTGTGTAGCTCTCCTGGGGATGGTTGGTTTAGATCTTTAGCCCTGGCGCACACCGGGCACACCTGAGCGAACTATCCGACCTCTCTCCTCATAGCGGGCCACCAGAATGCTCGTTCGATGAATGATAGGGTTCTTCGTGTTCCTTGGTGTCCGGCGATGGGCGAAGAGTGCCCCCATTGGAGAACTTCTGTTCTTAGGTTCGGGGGCACGTAAAGTCGTCCAGACGGCACGCCTGCCGGTCCGGTCTCTGCAGCTTTTGCCTGGCGGACCCTCGTCTCCAAGTTCCACTGAAGGTGAGCAATGATCCGGGAGGAGGAGATGACAGGCACGGGTTCCGCCCGGGGAAGGTCTTCGTCATGCTGTCTTGACAACGCGTCAGCCTTGGTATTCTTGGACCCTGGGCGGTATGACAGATGGAAGTCATATAGCGCCTTTCGTGGGTTGAGCTGCCATAGGTTCTTGATGGTGATGAGGTTCTGGTGGTCGGTCCAGACGATGAATGGCTCACTGGCGCCCTGGAGCCAGTGACGCCATTCCTCCAAGGCCCACTTTATGCCCAGCAGTTCCCAGCCTGTGCCCGTAGGCAAAGTTCGGTGCAGGTCGGCCCCCACTGGAGGATCCAGTTTTGTGCCCACAAAATGAGAGGGTCATGCTGTAGCAGCCAGGGATAGCCGAGTATGATGGGAGGAGAAGAAATGGGAGTGAGGTAAAATTGTAGCTGTTCATGATGTTGATCGATGGTGAAAGTGATGGGTTGGGTCTGGTGAGTGATGGGGCTGGAGGAAAGAGGCCGACTGTCGATTGATGTAACGTGAATAGCCTGGGATAACGCCTCAATCTTCACCCCCATTTCTTTGGCATAGGTGGAGTCAATGAAGTTACCTGCGGCACCAGAATCGATGAACGCGGCACTTCGGACCCGTTTGTGGCCAAATTGGAGGGTTACCTGAACCGTGAAGCGGGAGGTGGTGGTGCTGGTAGCGGTGGATGGTGCCCGTTGAGTCTCCCCTCCTGCTCACTGGGGCTGCGCGTTTCCAGGGCGCAGTGGACAGATCGCTTGGTGGTGGGTCGCCGACCCACAGTAAGCACACAACCCTTCTCGAAACCGGCGTTCTCGTTCCGCCACGGTCAGGGAGGCGCGCCCTAATTGCATGGGATCCCCGGCTCCGGTATTAACCACGGCAGGAGGTGGAGATCCGACATGCTCAGTGGTAGCGGGA
The DNA here is from genome assembly GCA_030522415.1 of Channallabes apus. Lineage (NCBI taxonomy): Eukaryota > Metazoa > Chordata > Actinopteri > Siluriformes > Clariidae > Channallabes > Channallabes apus. The sequence continues at coordinate 6,905,984 of CM060131.1, read as the reverse complement.
GTGAAGGTGGTTGGTGGTCGAGATGGAGTGTAGGCGTAGGTGGAAGCAGACGACAGGGTCCTTGGGGCTGGCTTCTGACGAGAGAGGAGGCGTTGGTCGATGCGGAGGGCGAGCTGGATCAGACCCTCCAGTGTGGCTGGGAGCTCTCGTCCAGCTAGTTCATCCTTAATGCGTGGAGCCAGTCCCTCATAGTAGGACGTCCGGAGCGCGGCATCTCCCCAGGATGTCTGCACCGCGAGGGTGCGGAATTCCGCGGTGTAGCGGCTCACGGACGATCCTCCCTGTCGCAGATGGTAGAGCTTGGTGTCGGTCTCCACCTCGCCCGCAGGATGTTCAAAAGTCAGTTTGAGTTGATGGGTGAATTCATTGTAGGAATGGGCGGTGTCAGAATCCGATCAAAGGCCCACTCAGCTGCCTGCCCGGATAGCAACGAAACAAGAAGAGCAATGCGGAGCCGATCGGTGGAGTATTTGGTGGAATTGAACTCAAACACCAGCTCTAGTGATGTCAAAAACACATTGCATTTGCCATCCGTGCCATCCCATTTGTCTGGAAGAGCAAGAAACACATCAGAAGGAGGGGGGGAGGGTTGGTGCGGCCCCGCGCCCGCCGCGACGGGAGGCCGGCTAGCCGCGCCATCCACAGCCGCCCGGAGATCCGCGTTCTCCCGCCGGAGCTCCGCGACCTCGCGGCGCAAGGCCGCAACGTCTTGGAGGTCCCGGCGCAGATTAGCGATCTCCCCAGTTAGCTTATCGATAAGCACGGCATGCCGATCTACAGTGGTTACAAAATCGGAGCGTCGTATGTAACGTCGCCGCCGCATTACGGGTTGTGCATTTGCTGTGCATTTGCTGGCTTTTACCACTGAGTGGCGCTATATAACTACAGACTGACGCCTCATGCCTTAGTTCATTCTCTGCCTCAATAATACACGTAATAGCCGATAACATCAAGTGAAACACTGTAGTTGGCCGAATTCATAATCACAGTACTATAATTACAGTACAAATGTAGAATTCAAATTAAATCAAATCTTATTAAGATCAAATTTAAGCACAATAAATATTAACACAGTGAGCCTTTAGATTTTATCACGTGTAATTAGAAAAGAAGTGTGTAGGGTTTTATTTAAATATAAATTTCTAAACCAATAAGATAAAATAACACCAAGTTATTATTATAACAGGCTTACTTCGTCACTTATCAAAGAAGTACACTTGCTTTCAAAGAAGTCGAGTGGCTTATTAAGGTCTCTGGTGTGCATTGTCTCTAAGTGGCCGCTTGGTGTAGCGGTTAGAACACTCGGCCAGTGATCTACAAAGCGCCGGTTCAAATCCTGAGTTATGTTTTAAAATTGTTTTATTTTAAAACTAAATAAAATGTTTTCAGTGCGCTTAAGGTAGAGTCTTATAAAGGCTATGTAGACTTATATAGTTTTTATTATATATTTTTTGCACATTAAGCTGAGTCCTCATCTGTTAGATCTGTTTAGTTTTTTTTTTCCTGCCCGGGACGAATGCGCGGTTCCATCCCTTTCCCGCCTATTCAGGGAGCCTACGGAGTGAGCGATTAACCATAGTCGAATCGATTGGTGTGCGTCCAACTCACGTTACTCGTGTGCTATTCATGCCGGCTGGTGATAATTAACCTTAATATGATCTCGGGCTTGCTCACGATGCTCAACATCTATAAAAATAGCAAAGTATTGTGTATAGAGTCATAAAAAAAAACTATCTAACGCATGTTAGAAAACATCACGTGTGCTTAGCCGACTCTGCGTTCACCGTAAACTTCAATATAGACGTTTATATTTTTGTTTATTTGTATATGTATGTTATTAATATTAATTTTTTAGAGATTGTGTGTGCGTGCACGGAGAGTTTGTGTTGATAAGTGTATGTGGATAAGTTGATAAGTGTATCAGAAAGCATTAAAATGTTCATTTGAATTAAAATGACACACACACGTCTGTATATACAGTATATCAATTACATATATATCAATTTCATTAGTTCGTTCATTCTATTTGAAGCTTCGGATGTTTTTTTTTTTTTTGGTTTGGTTAGATTAGTTCTGAACTCGCTTCCGTGAAACTATCGCTAAAACAATGTACTGAGCCCTCCTGAGGATATAAAGCTTTATTATTGTGTTTGGATAAATAATCAGATCTACCACAGCAGGTAATAAACTATGGTGTGTCATAACCGAAGCAAACACCACGATTATGCCTCGTTTCGTTTGACAGGAACGTGGTTCACTTGGCCGCCGTGTATTATAAACCTGTGGAATGTTTCACTGTTTATGTTCACATAAGAGGAATAAAAGCGAGTGAAATGTGGAAATGATGTGTGGCAACTCAGGACTAAACCAATGATTTCGGTAACTCCACTGAGTGTAACATCTGCATAGTGACACTGAACATCTTCACTTTTCCGTTTACCTCTGAAAAAAAAGCTGTATTTTGTTTGTTTATATTTAGAGTTTTTATAACAGTAGAAGAAGTACGCGCGCGCACGCACACACATAGACACACACAGACACACACACACACACACACACACACAGACACACACACTCCCCTGAGCCCTCGGGAAACATCCAATCACCGTCGGTATACAAATGAGTCAAGACGCAGCCTAACGTGGTGTCGTGTCGGATTTCAGTGGTCACGGAGTGGGAAGACCTTGAAGAAGCTGCAGTGACAGTAAACAGCTGAACAACTTCACTTTTCCGTTTACCTCTGAGGAAAAAAAGCTGTATTTTGTTTGTTTATATTTAGGATTTTTATAGTAGTAAGAGAGAGTTATAGTTTGGTCTGTATTGTAGTTCGCACCCTTGTAGAGAATAAATAAATGAATAACACCTTCATATCCCCTATCAAGAGTGTCATAGTCCATTGTTAGTTTTAATGATCTGGCTGAAACTAATTATCACTACATAAGTACCCTAACACCATTGATCATGAGTCTCAGCTGAACCTAATTCTATACTTGTAACAGAAAATGTAGATGCAGATTCCAAATGTGTATTTATATAATAGATAGATAGATAGATGTGTGTGTGTGTGTGTGTGTGTGTGGGCTCTACGCAGGGGCAAGAGAGGGCAGCGCACCCTTAAATGTCTGCACATGTTAATATATTCCTAAAATGTATATATTACAAGTTGATAAACTGATCTGCGGTAGACACACACACAGACACACCTCCCTTGAGCCCTGCGTCTGTCGGATTTCAGCGGTCACGGGGTGGAAAGACTTTGAAGCAGTTTATATATGAATCTAAGCTTGAACTTATCAGCATTGTAAATATATAATACTTTTCAAATAAAATCGCTATTACTTTGACCCTGAAGTTTAGTTTAGCACACACAAAAAACAGAAAAGTCATTTCTGGTAAATCAACGGAATGTGTAGTTTATTTACAGTAATTCATTAAAAAATGAATATACATTGTACAGTACACGGTAAACACGGGAAAGATTACAAAATGAAAAAACAAACAGTGTCTACTTTATAAACAGCTTAGTATGTGCGTCGAGATGCTGAAATCCCTTGCATGTTTTTGCTTCCAAGTGGAGAGATATTTGACCGATAGCCTAGAACAAAAGATCTATAGGTGTGATCACAACCCCCTCCGACCGACCGTGCCATCAATCACTTACCACCTCAGAAGTTCCCTCCAATGTATGGCTGCAATACTTGTTTTGCAAGTATTTTTAACACCATTCAAAGGCTTACAAGTTCCATTCAACATATAATGATGTCTCCACATGTTAATATATTCCTAAAATTTATATATTACAAGTTGATAAACTGATCTGCGGTAGCGGAAAAATCCGCTGAAAAAAAGGAGAGGCTACAACGCACGCGCACACACACACAGACACACACACACACAGACACACCTCCCTTGAGCCCTCGGTAAACATCCAAGCACTGAGGCACGCAAATCCCCTGACCACAATAAGGTGGCAATCCCTCAGGGGGAAGATGAAAAATACAAATTAAATAAATAAAACAAAATAAAATATCCTTAATCCAGATTTTATCAATCAACGACATAATATTGATCTTAGCTGGATGGTCTAATTCTCAAAACCATTTAACCTAAAGAAAAACTTAACACACTATAACTAGAATATTTACAAAACTGAAAGGTTGTCTTATGTATAATAAAAAAACCTCATAACTCAAAAAGATCATATTATGTTTTTATATATATATTTTTAGATTTTTTTTTATAGTAACTGAACAGCTCTCTTCTCTCCAATCCACTCCTAAACCACAGTCTCCTATTTCTCTGTGCGTGCTCTGGAGCCTGTGAATGAATACACGCAGCGGAGGTTTTGTAAACTGTAGAGATACAATAATTTTACTGCTGGAAAATCAGCATTTTATCTAATTTGAAATATAAACCTAATATTATCTGTTACTTAATATATTTTCTTTTGATGATGACCATAACAGCCTACTGCATTTCATTATTTATAATAACACAAAAACAATATTACAATATTTGATATTTTAATATAAACTCGGTATCATTATCCTCCTTGTGTATGTGTAAAAAACGTTTGATTTGTTCTATTTTTTATTCTGATAGTGTGCTCAATTTGTTTCTAGTAATTTATATATTTAAATTCGGATGCATTTTACTGTTACAAATTTAACTCTTTGCAAAATAATAAAAATGTGTCTTGCTGTACAAGCCCTTTTGTTGTTGTTTGTGCTGCTGTTCTTTAATAATACCAATAATCAGATACAAACAGTCTGTCTAAACGAAAATTAAGCAATGCTTCTTAACTCATCATTATGTGGATATTTTTCATGTTCGTTGGATAAAGTATGTACTGTAATGATTTGGTCCACTCTGTACTGTATGTGCGTGAGAGAGAGGGGTGTCGCGGTCGTGAAACAAAGGCTCATTTCAGCTCATTCAGTTTCTCTGAATGTATAGGTGAGAACAGCTGATTCACGGTGAATAATTTGCATTTGAGTGTTGCCAAGTGAAAAGAAGACAAACATCAAGACGAACAACATATAAAACTGAGACAATATTTTAAAAAGAATCGCAATCAACCTGAACAGGTAAGCTGGAATAAAATCAGTAGCAGCATTAACTAAAGTAATTAGTAATTATTAGCTGCTACTGATTTTATGGACTCATCACGGTTAAATACGTTGGTCACATGCCAGCTGTATAAGCCGGTTACGGGACTCATTACGGTTGTATATCGTGCTCTGAATAATAAATTTTTTGTTTGCTGTTTGTTTCCTGAGTAAAATTAAAACAGAACAATTTTTTAAAACAGCATCATCCAAGATTCGAACCGACGCTTTGTAAATCCCTGACCGAGCGCTCTAACCGTTACACCAACCAGGCACTAAGAGACAGCTTACCTCCGTGACGTTAATAAGCCACTCGACTTCTTTGAAAGCAAGCGTTAAATAAGTAACGAAGTAAGCCTGTTATACAATTATACTATTTGCACATGTATTTTATCTGTTTTAAACTTGGTGTCATTTGATCTTATTAGTTTAGAAATGTTTGTAAAAAAACTATTGTTATCAAAAATGTAACAGATGTAACACCGGACCTCATTACCCACAATGCATCTCCCGCACTGGACTACACTGCCGTAAACAGCTGTCGTAAGACCGAGCCGTCACTCCCCTAAATTTAAAGAATACAAACTGGTTGCGTGCGAGTTTGCTGTTTTTTCTATAGTATGCTGAATCAAAATCAAAATACAACAATTTTTTTTATTTTAATTTTGCTATAATTAAAATAAAAAAAATTAAAACATCAATCAAATCATCAAAAAATGCAGGAAATGATGTTTTCTAACATGCGTTAGATAGTTTTTTTTTATCACTCTATACACAATACTTTGCTATTTTTATAGATGTTGAGCATCGTGAGCAAGCCCGAGATCATATTAAGGTTAATTATCACCAGCCGGCATGAATAGCACACGAGTAACGTGAGTTGGACGCACACCAATCGATTCGACTATGGTTAATCGCTCACTCCGTAGGCTCCCTGAATAGGCGGGAAAGGGATGGAACCGCGCATTCGTCCCGGCAGGAAAAAAAAAACTAAACAGATCTAACAGATGAGGACTCAGATTAATGTGCAAAAAATATATAACAAAACTATATGAGTCTACATAGCCTTTATAAGCCTCTACCTTAAGCGCACTGAAAACATTTTATTTAGTTTTAAAATAAAACAATTTTAAAACATAACTCAGGATTTGAACCGGCACTTTGTAGATCACTGGGCGAGTGTTCTAACCGCTACACCAAGCGGCCACTTAGAGACAATACACACCAGAGACCTTAATAAGCCACTCGACTTCTTTGAAAGCAAGTGTACTTCTTCGACAAGTGACGAAGTAAGCCTGTTATAATAATAACTTGGTGTTATTTGATCTTATTGGTTTAGAAATTTATATTTAAATAAATAGTAAACTTGGCCGATTTCGTTATAATTTTGTTTGATGAGTGGGGCTTGAAAATTCTCTTGAAAAATATGGTCATTTATTTCAGTTAATAAATCTACTATAATTTTTTTTACTCATTATTGTACAGTACACATTAATAGCTCTGGTTCAGATTTTTCATGTTTGTTGTGGAAATTACCATCACTGTTGTATTTACTGCAATGAATGAAAATGTCACTTTGCGCCACCTGGCGGCCATTTTACGAATGACTTTGAAATGCAACTGATTTATTTTGGCCGCTGTTGCCTTTAAACGGCGGTATACGCGGCGAGATCGCCATTCCAATTTTGTAACCACTGTACCACGTCACAGAGGTGCGCATGATCCGCTGGGTTCACCGCGGAAGGCTCAGTCATTCTGTCAGGATGAACTAACCTTGGTGACCAGAAGACGCAGCTTTAGCGGTTAGCCCAATATAGCGTGGATGGTAAACCCAAACGAGGATGAAAGCGAGTAGGCAGGATAACCACGCGATTTAGTTTAAGGACTCTCACGAAAAGGGAGCAAGGGAAAAACACAAATTTAACCCACGTCCTATAAATACACACACAATATCAGGAAGCAAAACCAAAGATGATGAGTACTCACGGTTTAGCAGACGGACAACCTGAACCGACATGGGCCGAAACTCAGTGACTGAGCGGTGTGTTGTGGCTTGTTTACTCCTCTTATACTTCCTGGTTCGCGACCGCATTACTTCAGGGTCCTAGTGCCAGTCGCAGTTTGAGTGTGCATGACAATATTATAAGTAAAAAAAACATAGCCCACGTTTAGAAAACGTTTATAAATTCTTTCCGACATGAGTTGGCCTGGTGTTATGCGCAGCACCGGGAGATTTCCTGAAGCAGGGGCATTTTTTCTAAATTAACGCTATCTTTAATAACTGATGAAGGTTTTGAGCTGTATACACACGCATTCCTGCCTAAACAACTCTTAAAACTACACCTGTGACACAATAACAGTAATATTTCGAACATTTTGCAGGCTGCCAGTTGGAGAAACGAAAGGATAATGAATAACCTGAACATGAGCAACACAACAATGTGTTTAAAGTACCTGAAATAACCCAGAACGTAAATAACAATAAACAGATACAGAGATATGCTATATAACAGTTTATACTTTGTACAAATCAAATTGTCAGCTAGTGAACTTGATCTAAACATTTAACCAATGTTTTTTTTTTACTCATTATTGTACAGTACATATCAATAGCTCTGGTTCAGATTTTTCATGTTTGCTGTGTAAAGTACTCATGTAGAAATTACCATCATTATTGTATTTACTGCGATGAGTGAAAATGTCACTTTGCACCACCTGGCAGCCATTTTACGAATTACTTTGAAATGCAACTGATTTATTTTGCCCGCTATCGCCTTTAAACAGTGGTGAGCGCGACGGTAATAACCATTCTGATTGAGTAACCACTGTAACTAATGTTTGTTTTTTTTACTCATTATTATACAATAAATATCAATATCTCTGGTTCAGATTTGTAATTTTTGTTGTATAAAGTTCTCAGATGTGAAAATTACAATCACTGTAGTATTTCTTCGATACAACATATTGTTAAGACATTTTTTTATGACTTAATTGTATTTAAAACAGCATAGAGTGAAAAATGTCACTTTGCGCCACCTGGTGGTCATTTCATGAATGACTTTAAAATGCAACTGATTTATTTTGGAAGCTGCCGTTTTCCCACGGCGGTGAGCGCGACGGTAATAAGCATTCTGGTTGTCCACCTACTGTAGTTCTTTGACCCTTATATTTTATTTGTTCTAATTAATGTTTATTTTTTTCCTGTATAAATGTGCCACAAAATAAACATTATACAAGATTTTGGGCACTGGCTGGGAATCGAACCCAGGCCTTCCGAATGGACGGCGAATTACCTACCACTTATCCACCAGCGCCCATTTGTGTATTTAAAGCGCATAAATCTTTGTAATCTTTTTGCACACACGCGCGGGTGCGTTATAATAATAATAATAATAATAGTAAATTCGGAGAACTACTACTAATAATAATAATTGTACAGTCAAAGAAGTACCATCATTGAAGGAGAGAAGAAAATGAAGAATAAATACATATCAGTTTGAGCTTGACATGTTTATGAGCTCTGTCGCTTGCCTGATCTGCGGGGTGCGCGCGGTCAGATCAGGCAACGGTGGGGTTTGCGCATGCTGCAGCCTGTGAAATCTAATACCGTATTGTGTAGTGTCACTTTTTAGGCGGATTTTTCCGCTAACGCAGATCATTTTATCAACTTGTTATAAATTCATTTTGTGAGTATATTAACATGTGCTTTCTCAACATTTAAAATTTTTTATTTGAGGAGGCGCTGCCCCCTCTTGCCCCCCGTAGAATCGGCCCTGTTTGAGCATCACATATTATTTGCACATTTATTGAATGGAAATGTTTCCGATTCACGTATGCAAATTCGTCTTCAGAAGGCGCCTTTATAGCAATGTGCGTGCAGTCGATGGCTCCGATTACATTAGGAAAACCGGCCATCGCTGCAACTTTGCGCTTTAATGTTTGGCTGATCAACTGCATGGTATGGAAACCTTATATACCTGCTAGACATGTGGGTGATCCCGTCCCATACAGCTGGCATTGCACGGCTCAATGACGACTGGCTTAAACCCGAGCGGTCTGCCAGTTGCCTCTGGAAAGAACCAGTTGCCAAGAAACCAAGCATTGTCAGCACCTGTAAGGGAACAGGTAATGTGTGGCTCCTCGCTATCTCTCTTTCTAAATTTGGACCCAACTCAGCACAGAGCTCCAAGAGGATAGCTCTTGGAAATCTGAAACGGCTAATAAGCCAGTCATCATCGTGGGCCAGGAATCACTGTGATCCCTAAAAATGTGCCGAATCCTTCGGATTCGGCCATTGACAATGTCCTCTAATAAGGTCAACACTGCCATTGCCATAGACTAAGGGTTGTATACATTTGCAAATGCTTTTATATGTTCTAAAGCAAATAATTGATAGAAAAATATTGTGTCAATTAACCCATTTTATCAATTATAAATGAATAGGAATGTTTTTCACATGTGTTGGTGTGACACTTTGTAGTGTGCAATTTAACATAATTGCCTGTAGGAGTTGACCAATGGAAATAAAACAAACACACACAAGAAATACACGTACGCCAGACAGGAAGTTGGCGTGGAAGAACGTACATTCTCACATTAATTTCACTGTTAGTAAATCCGACCGTGAGCGTGAAAACTGGTGTAAGCAAAGTTTTTGTGCGTACGCAGCATTGATACATGAGGCCCCAGATCTGTACTACAATGACTCTAATCTCAACAAGTTTAAAAGATAACCTTTTACAACGTTTTTCTACTTTCCCCAAATAATGTTGCACATAATTATTCACAGAATCATTTACTTGGGATCACAATTAATGAGCCTTATTCATAGTCATAAGAAAATGTGTCTAATTTTAGTTTATTCCTAGAATAAATTAGTTATTCTTCATGATACAATTCCTTGTCAGTTGAGGAATTATCAACTATGTTGTATTAGGAAATCTAATAATAGGAAAAACAGTCAAGGTCAATTATCCATATATGGAGTCTCTTTATTGTCTTTTATATTGCATTTTGAACTATGAACGTACATTTCTAGAATCGGAGATAAAGGGGAGGTTTATTACCATATAGTTTTACAGCTGGCAGTGGTCAAGGTCGGGTTTAATAGCTGCTACTCTTTTAATACATGCCCACTGCTGAGTGAAGAGAGAACTATTTTAATAGTTGTTCTATTATTCCTGGAACTATTTATTTGAGAAAATGTGTAAGCATAGGACCTAGTACACATATTGATAATTAGTGATATTATTGATGTGGAGATTTCTGCAGTGGTCTGATTCCTGGTTAATTTTGATGCAGTATTAAATAACCCTTATGGAAAAAATATATGTCAATATAGTGTAAAATAAAATGCAATATATTAAGTAAGACATTTCCATATATAGGAAACTAGTGCTTATATTTATTAATATATTGCAATATATGAATGGACCATGTATATATTAGAATGCAGACAAAACCATTATATTTATACTTAATTGTTTCATTAACACATTATTGAAACGTATTCATTAAATAATAGTGAATTTATTAAAATTTAAACTGGCAAACATTCAAGATTCAAAATTCAAGATTCACAGAACTTTATTAATTCCAGAGGGAATTTGCTTATACTTGGTTACAGTTGCTTACAGTCATTTACAGGAGGAAAGGAAAAGAGTAATAAATATAATAATCATAATAATAATAATAAAATAAAATCTTAGTTGCACACTAAACATAATTCTATATACAGATATTGCCCACTTGAGGAAAAAGGGAAAGATATACCTTATATATGGCTTGTGAATGCGCTATCACCATGCCTCTCGATACCGTCGGCCATAGTATGCAACTGGAACTCTTGATGAGACTGGTGAAAGAGTACTTGGGTACTTTTGAGCATGTACTCAAAAAAAAAAAAGGGAATGCACGAGCATCAGAAACTGATGTGAAAAATAAGATGGATGTGATAGCATTTGCAGTTCAGATTATGCCAGTAGTAAAAATTAAACCTACAGATGTCGCTATGGTATGAATTTTTATTTGATTTCATTTGATTTTACTTACTTTTGGGGGTTAGAAGGTACCTTATCTGTATATAATCGGGGATGTGCATGCAAGCTAAGACATAGGCTTCTTTGTGTGCGCTTGCATAGGAAACCTGAGCTTTACATTGGGGCACCTTCATTGTGAGCTAAAGAGGGCCCCTAATGGGAAACATGTTGGAGGGAGGTGCGGCCGTCACTGCATATTTATTGGAAGAAACAACAAGAAAATTCAGTTGTGTCCATGGTTCAGCTCCGGCCGTTATTGCATGATAATAAAGCTTGTAATCTTCTGTAAGCAAAGCCTGACTCTTAGTATTTTTCCACAACATCATGGCGCTGCGAGCAGGGTGGAAAAGGGGCAAATGTGACTGATCGGCATGGGCTTCCTTGGCGAGCAACACAAACAGGTGGCCACTTACAAAGGTAAGCAACTTTTGCTTATATACTTAGTTTGTGTTGTTTGCTGAGGATCACCCATGGTGGTAAGGATGCCTGATAAAGGCCTCTCCAACTCAAGTAATTTAAAATGGGCTTTGTTTCCAGAAGAGAATACATGCATCAGATTACTAACTTTTGTACTGATAGTAATTGATAAAATAAGCATTGCATTGGTCTGTTGTGTTGTCATTGTCAGTGGGCACTGATTGATGGCAGCAATAACAGACGGTATGAGGAAGCGCATTTGAGTGTCTATTTGTGTTGCTAAGTGGGCTTTGATAGATAGCAGGACAGTAAAGGTAGATAATCTCGATATTAAGTTGTACTCATTGTCAAGTGGGCCTTGATGGATGGCAAGAGTGGAAAGCAATTTAATAAGGAATTGCGCTTAATTAGTAATATTGCTTGTGTAAGGATACACAGCATTTAATAAAATATACCCTTTTGTATGAGGAACATGCTGAGGAATGACATAAGCATTTTTTAGCCACCTTTTTGCTATCCCGTTTTGTTTGAACTTCATGATGTTAAGCGACGAGGACAATGAAGAAGTCTCGGCAAGAGACAGTGTGTCACAAGTTGTGGCGGCTGAGCCACAAGGAAGCATAACGTCCGCGGCTTCCTCATCTCGCCACAGAGAAGAAGCCGACAGAGCAGCTCTGTTGGCAAAAGCTGCAACCTTGGACAAACGTCTCCAATTATAAATGGAGGAAGCACAACTAAAGGTAAAAAGAGAAAGGCTGGAAACCAAAACGGCGCTCTCTATGCACGATGCCAAATTAAGAGTGCTTCAACGTCAAGATCGCGACGGACAACAGCCAGCAACAAAGAGCGCAGTCATTGAACCGAGCAGCCTGTACTTTCAAAACTCGGAATGCAATGAACTTTACCAGCACTTTCCGTCGACGGAATATTGCAAACTGCCATCACGTCTACAGGCAACCCACTGTAAGTTTGCCCATCAGTGCCAGACCTACAATGGCAAGTACTCTAAATGAATGTCCTACCGTAAACAATGAACACATAAGTCATAGTTTCGATACATCATATTCTCAAATGCCAACGCTCCATGGGGCAGCGCACTCAGGTGTGCCCATAAGCGCAAACATACAACTGACATACTCCATAAGGGACACCCGAGATCATGATTCTCTACATCATGGACTTGACAGAATGCATCACCAAATGCACGTCAGGCAGAACTCACAGAAATGCTCTCGAGGAGCCAAATGCTGTTCTCATTGCCTCGGCACGACCTCTCTCCCTTTTACGGAGACCCGATTCAGTTCAAATCCTTCATGTTGTCCTTTGAACGCTTCGTTGAATCCAAAACGGACAATGACAACGATAAGCTGTCATACCTCGAACTGTACACCAAAGGGGAACCCAAAGACCTTCTAACAAGCTGCATGCACATGACAAATGGGTATGCAAGAGCAAAGAAACTGCTGCGCGACAGGTTCGGAAACGAGCTGAGAATTGCAGCAGCCTGTAAGCAAAAGGCAATTAATTGGCCAAACATAAAGACAGACGACGGATGGGCATTAAGGGCCCTCTCCTCTTTCCTGACAACTTGCCAAAACGCAACGGCAAACTGTGAATCTGTGGACGGTTGAACAGCAGCGAGTGCATGAACACCTTTCTTACGAAACTGCCTTACAAGCTGATCGACAGGTGGAAGTCTTGCGCACGCCAGCACTACGAGCACTACGGGACAAAAGCCAAGTTCGCCCAGCTGGTGGACTTCATAGATCAACAAGCCAGACTGTACTCCGACCCGCTCTTCGCCGACCTGGACGCCATGACCAGCGATAAGAAATACGGTTGCACATCCATTCAAGGACACAAACAAAAAGGGGAAGGAAAAACCAGGGTCAGCTTTGCAACCGACGTCAGACAGGTTGGGAAAATTCACAAAGACTCTATTACAATGAAGAATGCCGGTACGTTAGCTGTTAGCACTTTCACTAAGCTGTGCGCATATTGTAAAAACTTCCACATCTTAGACGAGTGCATAAAATTTAACGATCAGACACACAAAGACAAAGTAGAATTCATAAAAAAGTATGGATTCTGTTTCGGATGTTTAAGAAAGGGTCATTTGTGGAAAGACTGTACCAGAAAATGTATATGTTCATTGTGTTCAAAGCCACATCATCGCATGCTAAACATAGCAGTGCAAGACACGGCGCAGTCAGTTACGAGCGCCCACAGAAACAAAACTGAAGGTGACACAACAAATACAACACCTGCAGTGAGTCATGAATCAAATGCGCTCACTGGGGCTGGAGGTAATTGCATCCTCCCCATTGTACCTGTTAAAATAAAGTCCAAGAAAGGTGACAAAATAGCAGAAGTGTATGCATTTATAGACCAAGGCAGTTCCGCCACATTCTGTACAGAGTCATTAGCAAGGCAATTAAATGTACAAGGCAGAAGAGTTAAGATACGGCTGAACACCATGAACTCCACAAAACTAGTAGAAAGCTACATGCTCAATGATTTGGAGATCAGTAGCCTGGAAGAAAACACCTTTATTGAACTTCCCAACGTCTTTACACAAAAGAATATCCCAGCTACAGTGGAAAAGATTCCACAACAGCATGACATAGATATGTGGCCATACCTTAGCGACGTAAAACTGCCCCAGATTAGCGCTGGAATTGAAATTCTCAAAGAGTACAAACTCCTAGAACCACGGCGAGTAATCAATAGCAGGCATGTAGGGCCATACGCGGTGCAGTGCACTCTCAGATGGACTGTGAACTGGCCTCTCTGAGAACCCGACGAAGCAGTGACCGTTACAGTTAACCGAACCACCATTGAAAGTGTAGAACGAATGCTGATAGAGCAATATAACCATGTTGTGGCAGTCAATACAGTACTTAAAAACTTTTATGTAGACGACTGCCTGAAATCTGTTTCGAGTCATGACGAAGCAGTCGCCCTATACAACGATCTCACAAGTCTCTGTGCAAGCGGGGGGTTTAACCTCACTAAATGGGCAAGCAATAGCCGTGCCCTACTGACTGTCATTCCCGAAAGCGAAATGATCAAAGACATGAGAGACTTAGACTTGAGTAAAGATGCACTGCCCATTGAGAGAGCTCTGGGGGTGCTGTGGTGCAATGATTCAGACATGTTCAAGTTCAAAATTAGTTTAAAGGAATGACCTGTGACAAGACGAGGAATCCTGTCAATCACTAGCTCAACATACGACCCATTAGGCGTTCTCTCACCTGCCATACTGCCAGCTAAAATCTCAATGCAGCAGTTATGTAAAGAAAAACTAGCCTGGGATGATGACATTCCCGAGCAGTTTGCAACGGCATGGAAAACCTGGCTGCAAGAGCTGCACAGACTGTCCGAGTTCAGCATAGCAAGGTGCATAAAACCAGCCGACTTCGGAGTTACAGCTACAGCACAACTCCACCACTTCTCGGATGCAAGTGAAATGGGATATGGAGTTGTCTCATAACTCAGTGTTAGTAAACGCTGATGGATTTACACATTGTGCATTCATGATGGGGAACTCCCGTGTAGCACCCCTGAAACAAACCACCATTCCACGAATGGAACTGACTGCGGCAGTGGTCGCTGTAAAAAATGACAAAATGTTGAAAGAACAGCTAGAATTGAAATTGCTGGACTCTATGTTTTGGACTGACAGTACAACTGTTTTGAGATACATTGATAACGAAACACTTTGTTTTAAAACCTTTGTGGCCAACAGAATCGCCACTATAAGAGAGTCAACCAAGTCACAGCAATGGAGGTACGTTAATACCTCAAAAAACCCAGCTGATTCGGCCTCCAGGGGGGTATCCTGTGAAAAGTTCATGAAAAATGTTAACTGGATCCATGGTCCCTCCTTTCTCAAAGAAGCATCACATCAATAAAAGAAAATGATAATGAAGTCAAGCTCTCAGCTTTAGTGAATATTGTGAGCGTTACAAAATGCGCAGAAGCAGTGAGTGAATTGATTAATCATCACTCTGATTGGCATAAGTTAAAAAGATCCGTTACCTGGATCCTTCGCATCAGAGACATGCTCAAACAAAAAACAGAAAGGGTTAAAACACAAGTAGATAACCCAAAGACAGAAAATCACAAGTCTCTAACAGTTCAAGAAATAACAAGAGCAGAAAATGAAGACAAAATTTTAAGGAAGAAATTCTCACGTTGCAAAAGGGTAAAGCAGCAGCAGAATTCAAACAGGGAATTCACACACAGCAAAAACGCAAGGCATCCGTAAAAAGAACCAGTTGCTTGTCCAAACTGGACCCAGTACTACAGAATGGATTGCTGAGAGTCAGAGGACATCTTGGCAGGTCCGCAATGCCAGAGCACGATAAACACCCAGTCATTGTACCTAAAGAGTCACATATCACAATGTTAATATTAAGAGACGTTCATGACAAGATAGGACACAGTGGCAGAAATTACATGCTTTCAGAATTGCGGCAGAAATACTGGATTCTGACTGCTAACTCACTCGTAAGAGAGTTTCTCTCCAGGTGTGTGATATGCAGAAAGTCTAGAGCTAAAGCATGTGAGCAAAAAATGTCAGAATTGCCAATTGACAGAATAATACCAGTCCAATCACCCTTTACTAATGTGGGAGTAGACTACTTCGGACTCTTCGAGGTCAAATATGGCAGAAGTAACGTTAAAAGATATGACGTACTTTTCACTTGTCTGACAACAAGAGCCGTGCACATTGAAATTGCTCATTCGCTTGACACAGACTCTTGTGTGAATGCCATGCGACGCTTTATAAGCAGGAGAGGTCAGGTGTCAGTGATGCGAAGTCACAATGGAACAAACTTCATAGGCGCTGAGACTGAACTGCGCGAGGCTATTCAGCAATGGAATCAGTCACGGATTGAAAGCTTCCTCACTCAAAGGAGCATACAGTGGACATTCAACCTGCCCTCTGGATCTCACTTTGGTGGAATATGGGAAAGACAGATTAGGTCAGTTAGAAAGATCTTGAGATCAGTACTGAAAGAACAAGCATTAAAGGAGACATACAGTCTCAATTTTGCATAGGTTAATATGATTCTTTAGGGTCCTAATGAAAAGTTTGTAATATACTTTAATTAAAAATTCTCAATTGTTGTGTAAAAAAAACATTACTTTTACCTGGTAAAAAGTAGCTCTGTTCTCAGCAACCTGTTTCAGTACATGCTCCTTTAAATGTTAATGACCTCTACTGAACCCGCCCCCCAGTTCTATGGGGCATGTCTTCACAATACAAGTGGGGTATAGCTTTGACAACAGTTAAAAATATTTAAAAAACAGTTAAAAATAATTTTACATGATGTTAGAATTATTTTATATATAAAGGAGTTATATCTACTCTCTTGCTCTCTTCCTCATAGATCTGATATTAATGTGTTAAATCTTCCCTGCTGCTATCTTCCTGTCTCCTCTTGCATCTGTTCATTCATGCTCACCTTCCCATACTCTGTCTCTCTCTCTCCCTCTCTCTCCCCCTCTGTCTCCTTCCACCTATCTTCCTCTCCTTTGATTCAAATTCAAATTTTATTTGTCACATACACAGTCATGCACAGTATGATATGCAGTGAAATGCTTATACAACAGCCAGTGACCTTAAAAAGAAAATAAAAGCTTATACGTAAGGAATAAATATCAATAAAAAGAAATACTAAAGAAAATAAATTTAACTAGTAAAATAGTTAAATATACAAATATACAATGAACAAATGAGGGCATAATAAAAATCTTACAAAACATATATTGCCCCTATAATTTGTAATATTTTTTTTTATTATGCACTCATATATATATATATATATATATATATATATATATATATATATATATATACACAGATGTCGCAATTAAAAACGCATGTTTCGAGAAAAGGGATCCCGTGACTTGCCGCATCCTGTGAACATGCCTTCATTACCTGTAGGGGGCAGTCGTGTTTCAGTCTGAAGTATTGTATGTCTACTGAAGCCGAAAATGTGTCCAAATTAAACCGCGCATGCGTGTTTGGAGACGCTGTGCCCGCGCTTTGGATCAGTCGGTTGGGAATCATCATGGAGGTACAACACGGTGTGGCTGGAGTTTGTCGTGTTCGAGGTAAGTTTAGCTTTCTTTTTTGGATGTGATTCTCACTTTCATGACTCCCAATTAATGTTCATCTTAATCTCAGGACGTACAATTAGCAATATTTCAGTTTTTAATGGTGTGGAGATTCACAAAACACCGTTTTCGTGTAAAAACCTGAACCTACGGAGTCCCCCAGGGGTCCTGTGGTAAATAAATAAATAAAATAATAACGAACTGAGCGCGCAGATTAATAAACCGAGATGTGTGTTTCTTACCCCCACCCCTCGTGAAAACGGCGTGTTCAGAGAAAGGCTCGCCAGTGAGATGCCATTTCTGAACAAACTGAGTCGTGTGTGTTAAAGCATTAAATGGTAAAATATCACTAGCAATAAACGTTTTTTTCTGAATCCGAATTTTATTAATAAGTTACAAGTTAAATTTCAACTGTAAAGAACCTGTACATATGTTCATACAGTATTGACAGCAGCTCTAATTTGTCTAAATCGCATTGCAGACAAGAAAAAGAAGTCGAGTCATCCTGTGACCTTGCATGCTTAATCTTTCCACACATGATTCTTGCTTCTCACTTTTTCCTTAATCTCCGGTTCGTTTTCTGGTTTCGGTCTGTTCTCATGAGTTGTGAAGCGAGAGGAACAAAGTATAAATACTGTTCATTTGCTAAATTAAGTGTCATGAATTTTAATTGAATATCTATCTCTGTATTTTTTCACAGCAGTTTGTGACTGAAAGTGTGTCTGCATCTGACTTCAGGAGTTTCCTGACCAACCGGATCTAACGGTCATATTTAAAAAAGTACAAAACGTTTCTGTTGGTGTTTAATTTTGTAAGTTACTGTATTCTCGTTTTCTCGTTTTTGTATAAATTAATCAAATGTTTGCTTGTTATTAAATGTATTTTTTTATAAAAAAAATAAATAAACAAATCTGTTTTATTATTAGCTGAGAGTGTGGTTCATTTATTTATTATCATATTTGGTCATTGTAACATGCATTAGGGAGCATTATCTCTGCGACGTGTGTGTGCTATCTGGGAATGAATTACCTTTACTTGATTTTTTTAAATAAATCTAATTTGTGCATTAAATATAATTATGTAACTTTTACTTGATTTCTTTGATTGTTAATTTAATTATTAAATAGATTTTACCTGACAATTACGGGTGAGTTTTACTTAATATTGGAGCAATAAAATTTACTTAAAATCTATGTGTGCAAATTGTTAAGAGGATTTTATCAAGTAAATCTTACAAGTTCTTTTTTTCAGTGCATGGGTGAACACGATTTAAGAATTTAATTAAGCATATATGTGTGTGTGTGTTTACCGTATAAAGTTTTTTCTATGTACGGGTACAATGAGACAAATGTAACCAGAAAACAGCATATAACTTTAAACTTACATTGATTAGCAATAAAAACAACACACCTATGAGGCTGGACAATGGAATAAACTGTGTGGGTGCCAATAATATTAAATATTTATCTGTTGATTCTTTGACAATACTGCTGCTTTTTGTTGGAAACTGGCAGACATGAAAAATACTTTAAATAAATTTAAAGGGGACGATGGGCTAAAGCCCCCCTAAAAATGGCCTAGCGATGCCCGTGTATATATAATGAAAATATGTGTAAAGAAAATGTAATTTATATATTCGTGTTTAATAAAAAAAAACATTTTAATGGTTAGTGATTGTTGCAGACATTCACATAATTTTTTGGGGAAGAGCTTGGCTTGTACAGGCTATTCCTCAGCAGTCGGCGCCCCGCTGTAACCAGCAGATCAAAGTAGCAGTTATCAGCTGACACGTAGCCTTCTGAGTTTGGAGACCCACAGAACCCCCACTGTATTATAATGCCTCTTCTCACCTTTCATTCATGATTTCGCTGATGGGGGAATTCGTAGAATTGGGGGTTTTAAAAACAATTAACAAGGCCGAGTAGACATCCCTGCCTAAAATGTTTTTCGCCAGCAAAACACCTATCTCTCTCTCTCTCTCTCTCTCTCTATATATATATATATATATATATATATATATATATATATATATATATATATATATATATATATATATATATAAATTCACAATCACATTCCAGCTCTTATTCCCAGCCGTGGTCAAATAATGGATGAAATAATTATTCAATGCTGGACACAAACAGCAAAAAACATGAAAAGCCCTAAGCACTTTATTGCTTTTCATCATGTTTTTTGCTGTTTGTGTCCAGTGTATATAATAAATATATATATATATATATATATATATATATATATATATATATATAATTTTTTTAGATCATAGACATTAATTAACTATATATATATATATATATATATATATATATATATATATATATATATATATATAGTTAATTCATGTCTATTTATGATCTAAAAAAATATATAAAAACATATTATCTTTTTGAGTTATGAGTTGTTTTTTTATTATTCATAAGACAACCTTTCAGTTTTGTAAATATTCTAGTTATAGTGTGTTAAGTCTATCTTAAACGGTTTGGAGAATTAGACCATCCAGCTAAGATAAATATTATTAATATTAAACATTTTATTTCTATTTATTCAATGTTTTGCTGGAGAAATACATTTTAGGCAGAGACGTCTTGGTCTTGTTAAATAGTTTTAAACCCCTGAATTGTGTCAATTCCCCCATCCGAAACCGGTCAAAGGTGAGAAGAGGGACTGAGCTGTAACTGAGCGCGCTTTCACGTTGTATATACTGTAAAGACACACACACACACACACACACACACACACATATAGGCACGTGCAGAGGGGGGAGGGCGGCGGGTGCTTGAGCACCCGCCCCTTTCCTCCAGGATGCCTCAAGTGCCCTTTTTTCTGTGTATGTGCGTATGGAGCCCTGTCTTTGCCCCTCAACAATAAAATGTAACTATTAATCTCAATTTTGCTAAATAAAAGGATCGGGCTTGCATCAGTCACATGCCTGCCATTAACCAATGCTCACCCTTGAGGGCAGAGCGTGCTCGTTACGAGCCGGGTACGAGCACGCAAAGTGCACGCGCATTTTCTGCAGACTGGACGGTGCGGAGCTGGAGGAGAAGCAGGCAAATTAACTGGAAGGTGCAGACTGTAGCAAAACAGTAAATAGGGTGTACAGCGCACACTATAGTCTATAACAACAAATGAATTGAAATAAATGAGCGTGCTGTTTGTGCAACAGCGCGACAAACATTACCTGTCCTTTTATGAACTGCACAAGTAGTGGTGGTCATTAACTGCTAGCTAACTGGGTAAGGGGGTTACAGGGGGGTCTGTAGCTCTGTGTCCAGAGCTCTGTTTTAGGGAACATGTTTAGTTTTAAAGTAAGTTACAGTTTTATTTCACTAAAAGCCATCTAATATGGATATCCACATAATTATGGATTATTATATTTATGATATAAAAAAAACTGTTTTTAAAGAAAATATATTAAGTAACAGATAATATTAGGTTTATATTTCAAATTAGATAAAATGCTGATTTTCCAGCAGTAAACTTGTTGTATCTCTACAGTTTAAACATTTTATAAGCACTGCATGTGCATGTTTGTGTGTTTTATGTGTATAGATTCTTAAAAATGATTACTAATAATATAATAATCAACAGCAACATTGTACGCCATCAGGTAAAACATAGGCTACGTTTGCTTTGCATTGTCCTGACCTGATGACAGTCATACAGTATGATGCAATTCCATATTCGTTATGAATGTGAATTGTTGTTATACAGCATGTTCTATCTTTTTTAACTTTGAGCACCCGCCCCTTTAAAAATCTCTGCACGGCCCTGCACACACACATATATATTATATATATATATATATATATATATATATATATATATATATATATATATATATATATATATGCACACACACAAACCGGATTCCAAAAAAGTTGGGACACTAAACAAATTGTGAATAAAAACTGAATGCAATGATGTGGAGATGGCAAATGTCAATATTTTATTCAGAATAGAACATAAATCATGGAACAAAAGTTTAAACTGAGAAAATGTATCATTTTAAGGGAAAAATATGGAGAATCAAAATGTCATGTTGTCAACAAATCCCAAAAAAGTTCGGACAAGGCCATTTTCACCACTGTGTGGCATCTCCCCTTCTTTTTACAACACTCAGCAGCTGTCTGGGGACCGAGGAGACCAGTTTCTCAAGTTTAACAATAGGAATGCTCTCCCATTCTTGTCTAATACAGGCCTCTAACTGTTCAATCATCTTGGGCCTTCTTTGTCCCACCTTCCTCTTTATGATGCGCCAAATGTTCTCTATAGGGGAAAGATCTAGATTGCAGACTGGCCATTTCAGTACCCGGATCCTTCTCTTACGCAGCCATGATGCTGTGATTGATGCAGAATGTGGTCTGGCATTATCTTGTTGAAAAATGCAGGGTCTTCCCTGAAAGAGATGACTAGATGGTGTTCTAGAACCTGAATATATTTTTCTGCATTGATGGTGCCTTTCCAGACATGCAAGCTGCCCATGCCACACGCACTCATGCAACCCCATACCATCAGAGATGCAGGCTTCTGAACTGAGCGTCGATAACAACTTGGGTTGTCCTTGTCCTCTTTGGTCCGGATGACATGGCGTCCCACATTTCCAACAAGAACTTCGAATCATGACTCGTCTGACGACAGAACAGTCTTCCATTTTGCCACACTCCATTTTAAATGATCCCTGGCCCAATGAAAACGCCTGTGCTTGTGGATCTTGCTTAGAAATGGCTTCTTCTTTGCACTGTAGAGTTTCAGATGGCAACGGCGGATGGCACGGTGGATTGTGTTCACTGACAATGGTTTCTGGAAGTATTCCTGAGCCCATTCTGTGATTTCCTTTACAGTAACATTCCTGTTTGTGGTGCAGTGTCGTTTAAGGGCCCGGAGATCACGGGCATCCAGTATGGTTTTACGCCCTTGACCCTTACGCACAGAGATTGTTCCAGATTCTCTGAATCTTCGGATGATATTATGCACAGTTGATGATGATAACTGCAAAGTCTTTGCAATTTTTCGCTGGGTAACACCTTTCCGATATTGCTCCACTATCTTATGTGCAACATTGTGGGAATTGGTGATCCTCTACCCATCTTGGCTTCTGAGAGACACTGCCACTCTGAGAAGCTCTTTTTATACCCAATCATGTTGCCAATTAACCTAATTACTGTTAATTGGTCTTCCAGCTCTTCGTTATGCTCAAATTTACTTTTTCCAGCCTCTTATTGCTACTTGTTTCAACTTTTTTGGGATTTGTTGACACCGTGAAATTTGGAATCAACATATTTTTCCTTTAAAATGATGCATTTTCTCGGATTAAACTTTTGATCTGTCATCTATGTTCTATAAAATATTGACATTTGCCTTCTCCACATCATTGCATTCAGTTTTTATTCACAATTTGTTTAGTGTCCCAACTTTTTTGGAATCCGGTTTGTAGTTAATTCATGTCTATTTATGATGGAGACACCTTTTTACATTTTAAATACGTAAAACCTCCGCTGCGTGTATTCATTCACAGGCTGCAGCGCGCGCACAGAGAAAAAATAGGAGACTGTGGTTTAGGAGTGGATTGGAGAGAAGAGAGCTGTTCAGTTAAATTAAAAATCTAAAAAATATATAAAAACATAATATGATCTTTTTGAGTTATGAGGGTTTTTTTTATTTAAAAACCTTTCAGTTTTGTAAATATTCTAGTTATAGTGTGTTATGTTTTTCTTTAAACGGTTTTGAGAATTAGACCATCCAGCTAAGATAAATATTATGTCGTTGATTGATAAAATCTGGATTAAGGATATTTTATCTTATTAATTTAATTTCTATTTTTCATCTTCCCCCCTGAGGGATTGCCACCTTATCGTGGTCAGGGAGTTTGCGTGCCTCAGTGACCTTAAGAGCTACAGTGGTGTGAAAAACTATTTGCCCCCCTCCTGATTTCTTGTTCTTTTGCATGTTTGTCACACAAAATGTTTCTGATCATCAAACTCATTTAACCATTAGTCAAAGATAACACAAGTAAACACAAAATGCAGTTTTTAAATGAGGGGTTTTATTATTTAGGGAGAGAAAAAAAATCCAAACCTACATGACCCTGTGTGAAAAAGTAATTGCCCCCTGAACCTAATAACTGGTTGGGCCACCCTTAGCAGCAATAACTGCAATCAAGCGTTTGCGATAACTTGCAACGAGTCTTTTACAGCGCTCTGGAGGAATTTTGGCCCACTCATCTTTGCAGAATTGTTGTAATTCAGCATTATTTGAGGGTTTTCTAGCATGAACCGCCTTTTTAAGGTCATGCCACAACATCTCAATAGGATTCAGGTCAGGACTTTGACTAGGCCACTCCAAAGTCTTCATTTTGTTTTTCTTCAGCCATTCAGAGGTGGATTTGCTGGTGTGTTTTGGGTCATTGTCCTGCAGCAGCACCCAAGATCGCTTCAGCTTGAGTTGACGAACAGATGGCCGGACATTCTCCTTCAGGATTTTTTGGTAGACAGTAGAATTCATGGTTCCATCTATCACAGCAAGCCTTCCAGGTCCTGAAGCAGCAAAACAACCCCAGACCATTACACTACCACCAGCATATTTTACTGTTGGTATGATGTTCTTTTTCTGAAATGCTGTGTTACTTTTACGCCAGATGTAACGGGACACACACCTTCCAAAAAGTTCAACTTTTGTCTCGTCGGTCCACAAGGTATTTTCCCAAAAGTCTTGGCAATCATTGAGCTGTTTTTTAGCAAAATTGAGACGAGCCTTAATGTTCTTTTTGCTTAAAAGTGTTTTGCGCCTTGGAAATCTGCCATGCAGGCCGTTTTTGCCCAGTCTCTTTCTTATGGTGGAGTCGTGAACACTGACCTTAATTGAGGCAAGTGAGGCCTGCAGTTCTTTAGATGTTGTCCCGGGGTCTTTTGTGGCCTCTCGGATGAGTCGTCTCTGCGCTCTTTGGGTAATTTTGGTCGGCCGGCCACTCCTGGGAAGGTTCACCACTGTTCCATGTTTTTGCCATTTGTGGATAATGGCTCTCACTGTGGTTCGCTGGAGTCCCAAAGCTTTAGAAATGGCTTTATAACCTTTACCAGACTGATAGATCTCAATTACTTTTGTTCTCATTTGTTCCTGAATTTCTTTGGATCTTGGCATGATGTCTAGCTTTTGAGGTGCTTTTGGTCTACTTCTCTGTGTCAGGTAGCTCCTATTTAAGTGATTTCTTGATTGAAACAGGTGTGGCAGTAATCAGGCCTGGGGGTGACTACAGAAATTGAACTCAGGTTTGATAAACCACAGTTAAGTTATTTTTTAACAAGGGGGGCAATCACTTTTTCACACAGGGCCATATAGATTTGGAGTTTTTTTTTCTCCCTTAATAACGTAAACCTTCATTTAAAAACTGCATTTTGTGTTCAATTATGTTATCTTTGACTAATAGTTAACGGGTTTTGATGAGCAGAAGCATTTAAGTGTGACAAACATGCAAAAGAATAAGAAATCAGGAAGGGGGCAAATAGTTTTTCACACCACTGTACTATATACCAGCAGGAGCTTAGTCTTTGGGGGTGGGGGATGCATGTTGAAAGGCAGACTTTTTATGTCTTTATAATGTCTTCTGATGGTGCTCAATTTTATGTCTACACCAACAGATTTCAGATGGCGGTGTATTTTGCGACTGGAACTTCCAGCAGACTTCATTGTCCTGATGTCTTGAGAATCAAGCTTACTGATTTTAAGGCTAATCTTAAGGCTGTGGGATGAACATATTTTCATCCAAAATGTTAACAATAAGATTTTTTTTTTTCAAAATGTATAAACACCAACAGTCATTCAACACTGCTAACTGAATTTGAAATTGAGAGGAAAAAAAAGATATGTCTGCATTTATCCACAAATTTAATTTTGCAATGGGTACATTTTGTCCTTTTGACCAAACTAAATACTCTGCAACTAAAATAAATTACTCCATAAAATTACAAATAGTAACACTCAACTTTGCAACATACATTTATTAATTGGACTGAAAAGAAAATTAGAAAATGTTCCTGAAACAAAATCAGCAGAGGTAAAACAACATGGAACATTCATGTGCGACTGATGGAAACTCAATAAGTCACAATCCCGATTTCCTGTGAAGTTCTGCCTGAGCTTCATCTTTCTGAACAACCTAATAAAAGAATGGACATTCGTTAGACAAGTTGCTCTATTTGGCAAAACAGTGTCTGATGTATGCATGTAAAGTCACTTAATGCTCCCTATGAGTGAAAAAAACACCTAGGATTATGGTGCAGCATGATAAATGTAATTAGCTCAATGAATACGCCAAAACAACTTACATACATATACACACACATTATGTATTAATGATAAAGTTTATTATTTTAAGTATTAATATAAACTTGAGTAACATCCACTTCTTAATTCATAGGGTTTAATATGATGTTGGGCTTTTGCAGCTACAGCAACTTCTGCTCTTCTGTGAATTCTTTCCACAAGGTTTAGGAGAATGTATGTAACTAATGTTAATACATACTGATAAAAAAATAATAATAATAAAAATAAAAAAAAGGTTGTAGGCTGCAGCTGATAAGGCCAATGACCTCATATCTGTCAATATGAAGGGGCAGAGGTAGTTGTATGGTTTTTGGATGTTGGTATACTGATTGGAAGCTCACAGGTTCAAACCCCAGCACCACCAAGCTGCCACCTGGATTTTTAAACAAGGCTAAGTTATCAATTCAGTAACATTTTTCAGTCCTAAGGATGAAATGCTTCATGAACAAATGCTTACCAGTGCTTAATCAGCTGGTCCACATCTGCCACTCAAATACACCATGAGACATTTCAGGAGATAATCACCTCCAGGCTCTAGGGATATAAAAACAAACATAGTATTGTTGGTTATGTTAGGCTTGAAAAGCGTGATAAAATGAACGTGGCAGACATTGAAACCTGTATTCAGACAGCATACACTAACCTGTGAACAAGTTAAACTAAAGAGTTTTATTCTGCTAGTTATGTTTTAATTTAGTGCATCACAGCCAACTTGATGTGGATGCCTTGCTCAGGTCATGTGGCTTCCATTCACAATATTACATTTGACACCAAGCTAATTTCTGCTTTTTTGAGCGCGTACAGTGGTGTGACAACCAGACTGCTCATTACCGTCGCACTCACCGCCGTGGAAACGCGGCAGCGGCCGAAATAAACCAGGAGCATTTCAAAATAATTTGTGAAATGACCGCCAGGTGGCGCAAATTGACATTTTCCGTCGTATCGGTTTTTAAATATATTCAGAGCTTAAGTCATAATAAAGTCAAAACAATATGTTGTAGCGAAGTAATACTACAATTATGATAATTTACACATCCAACAAACATGTAAAACTATAAATATAAAAAATATGAGTTAGAAAACATTGGTTTTATTTTGTTTAGACAGACTCTCTGTTTTTATCTGTTTAGTGTTATTATTAAAGAAAACAGCGCAAACAACAGCACTAGGGCTTTCAAAAAAATTATTTCGACAATACTTACAGTTGTTAGAGTTTAAGACATCAAGATTTAAATATAGAAATAACTAAAACAAATAGAGCAAACTTCCAGAATAGATAATAAAAAATAAATCAATAAAAAAGATGTATGCAGTATAATCGGGGCCTCTCATTACATTATATTTTGGTTCAGTGCCAGACGAAGTGCGAGCTAATATTGTCTTACATTTGTGAATAAAATATCATTGTTTTATTCAGAGATTTACAGTATTTGTGCAAAATAATAGTTATGACATAATTAAATATAAATATAATTACAGGCTCTGGATTCGTTTTTCGTTTGCAGTATAAAACCAAAATACATCTTACTATTTTTGAGAGATTCGTCGTAAAAAAAACTTTTTTTTTCAGATATTTGTCTGTACAAAATAATATTTATGCAATATAATCACGGGCTCTTGATTCGTTATTCGTTTGCAATATAAACCAAAATACATTAACCATATAATATAAACCAAAATATAAACCAAAATATTTAATTTGCTGTATTAAATATTTATGCCGTCTCATCAAGGATCCAAAGATTGCCTTGTACTAAATAATATTTTTGCTGATTTTTTTCTGCGATTCAGTTGTGTGATGTTTTAATGATGAATGATGTTTTACTGTATGTTTACTGTATATTAAAAAAAATATGAGTTAGAAAACATTGGTTTTATTTTGTTTAGACAGACTCTCTGTTTTTATCTGTTTAGTGTTGTTATTAAAGAAAACAGCGCAAACAACAGCACTAGGGCTTTAAAAAAATTATTTCGACAATACTTACAGTTGTTAGAGTTTAAGACATCAAGATTTAAATATAGAAATAACTAAAACAAATAGAGCAAACTTCCAGAATAGATAATAAAAAAATAAATCAATAAAAAAGATGTATGCAGTATAATCGGGGCCTCTCATTACATTAGACCTGTTTAAGAATTTTATTTTATTTGATATCAGAACTAATAGAGTGACTTTTGATTAGCCTATTTCATAATGTGACTAATGCATTAAAATTGCCAATCACTATTAATATTAAACAGGTGGCGAACAATTAGGCAGCGATACAGCGTGGTGTTGTGTTAAACTGAAGACGGCACGGTCCGTGGAGCCGTGTGGGTCATGTACATTTTTCCTTTAGACAAAACTTCAGCCCTTTTCATATTTTCCCCGTGGTCGTTATTAATAAATATATTTAAATAAAAGTTTTGCCTTCCAAGGCAACAGATTATGGAGCTTCTTGAGCTGCTCAGACCTGCACGTGCCAGACCAACGCGTCGTACTTACTGTACACTCCCCGTCCCGATGTCCAGCTGCTCTCTGGTTTCTGTTTAAAATATGTTTCATTCATCATTAGCCATTATCCATGACTTTATGGGTTTTTCTTTTGACACGTTTTATTTTTATGAAATTTGATTTAGTTAAATGAGAAAATAACCATGGGAGTTTAAAGGAACGTGGTGGGCAATCACGGCAGCTCACGGAGATGAGTCAGGCCACACAGGTGAGAGAGGGGTATTAGGCACCGTGATTTGCCTCGAGTGACCGGCGCCCGACGGTCCGCGAAGATCTTCCGCATGTTAAACATGTTTATTTTTTTTGCGTGGTAAGATGGAAACGTAATAACAGCACCAAAACTCGCGCCGAATCATAATGAACCGCACTTACGGCCCCGCGTGTGAGATAGAGGTATTAAACCTCCACTCTGTCATCTCATCGTATTCATTCCATAAGTGCGCTATACAACCAGTGTGTAAGTGTGTAAATGTGTACAAACAACAGCACAATGCATGTGTGAATGGCTGAAACGTTAAGTCAGATGAACGCGCGCGCCGATATGAGAGATTAGATCTTTCAGCACGCCGATGTCAGTCACTAGCAAGGAGCATTTACTGATCACATTTAAACAATTTATTCATACAGATGTACATGTTTTATAGGTTTGTTACTGAAGAACTGTGGCAGCGGGCACACCTAAAAATAAACGCCGAGTTCACCGAAAACAATACAGAACCGCGTTTAATGTAATTTATTTCATTTAATAAATCTACTACAAATTTAAAGAACACAAAATATAAGATGACACAAGACCCTGGATTCGTTTTTCGTTTGCAGTATAAAACCAAAATACATCTTACTATTTTTGAGAGATTTGTTTTAAAAAAAAATCTAAAAAATAAATAAATAAAAATTCAGATATTTGTCTGTACAAAATAATATTTATGCAATATAATCACAGGCTCTTGATTCGTTATTCGTTTGCAATATAAACCAAAATACATTAACCATATAATATAAACCAAAATATAAACCAAAATATTTAATTTGCTGTCTTAAATATTTATGCCGTCTCATCAAACTCGCAACTCACTCCGAAGAGCATCCTTCTCTGCCTTGCAAACTCCCAACTCACTTGAAATTTAATATCGTATATAATATTTAATATTGGCATAATATCCCTGCCCCAATTCTCACAGCTGTACAGTATGAATTGAAATAATAACAGTAGTGTTCTTCTTTACTGAATAGGCAGAGCCTCTGAATAGGCAGAGCCGTTGATGTCTTTGGTTTCGGCTGTGAGTGGATGCGCTGTAGTAATCCACGTTTTATACAAATTACATAACCTTTTTTCAGTCATGATATACTAACATATATTTCAGTCATGATTTCAGTCATGATATACTAACATATTTTTTGCCGTGTAGTGCGCGCAACATCTAAAGGGCGAGCGGTCACACAGCTGACCAAATCGTCATTAGCGTGCCCCTCCCCCAAACAGCGCAGCGAGGAGCATTTACATTTAAACAGGTTTTACAGGTGTGCTTTGCAAAGTCAGACACATGCAAATGATACACCCCAATAAGGGTGAATAGCTGTTCTCACCTACAGTATACACTCGGAGAAACTAGAATGAGCAAGAATGAGATTTTTCTTACCATAACATGTAGTGTTATTAATCACTCTACACTGTTTTTAATTACTTTTAATTTTATTTATAAATAAACAAACCAAATAAAATTATTCCATGTGTATTTACCCTTTGTAAAATAGCATTAAAAATGATGGGTCGTGTATCGAGTGATTAAAAAACAATACAAGGCACGTTATGATAAGGAACCTTTCTACAGTACAGTATCTCTTCCATTTCAGTGATTAAAAAACGGTAAAAATGTCAATTTTGGAATCCACAGACGCTCAAACAGCAAAAGAACATGATAATAATAATCAAAATAATATTATTATTCTTTTTGCTTTTTATGTCCACCATTTAATAATGATTTAATTATCAATAATTAAAGCTGCTCACATCGCGCGCTTTCACTTTAAAAATGCAGTGTTTAATCAGCACGTATATGTCGCCTCTCTTTATGATTGATAAATATTCTGACTGAAACAAATCTGCTCGTGTCGGATTGTTCATTTTTTATGAAAGAGGAGGGGAAACGTTTGCATGATCCTGCGTGTGCGCCTTTAACTTTGATCTAAAGTCAGATGAACGCGCGCGCCGATATGAGAGATTAGATCTTTCAGCACGCCGATGTCAGTCCCTATAGCAAGGAGCATTTACTTACATCTAAACTGAGTCATTTACATAAATCACTGATCACATTTAAACAATTTATTCATACAGATGTACATGTTTTATAGGTTTGTTACTGAAGAACTTTGGCAGCGGGCACACCTAATAATAAATGCCGGATTATTATTATTTTTTTTATTTATAGTTTTATATAAATAAAAATGCTTTTATAAATGTGGGCTACTGTTATCTACTTCAAATATTTGTTAAAACAGCCAGGAAACTCACTCTGAACATTTTAATAATTCATTGATAAGTTAGTGATTCCTACGGCTGTGCTGATCATGTCATCTCGTCGTCAGTGAGCGCGCCTATACAGTAATTCACTTCTCATACGAATTAAATAATCTAATATTTTTTTTCATTAGTTTATATTAAAGCAGATATTTCTCTTTCTATAAGTATATATTTTTCACGTCTGTGAGGCGAGTATACACGGAGTTTGGGTTCATTTTCTGACGCGCTCAAGTTCACCAAAATCAATACAGAACCCCGTTTACTTTATTTATTTAACAAAATCATGAAGTTTTTTCGTCATTGTGTGTGCACCTAAATAAAAGTAGAGTCTTATAAAAGCTACAAATTTAAAGAACACAAAATATAAGATGACACAAGACCCTGGATTCGTTTTTCGTTTGCAGTATAAAACCAAAATACATCTTACTATTTTTGAGAGATTTGTTTTAAAAAAAATCTAAAAAATAAATAAATAAAAATTCAGATATTTGTCTGTACAAAATAATATTTATGCAATATCATCACAGGCTCTTGATTCGTTATTCGTTTGCAATATAAACCAAAATACATTAACCATATAATATAAACCAAAATATAAACCAAAATATTTAATTTGCTGTATTAAATATTTATGCCGTCTCATCAAACTCGCAACTCACTCCGAAGAGCATCCTTCTCTGCCTTGCAAACTCCCAGCTCACTTGAAATTTAATATCGTATATAATATTTAATATTGGCATAATATCCCCGCCCCAATTCTCACAGCTGTACAGTATGAATTGAAATAATAACAGTAGTGTTTTTCTTTACTGAATAGGCAGAGCCTCTGAATAGGCAGAGCCGTTGATGTCTTTGGTTTCGGCTGTGAGTGGATGCGCTGTAGTAATCCACGTTTTATACAAATTACATAATCTTTTTTCAGTCATGATATACTAACATATATTTCAGTCATGATTTCAGTCATGATATACTAACATATTTTTTGCCGTGTAGTGCGCGCAACATCTAAAGGGCGAGCGTTCACACAGCTGACCAAATCGTCATTAGCGTGCCCCTCCCCCAAACAGCGCAGCGAGGAGCATTTACATTTAAACAGGTTTTACAGGTGTGCTTTGCAAATATACACCCCCCTAAGGGTGAATAGCTGTTCTCACCTACAGTATACACTCGGAGAAACTAGAATGAGCAAGAATGAGATTTTTCTTACCATAACATATAGTGTTATTAATCACTCTACACTGTTTTTAATTACTTTTAATTTTATTTATAAATAAACAAACCAAATAAAATTATTCCATGTGTATTTACCCTTTGTAAAATAGCATTAAAAATGATGGGTCGTGTATCGAGCGATTAAAAAACAATACAAGGCACGTTATGATAAGGAACCTTTCTACAGTACAGTATCTCTTCCATTTCAGTGATTAAAAAACGGTAAAAATGTCAATTTTGGAATCCACAGACGCTCAAACAGCAAAAGAACATGATAATAATAATCAAAATAATATTATTATTCTTTTTGCTTTTTATGTCCACCATTTAATAATGATTTAATTATCAATAATTAAAGCTGCTCACATCGCGCGCTTTCACTTTAAAAATGCAGTGTTTAATCAGCAAGTATATGTCGCCTCTCTTTATGATTGATAAATATTCTGACTGAAACAAATCTGCTCGTGTCGGATTGTTCATTTTTTACATTTTCGTTTGCATGATCCTGCGTGTGCGCTCTTTAACTTTGATCTAAAGTCAGATGAACGCACGCGCCGATATGAGAGATTAGATCTTTCAGCACGTCGATGTCAGTCCCTATAGCAAGGAGCATTTACTTACATCTAAACATAAATCACTGATCACATTTAAACAATTTATTCATACAGATGTACATGTTTTATAGGTTTGTTACTGAAGAACTTTGGGTTCATTTTCTGACGCGCTCAAGTTCACCAAAATCAATACAGAACCCCGTTTACTTTATTTATTTAACAAAATCATAAAGTTTTTTCGTCATTGTGAGTGCACCTAAATAAAAGTAGAGTCTTTGCCGAGTTTTGATCTAAAGTCAGATGAACGCGCGCGCCGATATGAGAGATTAGATATCTCTTTCAGCAAACACATATTAATGGTGTTAAATAAGCGCTATGCGGCGCTGGGAGAAACGCACGCCGATGTCAGTCCCTAGCATTTACTTACATCTAAACTGAGTCATTTACATAAATCACTGATCACATTTAAACAATTTATTCATACAGATGTACATGTTTTATAGGTTTGTTACTGAAGAACTTTGGCAGCGGGCACACCTAATAATAAATGCCGGATTATTATTATTATTTTTATTTATAGTTTTATATAAATAAAAATGCTTTTATAAATGTGGGCTACTGTTATCTACTTCAAATATTTGTTAAAACAGCGGGGGAAATTCACTCTGACCATTTTAATAATTCATTGATAAGGTAGTGATTCCTTTGGCTGTGCTGATCATGTCATCTCGTCGTCAGTGAGCGCGCCTATAATTCACTTCTCATACGAATTACATAATCTAATATTTTTTTTTCATTAGTTTATATTAAAGCAGATATTTCTCTTTCTATAAGTATATATTTTTCACGTCTGTGAGGCGAGTATACACGGAGTTTGGGTTCATTTTCTGACGCACCAAAATCAATACAGAACCCCGTTTACTTTATTTATTTAACAAAATCATAAAGTTTTTTCGTCATTGTGTGTGCACCTAAATAAAAGTAGAGTCTTATGAGTCTTATGAAAGCTCTAAGATGACACAAGACCCTACACGTGTAGCTTTTCTACTATAATTACACAGTTTACAACGTTTACGTTGCTTAAATTCGATCCTAAAAAACTGAATTTAATTTTAATTATAAATTTGTACTGTAATGTTACTACTGTGATTATGAATTCGTTTATTTACAATGTTTCACTTTATTTTATCTGCAACTACGTGCAGCTGTGGACGACCTGCACCTCATTAAGCCTGGAGAGAACGAACTGATGCCTGAGGCGTCAGTCTATAGTTATATAGCGCCACTCAGTGGTAAAAGCCAGCAAACGCACAAACCCAAATGCTGACGCCATACGCTGCGACGGTAGAAGTCGCATACTGCCTGTGCACCCACTGTACATACCAGATCAAAAACTTGAAGATGAAGATTATATCTCTGGTCTTCTCTCTGACGGGTTCCTCCCCAGTTTCTGATGATCTCAATTAGTTTGTAGTGTTGCTTGTCAAAGGAAACCAGTAATCTTGCTTGAAGTGGAGCAGATATAATTCTCAGAAACTCATTACTGATCTTAAAAAAAAAAAAAAAAAGGTAAAAACAAAAATTTGACTGGCTCAAGTTCTTATGTTAGGAAATCTTAATTACAGTGTGTATAAAGTATAGAAAGCAGTATGAGTAAAATAATGCCCTTTCAGAAAAGCTAACAGACCTGTAAACACAAAAGTGCATAAAGATTATGTTTACTTTTAAAGTTATTTCATGACATCGTAATGGCTAAAATGTACTTGAAGTAACGTTAAATCAACATGTCAAACTTATGCCGATATTTATATACTGATACGGTTAAAAACGTGTCATAAAGTGTGACCAGTATGTCAGGAACATGTGCTAAAGCCCCGTTTCATACGAGGGAATATAGTTTTAGCAATATTACATTACTTACACATTAGCAAGTCCAGAAGGTTTTAAGAATAACTATAAATACACTACAAACAGCACGCACTCCAAATTAGCTTGTTCTGTGTTTACGTCACTTTCCTATTAATTTTTACATCGTTAACCAACGGGACTTAAAAATAATTATTTTCATGTTATTCGCACCGCTGACTTACTGTAGAAACTCCGGTGTTTTTGAAAATCACCACGTTAGTTAGCTAATGCTAATGTAGGTAATATAGGTGTTTTTAGCTACAGTAGCAAACACAGACACAAAACTCAATCTACAAAGTAGTTGTTCCTGACATAAATCATGAATTTGCTCATAGAAGAGAAACATTTAACATAGAAATGACATGAGTTTGCTTTCTTACCTGGTTTAAAGGAGTTTTCTTTGAGAAACTACGGCCGTGAGCAGAACGTGATTCAGTCCGTGATAATGCTGCGTCATGAGGTCATGTGACACATGAGGTCATGTGACATGGCGAACTTTGGTTTGAAGCAGAAATGTCCTTTGTGAATGGATTAGGTTTAAGTTTAACCAGGAGCTTTAACTAACAGTAACTGAAATACAGGTTCTGATATCCTTCCTTACTTGTTTCAACGTCATGCTCCGGTTTGAGGTGGAAATAAAATTATACCGGCAAAACTATGGTTTACAGTCTGCGCATGCGCAATTCACACTCAACCTAATAAAAGTGCCTTGATCAAAATGAAATATTTCACTTTGGTTCCCTGCTGTAAATAGCATTCAACTAAAGTAAAAAAAAAAAGATTCACCCATAAGCATAAATTAGACACTTTAGTTTAAAAGAGCAAATAATTTTTTTAAACTAATGGAATGAGAAAAAAAACACATTAAACGAACGATAGCTAGGTTTACTTTTTTCAGTGACCAGTCCCTCAATAATTTCTGTCTCCTTTGCCTGTGTTTGATAATATGAAGCACATATACACTCATTCATCATGAAAGATCTATTATAAAACAAAATAAAATTCATGCTCGCTTCAGCACTGTTCATCCGCGTCGTTGTATTCATTGTAGTACTTGATCCGGCTTTTGGATAAAGTCCTTCCATGCGCCATCTGGCGGATATTCAGTGAAGCACAACACATTTATTTTAAATTCCTGAATGTTGCCTCCGGCAAGTCGCGGCACGCCGCGCGCTAAATTGCGGCATCCCACGGGAAAACACACGCAGTCTTAAAGGCGACATCTGTATATAGTTATATATGTATATAAAATTTTACATTTGAATCTGGTTGTAAAACTTTTTTGACTTCCCAGACAGGGAATCGAACTCGAGTTGCTGCGCTGAGAGCGCCGTATCATAAGCACTAGACCACGAAGGATTAATGGCTGCCATCTTGGAAATGCCGGCTATTCAACCCGCGACCTTATATACGCGAAGCATTGTTTTTTCGGGATCTCACCTGGACATTTACAATGGTTCATTTGTAGTAACATATGTCTATAGCACAGGCGTTTAGTCAAACATATTTATACCGATCTTTTGCTGTTAATATACAGAGACCTTTCTGACAGACAACGTGTGTGTGTGTGTGTGTGTGTGACTGAGTCATATAGATGCCGGGAATAGGACATCATACACGCGAAGCATTGTGTATGTGTGTGTGTTTGACTGAGTCTCTCCTGGTGTCAGAAAAGCTTACCGAAGCATTGCGCACTCACCTCGTCTACTAAGCGAACTTTTAGAAAAACTTTATAAATATGTAGTGCAAAAAGCACATGCCTTGAGGGGGAATCAAACCCAGGGCTACCGCGTTAGAGCGCGGAATCCTAACCACTAGACCACAAAGGATTAATGGTTACTAGCTTGGAAATGCCGGCTATTCAACCCGCGACCTTATACACGCAAAGCATTGTTTTTTCGGGGTCTCACCAGGACATTTACAATGGTTCATTTGTAGTAACATATATCTATAGCACAGGCGTTTAGTCAAACATATTTATACCAATCTTTTGCTGTTAATAAACAGAGACCTTTCTGACAGACAACGTGTGTGTGTGTGTGTGTGACTGAGTCATATAGATGCCGGGAATAGGACATCATACACGCGAAACATTGTGTGTGTGTGTGTGTGTGTGTGTGTTTGACTGAGTCTCTCCTGGTGTCAGAAAAGCTTACCGAAGCATAGCGCACTCGCCTCGTTACTAAACGAACTTTAGAAAAACTTTATAAATATGTAGTGCAAAAAAAGCATGTACCTTGAGCAGGAATCGAACCCAAGTCTCCCACGTAAAGGCGCAGAATCCTAACCACTAGACCACCGCACTACAGCAACAAACTGCACCACACACTCATGTAGGCGCCATTTTGCTCCAATGTAGAAAAACAATGGCCGACGGCTCTTTTTTCACTCGGGGCGGGTCTTTGGTAAACCACCAGTGTCAATCAACTATAGTAGGAGCGGCCTCTGTCGGTGTGACTTCACACCGACAGGCTTTTGAAAACGGCCTGATTTCAGAAGGGGAATCTTATATTATTAAATTAAAAGAAAATTGCTGGGCGGCTCTTTATCATTGTAGAGTGGTTGTGTACGCACTCTCCTAACACACAATGCAGTCCAAACAGCTTGAAAAAGTCCATGTAGCACCGTAGGTCCCCTTTAACACTGTATAAATTCAGATAATTTCCTGCTATCTGTTTCACCCAGATGAGGATGGGTTCCCTGTTGAGTCTGGTTCCTCTCAAGGTTTTTTCCTATTACCATCTCAGGGAGTTTTTCCTTGACACTGTCGCCCTCGGGCTTGCTCACCAGGGACTATCTGAACATTTTGATTCATACACATTCACATTCCATACAAACTTAAATAATTCTTTTGATTGTGTAAAGCTGTTTTGAGACAATGTCAATTGTTAAAAGCGCTATACAAATAAAACTGAATTGAATTGAATTGAATTGAATATTAGTTATACCATTTGCCCCCGCCGCCTTTCAAAGTTTTATCAATGAGGTACTTCGGGACATATTGGGGTGGTGGGGATTTGCCTACTTAGGTGACATATTGATCTATTCACGTACTGTCGAAGAACACACCCAACATGTCAGAGCGGTCCTTAAGAGACTGCTCGCCCATCAACTGTATTGTAAGCTGGACAAGTGCGCTTTTCACGAGTGCTCCACCACGTTCCTGGGCTTTGTCATCTCGCATCAGGGTGTGTCCATGGACCAGCAGGAACTAGAAGCTGTGCGTCATTGGCCCCTACCCAAGACCCTTAAGCAGCTTCAACGGTTCCTCGGATTTGCGAATTTCTATCGTGGCTTTATACGGGGCTACAGTACAGTTGCAGCACCCCTAAACGCTCTGACTCGCCAAAATGTGACCGATCACCAAAATGTGATCACCATTCAAAGCGTCAGACAACTCAACCCGAGGCAGGCGTGGTGGGCACTATTTTTTGAACATTTTAATTTCCATCTGTCTTACCGCCTGGGGTCGAAAAACGCCAAGGCTGATGCTCTATCAAGACAGCATTAAGGGGATGCCCCCTGGGCGGGACCCGCGCCTGTCCTCCCACCATCAAAAATTCTGGCACCTCTCTGTTGGGACCTGGAAATGAGAGTTCGCCAAGCACAGGCTACGGAGACCGAACCGGCAGGTGCGCTGCCTGGACGACTCTACGTGCCTTACACCATTAGGAGCGACGTCATGGAATGGGGTCACTCATC
Source organism: Channallabes apus (assembly GCA_030522415.1). Taxonomy (NCBI): domain Eukaryota; kingdom Metazoa; phylum Chordata; class Actinopteri; order Siluriformes; family Clariidae; genus Channallabes; species Channallabes apus. Next base: position 6,867,561 of record CM060131.1, on the reverse strand, counting down.
GCCTGTCTCTGGACACCCCGGTACTAGTCGCACTCTCCAGTTCGTCCGGCGCGCCTTCTGGTGGCCATCCATCACCCAGGATGTCGACGGGTTCGTCCAGGCATGCCCAGTGTGCGCCAGGGCAAAAACCACCAATCAGCCAACACCAGGAGAGCTCCAGCCACTCCCGGTTCCTCGCCGGCCCTGGACGCACATTGCCGTCGCTTTCATCACGGGCCTGCCAGCCTCAGAGGAGAAGACAATCATCATGACCATCGTGGATCGGTTCTCCAAGGCCGTGCATCTGGTGGCTCTCGCCGGACTCCCGTCAGCTAAAGACACAGCCGAGCTGATTCTAGAGCATGTAGTCCGCCTGCATGGGTTCCCAAAAGACATCGTCTCGGACAGGGGGCCGCAGTTCACTGCCCAGTTCTGGAAGGCCTTCTGCCATCTGATCAATTCCACCTGCAGTCTGTCATCCGGATATCACCCTCAGACTAACGGTCAGACGGAGCGAACCAATCAACAACTGGAGCGCTACCTAAGATGTTTTGTCGCCGATCGTCAGCGCTCCTGGGCCCGCTACCTCCTATGGGCTGAGCTATCTCATAACCTTGTCATCCGCCACCAATCTCAGTCCATTTGAGGTATGCCACGGTTTCCAGCCTTAGATGTTCGAACATCAAGAACTGGAGGTTAATGTACCGTCGGCCCAACAGTTGGGTCACAGGTGTCGGCAGCTGTGGAGACAAGCTAACCAAGCCATCCGGAGAGCTAACACCCGATACACTGCCCAACATGCAACTGCCGTCGACACCCACCGGGACTGTACAACGTAGGTGACAAAGTATGGCTGTCCACAAAGAATCTACACCTCCACACAGAATCAAAAAAGCCCTCACCCAGATTCATTGGCCCTTACCGTATTACACTCCGCATCAACCCTGTCACCTATCAGCTCCAGCTGCCTGCGGCGCTCCGAATTCACCCAGTCTTCCACACCTCACAGCTTAAACCCTTCACCACTTCTCCGATGATGCCAAGTTAAGAGCGCTTCGACGTCAAAACTGCGGAGAACGAAAATAAAGTCAGACGACGGAAGGGCACTAAGTGCCCTCTCCTCGTTCTTGACAAGTTGCCGAAACGTCATGGCAAACTGTGAATCCATGGACGAGTTGAACAGCAGCGAGTGTTTGAACACCATTCTTGCGAAACTGCCCTACAAGCTGCTCGACAGGTGGAAGTTCCACGCACGCCAGCACTACGATCACTACAAGGAAAGAGCCAAGTTCGCCCAGCTGGTGGACTTCATCGATCTACAAGCTAGACTGTACTCCAACCCGCTCTTCGCTGACCTGGACGCCATGACCAGCGATAAGAGACACGGTCACACATCCCTTCAAGGACCCAAACAAAAAAGGGAAGGAAAGGCCAGGGTCAGCTTTGTAACCGAGGTCAGACAGGTTGGTAAAAATTACAAAGACTCGATTACAACGAAAAATGCCGGTACATTAGCTATTAGCGCTTTCACTAAACCGTGCGCATATTTTAAAGAGGAAAATACAGTGGTGTGAAAAACTATTTGCCCCCCTCCTGATTTCTTATTCTTTTGCATGTTTGTCACACAAAATGTTTCTGATCATCAAACACATTTAACTATTAGTCAAAGATAACACAAGTAAACACAAAATGCAGTTTTTAAATGAGTTGTTTTATTATTTAGGGAGAAAAAAAATCCAAACCTACATGGCCCTGTGTGAAAAAGTAATTGCCCCCTGAACCTAATAACTGGTTGGGCCACCCTTAGCAGCAATAACTGCAATCAAGCGTTTGCGATAACTTGCAACGAGTCTTTTACAGCGCTCTGGAGGAATTTTGGCCCACTCATCTTTGCAGAATTGTTGTAATTCAGCTTTATTTGAGGGATTTCTAGCATCAACCGCCTTTTTAAGGTCATGCCACAACATCTCAATAGGATTCAGGTCAGGACTTTGACTAGGCCACTCCAAAGTCTTCATTTTGTTTTTCTTCAGCCATTCAGAGGTGGATTTGCTGGTGGGTTTTGGGTCATTGTCCTGCTGTAGCACCCAAGATCGCTTCAGCTTGAGTTGACGAACAGATGACCGGACATTCTCCTTCAGGATTTTTTGGTAGACAGTAGAATTCATGGTTCCATCTATCACAGCAAGCCTTCCAGGTCCTGAAGCAGCAAAACAACCCCAGACCATCACACTACCACCACCATATTTTACTGTTGGTATGATGTTCTTTTTCTGAAATGCTGTGTTACTTTTACGCCAGATGTAACGGAACACGCACCTTCCAAAAAGTTCAACTTTTGTCTCGTCGGTCCACAAGGTATTTTCCCAAAAGTCTTGGCAATCATTGAGATGTTGTCCCGGGGTCTTTTGTGGCCTCTCGGATGAGTTGTCTCTGTGATCTTGGGGTAATTTTGGTCGGCCGGCCACTCCTGGGAAGGTTCACCACTGTTCCATGTTTTTGCCATTTGTGGATAATGGCTCTCACTCTGGTTCGCTGGAGTCCCAAAGCTTTAGAAATGGCTTTATAACCTTTACCAGACTGATAGATCTCAATTACTTTTGTTCTCATTTGTTCCTGAATTTCTTTGGATCTTGGCGTGATGTCTAGCTTTTGAGGTGCTTTTGGTCTACTTCTCTGTGTCAGGTAGCTCCTATTTAAGTGATTTCTTGATTGAAACAGGTGTGGCAGTAATCAGGCCTGGGGGTGACTACAGAAATTGAACTCAGGTGTGATAAACCACAGTTACTGTAACATCCGAACTGCCGCAGCCCCGGAGATCCAGTTCACCGGCTTACTGAGCCGTAGCTTTGTCTCCCCCTAGTGTGTCTGCGTATGTCATTGTCTACCCCTAATGATTTAATAGGAATCACCTGTCTCTACCTCATGTGTCACACTATTTAACCCAGCCGAACCCATACCTCAGCGTCTGGTCACCACTATGCCACACCCTAATCGTATGACTGTCTTTTTGTGTTTCTCCCCAAGGGCTAGCGGTATCTGCAGGCGAGGTAGTGTGAAGCAAGACAGCTTCACACATATGGACTGACTCGGCTGTGGAGCAGCATTCCAGTCTCGTGTTGAGTTCTGCGTTTACGAACGCCTTTTCGTTTCGCGTCGGGAGATACCACCCACGGGGTGGATATTTTGAGTTCGTTTTGTATTGTTGTTTTGTTGAAAGAGACTGAAATAAAGACTGTTAATTACTGCACCTGCAGCCGTAGTGTGTATCATTCGAAGAGGCAACATGACAGTTACGTTATTTTTTAACAATGGGGGCAATCACTTTTTCACACAGGGCCATGTAGATTTGGAGTTTTTTTTTCTCCCTTAATAACGTAATTCTTCATTTAAAAACTGCATTTTGTGTTCAATTATGTTATCTTTGACTAATAGTTAATGGTTTTTGATCAGCAGAAACATTTAAGTTTGACAAATATGCAAAAGAATAAGAAATCAGGAAGGGGGCAAATAGTTTTTTACACCACTTTATCTTAGACGAGTCCTTGAAATTTAATGAAAAGTCTCATAAAGACAAAGTAGAATTTCTAAAAAGGAATGGATTTTGTTTTGGATGTTTAGTGAAGAGTCATTTAACCAGAGATTGTACCAAAAGACTCACATGCTCGTTGTGCTCAAAGAAACATCCCCGCATGCTGCACATTGCAGTGCGAGACACAGACGCAGCCCAGGCAAACGCAAGGGCTGACGAAACTGAAACTAAACCGCCAGCTACATTAAGTCACGAAATAAATAAAATACGAGAGACAAAGGACTCAATGGACTTCGTGTCGTAAGTAACGAATCTGAACCAAAGATACACGTCAAAACTAGTGGAATGATATGTCCGCATCCACAATTCGTGATTACTCACTTTCTTGGGGACTAAATCGCATTGTTATCCTGCCTACTCACTTGCTTCCGCGTTTGGGTTTACCATCCACGCTACATTGGGCTAAAGCTACGTCTTCTGGTCAACACGGGTTAGTTCACTGACAATTACATAAGAATATTGTTTTGGTACATACATCATTAATAAGCTTTTTTAATGTATTTTTAGTGATGTTTGTTGATAGACTTTCTTTGTTATGACATTTATTATAATTGCGTGCTTGTGCCCTGCCCTATCCCTGAGTCCCATCTAATAGACTACAGGACTCCCCGACCCTTCCCAGGATAGCCAGTATAGTATATAGGAAAAATAAAAAGGATAGCAAATGAATGTAGTCCATGATCCAATTAGACATGGTGATGTTAATAGTTAGCTCCACAGCATCCTTGTAATATGGTAAAATAATTAAACTAATAATAATAATGTATTAATAAACTTGTACAAAAACTATGATGAGCATTAGCTTGCTACAATAGCTGACTCCACTGAATGCTGGCTATTGTGAATATAGCTAATCCTTATAAAATTCTGCTCCTGTTAATGGTATGAACAATAAATTTAGCAAAATAAAAATAGTTTTAGTTGAATTTCATTTACTGAGGTTACCAGAAAACCAAGATGGTGGTACATGAACACAGAATCTAGATCCAGATTTGTTGTATTTGTGCTTATTTACAAACTATTCTCCTGCAGTTCAGTTTTCCAAATAGTTGCCAACTACAGCCACTTACCTTTGAATAGTAAGTTTCAGACATTTTCACCTTTTACCACCGGAGCTTGTAAGGAAGTTGCAACATGACTTCCAACTACTCAGCGGGGCACCTCTATCCAGCTTTGCCTCACTCCCTGACGAGCTCAACCTCCTCTACACTCCTTTTGAAAAGAAGAACATGGAGTCCATACTCAAAGAAGAGCTAATGCCAGGTGGGAAGTCATTAACACTCTCTACCTGTGCAGGGTGAATGCGCAGAAATCAGCTGGCTCTGATGGTATCCCTAGCTGAGTATGAACGCATGTTTGAGGCAGCTGGCTTTAATCTAAGCATGTGTTGAGCAGCTGGCTTTAATCTATACTTGGCACTGGCAACTGTCCATACCTGATTTAAGTCTACTACCACAACAGGACTCAGTGATGCAGCATTTATACCAGAATGTTGTTTGCTGTTTTTACAGTAGGAGCCACGTCAAACAGCCGCCTGGAGCATGATAGATCCATGATGGAATCATGAGGGCACCATGCACGCTCCGTGCACGGAATGTGATCCCCCGCGATGATGCAGTTAACGATGCCCCGATGCGCTTTCTAAAAAGATGGTTGCAATGCTGTATAATTCCGCCAGATGGAGCATTGACTGGCACAGTTAACTGCAGTGTCCAGGAAGCCCAATACCGTATCTTTAATATACAGACAGTTCTTGCATTGTCAACATAGTTTCATAAATAGATGACGTGGTAAAAAACAACAACAAAAAACGGATTAATAAAACAGATTTGTTAAATCACTCAATACACAACCCATGATGATTATGCTATTTATTATGTAATAATGAATTAATAAAACTAGCTAGTGAAATATTTTTTAAGACATCCTGAAATTATCCTTAAAGACATGGTAGCGTATGTAATTTGTCTATACCGAACATTGTAGGTACAGAATACAAATGCGGGCTATGTACAGTATTTTATATTACGGTGTATTTTACCTAGTTCCATTTAATATACTGATTGATAATATTTTGCTGCAAAGTAAAGCTCAAAATGTAACGTCTGCTTGGGTTTGTTTTCGTTATATTTTTTATGTTTTTTTTTTCACTGATAGTCTACAAGTGGCATAAGAGAGGCAATTAATGGCGCATGCAACCTGGAACAAATATCTGCCCATATGGATCAGTATTTCTTTTGTCATTTAATCATGCATAATGCTCCCCCGTCAAAAAATCTGATGGGGCATTAATCACTTATCACAACTGTGAATGAAAGCGGCAGCGGAGACAGATTAAATACCCATAAACACTTGGGAACAATAGTAAAAAAGTTCCAGAGGGTTAGCGCCTGTTATACTAATGTATTTTTACAGATTTTTTTACTGCTTATATTTCGTTTGGTTTTACGCAATTTCATGTGTTTGTGTGTGTGTGTTTGTGCATGAGGGAGAGGATACTCTGACATGAGCAACTTCCGTGTGGCTCCCGTGGCGCAATCGGTTAGCGCGTCGCACTTATAAAGCAGTCCAGGTGAAGCAATGCCGAGTCCGAGCCTCGTCTAAAGCACCCAAAGCATTTTACTGCATATCGTACTGTGTATGTGACAAATACAATTTGAATTTGAAAGTAAAGCTTAAAATTTAACTTCTGCTTGGGTTTGTTTTTCGTTATATTTTTTATGTTTTCGCTGATAGTCAAATTGGCATAACAAATTGATTAATGGCGCATAATATCTGGAACAAATATCTGTCCATACAGATCAGTATTTCTTTAGTCATTTAACCAGCAATGTCCCACATCAAAGATTTGATGGGGCATAAATCACTTATCACAACGGTGAATAGATGCAGCAGCAGAGACTGATTTAATCCCCATAAACATTCACACTTGAAAACAAAACTAACAGAACTAAACAGTTCCAGAGTGTTAGTGCCTGTTATCACAGAACAGGAATCACCTACAGGATACTGCTGTATTTTTACTACTTCTATTTCTATTTTTTACCCTAGTTTCATTTGGTTTTAAGCAATTTCATGTGTTATTTGTGTGTGTGTGTGTGTGTGTGTGTGTGTGTGTGTGTGTGTGTGTGTGTGTGTGTGTGAGTGCGAGAGATAGCGTGAGAGCGCGTGCGTGAGAGAGGGCTTACATGGTGATTTGTCCAAGGTTACGAAAACCTGGCTTACTACCTATAAAAATTATTTAAATTTAACTAATGGGTCTCAATCACAGATGACACGACAAATTATATACTCTGAAACGTTCCTTTGAACATTAAAAAATTATTACAAAAAACATAAATACTAATGTTATCATGGTGTAAATTATTAACATATATATGTTAATAGTACATATATATACACACAATCTAAATTAAAACAGATGGGCTATTTAGCAGATCATAATATGTTATATATATATATATATATATATATATATATATATATATATATATATACGCACACACACACAGTATAAAATATTAGGTCCTGCCCTTAATTAATTCATATTATAATTACTTTTACATAGTATAGTTACTGGACTGACATGACCAAAACTAGCTATTCCATTTAGCCTTTCTAAAATCAACCCATCTATCATTTATAATCAGAAAACATAAAACATATTATGATCTGTTCAATAGCCCATCTGTTTTAATTTAGTTTGTATTTTTTATTATTCATAAGACAACCTTTAAGTTTTGTAAATATTTTAGTTATAGTGTGTTAAGTCTTACTTTAGGTTAAACGTTTTTGAGAATTTGACCATCCAGCTTAGATAAATGTTATGTCATTGATTGATAAAATCTGGATTAAGGATATTTTATTTTATTTCTTTAATTTTAATTTTATTGTTTCCCCCCTGAGAGATTGCCACCTTATTGTGGTCAGGGGATTTGCGTGCCTCAATACAATTCAGCAAGGACAATAATGTTACTATAAGCCCAGGGAAAAAACATGCTCGAACATGATGCCCCCTTCAAATTTCTGACTGCGCCCCCCCCCCCAATATGGTCTGGTCTAGAACGGCCCTGCCTCTGACCGTCTTTTGTCCTGTTAATGAGTATTCTCAGTCACCTTCCAATCCCCCCAGCGCACACACTGTTTGTTTGTTTGTCGTGTAAACTGTAACTGTGTTTGCTAGGGCACTTGGTTATACACAGAACTTTAATGTATGGAACACTTACTTAACTTACTGGTTTGGTTTAAATATCGCTTATTACCTTATTCAGCAAAATAAATTCATTATTAACGTATTGAAGTATTTTAGTTAAGGACAAAAACAGACCCTGCGCTTGTGTTTAGAACTGCTGAACAGTTCATAGGTTTAATCAATGATGGATGAATGGAGAGTTGTGTGTGTCTGTATATGTGTGTGCGTGTGCGCGCTCCTGCATTTCTCCATTGGCTTTAACACGCACACCCATCCCCCCAAAAAAACACACACACACACAGAGAATTAACAACATGTCATACACAGTATTCTCCATTGAGGTTTCTCACCTTCCACTCCTAAGTTTGTCTTTGCTCTTTTGGAGTTCTTAAAACCCAAAACATTTATTTATACTGAGAAAAAATTATTATGGGTCACATAATCACAAACACAAATACATATGCATATGATCAAGTGTTTAACTGTTTTCATTTGTTTCTATGACCAATAATTATTATTATTATGATTTTCAGCCCAACTCTTTGACTCCCAATTTTTTGCCCATTAAAGTTGTTGGTTCAACTAAACGCCTTTTAAATACCCAAACAATCCCCCAAAATTAAAACACGCAAACATGACTTTAGCAATTCAATTTATTCTTCCAAAACTAGTCAAAGTTAAAACAGTAATTTATATAAAACAGGTGAATACATGTTGTCTTTTTGCTTAAAGTTCATTAAACTACCCGGATACACCAGCTGCTTATAAGTCTCTATCTATAGTCCTTTTATATTAAAATATAAATTGTTCAAATATCAAAACTATTAAACATGGAACAGTTTAAATCTTTGTTTCCCCCAAAGTACTGTATCAGACATTTTGCAGTTCTATGTTCAGAATATACAGTAGACCTGACCAAACATCATTCTAAACATCCCTCCTACAGCTCCCTCAACAGCTTGTTCAGGCTCCTCCAGGACTGTAGCTCCAAAAGGCCAGCCGTCAGCCGTCTGACCCCCCAATCCTCCACAGTGGAGCTCTGCTTAAAGACAACAGGAGAATTTAGTGAAGACAAAGACAAACTTTAGAGAACATGTAGTACTAATAAAAAAAATATATATTAATAAACCTATTTACCACAGAGTGTGTAAAATACTGTTTTGGGGAATTCTGGAATGTAAATAAACTGCCTGTGCTAATGTTATCCAGTGAACTTTGTTAGTGTTAACCACGGTCTGTCTGTATTATCATCTGAATTAAATTAACCGAGAATTTACTTAATGCGGTTTTCATACAAATAAGTTAAGCGATATAACACTCGTATATGAGCATTAGTTCATCCCTGAAGCCAAACTATAACTTACTGAAGCCCCTCATACCCCTCCCCCCCCCACACACACCTCCCCCCTCCTCCTCCTTAACTGATAAACACTTCAGAGTTTTAATCCAGCTCGTTAACTAAGCGCTCATTCAACCGTGGAAAGTCACGGCCAAAGTGGATAAAATATAAACCCGGTTATGAGCGTTACTAGCTCCTGTACTGCTACCCTCAGTCTGTGTCCTTCATGAACTGCATCATATTATATTCCAGTCACATAAATAACCTGCAGATTAACTCTTAACCAAAGAATAAATAACCGATGAATTTATCCAGACAACACACGGTGAGATTCTCTCAGTATTTACAGAGAGCACAAACACTCTTCATCAGGTAGTGCAGCTTTTGTAATAGCGACATTAATAGTATTTTCGAAGCTTTAGTATCTTTTTGAGTTAAAGTGGAGTGACATTGTGAGTTTGTGACACTGACAGTAAGCTGTAATGTTAACTCCAGACTTGGTAAACAGATCATTAAGTTATCTAAAGTCACATCTGACCGCTGCTGGTGCTGCCAGTGATATTTAAAATGGCCAATAAAAAACTAAACTGGGAAATAAACTGTAAACTACCCCAGACACATTTTATAAAATAAAACATCACTTACCACGAATAGTCTGTTAAGCCGCCATCTTCACCTCTGTAGTTTGGTATCGTCAGTTCAGCGGGGGTGGAGGCAGGTTGCTAAAATCACGTGATTACAACTCAGCGCAGCTGGCTTGTTTTAACGTGTTCTTGAGAACGAAGCGCCATCTAGTGGTGGCACCAGGTAAATGAATAAATAGGGCCTGAATGGGCGTGTTTACTGTGAAATCTTGACACACCTTTCTGGCAGAAAAGGGAGGGGGGATTACGGCGTGCTTACGGCAGTCACACGCCGTTTGCACATTGTTTGCACGGTCGTGGTTATTTGGCGTGGCTCCCACTGTAGGTCAGCTTTCCATTAAGTCATCTCTTCCAAGCTAGTCTTGAAGCTGAAACAACTTGGCATCAGCACACGACTCTGTAATTAGACCCTGTACTTCCTTAAAAAACAGACCACAGTCTACTCGACTGAACAACCTCACCTCCTCCAGTCTCAGCCTTCATCCCTGCATCCCAGGGCTGCGTACTTTCCCATCTCCTATGCTCATTCACGTCAACAGAGCTATTGTTGAATTCATACCCAGCTTTAAGTTCCTTAAAGTCCAAATCTCTGAGGACCTCAACTGGTCTCTCCCAGTTAAAAAGGCACAACACCACCTATATTTTTAGACGAGACCCATACTACAGGATATTGGAGAACCTTTACTGCTCTAACATTGCAAGAAAACTTTATCTTAGTGTGGTATGGCAATGGCCCTGCTCTGGACTTTAAATCCTTCAGAGAAAAATAGTACCTAACAAGCTTTCGTCAAACTCAATCTTGACAGTTTTATTGCCCCCTTAAGTGCTTTTTTATGACCTTTTATGACCTTTTAGTTGACCTTTGGATGAACTTTAGGACCTGGAGGTTCGATGAAAAAAAGGGGGGTTAGGATGCTTATGCGTTAGACATCGTTTCATTCATTCATTCATTTATTTATTTATTTATTTATTTATTTATTTCATTTAACTTATTTATTTCATTTATATATGTATTTATTCATTTATATACGTATTTATTTCATTTATTTATTGTAAGAATTTGTTCAGTGTGTTTTTGTTTTATTTGAAAAATATGCTTGGTGAGAGGACTCATTTCAAGGTGTTTGTGCTTAACTATTAAGACAGGGAGAATGTATTTATTACCAAGGGGTGAACAGTGAAACATTTAGTCACTTTGGTAAAAACTTGGAGCACTTTGAATGACTGATGACTACCAAACTTGTTTGTTTTAAGTTTCTTTTAAAGAGAAGAAGAATAAACGTTACCAGAGGGCGAGAGCCCCGAGTCGTTGAAGAAGAAGAAGTAAAGTTTGTGAGTTACACAAAGTATTTTCTTCAAAATCTTAACAAAAACTGATCTGAAGTAAACAGATCAGTAAATGTTCTTGGGTTGTTCTTGAGGGTTTGAGTCTTTTTTTTCTGTCACTAAACCCTCACGCTGGAAAGTTTGGTTAGCTGCCATTGCTAGGTGTAAATATAATGTCATTTTAGAAACTTTTCAGAAAACTCTTACAAAAACATCTGATCAGTAAATGTTCTTGGGTTGTTCTTGAGGGTTTGAGTCTTTTTTTCTGTCACTAAACCTTCACGCTGGAAAGTTTGGTTAGCTGCCATTGCTAGGTGTAAATATAATGTCATTTTAGAAACTTTTCAGAAAACTCTTACAAAAACATCTGAGGTAAATGTTGTTTTTCTTCTAGGTTTGGTCTTCCATTACAATATTTCTTCACCTAAGTTAAAAATAATTAGACTGGAAATTTAGTTAAACAAACTTTTTGTAAAAAGTCTAACAACATACTGTATTCCGAGTTAGAAGTTGATACTGTTGAGTGATTAGACTTGAATGATTAGACACATATTGTAAGAGCCATATCGTATTTGCTATGAATTTGTTGTTGTGTTTATTTGTTTTACTTCATTTTATTCTATCTTATTCTGTTCATTAGTTAAGCATCCATTTTGACAACCGTAAGTTGGCCTGTGATGTCATTCCACTATTACATGTATTTGTACAGTGGTAACAACATCGGAGCGTCGTATTTAGCGTCGCCGCCGCATTACGGCATGTGCATTTGCTGTGCATTTGCTGGCTTTTACCACTGAGTGGCGCTATATAACTACAGACTGACTCCTCATGCCTTACTTCATTCTCTGCCTCATTAATGAGACGCGTCCCATTAAATAATACACGTAGTAGCCGATAACATGAAGTGAAACACTGTAGTTGACCGAATTCATAATCACAGTACTATAATTACAGTACAAATGTAGAATTCAAATTAAATCAAATCTTATTAAGATCAAATTTAAGCACAATAAATATTAACACAGTGAGCCTTTAGATTTTATCACGTGTAATTAGAAAAGAAGTGTGTACGGTTTTATTTAAATATAAATTTCTAAACCAATAAGATCAAATAACACCAAGTTATTATTATAACAGGCTTACTTCGTCACTTATCAAAGAAGTACACTTGCTTTCAAAGAAGTCGAGTGGCTTATTAACGTCTCTGGTGTGCATTGTCTGTAAGTGGCCGCTTGGCGTAGCGGTTAGAACGCTCGACCAGAGATCTGCAAAGCCGCGGTTCGAATCCCGAGTGATGATGTTTTAAAATTGTTTTATTTTAAAACTAAATAAAATGTTTTAAGTGCGCTTAAGGTAGAGTCTTATAAAGGCTATGTAGACTTATATAGTTTTATTACTTTTGCACATCTGAGTCCTCATCTGTTAGATCTGTTTAGTTTTTTTTTTCCAGCCGGCAGAAATGCGCGGCTCCGTCCCTTTCCCGCCTATTCAGGGAGCCTATGAAGTGAGCGATTAACCATAGTCAAATCGATTGGTGTGCTCCCAACTCACGTTACTCGTGAGCCGGCCTATTCTTGCCGGCTGGTGATAATTAACGTTAATATGATCTATAAAAATAGCAAAGTATTGTGTATAGAGTGATAAAAAAAAACTATCTAACGCATGTTAGAAAACATCATTTCCTGCATTTTTTTTTTCTGCTTCAGGAGTCAGTCTGTTTGTCAAGGTATTTTTTTTCAAAGATTACAAATAGCTTTTAAAATATGCAAACTGGCAATATTAAAGCGGTTTAATCTCCTCCAAAGCTATTGGTCTCGACTATTTAAATAAAGTGTTTGTTAAAGGAATATGGCTTGGCCTGAAAAAAGTTCAGTCAGAAGACTTTTTTTCACTTTAATCCCTGCAGTGAGGGTAGAGGAAGGGGCAGATTCAGAACCAGGGAGGGAGCCGGAGACAGCAGAACAAAGAGATGATATTGCCAGCACCAGCACAGGGAGCACAGTTTTTAGTTTAGATCTCATGTTTACATTTTATTGTATGTTGATGGCTTGACTGTAAACAACATAAACAATGCAATAAATTTATAAAAATATATATTTATTGTCCCCCCTGCTGTTAAATGAAATTTGCGTTATTTTACGTTAACGTTACGTTATTACATTATTAACGTCGACAGAATAAAGTAAAGTTTTATTTCTGGAATTGATGCACGGGCTTCATCTTAGGCTTTTTCTTTCTTTCGGTTCTTTCGTTTCTCAGCGCCGGACTGTTGATGTCTCTTTCCAGGACCAGGCATATCGTTCAAGTATTATAATTCTTTTGGCCAAATACTGTAGGCAGCCGTAACAGAGGTGAGGGCGCGCGCGTCATCACGTCTGCTTAGCCGACTCTGCGTTCACCGTAAACTTCAATATAGACGTTTATATTTTTGTTTATTTGTATATGTATGTTAGTAATATACATTTTTTAGAGATTGTGTGTGCGTGCGAGAGTTTGTGTTGATAAGTTTATGTGGATAAGTTGATAAGTGTATGTTGTCAAAGTATTTGTGGACATATAATTAGGGAAAATTGTTTTTAATTAAGGATGTCTTGAAACATAATGCAATAACTCTACAGTATTTATTTGAACACGGTAAAGGTGTTAATGTTTCGTACATTCCTTAATTTGTCCTTTCGGTTTGTGTTTTATGTTTCACTGTTTTCAATATACTGTACATACTGTAAAACGTATGGACAACAATGTTCCGGAAGCATTATTAAATATTCAATAAGGCACACACACAATTTAGTTGCAATAAAGTTTTATTAAATATATAATAAAGCAGGCCGTACTGTATGTGGAAAATGGTCACTCAAAATGTTTACAAAAGCAAGAGTATTCATTAATTATTTTTTTTTTAGAAAAGAGAAAACTCAATCTTTTCTTTCTAAGAAGTTCGTTAATTATGTCTCTTATTTGCTTGGTGTTGTGGGCTGTGGGGTGGAATTTCCTAGCAACAGCATCGGAAAGTGCTTGAAGCAGAATTACCCCATCAGCGAAACCGGTTTGATAACTTTCACACCAAGGATAGGTGAGAAGGGGGATTACAGTAACGGTTTCTGTGGGTCTTCACCAAGAGGTGATGTGGGTCGCGTTGTATTCAGCGAATAGACTAAAACAAAATCATGTTTGCTTCAGCATTGCAAACAATATTGTATTAGGCCAACTTTATTTAAGATTAAAATAATAGTGGGTTAGGAACGTTATTCTTCATATAACTTAAATGGCTGAATGAAGTTAAATATATACAATAAATTAATAATTGCGTTTGCTTTACATTTGAGCACTCGTGTAAATAGCTTTTTCATTGTATATACTACCATATCGTATAGCTGTGTCTAATACTGGTTTATTCAGTGAATTAGAAACTTGGTCAGTCTGGCTTTTAGATAAAGTTCTTCAGAGCAAGCATTGTGTAAATATAATATACAGTATAAAAAATAATGTAATATAAAATAAAATTATATAAAATAAATATATAACATAAATGGTTAATGATAGCAATAAAATCAGACTCAATAGTTGGATTTGATACTTTTCTTTTTATTTACTGTATAGACATCTTATTATGCTTTCTCTGTTATTAATCTCTCTATATTCTCTAATTATGACTTGAATAAATTGGCTCACATCGGAGCGCGCTAGCGTGTTGGAAAAGCGAGTACTGTAGTCTATATATTTGTGTTTGTTGTTTTCCTGGGGGGTGGCGTGTTTATGTCTGCATTTTATCTATAAATCGTGTGTGTGTGTGTGTGTGTGTGTGTGTGCACAGAGAGTTTATGTGTGTGCCCATTTGATCTGTTGGGTATGGCGGGGCGTCGATTGCTGATCAGTGTAAAGTAGCGTACTTTACACACACTGATCAGCACTCGACGCCCCGCCGTACCCAGCAGATCAAAGGGGCAGTTATCGGCTATGACACGTTGAAGGAGAACTTAATAGTTCTCAAAAATAGTGTAAATGTCTGCAACAGTCACTAACCATTAAAATGTTTGTTTTTTTTTGTAATTAAACATGAAGATATTAATTATATTTTCTTTATACATATTTCCATTATATATATATATATATATATAATTTAAAACTATTTATTCATTTGTCTTTTATTTACTTACTTACTAGCGAATGCTTTTTTAGGGCTCTAAAAACTACGACAGTATGAGTGACAATGGCCCTTGCCACACACACACACACACACACACACACACACACAAAATATATATATATATATATATATATATATATATATATATATATATATATATATATATTCGTGTTTAATTAAATTCTTAAATCATCGTGTTCACCATTCACTGAAAAAAAGAACTTGTAAGATTTACTTGATAAAATCCTCATAACAATTTGGACACATAGATTTTAAGTAAATTTTATTGCTCCAATATTAAGGCTGAATCCCATTTCTACCCCTTCCCCCTACCCTTCCACTTGGCGCGTTCACGTGAAGGGGTAGGGGTGTCTCATTTCTCTTTTGGTTGGAGGTGTAGGGGGAGGGGGAAGGGCCAGATAGCCCTCCAAACGAAGATTTTTCGGGACCTCACTTCAAACGAAGGGCTAAGCGAAGTTTTCAACATGGCTGCTCACTCGAGCAAGCAGAGACATAAATGTTAATTTTTACCATTAATAAAGATTTTTATGACAAGTTTTCATTATATGTATATTACCTTTAGTCTTGTGTTTATGGTGATGTTCTGTAAAGAAACGTTTGCAAAAAAATCGCTAAAGTTTACTAGCGGATAGTACAGATTGCACGATATTACAAATATATATTTTATGTCACATACACTTTACTGCATGCTACAAACAAATATGAAAGTTCAGTAGCACGGCTGTTTGCCGAGCATTTGATAACGCATTGTTTGTTTAGCTTATGGCCATATGTGTACATGTAAATGAACGGTGCTTACACTATTCTTACTTATTGCAACGTGACCATAGTTTTGTAATTTATATTATAGGGACGGCTGAGGAAACCCGAAGGCTCATCCGTGTTCGTGGTGAAAATGAGCAACTTTTTAAAAAATCGAAATACGGCGCAAAAAAAACTTTGGGAGTGAGTAATCTCTCTCTTATTGGAATGTGTGATAAACATCGGCGCATGTCCTCTGACGTAACATTAGGATCTGTCATGAACTAACCTCGGTGACCAGAAGACGTAGCTTAGCGGTTAGCCCAATGTAGCGTGGATGGTAAACCCAAACGCGGAGTAACAGCGAGCAGGCAGGATAACCACGCGATTTATTCTAAGGACTCTCCCGAAAACGGAGCAAGGGAAAAACACAAATTTAACCCGCGTCCTAAAATACACACACAACGATAGGAAGCAACAACCAAAAGATAGTGAGTACTCACGGTTTGATGAACGTCAACCTGAACCGACATGGGCCGAACTCAATGACTGAGCGGTAAGCCAATGTTTGTTTACCTCTTTTATACTTCCTGGTTTGGCGCCCGCCTTACTTCCGGGTCCTAGTGCCGGGCGCAGATTGAGTGTGCATGACAGTACCCCCCCTGGGGTGGAGGATACCCGGCGACGGTAGTCTCGAATCAGTTCGGGGTCGAGAATGAACCGGGCCGGGATCCAAGACCGCTCCTCGGGGCCGTAGCCCTCCCAGTCAACAAGGTACTGCGTACCTCTGCCCCGAGGGCGCGAGTCGAGGATTCGGCGTACGGTGTAGGCGAGACCGCCGTCGATGGTCCGGGGAGGAGGAGCTGGGGGGGTGGGTGGAATCATGGGTGATGTGATGAATGGTTTGAGTTGAGAGATATGGAATACTGGATGGATCCGGAGTGCCGCAGGCAGCTGGAGCCGGTAGGTGACAGGGTTGATACGATGAGTGATGCGATATGGTCCGACGAATCTGGGGGAGAGTTTTCTGGATTCTGTGCGGAGGTGCAGGTTTCTTGTAGACAGCCAGACTTTGTCACCTACGTGGTACAATCGTCCCGGTGGGTGTCGACGGCGATGTTGGATGGCGTAGCGGGTGTTAGCTCGTTGGATGGCTGCGTTGGCGAGGCGCCATATCCGTCGACACCTGCGGACCAACTGTTGGGCCGAGGGTACATCAACCTCCGGTTCTTGGTGTTCGAACATCGGAGGTTGGAAACCATGGCACACCTCAAATGGGCTTAGCTTGGTGGCGGTGGAGACGTGAAGGTTGTGTGAAAGCTCCGCCCAAGTGAGGTGGCGGGCCCAGGAGCGCTGACGATCTGCCACAAAACACCTCAAGTAGCGCTCCAGTTGTTGGTTGGTCCGCTCCGTCTGACCATTGGTCTGAGGGTGGTAGCCAGATGAGAGACTACAAGTGGAGTTGATCAGACGGCAGAAGGCTTTCCAGAACCGGGCAGTGAATTGGGGCCCCCTGTCCGAGACGATGTCCTTGGGGAACCCATGCAGTCGGACTACGTGCTCTAATATCAGCTCGGCTGTCTGTTTAGCTGACGGGAGTCCGGAAAGGGCCACCAGGTGCACAGCTTTGGAGAAACGATCCACAATGGTTAAAATGGTGTCCTTATCTTCTGAAGCCGGCAGGCCCGTGATGAAATCAACGGCAATGTGCGTCCAGGGCCTTCGGGGAACTGGGAGCGGGTGGAGTTCCCCGGGTGTTGGTTGGTTTGTGTCCTTGGCCCGGGCGCACACTGGGCACGCCTGAACGAACTCATTGACGTCCTTGGCCATGGAAGGCCACCAGAAGGCACGGCGGATGAACTGGAGGGTGCGTTGGGTGCCTGGATGTCCGGAGATGGGAGTGGAGTGACCCCACTGGATGACCTCCGTTCGAAGGGTCTCTGGAACATAGAGTCGTCCAGGCGGCACACCTGCCGGTTCGTCCTCCGCAGTCTGTGCCTGGCGAACCCTGGTCTCCAGTTCCCAACGGAGTGGGGCGATGATTTTTGATGATGGCAGGACAGGCGCGGGGTCCGCCCGGGGGCTGTCCTCTTCATGTTGTCGCGAGAGGGCGTCAGCTTTGATGTTCTTGGACCCCGGGCGGTAGGACAGATGGAAATTATATTGCTCGAAGAACAATGCCCACCGCGCCTGTCGAGGGTTCAGCTGCTTAATGTTGCGGATGGTCATGAGGTTCTGATGATCGGTCCAGATGAGGAATGGTTCTCTGGCGCCCTGGAGCCAGTGTCGCCATTCTTCCAATGCCCACTTTATGGCCAGCAGCTCGCGGTCCCCTACCCCGTATCGCTGCTGAGTGGAATCAAATTTTTTGGAAAAGAAACTGCATGGGTGCAGCTTCTGATCTGGACCTCGTTGTGAGAGGACCGCCCCGGCGCCCACATCCGAGGCGTCCACCTCCACAACGAACGGTTGATCTGCATCCGGATGAAGGAGAATGGGGGCGGTGGTAAATCGGTGGCAGAGTTCATGGAAGGCGGATATGGCCGTAGGGTTGAGCTGGAAGTGATGGGGCGAGAGTCGGGTCAGAGCGGTTAAGGGGGCCGCAACTGTACTGTAGCCCCGGATAAAGCGACGGTAGAAGTTCGCAAACCCGAGAAACCGTTGAAGCTGCTTGAGGGTCTTGGGTAGGGGCCAATGACGCACAGCCTCTAGCTTCTGCGGGTCCATGGCCACACCCTGGGGCGAGATAACAAAACCCAGGAACGTGGTGGAGTGCTCGTGGAAAGCACACTTTTCCAACTTACAGTACAGTTGGTGGGCGATTAATCTCGTTAATACCGCTCTGACGTGTTGAATGTGTTCGGTGAGGCTGTGTGAGTAGATGAGTATGTCGTCTAGATAGACGAATACCCATCTGCCGAGCATATCTCTGAAGACATCGTTAATGAACTGTTGGAAAGCTGCTGGTGCGTTGCAAAGTCCAAAAGGTATTACCAGGCTTTCGTAGTGTCCTGTGGGGGTGATGAAGGCCGTTTTCCACTCATCGCCCTCTCTGATACGCACCAAGTTGTAGGCACTCCGGAGGTCCAACTTAGTGAAAATGGTGGCACCAGAGAGGGCGTCCAGGGCAGAGTTGGTAAGCGGCAACGGATGTCGGTTCTTAATGGTTATGTTGTTGAGCCCCCGATAGTCGACACATGGCGTAGGTCACCGCCTTTTTTCTTCACGAAGAAGAACCCCGCGGCGGCAGGCGATGAGGATGGTCGGATGGTGCCGTTACGTAGGGCCGAAGATACATATTCCTCCATCGCCTGAGTCTCGGAGGTGGATAGGGAGTAGAGATGGCCGCGGGGAGGAGTGGAACCCGGCTGAAGGTCAATCGCCAGGTCGTAGGGGCGGTGAGGCGGTAGGTGAGTCGCCCGTCGCTTACAAAATGCTTCAGCCAGGTCCTGATAGGCGGCGGGAATGGCGTTGGTGTCGACGTCGGGGGCCTCGGACTCCCTAGAGCACGTCCCAGCCGAAACCCATAGGCAGAGTTCTGAACAGGTCGGGCCCCACTGTAAGATCCTGTTTTGATTCCAGGAAATAAGCGGATCGTGCTGGAGAAGCCACGGGTGTCCAAGTATGATAGGTGGTGATGAGACGGAGGTGAGGTGAAACTGGATTGATTCGTGATGCTGACCAATGATGAGGGTGATGGGTTGAGTCTGGGTGGTAATGGGGCTGGAGGAGAGAGGCCGACCATCGACTGATGTAATTTTAACAGGCTGGGATAACGCTTCAAATTCCACTTCCAGACTTTTGGCATAAGATGAGTCAATGAAGTTACCTGCAGCCCCGGAGTCGATGAATGCGGCACTTCTGACCCGTTTGTGGCCAAACTGGAGGTGTACCTGGACCGTGAGACGAGAGACGCTAGGTGTGGTAGCAGAGAGGTGGAGATGGCCCGGTGAGCTGCTCCCAACGCTCACCGGGCCTGGGCGTTTCCCTGGCGACGTGGGCAGATGGCTCTGTGGTGCTCTGCCGACCCACAATAAGCACAAAGTCCTTTTTTAAAGCGTCGTTCTCGTTCTTCTGCGGTCAGGGATGCGCGCCCTAATTGCATGGGTTCCCCGGCTCCGGTGTAAACCACGGCAGTAGGTGGAGAACCAACATGTCCCTGGGTAGTGTAGGTAGTTGACTTCGATGGACGTGAAGTGGTGGGGGTGAAAGTGGGTGTTGGCGGCAGGGTCCTAGGGGCCGGCTTCGGACGAGAGAGGAGGCGTTGGTCGATCCGAAGGGCGAGTTGGATCACTCCCTCCAGCGTGGCAGGAAGCTCTCGCCCGGCTAATTCGTCCTTAATCCCCGAAGTCAGTCCCTCATAGTAGGAGGTCCGGAGCGCTGCATCGCCCCAGGTCGTCTGAACGGCGAGAGTGCGGAACTCGGCGGTGTAGCGACTTACAGACAACCCTCCCTGCCGCAGGTGGTAAAGTTTGGTGTTGGTCTCCACCTGGCCCACAGGGTGTTCAAAAGTGAGCCGGAGTTGATGTGTAAACTCATTGTATGAGTGGGCGGTGTCTGTGTCTGCTTGGAGAACTGCCGTGGCCCACTCAGCTGCCTGCCCTGTGAGCAACGAAACGAGGAGAGCAATGCGTATCCGATCGGTGGAGTACTTGATGGGATTGAACTCAAACACTAGGTCGTCAAAAACACACTGCACCTCCCGTCCGTGCCATTCCATTTCTCTGGTAATGATATAAAGATGTCAGAAGAGGGGGGGGAAGGGGGATGCGGTGCCGCAGCCACCACGACAGGAGGCTGGTTAGCCGCGCTAGCAACAGCCGCCCGAAGATCCGCGTTCTCCCGCCTGAGATCCGCAACCTCGCGGCGCAAGGCTGCGATGTCTTGGACGCTCCGGCGAAGAGTAGCGACCTCCTCGGTTAGTCTATTAACCAGCACGGTATGCCGATCCACCACGCCGCAGAGGCGCACGTGATCCGCTGGGTTCACCGTCAGCGGCTCAGTCATTCTGTCATGAACTAACCTCGGTGACCAGAAGACGTAGCTTAGCGGTTAGCCCAATGTAGCGTGGATGGTAAACCCAAACGCGGAGTAACAGCGAGCAGGCAGGATAACCACGCGATTTATTCTAAGGACTCTCCCGAAAACGGAGCAAGGGAAAAACACAAATTTAACCCGCGTCCTAAAATACACACACAACGATAGGAAGCAACAACCAAAAGATAGTGAGTACTCACGGTTTGATGAACGTCAACCTGAACCGACATGGACCGAACTCAATGACTGAGCGGTAAGCCAACGTTTGTTTACCTCTTTTATACTTCCTGGTTTGGCGCCCGCCTTACTTCCGGGTCCTAGTGCCGGGTGCAGATTGAGTGTGCATGACAGGAACATCTTTCATAAATCACACAACTAAAATATAATTAAACAGTTTATTCACCAACATTACCAAATATTTGTGACATTCACAGTCTAGATACAAGTTGTCTTTTTAATAAAAGGGCATTCAGCTAAATTTTGCATCCATAGAAACAACTGCACGGCACCAGGGCCTGAAATACTTGTTTTAAACAAAATTGTGTAAAATAATAATAAATAAATAAAATACAGCAGAAAATACATTAAACAAACTGTAGAATAAACGTTAAAACTTAATAGCCCTCTGAAGCAGTGAAGTTGCAACATTCAAATCCGCACTCTGGACTAGTGCACTTAAAAGTATGCCATTGAAACCATAACGCATTAAAACATTTTAAGCTGAACATGTAAACACAACATGTAAAGACTTGTAGTCAAGCCAAATCAAATGTTGTAAGATGATAACTTCATATTTAAAGCTTGCACTTTTGGTGATAGCTTAATCCCATCAAGTTCTAGAAGCACTTTCTGAAAATAGCTCAAATGTGTAGCGCAGTGCTCGGAGCTATTGCCACATTCTTGCAAAATTTCCTCTCCTTCAAGGATTATGGATACACCAACTGGTCCTTCCCCTTCAACAGCACGGACGACAAGGATTTTAAGAAGGTGCATACTGGCATGACTTCGTCTGTCCCCCTGCATAAAATTTACAAGAAAATAAATAATTTATTTTGAATTTATTTATTTATAAATAATTTATTTCTGTGCTGACTTCATTTCACAGAGAAAAAAATAAAAATAATTGATAATAAAAAATAACCATCACTTCATATACTTCATAAACTTGGGTTAAATTGCTTTAGCAATAATCTTGCATCAATACAACATTGTAAAACATGGCATGAGATGGCTACACTCCATAGATTACTCTGCACCTTTACAGTGTCAGGAAATCCTATGATGAATGCTGAGTTTGTATTTAAAGGGTTAGTCCAAACATGAAAATTCGTTCAATAATTACTCAGATTTATACATTCATTTGCATTTATATGCTTCTGTCCAATACAACAAACACTATATTCAAGGTATTAATAAATTGTATAATTAATAAGAAAAAAATGCTTTACCAGGAAATCATCAAAGAGATCCTCTTCAGATTCATGTCTCACCTTTACGCTTTGTTTCTGTGAAAATATTTACATTGTATCATTACATAATCTTTTATTCGTACAACTACATTTAGGCATTTCTTCATCTTTTGTAAGTTTTGCCTTTATCCAAAGCAAATTACAAAAGAGGAAGGCATCCAGCATGTCAAGCAGTGCTACTAACACAAAGTTTCTGACACCGTTAGAAAAATACAAGATAGAACAGCGAGGGATTAAGGAAAAAGTGAAAAGCAAGAATCATGTGTGGAAAGATTAAGCATGCAGGGTCACAGGATGAATCGATTTATTTTTATTGTCTGCAATGCGATTTACACAAATTAGAGCTGCTGTCAATACTGTATGAACATATGTACAGGTTCTTTACAGTTGAAATGTAACTTGTAACTTATTAACACGCCGTTTTCACGAGGTGTGGGGGTAAGAAACACACATCTCGGTGTATTAATCCGCGTGCTCGGTTCGTTATTTATTTATTTACCACAGGACCCCTGGGGGCTCCGTAGGTTCAGGTTTTTACACGAAAACGGTGCTTTGTGAATCTCCACACTATTAAAAGCTGAAATATTGCTAATTGTAAGTCCTGAGATTAAGATGAACATTAATTGGGAGTCATGAAAGCGAGAATCACATCCAAAAAAGAAAGCTAAACTTACCTCGAACACGACAAACTCCAGCTCCAGCCACGCCGTGTTGTACCTCCATGATGATTCCCAACCGACTGATACACAGCGCGGGCACAGCGTCTCCAAACACCCATGCGCGGTTTAATTTGGACACATTTTCACAATGAAGGGCATTTTCACAGCTTCCCGCACTTACTGCGATGAATGAAAATGTCACTTTGCACCACCTGGCGGCCATTTTACGAATGATTTTGAAATGCAACTGATTTATTTTGGCCGCTGTTGCCTTTAAATGGCTGTATGCACGGCGGGATGCTTATTCCGATTTTGTAACCACTGTATGACTATCATATGATAGAAAGTTCAGTTTAGATGCGGAAGGCTACGGAAACACAAGCTTTTGACCGTAAGCTACCCGTAAGCAGGTATATACAACAAAAGTGTTGTTATATGCGTAAGCTAATCGCAATCCAAGAAATTTATAAGATACAGCTACTGGTGTTGTAATCACAGTGGATTAACTCAAGACGACTGTATGAAGTGTTGATTCTTTGATGCTGACAAAATAAACTACAAGAGACAAAGAAATCATCGGACTTCTGTTGTGTGAGGGAAACTTCAAATTAAAGATGCGTGTCAAAACTAGTGAAATAATATGTCCGCATCTACACATATGAAATTTCTTTTAGGTTCTATTAGTAAATGTTGTGAGCAATACTTTTTATTTTAGAAACTCAAAAAAAAAATCTAACAAAATGAAAAAGTAGAATTTCTTGATTGTTTAGACATGGTTCCTCTGTCACTAAACCTTCAAATATTTCTTCAGGTATGAAAAAATTAATTTCTTTTAATGTTTTTGACCTGCAGGGCCCATTCACTCCATCCGACAGGAAAACATTAAAATAATTTTTTTTTTCATAGGTGAAGAAATATTTGAATGTGTAGATGTGTTAGAGTTTTTCTGAAAAAAGTTTCTAAAAAGACGTCGTCCTTACCCCTAGCCTTGACGCTTAACAGATCTTTCATACATGAAGGTTTAGCGACAGACATTGTAATCATTCATTCATTCATTTTCTATACCGCTTAATCCTGTGTTCAGGGTCGCGGGGGACCTGGAGCCTATCCCAGGAGACTTCGGGCACTAGGCGGGGTACACCCTGGATAGGGTGCCAATCCATCGCAGGGCACACACACATACACACTCACACTACGAGCAATTTAGGAACGCCAATTAGCCTAACCTGCATGTCTTTGGACTGTGGGAGGAAACCGGAGTACCCGGAGGAAACCCACCAAGCACGGGGAGAACATGCAAACTCCATGCACACAGACACGGGAATCAAGCCTGGCCGGGGAATCGAACCCAGACCCTGGAGGTGCAAGGCGACAGTGCTAACCACTACACCACCACGCCGCCATATTGTAATCAGTTCCCTCAAATATAATATGCTAAAAGTTTATGAAAATCAAATCACTGTGTAATCAATATTGCAGTGCATATAAACTTTAATATTAACATTTAGTTACCTGAACTTTCACAAGTCAGAATCAGAGTCATAATATCTTTATTGCCATTGTAACAAGTACAATGAAATTAGGTGCAATCCCTGCCTCAGAGAGACATGCAAACAAGTATATAATAAGAAAAAAAAAGGTGAGGTAGGTTGTACACTATAGTATCAAAAACTAAATCTGCATAAAATGTTATTGAACAAGAGTTCTTATTGCACATAGAATTATGAGATGTAGGTGAAAAAGTAATTGTCATTCAATGCCCTGATGGCAACATGTGAAGGCATAGTGATGTAGGGAAAACAAGACAAAACCCCAAAGAATGTTGACTTTTACCCTAAGTTTAGCATCTCCTTTGAACTGAAAGTTGTCTGTCCAAGCTTTTACTAGATCAGGCACAAGGACACTCACCCGTCGTAAATACTCCTAAACCCTTATCTTCTATTAACCATCACCTCTATGACAGAACTTTCATGCATTATCGACAGAGGAAATATGAAAAATCCAACAACAAATCCCTCAAATAAAGTATGTTGTTAAACGTTTATAAAAAAAAAGACTGTGTAGTCAAAATTGCAATGTATATAAAGATTTAATATTCACAATTAGTTACCCGAACTTTCAAAAGTAAAGGCATAACGGCACAGGGCAAAACCATAAAGAACGTTGACTTTAAATTATGTTTGTAACAGAAGTTTAACAACTCATTGTGCATTGTTTTTTTTTTTTATCTACCCTCTTTTTACATTCTTACAAAACACACACACATACGCAGACACATATACAAGTAAAAACAAGACAAGACAAAAACGTAAAAGACATCAGCTTTTTTTTTCTGATACGTTGTTTGATTTTTATGAATGAAGAATTTATTTGCATAGCTAAAATTCAGGTGCAATAACTTTCAACGTTCATAGGTGAAGTAATATTTTAATCGAAGACAAAACTGTCAAGAATAACAACTACTGCCTACGATGTGTGTGTTAGAAGCGTTTTCTGAAAAGTTCTAAAATTATATTATACTTACACATAGCCTTGATGCTTAACAGAGCTTTCAAGCGTGAAGGTTTAGTGACAGAGGAACCAAGTCTAAACAATCAAGAACTTATATTTTTACATTTTGTTAATGTTTCGTAAAGTTTCTGAAATAAAATTATTACTCACGGCAATTACTAAAAGAAACTAAAAGAAATGTCTTACATGTAAGTTTAATGACAGAGGAATCAAGTCTAATTATTCAACAGTTATCAACTTCTTAACTCAAAGACATTGTTTAAAAAGAAATAATTTGTGTAACTAATTAACTTTCATAGGTGGAGAAATATTGTAATGGAAGACAAAACCTTCGAGAACAAAAACTATTGCCCAAGATGTGTTAGTTTTTCTGAAAGGTTTCTTAAACGACATTATAAATAACACATAGCCTTGATGCTTAACAGACCTTTAAAGCGTGAAGGTTTAGTGACAGAGGAACCATGTCTAAACAATCAAGAAATTCTACTTTTACATTTTGTTACATTTTTTTTTTAGTTTCTAAAATACAAAATATTGCTCACAACATTTACTAATAGAACCTAAAAGAAATTTCATATGTGTAAGTTTAATGACCGATGAAACAAGTCTAATCATTCAACAGTATCAACTTCTAACTCAAATATGTTTTTTTTTTAAACACATTTTTCCAGATAAAATTCTGGTGTAATAACTTTCAACTTTCATAGGTGAAGAAATATTGCAATGGAAGACAAAACCAATAAGAACAGTAAATGTTTACTCAGATGTGTTAGAGCTTTTCTGAAAGTTTCTAAAATGACATTATACAGTGGGAGCCACGTCAAACAGCCGCCTGGAGCATGACTGCTCCGTGGCAGTTCCATGAAGGGTTAATGCAGGCTTCGTGCATGGAATGTGATCCCCCGCGATGACGCAGTTAACGATGCCCCGCCCCATAAACGCCCCCATGCGCTTTCTAAAAAGATGGTTGCAATACCGTATAATTCCGCCAGATGGAGCATTGACTGGCACAGTTAACTGCAGTGTCCAGGAAGCCCAATACCGTATCTTTAATATACAGACAGTTCTTGTATTGTCAACATAGTTTCATAAATAGATGAAAAAACAACAACAACAAACCGATTAATAAAACAGATTTGTTAAATCACTCAATACACAACCCATGATGATTATGCTATTTATTATTTAATAATGAATTAATAAAATTAGTTAGTGAAATATTTTTAAGACATCCTGAAATGATCCTTAAAGACACGGTAGCGGCTGTAATTTGTCTATACCGATCATTGTAGGTACGGAATAAAAACGCAGGCTACGTACAGTATTTTATATTACTGTGTATTTTACCTAGTTCCATTTAATATACTGATAGATAATATTTTGCTGCAAAGTAAAGCTCAAAATGTAACGTCTGCTTGGGTTTGTTTTCGTTATATTTTTGATGATGTTTTCGCTGATTTTTTCACTGATAGTCTACAAGTGGCATAAGAGGCAATTAATGCCGCATGCAACCTGGAATAAATATCTGCCCATATGGATCAGTATTTCTTTAGTCATTTAATCATGCATAATGCTCCCCCGTCAAAAGATCTGATGGGGCATTAATCACTTATCACAACTGTGAATGGATGCGGCAGCAGAGACAGATTAAATCCCCATAAACACTTGGAAACAATAGTAAAAAAAAGTTCCAGAGGGTTAGCGCCTGTTATACTAATGTATTTTTTACTGATTTTTTTTTTTTTACTGCTTATATTTCGTTGGTTTTTACGCAATTTCATGTGTTGTGTGTGCGCACGAGAGAGAGGATACTCTGACAAGACCAACCTCCGTGTGGCTCCCGTGGCGCAATCGGTTAGCGCGTGACACTTAGAAAGCGGTCCAGGTGAAGCAATGCTGAGTTCGAGCCTCGCCTAAAGCACCCAAAGCATTTTACTGCATATCGCACTGTGTATGTGACAAATAAAATTTGAATTTGAAAGTAAAGCTTAAAATGTAACTTCTGCTTTGGTTTGTTTTCGTTATATTTTTGATGTTTTCGCTGAAAGTCAAATTGGCATAACAAATTGATTAATGGCGCATAATATCTGGAACAAATATCTGTCCATACGGATCAGTGTGTCTTTAGTCATTTAACCAGCATAATGTCCCACATTAAAGATCTGATGGGGCATCAATCACTTATCACAACGGTGTATAGATGCAGCAGCAGAGACAGATTTAATCCCCATAAACATTCACACTTGAAAACAAAACTAACAGAAGTAAACAGTTCTAGAGTGTTAGTGCCTGTTATCACAGGACAGGAATCACATACAGGATACGACTGTATTTTACTGCTCATATTTTTTACCCTAGTTTCATTTGGTTTTATGCAATTTCATGTATTATTTGTGTGTGTCTGTGTGTGCACAGTGTGTGTGTGTGTGTGTGTGAGTGCGAGAGATAGCGTGAGAGCGCGTGCGCGAGAGAGGGCTTTCATGCTGATTTATCCAAGGTTATTAAAACCTGGCTTACTACCTATAAAAAAATATTTCAATTTAACTCATGGGTCTCAATCACAGATGACACGACAAATTATATACTCTGAAACGTTCATTTGAACATTTAAAAATATATACAAAAACACGAATACTAATGTTATCATGGTGTAAATTATTAACATTAGGTTAGGTCCTGCCCTTAATTAATTCATATTATAATTACTTTTACATAGTATAGTTACTGGACTGACATGACCAAAAACTAGCTATTTCATTTAGCCTTTATAAAATCAACCCATCTATCATTTATAATCAGAAAACATAAAACATATTATGATCTGTTCAATAGCCCATCTGTTTTAATTTAGTTTGTATTTTTTATTATTCATAAGACAACCTTTCAGTTTTGTAAATATTTTAGTTATAGTGTGTTAAGTCTTACTTTAGGTTAAAAGTTTTTGAGAATTTGACCATCCAGCTTAGATAAATGTTATGTCATTGATTGATAAAATCTGGATTAAGGATATTATATAAATATATATATATATATTTTTTTTTTAGTTTCCCCCTGAGGGATTGCCACCTTATTGTGGTCAGGGGGTTTGCGTGCCTCAACACAATTCAGCAAATACAATACTGTTACTATACAGTAAGGCCAGGTAAAAACAGTGCTTGAACATGATGCCCCCCTCCCCCCACCCCGTGTTGTCTGGTCTAGAACAGCGCTGCCTCTGACCGTCTTTTGTCTTGTAAATGAGTATTCTCACTCACCTTCCAATCCCCCCAGCGCACACACTCTGTTTGTACTGTAAACTGTACTGTAACTGTGTTTGCTAGGGCACTTGGTTATACACAGTACTTTAATGTATGGAACACTTACTTAACTTACTGGTTTGGTTTAAACATCGCTTATTACCTTATTCAGCAAAATAAATTCATTATTAACGTATTGAAGTATTTTAGTTAAGGACAAAAACTGTGCTTGTGTTTAGAACTGCTGAACAGCCGAAAACACACACACACACACACCCATCCCCCCGCCAAAAACACACACGCACACACAGAGCAATTAACACGATGTCATACTCAGGAGTGGAAGGTGAGAAACCTCAATGGAGAATACCAAGTTTGTCGTTGCTCTTTTAGAGTTCTTAAAACCCAAAACATTTATTTATACTGAGAAAAAATTATTATGGGTCACAATCACAAACACAAATACATATAATCAAGTGTTTAACTGGTTTCATTTGTTTCTATGATCAATAATTATTATTATATATCAAAAATATTATTATTTTCAGCCCAACTCTTTGACTATTTAAAACAAAGTTGTGTCCCATTTTTTGCCCATTGAAGTTGTTGGTTCAACTAAACAATTTTTAAATACCCAAACAATCCCCCAAAATTAAAACACGCAAAACATGACTTTAACAATTCAATTTATTCTTCCAAAACTAGTCAAAGTTAAAACAGTAATTTATATAAAACAGATGAATACATGTTGTCTTTTTGCTTAAAGTTCATTAAACTACCCGGATACACCAGCTGCTTATAAGTCTCTATCTATAGTCCTTTTACATTAAAATATTAATTTTTCAAATATCAAAACTATTAAACATGGAACAGTTGAAGTCTTTGTTTCCCCCAAAGTACTGTATCAGACATTTTGCAGTTCTATGTTCAGAATATACAGTAGACCTGATCAAACATCATTCTAAAGCTGTCGCACTGTGACGTCATCCCTCCTACAGCTCCCTCAACAGCTTGTTCAGGCTCCTCCAGTCCTGTAGCTCCAAAAGTCCAGCCGTCAGCCGTCTGACCCCCCAATCCTCCACAGCGGAGCTCTGCTTAAAGACAACAGGAGAATTTAGTCAAGACAAAGACAAATAAACTTCACAGAACATATAGTTCTAATAAAAATAATATATAAAAAATAATATATTAATAAACCTATTTACCACAGAGTGTGTAAAATACTGTTTTGGGGATTCTGTAATGTAAATAAACTGCCTGTGCTAATGTTAACCAGTGAACAGTGTTAGTGTTAACCAGTGAACAGTGTTAGTGTTAACCAGTGACTGTCTGTATTATCGTCTGCATTAAATTAACCCAGACTTTACTTAATGCGCTTCTCATACAAATAAGTTAAGCGATATAACACTCGTATATGAGCATTAGTTCATCCCTGAAGCCAAACTATAACTTACTGAAGCCCCTCACACACACACACACCTCCCCCCTCCTCCTCCTCCTCCTAACTGATAAACACTTCAGTGTTGTTATTCAGCTCTTTAACTAAGCGCTCGCGCTACCGCGGAAAGTTCCGGACAAATGTATAAAATATAAACCGGGTTATGAGCGTTACTAGCTCCTGTACAGCTCCCCTCAGTCTGTGTCCCTCATCAACTGCATCACATTATATTACAGTCACAGAAATAACCTGCAGATTAACTCTTAACCAGAGAATAAATAAGCGCTGAATTTATCCAGACAACACGCGGTGAGATTCTCTCAGTATTTACAGAGAACACAAACACTCTACATCGGGTAGTGCAGCTCTTGTAATAGGGACATTAATAGTATTGTCGAAGCTTGAGCATGTTTTTGAGTTAAAGTGGAGTGACATTGTGAGTGTGTGACACTGACAGTAAGCTGTAATATTAACTCCAGACTTGGTAAACAGAACATTAAGTTCTCTAAAGTCACATCTGACCGCTGCTGCTGCTGCCAGTGATATTTAAAACGGCCAATAAAAAACTAAACTGGGAAATAAACTGTAAACTACCCCAAACACATTTTATAAAATAAAATATCACTTACCACGAATAGTCCGTTAAGCCGCCATCTTCATCTCTGTAGTTTGGCAGCGTCAGTTCGGCGGGGGTGGAGGCGGGTTGTTAAAATCACGTGATTGCAACTCAGCGCAGCTGGCTTGTTTTAACGTGTTCTTGAGAACGAAGCGCCATCTAGTGGTGGCACCAGGTAAATGAATAAATAGGGCTTGAATGGGCGTGTTTACTGTGAAATCTTGACACGCCTTTCGGCCAGAAAAGGGAGGGGGGATTACGGCGTGCAAAGGCCATTCACACGCCATTCACACTTCAGCCACACTGTCGCGGCTATTTGGTGTGGCTCCCACTGTACTTAGACTTAGCCTTAACGCTTAACAAACATGAAGGTTTAGGGATATACAACACAAACAATTCCCTTTCTACCTTTCTTAGACAAAGACAAAACCGTCAAGAACAAAAAATATTGCCTATGATGTGTTAGAAGAGTTTTCTTGATACGGTCCGTGCAGGCGCGGTGGATCCAAGCGCAGAGCGCGTATGGAAAACAGCGCCGGTTATCCTGTGATGAACTACGCGCTGATAGTTTTATGAATGAAATAAGGCGCGGCGTGAGCTTAGAGCAGAGCGTGTGGGAGTGAAGAGCCGGCGTGCACTGAATGCAAGCCTGATCCGTGGGGAGTAATCGGGAGCATGAGCGTGCGTGGTTCAAAGCCAAGAATTAAAATACAGTCCGTGATCCTGAATCGTGGTCATGAAACGTGAGCAAGAGTCGATAATCAGAAATCCGAAAAGGCAGTAATCCAAAACGTGAGACGTGAGCGAGGTCTGTGAAACAGAGCATGGGTCGAGATCCAAAAGTCAAGGCAGAGATGAACGTTGGAAAATTGGGCAGGAAGGCACACAATAATCTGGCGAGGTGTGGTGGTTTTAGAAAGAGTTATATAGAGCAATGTAATGAATGAAATGAAGAACAGGTGTGTTGAGCCGGTGAATGAGGTGGCAAAATGAAAGCAGTGGGCTGGAGTGTGGAACGGAGTCGCAGGTAATCATGGCTTCTCGTCTAGATGATGGTGGTTGCCAGTCAGTGACCGCTTTTACTTTAGTTGGATCCATCTGAATGCCTGATGGGGAGATGAGGTAGCCTAAGAATGATGTGGATTCTTGGTGAAATTCACATTTTCCGGCTTTGGCATACAGTTTGTTCTCCAGCAGGCGTTGCAGGACTTGACGTACATGTGCTCTGTGTTCCTTTAGTGAACGGGACTAAATCAGGATGTCATCAAGGTAGGCAAAAACAAAGATGTTTAGGAAGTCTCAAAGGACATCGTTGATCAGAGTTTGAGAAACTGCTGGGGCGTTGGTTAGGCCAAAAGGAACTACCAGATACACATAATGGCCAGTGGGGGTGTTGAAGGCTGTCTTCCACTAGTCGCCTTCCCTGATCCGGACTAAATGGTAAGCATTCCTCAGGTCCAGTTTCGTGAAGAGGCGGGCATCTTGCAGTAGCTCAAAGGCTGTGGACATCAAGGGGAGCGGGTATCGATTCTTGACCGTGATTTCATTGAGTCCTCTGTAATCTATGCAGGGCCGAAGGGACTTGTCTTTTTTTCTCTACGAAAAAAAATCCAGAACTGGCTGGGGAAGAGGAGGGGCGCATGATGCCCGCGGCTAGGGATTCAGAAGTGTAGAGTTCCATTGCCTCTCTTTCAGGGCGCGATAGGGCATAGAGGCGTCCCTTTGGGGGCAAGGTGCCAGGGAGGAGGTCAATGGTGCAATCGTGGGGCGGTGGGGAGGGAGCGAGATGGCACGTGATTTACTAAAGACCTGTTTCAGATCATGATATTCAGCAGGGACCTTGGACAAGCTGGGGATCTCTTCTTGAGACGTGGTTAATTCATTTCTTGGAGATGCAGAATGAAGACAGGAAGACAAACAGGCAGGGCTCCATTCAAGGTCATTTCTCCTTGTCTAGTCAATGTGGGGGTTATGTTGCTTTAACCATGGGAGGCCCAGGACGACTGGTGCATGGGGGTTTTGATAATTAAGAGGGAGATATCTTCCACATGGTTTCCTGACAATTGAAGTGTGAGTGCGGCTGAGCGGTGTAATCGGTGTTTCGGGGGAAGTTTGCGGCCATCTAGTGCCTGGACATGGAAGGGTCGACTAAGTGGAACAGAAGGAATCTTGAGCTTAGTGATCGTGGAGGAAAGCAAAACGACAGCAGTGGACTGGAGTATGGAACGGAGTCGCAGGTAATCATGGCTTGGCTTGAGGCGTGGGCGTGACCTGGCGTATCGTGACATTTCTGAAAAGTTCTAAAATTATATTATACTTACACATAGCCTTGATTCTTAACAGATCTTTCAAGTGTGACGGTTTAGTGACCAGGGTGTAGATGCAGTCATATTATTTCACCAGTTTTGACGCGTAGCTCTGGTTTAAAGTTTCACTCACACAACAGAAGTCTGATCTCTTTGTCTCTTGTAGTTTATTTGTCAGCATCAAAGAATCAACACTTCATACAGTCGTCTTGAGTAAATCCACTGTGATTACAGACACCAGTTGCTGCATCTTTAAAATCTCTGACTTTTACAACAACCTATTTGCTGTACAGTGGGAGCCACGTCAAACAGCCGCCTGGAGCATGACGGCTCCATGGCAGGTCCATGAAGGGTTAATGCAGGCTTCGTGCATGGAATGTGATCCCCCGCGATGACGCAGTTAACGATGCCCCGCCCCATAAACGCCCCCATGCGCTTTCTAAAAAAATGGTTGCAATGCCGTATAATTCCGCCAGATGGAACATTGACTGGCACAGTTAACTGCAGTGTCCAGGAAGCCCAATACCGTATCTTTAATATACAGACAGTTCTTGCATTGTCAACATAGTTTCATAAATAGATGAAAAAACAACAACAACAACAACAAACCGATTAATAAAACAGATTTGTTAAATCACTCAATACACAACCCATGATGATTATGCTATTTATTATTTAATAATGAATTAATAAAATTAGTTAGTGAAATATTTTTAAGACATTCTGAAATGATCCTTAAAGACACGGTAGCGGCTGTAATTTGTCTATACCGATCATTGTAGGTACGGAATACACACGCGGGCTATGTACAGTATTTTATATTACTGTGTATTTTAATATACTGATAGATAATATTTTGCTGCAAAGTATAGCTCAAAATGTAACGTCTGCTTGGGTTTGTTTTCGTTATATTTTTGATGATGTTTTCGCTGATTTTTTCACTGATAGTCTACAAGTGGCATAAGAAAGGCAATTAATGCCGCATGCAACCTGGAATAAATATCTGCCCACATGGATTAGTCATTTAATCATGCATAATGCTCCCCCGTCAAAAGATCTGATGGGGCATTAATCACTTATCACAACTGTGAATGGATGCGGCAGCAGAGACACATTAAATCCCCATAAACACTTGGAAACAATAGTAAAAAAAGTTCCAGAGGGTTAGTGCCTGTTATACTAATGTATTTTTACAGATTTTTTTTTTTACTGCTTATATTTCGTTGGGTTTTTACGCAATTTCATGTGTTTGTGTGTGTGTGTGTGTGTGCGCACGAGAGAGAGGATACTCTGACAAGACCAACTTCCGTGTGGCTCCAGTGGCGCAATTGGTTAGCGCGTGACACTTATAAAGCAGTGCAGGTGAAGCAATGCCGAGTTCGAGCCTCACCTAAAGCACCCAAAGCATTTTACTGCATATCGCACTGTGTATGTGACTAATCCAATTTGAATTTGAAAGTAAAGCTTAAAATGTAACTTCTGCTTGGGTTTGTTTTCGTTATATTTTTGATGTTTTCGCTGAAAGTCAAATTGGCAAAACAAATTGATTAATGGCGCATAATATCTGGAACAAATATCTGTCCATATGGATCAGTGTGTCTTTAGTCTATTTAACCAGCATAACGTCCCACATTAAAGATCTGATGGGGCATAAATCACTTATCACAACGGTGAATAGATGCGGCAGCAGAGACAGATTTAATCCCCATAAACATTCACACTTGAAAACAAAACTAACAGAAGTAAACAGTTCTAGAGTGTTAGTGTCTGTTATCACAGGACAGGAATCACATACAGGATACTACTGTATTTTATTGCTCATATTTTTTACCCTAGTTTCATTTGGTTTTACGCGATTTCATGTATTATTTGTGTGTGTCTGTGTGTGTACAGTGTGTGTGTGAGTGCGAGAGATAGCGTGAGAGCGCGTGCGCGAGAGAGGGCTTTCATGCTGATTTATCCAAGGTTACTAAAACCTGGCTTACTACCTATAAAAAATATTTCAATTTAACTCATGGGTCTCAATCACGGATGACACGACAAATTATATACTCTGAAACGTTCATTTGAACATTTAAAAATATATACAAAAACATGAATACTAATGTTATCATGGTGTAAATTATTAACATTAGGTTAGGTCCTGCCCTTAATTAATTCATATTATAATTACATTTACATAGTATAGTTACTGGACTGACATGACCAAAAACTAGCTATTTCATTTAGCCTTTCTAAAATCAAGTATTTTAATTAAGGACAAAAACTGTGCTTGTGTTTAGAACTGCTGAACAGCCGAAAACACACACACACCCATCCCCCCGCCAAAAACACACACACACACACACAGAGCAATTAACACCATGTCCTACTCAGGAGTAGAAGGTGAGAAACCTCAATGGAGAATACCAAGTTTGTCGTTGCTCTTTTGGAGTTCTTAAAACCCAAAACATTTATTTATACTGAGAAAAAATTATTATGGGTCACAATCACAAATACATATAATCAAGTGTTTAACTGGTTTCATTTGTTTCTATGATCAATAATTATTATTATTATTTTCAGCCCAACTCTAACACAAGACTATTTAAAACAAAGTTGTGTCCCATTTTTTGCCCATTGAAGTTGTTGGTTCAACTAAACAATTTTTAAATACCCAAACAATCCCCCAAAATTAAAACACGCAAACATGACTTTATCAATTCAATTTATTCTTCCAAAACTAGTCAAAGTTAAAACAGTAATTTATATAAAACAGATGAATACATGTTGTCTTTTTGCTTAAAGTTCATTAAACTACCCGGATACACCAGCTGCTTATAAGTCTCTATCTATAGTCCTTTTACATTAAAATATTCATTTTTCAAATATCAAAACTATTAAACATGGAACAGTTTAAGTCGTTGTTTCCCCAAAGTACTGTATCAGACATTTTGCAGTTCTATGTTCAGAATATACAGTACAGTGGTTACAAAATTGGAATGGCGATCTCGCCGCGTATACCGCCGTTTAAAGGCAACAGCGGCCAAAATAAATCAGTTGCATTTCAAAGTCATTCGTAAAATGGCCGCCAGGTGGCGCAAAGTGACATTTTCATTCATTGCAGTAAATACAACAGTGATGGTAATTTCCACAACAAACATGAAAAATCTGAACCAGAGCTATTAATGTGTACTGTACAATAATGAGTAAAAAAAATTATAGTAGATTTATTAACTGAAATAAATGACCATATTTTTCAAGAGAATTTTCAAGCCCCACTCATCAAACAAAATTATAACGAAATCGGCCAAGTTTACTATTTATTTAAATATAAATTTCTAAACCAATAAGATCAAATAACACCAAGTTATTATTATAACAGGCTTACTTCGTCACTTATCAAAGAAGTACACTTGCTTTCAAAGAAGTCGAGTGGCTTATTAAGGTCTCTGGTGTGCATTGTCTCTAAGTGGCTGCTTGGTGTAGCGGTTAGAACACTCGGCCAGTGATCTACAAAGCACCGGTTCGAATCCCGAGTGATGTTTTAAAATTGTTTTATTTTAAAACTAAATAAAATGTTTTAAGTGCGCTTAAGGTAGAGTCTTATAAAGGCTATGTAGACTTATATAGTTTTGTTATATATTTTTTGCACATTAATCTGAGTCCTCATCTGTTAGATCTGTTTAGTTTTTTTTTTCCTGCCGGGACGAATGCGCGGTTCCATCCCTTTCCCGCCTATTCAGGGAGCCTACGGAGTGAGCGATTAACCATAGTCGAATCGATTGGTGTGCGTCCAGCTCACGTTACTCGTGTGCTATTCATGCCGGCTGGTGATAATTAACGTTAATATGATCTCGGGCTTGCTCACGATGCTCAACATCTATAAAAATAGCAAAGTATTGTGTATAGAGTGATAAAAAAAACTATCTAACGCATGTTAGAAAACATCATTTCCTGCATTTTTTTGATGATTTGATTGATGTTTTAAATTTTTTTATTTTAATTATAGCAAAATTAAAATAAAAAAAAAATGGTTGTATTTTGATTTTGTTTCAGCATACTATAGAAAAAACAGCAAACTCGCACGCAACCAGTTTGTATTCTTTAAATTTAGGGGAGTGACGGCTCGGTCTGCTGCTGCTGCTGTGTGTGTGTGTGTGTCATTATACTGATGAAAAGTGCTGGCCATCTGCACTTTTGATTTACGACAGCTGTTTACGGCAGTGTAGTCCAGTGCGGGAGATGCATTGTGGGTAATGAGGTCCGGTGTTACATCTGTTACATTTTTGATAACAATAGTTTTTTTTACAAACATTTCTAAACTAATAAGATCAAATGACACCAAGTTTAAAACAGATAAAATACACGTGCAAATAGTATAATTGTATAACAGGCTTAATTCGTTACTTATTTAACGCTTGCTTTCAAAGAAGTCGAGTGGCTTATTAACGTCACGGAGGTGTGTTGTCTCTTAGTGCCTGGTTGGTGTAGCGGTTAGAGCGCTCGGTCAGGGAGTTAGAAAGCGTCGGTTCGAATCCTGGATGATGCTGTTTTAAAAAATTGTTCTATTTTAATTTTACTCAGCAAACAAACAGCAAACAAAAAATTTATTATTCAGAGCACGATATACAATCGTAATGAGTCCCTTAACCGGCTTATACAGCTGGCATGTGACCAACGTATTTAACCGTGATAAGTCCATAAAATCAGTAGCAGCTAATAATTACTAATTACTTTAGTTAATGCTGCTACTGATTTTATTCCTTACCTGTTCAGGTTGATTGCGATTCTTTTTAAAATATTGTCTCAGTTTTATATGTTGTTCGTCTTGATGTTTGTCTTCTTTTCACTTGGCAACACTCAAATGCAAATTATTCACCGTGAATCAGCTGTTCTCACCTATCCATTCAGAGAAACTGAATGAGCTGAAATGAGCCTTTGTTTCACGACCGCGACACCCCTCTCTCTCACGCACATACAGTACAGAGTAGACCAAATCATTACAGTACATACTTTATCCAACGAACATGAAAAATATCCACATAATGATGAGTTAAGAAGCATTGCTTAATTTTCGTTTAGACAGACTGTTTGTATCTGATTATTGGTATTATTAAAGAACAGCAGCACAAACAACAACACAAGGGCTTGTACAGCAAAGAGTTAAATTTGTAACAGTAAAAGGCATCCGAATTTAAATATATAAATTACTAGAAACAAATTGAGCACACTATCAGAATAAAAAATAGAACAAATCAAATGTTTTTTACACATACACAAGGAGGATAATGATACCGAGTTTATATTAAAATATCAAATATTGTAATATTGTTTTTTGTGTTATTATAAATAATGAAATGCAGTAGGCTGTTATGGTCATCATCAAAAGAAAATATATTAAGTAACAGATAATATTAGGTTTATATTTCAAATTAGATAAAATGCTGATTTTCCAGCAGTAAAATTATTGTATCTCTACAGTTTACAAAACCTCCGCTGCGTGTATTCATTCACAGGCTGAAGAGCACGCACAGAGAAATAGGAGACTGTGGTTTAGGAGTGGATTGGAGAGAAGAGAGCTGTTCAGTTACTATAAAAAAAAATAAATAAAAAATATATAAAAACATAATATGATCTTTTTGAGTTATGAGGTTTTTTTATTATACATAAGACAACCTTTCAGTTTTGTAAATATTCTAGTTATAGTGTGTTAAGTTTTTCTT
This sequence comes from Channallabes apus, assembly GCA_030522415.1. NCBI lineage: Eukaryota > Metazoa > Chordata > Actinopteri > Siluriformes > Clariidae > Channallabes > Channallabes apus. The sequence goes on along the minus strand of CM060131.1, from coordinate 6,828,603 downwards.
TAGGTTAAACGGTTTTGAGAATTAGACCATCCAGCTAAGATCAATATTATGTCGTTGATTGATAAAATCTGGATTAAGGATATTTTATTTTGTTTTATTTATTTAATTTGTATTTTTCATCTTCCCCCCTGAGGGATTGCCACCTTATTGTGGTCAGGGGATTTGCGTGCCTCAGTGCTTGGATGTTTACCGAGGGCTAAAGGGAGGTGTGTCTGTGTGTGTGTGTGTGTGTGTGTGTCTGTGTGTGTGCGCGCGTGCGCTGTAGACTGTGCTTTTTTCAGCGGATTTTTCCGCTACCGCAGATCAGTTTATCAACTTGTAATATATAAATTTTAGGAATATATTAACATGTGGAGACATCATTATATGTTGAATGGAACTTGTAAGCCTTTGAATGGTGTTAAAAATACTTGCAAAACAAGTATTGCAGCCATACATTGGAGGGAACTTCTGAGGTGGTCAGTGATTGATGGCACGGTCGGTCGGAGGGGGTTGTGATCACACCTATAGATCTTTTGTTCTAGGCTATCGGTCAATTATCTGTCCACTTGGAAGCAAAAACATGCAAGGGATTTCAGCATCTCGACGCACATACTAAGCTGTTTATAAAGTAGACACTGTTTGTTTTTTCATTTTGTAATCTTTCCCGTGTTTACCGTGTACTGTACAATGTATATTCATTTTTAATGAATTACTGTAAATAAACTACACATTCCGTTGATTTACCAGAAATGACTTTTCTGTTTTTTGTGTGTGCTAAACTAAACTTCAGGGTCAAAGTAATAGCGATTTTATTTGAAAAGTATTATATATTTACAATGCTGATAAGTTCAAGCTTAGATTCATATATAAACTGCTTCAAAGTCTTTCCGTGACCGCTGAAATCCGACAGACGCAGGGCTCAAGGGAGGTGTGTCTGTGTGTGTGTGTGTGTGTGCGCGCGTGTGTATGTGTGTGTGAGCGCGTGCGCTGCAGTCATTTTCAGCGGATTTTTCCGCTACCGCAGATCAGTTTATCAACTTGTAATATATACATTTTAGGAATATATTAACATGTGCAGACATTTAAGGGTGCGCTGCCCTCTCTTGCCCCTGCGTAGAGCCTACACACACACACACACACACACACACACACACATCTATCTATCTATTATATAAATACACATTTGGAATCTGCATCTACATTTTCTGTTACAAGTATAGAATTAGGTTCAGCTGAGACTCATGATCAATGGTGTTAGGGTACTTAGGTAGTGATAATTAGTTTCAGCCAGATCATTAAAACTAACAATGGACTATGACACTCTTGTTTTACACACATTGTTTTAGCGATAGTTTCACGGAAGCGAGTTTAGAACTAATCTAACCAAACCAAGAAAAAAACAAACATCCGAAGCTTCAAATAGAATGAACGAACTAATGAAATTGATATATATGTAATTGATATACTGTATATACAGACGTGTGTGTGTCATTTTAATTCAAATGAACATTTTAATGCTTTCTGATACACTTATCAACTTATCGACATACACTTATCAACACAAACTCTCCGTGCACGCACACACACAATCTCTAAAAAATTAATATTAATAACATACATATACAAATAAACAAAAATATAAACGTCTATATTGAAGTTTACGGTGAACGCAGAGTCGGCTAAGCACACGTGATGACGCGCGCGCCCTCACCTCTGTTACGGCTGCCTACAGTATTTGGCCAAAAGAATTATAATAATTGAACGATATGCCTGGTCCTGGAAAGAGACATCAACAGTCCGGCGCTGAGAAACGAAAGAACCGAAAGAAAAAAAAGCCTAAGATGAAGCCCGTGCATCAATTCCAGAAATAAAACTTTACTTTATTCTGTCGACGTTAATAATGTAATAACGTAACATTAACGTAAAATAACGCAAATTTCATTTAACAGCAGGGGGGACAATAAATATATATTTTTATAAATTTATTGCATTGTTTATGTTGTTTACAGTCAAGCCATCAACATACAATAAAATGTAAACATGAGATCTAAACTAAAAACTGTGCTCCCTGTGCTGGTGCTGGCAATATCATCTCTTTGTTCTGCTGTCTCCGGCTCCCTCCCTGGTTCTGAATCTGCCCCTTCCTCTAGTCTCACTGTCTCAGAACAGACTGACTCCTGAAGCAGAAAAAAAATGCAGGAAATGATGTTTTCTAACATGCGTTAGATAGTTTTTTTTATCACTCTATACACAATACTTTGCTATTTTTATAGATGTTGAGCATCGTGAGCAAGCCCGAGATCATATTAACGTTAATTATCACCAGCCGGCAAGAATAGCACACGAGTAACGTGAGCTGGACGCACACCAATCGATTCGACTATGGTTAATCGCTCACTCCGTAGGCTCCCTGAATAGGCGGGAAAGGGATGGAACCGCGCATTCGTCCCGTCAGGAAAAAAAAAACTAAACAGATCTAACAGATGAGGACTCAGATTAATGTGCAAAAAATATATAACAAAACTATATAAGTCTACATAGCCTTTATAAGACTCTACCTTAAGCGCACTTAAAACATTTTATTTAGTTTTAAAATAAAACAATTTTAAAACATCACTCGGGATTCGAAACGGTGCTTTGTAGATCACTGGCCGAGTGTTCTAACCGCTACACCAAGCGGCCACTTACAGTGGTGTGAAAAACTATTTGCCCCCCTCCTGATTTTTTATTCTTTTGCATGTTTGTCACAAAAAATGTTTCTGATCATCAAACACATTTAACTATTAGTCAAAGATAACACAAGTAAACACAAAATGCAGTTTTTAAATGAGGGGTTTTATTATTTAGGGAGAAAAAAAATCCAAACCTACATGGCCCTGTGTGAAAAAGTAATTGCCCCCTGAACCTAAAAACTGGTTGGGCCACCCTTAGCAGCAATAACTGCAATCAAGCGTTTGCGATAACGTGCAACGAGTCTTTTACAGCGCTCTGGAGGAATTTTGGCCCACTCATCTTTGCAGAATTGTTGTAATTCAGCTTTATTTGAGGTTTTTCTAGCATGAACCGCCTTTTTAAGGTCATGCCACAACATCTCAATAGGATTCAGGTCAGGACTTTGACTAGGCCACTCCAAAGTCTTCATTTTGTTTTTCTTCAGCCATTCAGAGGTGGATTTGCTGGTGTGTTTTGGGTCATTGTCCTGCTGCAGCACCCAAGATCGCTTCAGCTTGAGTTGACGAACAGATGGCCGGACATTCTCCTTCAGGATTTTTTGGTAGACAGTAGAATTCATGGTTCCATCTATCACAGCAAGCCTTCCAGGTCCTGAAGCAGCAAAACAACCCCAGACCATCACACTACCACCACCATATTTTACTGTTGGTATGATGTTCTTTTTCTGAAATGCTGTGTTACTTTTACGCCAGATGTAACGGGACACGCACCTTCCAAAAAGTTCAACTTTTGTCTCGTCGGTCCACAGGGTATTTTCCCAAAAGTCTTGGCAATCATTGAGATGTTTTTTAGCAAAATTGAGACGAGCCTTAATGTTCTTTTTGCTTAAAAGTGGTTTGCGCCTTGGAAATCTGCCATGCAGGCCGTTTTTGCCCAGTCTCTTTCTTATGGTGGAGTCGTGAACACTGACCTTTATTGAGGCAAGTGAGGCCTGCAGTTCTTTAGATGTTGTCCTGGGGTCTTTTGTGGCCTCTCGGATGAGTTGTCTCTGCGCTCTTGGGGTAATTTTGGTCGGCCGGCCACTCCTGGGAAGGTTCACCACTGTTCCATGTTTTTGCCATTTGTGGATAATGGCTCTCACTGTGGTTCGCTGGAGTCCCAAAGCTTTAGAAATGGCTTTATAACCTTTACCAGACTGATAGATCTCAATTACTTTTGTTCTCATTTGTTCCTGAATTTCTTTGGATCTTGGCATGATGTCTAGCTTTTGAGGTGCTTTTGGTCTACTTCTCTGTGTCAGGTAGCTCCTATTTAAGTGATTTTTTGATTGAAACAGGTGTGGCAGTAATCAGGCCTGGGGGTGACTACAGAAATTGAACTCAGTTGTGATAAACCACAGTTAAGTTATTTTTTAACAAGGGGGGCAATCACTTTTTCACACAGGGCCATGTAGATTTGGAGTTTTTTTTCTCCCTTAATAACGTAAACCTTCATTTAAAAACTGCATTTTGTGTTCAATTATGTTATCTTTGACTAATAGATAACGGTTTTTGATGAGCAGAAACATTTAAGTGTGACAAACATGCAAAAGAATAAGAAATCAGGATGGGGGCAAATAGTTTTTCACACCACTGTAGAGACAATGCACACCAGAGACCTTAATAAGTCTTAACAAGTCTTAAGAACTTAACAAGTGTACTTCTTTGATAAGTGACGAAGTAAGCCTGTTATAATAATAACTTGGTGTTATTTGATCTTATTGGTTTAGAAATTTATATTTAAATAAAACCCTACACACTTCTTTTCTAATTACACGTGATAAAATCTAAAGGCTCACTGTGTTAATATTTATTGTGCTTAAATTTGATCTTAATAAGATTTGATTTAATTTGAATTCTACATTTGTACTGTAATTATAGTACTGTGATTATGAATTCGGTCAACTACAGTGTTTCACTTGATGTTATCGGCTATTACGTGTATTATTGAGGCAGAGAATGAACTAAGGCATGAGGCGTCAGTCTGTAGTTATATAGCGCCACTCAGTGGTAAAAGCCAGCAAATGCACAGCAAATGCACATCCCGTAATGCGGCGGCGACGTTACATACGACGCTCCGATTTTGTAACCACTGTAGACCTGATCAAACATCATTCTAAAGCTGTCGGACTGTGACGTCATCCCTCCTACAGCTCCCTCAACTGCTTGTTCAGGCTCCTCCAGTCCTGTAGCTCCAAAAGTCCAGCCGTCAGCCGTCTGACCCCCCAATCCTCCACAGCGGAGCTCTGCTTAAAGACAACAGGAGAATTTAGTCAAGACAAATAAAGTTCACAGAACATCTAGTTCTAATAAAAATACAATATATTAATAAACCTATTTACCACAGAGTGTGTAAAATACTGTTTTGGGGATTCTGGAATGTAAATAATCTGCCTGTGCTAATGTTAACCAGTGAACAGTGTTAGTGTTAACCAGTGACTGTCTGTATTATCGTCTGTATTAAATTAACCGGGAATTTACTTAATGCGCTTCTCATACAAATAAGTTAAGCCATATAACACTCGTATATGAGCATTAGTTCATCCCTGAGGCCAAACTATAACTTACTGAAGCCCCTCACACACACACACACCCCCCCCCTCCTCCTCCTCCTCCTTAACTGATAAACACTTCAGTGTTGTTATTCAGCTCTTTAACTAAGCGCTCGCGCTACCGCGGAAAGTCCCGGACAAAGTGTATAAAATATAAACCGGGTTATGAGCGTTACTAGCTCCTGTACAGCTCCCCTCAGTCTGTGTCCCTCATCAACTGCATCACATTATATTACAGTCACAGAAATAACCTGCAGATTAACTCTTAACCAGAGAATAAATAACCGCTGAATTTATCCAGACAACACGCGGTGAGATTCTCTCAGTATTTACAGAGAACACAAACACTCTTCATCGGGTAGTGCAGTTCTTGTAATAGGGACATTAATAGTATTGTCGAAGCTTGAGCATGTTTTTGAGTTAAAGTGGGGTGACATTGTGAGTGTGTGACACTGAAAGTAAGCTGTAATATTAACTCCAGACTTGGTAAACAGATCATTAAGTTCTCTAAAGTCACATCTGACCGCTGCTGGTGCTGCCAGTGATATTTAAAACGGCCAATAAAAAACTAAACTGGGAAATAAACTGTAAACTACCCCAAACACATTTTATAAAATAAAACATCACTTACCACGAATAGTCCGTTAAGCCGCCATCTTCATCTCTGTAGTTTGGTAGCGTCAGTTCGGCGGGGGTGGAGGCAGGTTGTTAAAATCACGTGATTGCAACTCAGTGCAGCTGGCTTGTTTTAACGTGTTCTTGAGAACGAAGCGCCATCTAGTGGTGGCACCAGTTAAATGAATATATTGGGCTTGAATGGGCGTGTTTACTGTGAAATCTTGACACGCCTTTCGGCCAGAAAAGGGAGGGGGGATTACGGCGTGCAAAGGCCATTCACAAGCCATTCACACTTCAGCCACACTGTCGCGTCTATTTGGCGTGGCTCCCACTGTATCTTGTAAATTACAGTCTTAGCTTACATATATAACAACACTCTTGTTGTACATCTCTACTTACGGGAGCTTACGGTTACAACAACCTAGTTGTTGTATCTTACATTCTTAGCTTACCGGGAGCTCCCGGTCAAAAGCTTGTGTTTCCGTAGCCTTCCGCATCTAAACTGAACTCTCTATCATATGACAGTCATACAAATGCATGTAATAGTGGAATGACATCACAGACCAACCTACGATTGTCAAAATGGATGCATAACTAAGAAATTCAAAGCTTATGGCTTATGTAACAAACTTAATGCTTAATGCTTTACTAATGAATAGAACAAGGTAGAATAAATGAAATAACAACAAATAAAATAAAATAAACACAACAACAAATTCATAACAAGTACGATATGGCTCTTACATTTCAGCCCCTAATTGACAGGCATGGAGACTGACAATTACAATTTTGTGTTTTTTTTTTTTTTTTTTGATAAAGCCATGAAATCAAACATTCTTAACCTTCTAAAACGTTTTAAATCTTTTAAATGTGTAATATTTATCTCAGATGTTTATATTTGCATATCAAATTTCATAATATATTACCACACATTTAACAGTCCATTTCATATATGAGGCACAGCTTGTCGATGGGTCTTTCCAAAGTGTTGGCCTTAGTTTTAACTAACACACGTCTCACAAGTCCCCCTTTGTCGGGAAACACTTTCGTGATTCATCCGATAACCCATGAATTTCTTGGAGAAGACTCATCATTTATTAAAACTATGTCTCCAATCGAGAGGTTTTTTTTTGTTCTGAAACCATTTTTGCCGCTCCTGGAGCAAGGGCAAGTATTCACGCACCCATTGCTTCCAGAGCAGGTCTGATAGATGCTCCATCTGCTTCCCCCTGCGACGTGCATAGATGTCTTCCTTTTTGAAAAGTCCAGGGGGCAGGTTTGGCTGTTTTTTCATCAGCAGCAGGTGGTTAGGTGTCAAGGGTTCCAAATCTGTGGGATCTTCCGAGACAGTAGTGAGGGGTCGGTTATTCATTATCGCTTCTACTTCACACATGAATGTATGCATTCTGCTGTCAGTTAATGTTTGTTCTTTTAATACTGATCTCCAGATCTTTCTAACTGACCTGATCTGTCTTTCCCATATTCCGCCAAAGTGAGATCCAGAGGGTGGGTTGAATATCCACTGTATGTTCCTTTGAGTAAGGAAGCTTTCAATTCGTGACTGATTCCATTGCTGAATAGCCATGCGCAGTTCAGTCTCAGCGCCTATGAAGTTTGTTCCATTGTCACTTCTCATAACTGACACCTGACCTCTCCTGCTTATAAAGCGTCGCATGGCATTCACACAAGAGTCTGTGTCCAGCGAATGAGCGATTTCAATGTGCACGGCTCTTGTTGTCAGACAAGTGAAGAGTACGCCATATCTTTTAACGTTACTTCTGCCATGTTTGACCTCGAAGGGTCCGAAGTAGTCTACTCCCACATTAGTGAAGGGTGGGTGGTCTGGTATTATTCGGTTGATTGGCAATTCTGACATTTTTTGCTCACATGCTTTAGCTCTAGACTTCCTGCATATCACACACCTGGAGAGAAACTGTCTTACAAGTGAGTTAGCAGTCGGAATCCAGTATTTCTGCCACAATTCTGAAAGCATGTAATTTCTGCCACTGTGTCCTATCTTGTCATGAATATCTCTTAATATTAACGTTGTGATATGTGAGTCTTTAGGTACAATGACTGGCTGTTTAACATGCTCTGGCATTGCGGACCTGCCGAGTCCTCCGACTCTCAGCAATCCATCCTGTAGTACTAGGTCCAGTTTGGACAAGCAATGGTTTCTTTTTACAGATGCCTTGTGTTTTTGCGGTGTGGGAATTTCCTGTTTGAATTCTGCTGCTGATTTACCCTTTTGCAACGTGAGAATTTCTTCCTTAAAATTTTGTCTTTGAGTGAACATAATGATTTCCTTTTCTGCTCTTGTTAGGTCTTGAACTGTTAGAGACTTGTGATTTTCTGTCTTTGGGTTATCTACTTGTGTTTTGACCCTTTCTGTTTTTTGTTTGAGCATGTCTCTGATACGAAGGATCCAGGCAACGGATCTTTTTAACTTGTGCCAATCAGAGTGATGATTAATCAGTTTACTCACTGCGTCTGCGCATTTTGTAACACTCACAATATTCACTAAAGCTGAGGGTTTAATTTCATCATCATTTTCATAAAAATTTTCTTTTATTGATGTGTCATGAATATTTTCAGGCCATTTGCACTCTGCTTCTTTGAGAAAGGAGGGACCATGGATCCAGTTAACATTTTTCATGAACTTTTCACCATTTTTCATGAACAGGATACCCCCCTGGAGGCAGAATCAGCTGGGTTTTTTGAGGTATTAACGTACCTCCATTGCTGTGACTTGGTTGACTCTCTTATAATGGTGATTCTGTTGGCCACAAAGGTTTTAAAACGAAGTGTTTCATTATCAATGTATCTCAAAACAGTTGTACTGTCAGTCCAAAACATAGAGTCCAGCAATTTCAATTCTAGCTGTTCTTTCAACATTTTGTCATTTTTTACAGCTACCATTGCCGCAGTCAGTTCCATTCGCGGGATGTTGGTTTGTTTCAGGGGTGCTACACGGGAGTTCCCCATCATGAATGCACAATGTGTAAGTCCATCAGCGTTTACTAACCTGAGGTATGAGACAGCTCCGTATTCAATTTAACTTGCATCCGAGAAGTGGTGAAGTTGTGCTGTAGCTGTAACTCTGAAGTCGGCTGGTTACATGCACCTTGCTATGCTGAACTCGGACAGTCTGTGCAGCTCTTGCAGCCAGGTTTTCCATGCCGTTGCAAGCTGCTCGGGAATGTCATCATCCCAGGCTAATTTTTCTTTACATAACTGTTACATTAGAGTTTTGGCTGGCAGTATGACAGGCGCGAGAAACCCTAAGGGGTCATAAATCGAACTGGTGATTGACAGGATTCCTCGTCTTGTCACAGGTCTCGTTTCCTTTCGTTTTGAACTTGAACATGTCTGAGTTAATGCACCACAGCACCCCCAGAGCTCTCTCAACCGGGAGTGCATCCTTACTCAAGTCTAAGTCTCTCATGTCTTTGATCCTAAAGAATTTGGACATCTATCAGACCTTTTGGTTAACTCTGACAAAGTGTTGATAGTAGGAGACTTTAACATTCATGTAGATGATGCTAACAACGCTTTAGCACTCACATTTATGGATTTACTAAATTCCTTTGGGGTTAAGCAAAATATAATTGGAGCAACTCACCGCTTTAATCATACGCTAGATTTAATTATATCCCATGGTATAGATGTCTCTAATATAGAGATCATACCTCAAAGTGATGATATCACAGATCATCACCTCCTGACATATACTCTACCTGTAGAACAGATTAGCTTTGTCTCCCCACGTTATCAATCTGTTAGAAATATGAATCCCACTACTAAAGACAGATTCACAAGTAATCTGGCGGATCTGTCCCAATTTCTTATTAGACCCCTAAATGCAGATGATCTAGATGAAGTGACTAGCAGCATGGGCACTATTCTTACCAGTACATTAGACACTGTTGCTCCCATCAGATTAAAAAAAGTCAGAGATAGAACATTTGCACCGTGGTACAACAGTCATACTCGCGCCCTAAAGAGAGCAACCCGTAACCTCGAGCAAAAATGGAGGAAAACTAAATTAGAAGTTTTTTGAATTGCGTATAAAGACAGTATGTGCAGCTATAGACAGGCTCTAAAAACTGCTAGGACTGAGCATCTTAGCCAACAAGAAACCAAAACAATCCCAGGTTCTTATTTAGTATCTTATTTAGTATAACTACTGGACTCCATTTTACATCAAGTATTATAACATCAATTAACATCAACTATTATAGCTGAACCTAACACTTAACACTATATAAATGCAGATCATTTCCTGCTATCTGTTTCACCCAGATGAGGATGGGTTCCCTGTCGAGTCTGGTTCCTCTCAAGGTTTCTTCCTATTACCGTCTCAGGGAGTTTTTCCTTGCCACTGTCGCCCTCGGGCTTGCTCGCCAGGGAATATCTGAACATTTTGATTCATACACATTCACATTCCATACAAACTTAAATAATTCTTTTGATTGTGTAAAGCTGTTTTGAGACAATGTCAATTGTTAAAAGCGCTATACAAATAAAATTGAATTGAATTGAATTGAATAGTACAGTGGCTCGCCTAACAAAACCTAAGATGCCTGCAGAGAGTATCCCATCACAGTTTAGAAGTGAAGACTTTATGGACTTCTTTAATGAAAAAATCTATAATATCAGGAAGAAAATAATGGAGGTTCAACTGTAAGCATATTTTAATTACATATATTTGTGCATGCAGTAATATAATTGAAAACTATTGATTTTATCTTATGGATGTAAGATGAAGTGAGCAGAGTTGAGCCAAGGACAATGTGATGTCATAGTACCAAAGACATCATGTGACGTTTAGTATACAGTATGTACCCAACAAACCTTAGACTGGCAGCCATCTTAGAGATTTCATAGTAACCCTAGAAACGACACCAGATCAGCAGATATGACATAGCCCCAGACATGATGTAATCTCAGACATGGGGTGATCTTAACTGTGATGTAACAGGCATTGGATACACAAGCAACATGTCAAATTAAATAACCAAAAAACACACACACACACACATACAGTGATCTGAATAATAAATTTAATAAAGAAATAGACACAAAATAGTATGTGTATCTACAGATGTCGCCATTAAAAAAGTGCGTTTCGAGAAAAGGGATCCCGTGACTTGCCGCGGCTTTGCGCGGCTGCGTGCGGGAAGCTGTGAACATGCCCTTCATTACCTGTAGGGGGCAGTCGTGTTTCAGTCTGAAGTATTGTGTGTCTACTGAAGCTGAAAATGTGTGCAAATTAAACTGCGCATGCGTGTTTGGAGACGCTGTGCCCGCACTGTGTATCAGTCGGTTGGGAATCATCATGGAGGTACAACACGGCGTGGCTGCAGCTGGAGTTTGTCGTGTTCGAGGTAAGTTTAGCTTTCTGTTTTGGATGTGATTTTCGCTTTCATGACTCCCAATTAATGTTCATCTTAACCCTCTGGAGTCCGCGAACGCATATATGCGTTTTGAGGTGTTTTCCCCTGATGACGCCAATAAGAACTTAAATTACACTTTCAGTTTTGATCGTACAGACAAGATCTATATATTAATCGAATCTGTAAAGTGTCTACTTTTTTTTGTATGCACACATGTTAAAAAGAAAACTTTGTGCATTAATAAAATAAATAAAATAAACCGGGTGCGCTTTCAGCCGTCTCAGTCTCCGCCAAAATCTTTTTGAAACACGTCACTAAAATGAACTGAAACTCCGCGAATACTGCACACACAGACATGAGAAATATATCTATAGAAAGCTTAAAGGGTCTACTTTTAAATGATGCAGGTCACCGTGAAAACAAATAATCTGCTTTTATGTAATCCGTATGAAAGTAAGGAGTGGTACAGATTCTCCTGTATCGGCTCATTACAGCTAATGCGCTCCCGCCTCCCTGCGCGCGCGCTGTTCATATGGAAATGACCTGAGGTGAGGCAGGTAATCAAGTACACACCCCCAGGGCATAAAACAACAAGCTGCATCTTACTTACTGTTTCTGCGTTTGAATGATGTCACGCTACACGGGTGAAGAAGCGCTTCAGATGGTTCTGGACAGCGATGAAGAATTTACTTTCTCATCAGAGGAAGAGCAAGACTCAGACGAGGAACGGCTTTATTTAGAACAACGTCTGGACTCCACGGAGGATGTAATTCCTGACCAGTAAGTCTTTTATTCTCATCATCACTGCTCTATATTTTATATGTACATTTGGAAAATACTAAATGCCAGCAAGAGTAAAATTGGTTAAAATATTAAATATGCACGTTACTTACAAGCCCGCAATAAAATCTGATTACGATCTGTCTAAAGTTTTATTTTTTTATTTATATATATACACGTGTTTTGTATTGTTTAGACCGTGTTTCAGATGGTCAAATTGTTCACCAGCTGTTGTTTGTGAATGATTGTATGCGCGTCCATTCTTCAAGTTTCAATTTTTGTTTTTGTTTAGGACTGTGGCTGCATCACCGGCGCGTGCACAAGAAAGTCACGTGAGTGTCGTTCAGTTTCGAGTTCACTGGAGAACCACGAGTAAGTGCACATTCAGTATATCCTAGATGTTAGTTAAATATAACTATATTATATAAATATATAATACAATATATTCATCATAGTCAACTGTAGTGTATTGTAGAAAAAATGTAGTACAGTGTTGGTAAAGTCATTTGTTCTGGTAATTACAAAGAGCTGTTGTTGTTTTCTATATTATAATATACAGTATATAGGCCTATATATATATATATGTGTGTGTGTTTATATATCTATATATTATTGTTAGCTATATTTTCTGTTATAGTGATTGCAGTAATGCTGCTAAAAAGTCAACTTTGATTGTTCCTAATAAACTGTTTAACTGAACTCGCAAATGAATCTCAAGATTTTTTTTGTGTGTGTCAAATATATTCTCAAATAACCTAAACACTGAAAATATATAAACTTATTTTATCCTCAGATTCTTTCTTGTAACTCTCCTCTCTCAGTCACATACCTGTCAGATGGCTCATTATGCAGATCAGTATGCAGGTCTTTGTCTTCTCAGGTGTGAATCACTGCATTAGTAATGATAGATCACGCCTTCTCGCATAGACCCTTTACACTCAAAAAGTGACTTAAAAAGTGTTAATCACTATATTGTTTTCTGTGAGCAAGTAAACAAGATAATTTTCACATCATTTTGAAGCAAAAACACTAGTCCACCAGCCCTTGTGAAACAATGTCTTGTGAACAAATTGTCTGTATGAGTTTCATGGCCTTATTTAATCTACTTTTTTTTTCACAAAACTTACTAACCACGCATAATATTTTTTTCCTAAAAAATGCAAACACGTACATTCATTTTGGTCAGGTATTATTGTAGAATAGGTTGTACTGATTACAAGAAAAATACAGGTTGGTCAATAATATATTATAAGTAGCCGAAAAAAGCACAAATATCAGAGCATGTCCAAACATCTCAAGGGCCCCAAAATCACCCCGGACCTCAGAGGGTTAATCTCAGGACGTACAATTAGCAATTTCAGTTATTAATAGTGTGGAGATTCACAAAACACCGTTGTCGTGTAAAAACCTGAACCTACGGAGCCCCCCAGGGGTCCTGTGGTAAATAAATAAATAAATAAAATAATAACGAACCGAGCACGCGGATTAATACACCGAGATGTGTGTTTCTTACCCCCACCCCGAGTGAAAACGGCGTGTTCAGACAAAGGCTCGCCAGTTAGACGCCATTTCTGAACAAACTGAGTCTTGTGTGTTAAAGCATTAAATGGTAAAAGAGCACTAGCAATAAACGTTTTTTTTTCCTGAAGCCGAACTTTATTAATGAGTTACGAGTAAAGAACCTGTACATATGTTCATACAGTATTGACAGCAGCTCTAATTTGTTTAAATCGCATTGCAGACAATAAAAATAAGTCGAGTCATCCTGTGACCCTGCATGCTTAATCTTTCCACACATGATTCTTGCTTCTCACTTTTTCCTTAATCCCTCGCTGATCTATCTTGTATTTTTCTAACGGTGTCAGAAACTTTGTGTTAGAAGCACTGCTTGACATGCTTGATGCCTTCCTCTTTTGTAATTTGTTTTGGATAAAGGCAAACTTACAAAAGATGAAGAAATGCCTAAATGTAGTTGTACGAATAAAAGATTGTAATGATACAATGTAAATATTTTCACAGAAACAAAGCGTAAAGATGAGACATGAATCTGAAGAGGATCTCTTTGATGATTGCCTGGTAAAGCATTGTTTTCTTATTAATTATACAATTTATTAATACCTTGAATATAGTGTTTGTTGTATTGGACAGAAGCATATAAATGCAAATGAATATATAAATCTGAGTAATTATTGAACGAATTTTCATGTTTGGACTAACCCTTTAAATACAAACTCAGCATTCATCATAGGATTTCCTGACACTGTAAAGGTGCAGAGTAATCTATGGAGTGTAGCCATCTCATGCCATGTTTTATTGATGCAAGATTATTTCTAAAGCAATTTAACCCAAGTTTAACAATCTGAAGTATATGAAGTGATGGTCATTTTTTATTATCAATTATTTTTATTTTTATTTTTTTCTCTGTGAAATGAAGTCAGCACAGGTTGAAGCAATTCAGATTTTTTTTTTGTTTCTCAAAATAAATTATTTATTTTCTTGTACATTTTATGCAGGGGGACAGACGAAGTGATGCCAGTATGCACCTTCTTAAAATCCTTGTCGTCTGTGCTGTTGAAGGGGAAGAACCGGTTGGTGTATCCATAATCCTTGAAGGAGAGGAAATTTTGCAAGAATGTGGCAATAGCTCCGAGCACTGCGCTACACATTTGAGCTATTTTCAGAAAGTTTTTCTAGAACTTGATGGGATTAAGCTATCACCAAAAGTGCAAGCTTTAAAGATGAAGTTATCTTAAAACATTTGATTTGGCTTGACTACAAGTCTTTACATGTTGTGTTTACATGTTCAGCTTAATGTTTTAATGCGTTATGGTTTCAATGGCATACTTTTAAGTGCACTAGTCCAGAGTGCTGATTTGAATGTTGAAACTTCACTGCTTCCGAGGGCTATTAAGTTTTAACGTTTATTCTACAGTTTGTATATTGCAGGGAGTAATATAAATTGATAAAACCAAGTTAAGGGAAAATCTCACAAAACAAAATGATAGTAATTTCATAAAATTAAGGTTCCTGCTGATACAATAATGAATTAACTTTACTTGATTATTTTAAATAAATCTAATTTGTGCATTAAATATAATTATGTTACTTTTACTTGATTTCTTTTATTGTTAATTTAATTAAGTAAATTTTACCTGACAATTACGGGTGAGTTGTACTTAGGCTGAATCACAATTCTATTTCCTTCCCCTTGTCCCTTGAAACGAAGTGGAAAGGGAAAGGGTATAAATATTTCCCCTAAGAAATGGGACAACACTGTTATACGTCATCATACGTTGTCGCTGGTTCCTAATGTTACGTCAGAGGACATGCGCCGATGTTTATCACACATTCCAATAAGAGAGAGATTACTCACTCCCAAAGGTTTTTTGCGCTGTATTTCGATTTTTAAAAAAGTTGCTCATTTTCACCACGAACACGGATGAGTCTTCGGGTGTCCTCAGCCGTCCATATACAGAATATAAATTACAAAACTGTGGTCACGTTGCAATAAGTAAGAATAGTGTAAGCACCGTTCATTTACATGTACACATATGGCCGTAAGCAAAACAAACAATGCGTTATCAAATGCTCGGCAAACTGCCGTGCTACTGAACTTTCATATTTGTTTGTAGCATGCAGTAAAGTGTATGTGACATAAAAATATATATTTGTAATATTGTGCAATATGTGCTATCCGCTAGCAAACTTTAGCAATTTTTTTTGCAAACGTTTCTTTACAGAACATCACCATAAACACAAACACAAGACTAAAGGTAATATACATATAATGAAAACTTGTCATTAAAAAAATCTTTATTAATGGCAAAAATGACAACATTTATGGGTCTACTTGCTCGAGTGAGCAGCCATGTTGAAAACTTCGCTTAGCCCTTCGTTTGAAGTGAGGTCCTGAAAAATCTTCATTTGGAGGGCTATCTGGCCCTTCCCCTTCCCCCTCCCCCTACACCAAAAACCAAAAGAGAAATGAGACACCCCTACCCCTGCACGTGAACGCGTCAAATGGAAGGGTATGGGGAAGGGTAGGATTGGGATTCAGCCTTAATATTGGAGCAATAAAATTTACTTAAAATCTATGTGTCCAAATTGTTATGAGGATTTTTATCAAGTAAATCTTACAAGTAATTTTTTTCAGTGCATGGGTGAACACGATGTTTTAAGAATTAAATTTTATATATATATATATATATATATATTTATTGTGTGTGTGTGTGTGTGTGTGTGTGTGACCGGTGCAACGCAAACGTACTATTCCATTGTCACTCATACTGCCGTAGTTTTTAGAGCCCTAAAAAAGCATTCGCTAGTAAGTAAGTAAATAAAAGACAAATTAATAAATAGTTTTAAATTATATATATATACAGGGGCGTAGAATTAGGGTGGACGGAGGGGATGTGTCCCCACCAATATCCTCCGACCATTGAAATGTCCCCACCAATAATTTAATCGACTTTTTTTTTTAATCGTTCTGTCAACATTAACCTAGACACGCAGAAAGGGATAAATCACGTTCCCTCCTTGAGTCCTCCCGCCCCCAAAACAAATATGAACATTTTGATTGGCTGTGCCTTTCCCTGCCATCATGTGATAGACTATTGGCTGCGTTCAGACACAAGCAGCGCCAAATGCAGTGGACTCACATTCATTACAGCAGGCCAGGATATAGTCTGTGAATACGGACTGAAAACTAACAGCAGATTAAACAGCTAAATGTAAAAGTATAAATATGATCCCTATCAGTCTCCTAATCTAATGACTGTTTGTCAGAAATCTGTATTGTGAAAGAAATTGATAAGCTAATATACTAATATTGCCATATGGCTAGAATTTTGTTGACACCAATAGACAATCCACTTCAGAAAAATAGTTTTTAAAATGCATTCACTTACTTGGCGAACATTAATGATTTGATTCGAGGTTTGCACACTAAGACTCAGGAAAAGTGAAATAAAATGATTGCTGTTTAAATGGCATGTGTTTATCCTGTTTTGTCAGGTGACAGAACCTAAACACCTGTGCTGTATATCAGACAGCGATGGAGAGAGTGTAGATTACACACAGGTGCTCTCTAGTCATTAGCACTCATCAGGCAATGTCTATGGCCAACTGACTGCACTCAGACCAAAGGGGGCTGAATAATTACACACACCCCACTTTTCAGTTATTTATTTGTAAAAAAAAAATGTTTGAAATCATGTATGATTTTCGTTCCACTTCTCGCGTGTACACCACTTTGTATTGGTCTTTCACGTGGAATTCCAATAAAATTGATTCATGTTTGTGGCTGTAATGTGACAAAATGTGGAAAAGTTCACGGGGGCGAATACTTTTGCAAGCCACTGTAGTTGTCCTGAGATTTAACATTGTTACCAATAATAGGCTGAGGCATTCTCTGTCCATGCTCATAAGGAATCCCTCAATGTTTTTCAATTAGGGGACAGAAGCAGATCAGCCATGTTGTAGTTCAGGTGAAGAGGCGAGGTCACAGGAGGTCAATCTGAATGTTGATTATATATATAACATATAATATGTGTGCGTGTATTATACAGATGTCGCC
Source organism: Channallabes apus (assembly GCA_030522415.1). Classification (NCBI taxonomy): domain Eukaryota; kingdom Metazoa; phylum Chordata; class Actinopteri; order Siluriformes; family Clariidae; genus Channallabes; species Channallabes apus. The sequence continues at coordinate 6,810,989 of CM060131.1, read as the reverse complement.
TTTAAGACTGCGCGTGTTTTCCCGCGGGATGCCGCAATTTAGCGCGCGGCTTGCCGCGATTTGCCGGAGGCAACATTCGGGAATTTAAATTAAAATGTGTTGTGCTTCACTGAATATCCGCCAGATGGCGCATAGAAGGACTTTATCTAAAAGCCGGTGGTCCGGGAAAGTCAGTTTCCCTATGTTTCCCCGGTGGCGCGCAGATTCAAATCATGACGCCACTCGCTACCTAACGCTGAGAAGGCGAACGAAGATTTTAACAGTTTTTCTCTCGTTTTAAAGTGTTTTTATGAACTTTTTGAATTAAACAAATAACCTATGCATAATAATCGAGTGTCTTTTCGCTTTTTTTTTGTATATTTGAAGATAATTCATACGTTTTAAGCCTCTGCAAAAGGCTGGTTTGCTGGGCGAGTACTGACATCACGACTACTTTTATTACACCTACATTTGTTTATTTGTATATGTATGTTATTAATATTATTTTTTTAGAGATTGTGTGTGCGTGCACGGAGAGTTTGTGTTGATAAGTCTATGTGGATAAGTTGATAAGTGTATCAGAAAGCATTAAAATGTTCATTTGAATTAAAATGACACACACACGTCTGTATATACAGTATATCAATTACATATATATCAATTTCATTAGTTCGTTCATTCTATTTGAAGCTTCGGATGTTTTTTTTTTTTGGTTTGGTTAGATTAGTTCTGAACTCGCTTCCGTGAAACTATCGCTAAAACAATGTACTGAGCCCTCCTGAGGATATAAAGCTTTATGATTGTGTTTGAATAAATAATCAGATCTACCACAGCAGATAATAAACTATGATGTGTCATAACCGAAGCAAACACCACGATTATGCCTCGTTTCGTTCGACGGGAACGTGGTTCACTTGGCCGCGGTGTATTATAAACCTGTGGGATGTTTCACTGTTTATGCTCACATAAGAGGAATAAAAGTGAGTGAAATGTGGAAATGATGTGTGGCAACTCAATGAGGACTAAACCAAAGATTTCGGTAACTCCACTGAGTGTAACATCTGCATAGTGACACTGAACATCTTCACTTTTCCGTTTACCTCTGAGGAAAAAAAGCTGTATTTTGTTTGTTTATATTTAGAGTTTTTATAACAGTAGAACAAGTACCCGCGCGCACGCAAACACATAGACACACACACTCCCCTGAGCCCTCGGGAAACATCCAATCACCGTCGGTATACAAATGAGTCAAGACGTAGCCTAACGTGGTGTCGTGTCGGATTTCAGCGGTCACGGAGCGGGAAGACTTTGAAGAAGCTGCGGTGACAGTAAACAGCTGAACAACTTCACTTTTCCGTTTACCTCTGAGGAAAAAAAGCTGTATTTTGTTTGTTTATATTTAGAATTTTTATAGTAGTATAAGAGAAAGTTACAGTTTGGTCTGTACTGTAGTTCGCACCCTTGTAGAGAATAAATAAATGAATAACACCTTCATATTCCCTCTCAAGAGAGTCATAGTCCATTGTTAGTTTTAATGATCTGGCTGAAACTAATTATCACTACATAAGTACCCTAACACCATTGATCATGAGTCTCAGCTGAACCTAATTCTATACTTGTAACAGAAAATGTAGATGCAGATTCCAAATGTGTATTTATATAATAGATAGATTATATGTGTGTGTGTGTGTGTGTGTGTGTGAGTGTGTAGGCTCTACGCAGGGGCAAGAGAGGGCAGCGCCCCCTTAAATGTCTGCACATGTTAATATATTCCTAAAATGTATATATTACAAGTTGATAAACTGATCTGCGGTAGCGGAAAAATCCGCTGAAAATAGGACAGGCTGCAGCGCACATGCACACACACACACATACACACGCGCACACACACACACAGACACACCTCCCTTGAGCCCTGCGTCTGTCGGATTTCAGCGGTCACGGGGTGGAAAGACTTTGAAGCAGTTTATATATGAATCTAAGCTTGAACTTATCAGCATTGTAAATATATAATACTTTTCAAATAAAATCGCTATTACTTTGACCCTGAAGTTTAGTTTAGCACACACAAAAAACAGAAAAGTCATTTCTGGTAAATCAACGGAATGTGTAGTTTATTTACAGTAATTCATTAAAAAATAAATATACATTGTACAGTACACAGTAAACACGGGAAAGATTACAAAATGAAAAAACAAACAGTGTCTACTTTATAAACAGCTTAGTATGTGCGTCGAGATGCTGAAATCCCTTGCATGTTTTTGCTTCCAAGTGGAGAGATATTTGACCGATAGGCTAGAACAAAAGATCTATAGGTGTGATCACAACCCCCTCCGACCGACCGTGCCATCAATCACTGACCACCTCAGAAGTTCCCTCCAATGTATGGCTGCAATACTTGTTTTGCAAGTATTTTTAACACCATTCAAAGGCTTACAAGTTCCATTCAACATATAATGATGTCTCCACATGTTAATATATTCCTAAAATTTATATATTACAAGTTGATAAACTGATCTGCGGTAGCGGAAAAATCAGCTGAAAAAGGGACAGGCTACAGCGCACGCGCACACACACACACACACACACACACACACACACAGACTCACCTCCCTTGAGCCCTCGGTAAACATCCAAGCACTGAGGCACGCAAATCCCCTGACCACAATAAGGTGGCAATCCCTCAGGGGGTAAGATGAAAAATACAAATTAAATAAATAAAACAAAATAAAATATCCTTAATCCAGATTTTATCAATCAACGACATAATATTGATCTTAGCTGGATGGTCTAATTCTCAAAACCGTTTAACCTAAAGAAAAACTTAACACACTATAACTAGAATATTTACAAAACTGAAAGGTTGTCTTATGTATAATAAAAAAACCTCATAACTCAAAAAGATCATATGTTTTTATATATATTTTTTTAGATTTTTTTTTTATAGTAACTGAACAGCTCTCTTCTCTCCAATCCACTCCTAAAGCACAGTCTCCTATTTCTCTGTGCGTGCTCTGGAGCCTGTGAATGAATACACGCAGCAGAGGTTTTGTATAGAGATACAATAAGTTTACTGCTGGAAAATCAGCATTTTATCTAATTTGAAATATAAACCTAATATTATGTGTTACTTAATATATTTTCTTTAAAAACAGTGTTTTTTTATATCATAAATATAATAATCCATAATTATGTGGGTATCCATATTAGATGGCTTTTAGTGAAATAAAACTGTAACTTACTTTAAAACTAAACATGGTCCCTAAAACGGAGCTCTGGACACAGAGCTACAGACCCCACTGTAACCCCCTTACCCAGTTAGCTAGCAGTTAATGACCACCGCTACTTGTGCAGTTCATAAAAGGACAGGTAATGTTTGTCGCGCTGTTGCACAAACAGCACGCTCATTTATTTAAGAGAGAGTTTATGAGAGTTTATGAGTGTGCTGCTTTGATGTGCTGGGTATGGCGGGGCGTCAACTGCTGATCAGTGTGTGTAAAGTACGCTACTTTACACTGATCAGCCGTCGACGCCCCGCCATACCCAGCAGATCAAAGGGGCAGTTATCGGCTATGACACGTTGAAGGAGAACTTAATAGTTCTCAAAAATAGTGTAAATGTCTGCAACAATCACTAACCATTAAAATGTTTTTTTTTGTAATTAAACACGAAAATATTAATTATATTTCCATATATACACACACACACACACACACACACGGAGGTTTGCTACATTTACATTTACATTTAGGCATTTGGCAGACGCTCTTATCCAGAGCGACTTACATTTTTATCTTATTATACATTTGAGCAGTTGAGGGTTAAGGGCCTTGCTCAAGGGCCCAACAGTGGCAACTTGGTGGTTGTGGGGTTTGAACCTGGGATCTTCCGAACCGTAGTCCAATGCCTTAATCACTGAGCTACCCCTGACCCCTGCTACCTATGACTCCAACTAATGCCCCATCCACCTACCAACCTCCCACCCCAACTATGTCCACTGAATACATGTTTTTCTTAATATGGTGCGAAATCACTTTACATTAATACTAGCAATGCTTCGATTGATATTAATCCACTCGAAATGCAATTCATTAAGTTAAATTAAGGAATAGTGTAAAGTTAAAGGAATGTTTCATAACTGACAAAAAGATAGTCTTTAATAAAATAAAAACTATTCTTTATTGAGCCCTAGTGCAAATGACAGATCTCAATCATCTGTATATATATAAAAGTAGATTACATCTAAACATGAACTACTAGGTAGAGTACCACACAACAGCTCAATGCCTATTGCTCCTATACAGTATGAAGGAGACAAAAACATGCCTTCGCCTCTCGTTAACAAAAATAAACTGCTGGCATATTTGTTTGACATCAATATTGTCCAGGCTGTTCTTTTTTTTCTTCTGATAAACACTAAAGATGATATTTTGTAGAATGCTGAAAAACTGTAATCATTGATTTACATAGTATTTGTTTTTCCTGCTACGGAAGTCAATGTTTTCAGCTTTTTCCCCCAATATCTTATTTTGTATTCAACAAAATAAAGAAAATCATTAAAGTTTGGAACCACTTAAGGAGTAAATAGTGAGTAAAGTTTTTTTGGGGGTGAACAATGGCTTTGACCCTAACTCTTCCCCTCTGACTGCACTAGGACCGGACAGCATTGCCACCTGATGAAATAGCGTGACAAAAAAGTGAAATGTCAGTTCAAAACTTTTGCCAAAAACACTAATGAATCACTTACATCCTCAGCCTATCACTCCTCATAATGCTAAATATTAGTATAATCAACATGTATAATACACGCACACATATTATATGTTATATACTGTATAATCAACATTCAGATTGACCTCCTGTGACCTCGCCTCTTCACCTGAACTACAACATGGCTGATCTGCTTCTGTCCCCTAATTGAAAAACATTGAGGGATTCCTTATGAGCATGGACAGAGAATGCCTCAGCCTATTATTGGTAACAATGTTAAATCTCAAGACAACTACAGTGGCTTGCAAAAGTATTCGCCCCCCGTGAACTTTTCCACATTTTGTCACATTACAGCCACAAACATGAATCAATTTTATTGGAATTCCACGTGAAAGACCAATACAAAGTGGTGTACACGCGAGAAGTGGAACGAAAATCATACATGATTTCAAACATTTTTTTTTTTTTTACAAATAAATAACTGAAAAGTGGGGTGTGTGTAATTATTCAGCCCCCTTTGGTCTGAGTGCAGTCAGTTGGCCATAGACATTGCCTGATGAGTGCTAATGACTAGAGAGCACCTGTGTGTAATCTACACTCTCTCCATCGCTGTCTGATATACAGCACAGGTGTTTAGGTTCTGTTACCTGACAAAACAGGATAAACACATGCCATTTAAACAGCAATCATTTTATTTGATTTCATTTTTATCTGAAGTGGATTGTCTATTGGTGTCAACAAAATTCTAGCCATATGGCAATATTAGTATATTAGTTTATCAATTTCTTTCACAATACTGATTTCTGACAAACAGTCACTAGATTAGGAGACTGACAGGGATCATATTTATACTTTTACATTTAGCTGTTTAATCTGCTGTTAGTTTTACGTCCGTATTCACAGACTATATCCTGGCCTGCTGTACTGAATGTGAGTCCACTGCATTTGGCGCTGCTTGTGTCTGAACGCAGCCAATCGTCTATCACATGATGGCAGGGAAAGGCACAGCCAATCAAAATGTTCATATGTGTTTTGGGGGCGGGAGGACTCAAGGAGAGAACGTGATTTATCCCTTTCTGCGTGTCTAGGTTAATGTTGACAGAACGATTAAAAAAAAAAGTGGATTAAATTATTGGTGGGGACATTTCAATGGTCGGAGGATATTGGTGGGGACACATCCCCTCCGTCCACCCTAAATCTACGCCCCTGTATATATATAATTTAAAACTATTTATTCATTTGTCTTTTATTTACTTACTTACTAGCGAATGCTTTTTTAGGGCTCTAAAAACTACGGCAGTATGAGTGACTGGAATAGGACGTGTGAGTTGCACCGGTCTCACACACACACACACACACACACACACACAATAAATATATATATATATATATAATTAAATTCTTAAAACATCATGTTCACCCATGCACTGAAAAAAAGAACTTGTAAGATTTACTTGATAAAATCCTCATAACAATTTGGACACAGATTTTAAGTAAATTTTATTGCTCCAATATTAAGGCTGAATCCCATTTCTACCCCTTCCCCCTACCCTTCCATTTGACGCGTTCACGTGCAGGGGTAGTGGTGTCTCATTTCTCTTTTGGTTGGAGGTGTAGGGGTAGGGGGAAGGGCCAGATAGCCCTCCAAACGAAGATTTTTCAGGACCTCACTTCAAATGAAGGGCTAAGCGAAGTTTTCAACATGGCTGCTCACTCAAGCAAGCAGACCCATAAATGTTAAGTCATTTTTGCCATTAATAAAGATTTTTATGACAAGTTTTCATTATATGTATATTACCTTTAGTCTTGTGTTTGTGTTTATGGTGATGTTCTGTAAAGAAACGTTTGCAAAAAAATCGCTAAAGTTTGCTAGCGGATAGCACATATTGCACAATATTACAAATATATATTTTTATGTCACATACACTTGCATGCTACAAACAAATATGAAAGTTCAGTAGCACGGCATTTTGCCGATCATTTGATAACGCATTGTTTGTTTTGCTTACGGCCATACTATTGTTTTGCTTACACTATTCTTACTTATTGCAACGTGACCACAGTTTTGTAATTTATATTCTGTATATGGACGGCTGAGGAAACCCGAAGGCTCATCCGTGTTCGTGGTGAAAATTAGCAACTTTTTTAAAAATCGAAATACGGTGCAAAAAACTTTTGGGAGTGAGTAATCTCTCTCTTATTGGAATGTGTGATAAACATCGGCGCATGTCCTCTGACGTAACATTAGGAACCAGCGACAACGTATGATGACGTATAACAGTGTTGTCCCATTTCTTAGGGGAAATATTTATACCCTTTCCACTTCGTTTCAAGGGACAAGGGGAAGAAAATAGAATTGTGATTCAGCCTAAGTAAAACTCACCCGTAATTGTCAGGTAAAATTTACTTAATTAAATTAACAATAAAAGAAATCAAGTAAAAGTTACATAATTATATTTAATGCACAAATTAGATTTATTTAAAATAATCAAGTAAAGTTAATTCATTATTGTATCAGCAGGAACCTTAATTTTATGAAATTACTATCATTTTGTTTTGTGAGATTTTCCCTTAACTTGGTTTTATCAATTTATATTACTCCCTATAATAATGTAAACATTGCTAATTTATGTTTTGGAAAGAAACTTAAGTAATTATTTCATCTATATCTTTCATAAATCACACAACTAAAATATAATTAAACAGTTTATTCACCAACATTACCAAATATTTGTGACATTCACAGTCTAGATCCAAGTTGTCTTTTTAACAAAAGTGCATTCAGCTAAATTTTGCATCCATAGAAAAAAACTGCACGGCACCAGGGCCTGAAATACTTGTTTTAAACAAAATTGTGTAAAATAATAAATAAATAAAATACAGCATTCATTTAGAAATAAAATACAGCAGAAAATACATTAAACAAACTGTAGAATAAACGTTAAAACGTAATAGCCCTCGGAAGCAGTGAAGTTGCAACATTCAAATCAGCACTCTGGACTAGTGCACTTAAAAGTATGCCATTGAAACCATAACGCATTAAAACATTAAGCTGAACATGTAAACACAACATGTAAAGACTTGTAGTCAAGCCAAATCAAATGTTTTAAGATAACTTAATCTTTAAAGCTTGCACTTTTGGTGATAGCTTAATCCCATCAAGTTCTAGAAGAACTTTCTGAAAATAGCTCAAATGTGTAGCGCAGTGCTCGGAGCTATTGCCACATTCTTGCAAAATTTCCTCTCCTTCAAGGATTATGGATACACCAACCGGTTCTTCCCCTTCAACAGCACAGACGACAAGGATTTTAAGAAGGTGCATACTGGCATCACTTCGTCTGTCCCCCTGCATAAAATGTACAAGAAAATAAATAATTTATTTTGAGAAACAAAAAAAAAAAATCTGAATTGCTTCAACCTGTGCTGACTTCATTTCACAGAGAAAAAATAAAAATAATTGATAATAAAAAATGACCATCACTTCATACAGTGGTTACAAAATTGGAATGGCGATCTCGCCGCGTATACCGCCGTTTAAAGGCAACAGCGGCCAAAATAAATCAGTTGCATTTCAAAGTCATTCGTAAAATGGCCGCCAGGTGGCGCAAAGTGACATTTTCATTCATCGCAGTAAATACAACAGTGATGGTAATTTCCACAACAAACATGAAAAATCTGAACCAGAGCTATTAATGTGTACTGTACAATAATGAGTAAAAAAAAAATTATAGTAGATTTATTAACTGAAATAAATGACCATATTTTTCAAGAGAATTTTCAAGCCCCACTCATCAAACAAAATTATAACGAAATCGGCCAAGTTTACTATTTATTTAAATATAAATTTATAAACCAATAAGATCAAATAACACCAAGTTATTATTATAACAGTCTTACTTCGTCACTTATCCAGAGCTTGCTTTATTAACCTTGCCTTATTTAACGTTACTTGGGTGCATTGTCTTTAAGTGCTTGCTTGGTGTAGCGGTTAGAGCCCATGGTCAGTGATACATAAGGTGCCGGTTCGAATCCCGAGGGATGATGTTTTAAATTTTTTTATTTTAATTATAGCAAAATTAAAATAAAAAAATTGTTGTATTTTGATTTTGCTTCAGCATACTATAGAAAAAACAGCAAACTCGCACGCAACCAGTTTGTATTCTTTAAATTTAGGGGAGTGACGGCTCGGTCTGCTGCTGCTGCTGTGTGTGTGTGTGTGTCATTATACTGATGAAAAGTGGTGGCCATGTGGAGTACCGGGAGTTTTGATTTACGACAGCTGTTTACGGCAGTGTAGTCCAGTGCGGGAGATGCATTGTGGGTGGGTAATGAGGTCCGGTGTTACATCTGTTACATTTTTGATAACAATAGTTTTTTTACAAACATTTCTAAACCAATAAGATCAAATGACACCAAGTTTAAAACAGATAAAATACACGTGCAAATAGTATAATTGTATAACAGGCTTACTTCGTTACTTATTTAACGCTTGCTTTCAAAGAAGTCGAGTGGCTTATTAACGTCACGGAGGTTTGTTGTCTCTTAGTGCCTGGTTGGTGTAGCGGTTAGAGCACTCGGTCAGGGATTTACAAAGTGTCGGTTCGAATCCTGGATGATGCTGTTTTAAAAAATTGTTCTATTTTAATTTTACTCAGCAAACAAACAGCAAACAAAAAAAATTTATTATTCAGAGCACGATATACAACCGTAATGAGTCCCTTAACCGGCTTATACAGCTGGCATGTGACCAACGTATTTAACCGTGATGAGTCCATAAAATCAGTAGCAGCTAATAATTACTAATTACTTTAGTTAATGCTGCTACTGATTTTATTCCAGCTTACCTGTTCAGGTTGATTGCGATTCTTTTTAAAATATTGTCTCAGTTTTATATGTTGTTCGTCTTGATGTTTGTCGTCTTTTCACTTGGCAACACTCAAATGCAAATTATTCACCGTGAATCAGCTGTTCTCACCTATCCATTCAGAGAAACTGAATGAGCTGAAATGAGCCTTTGTTTCACGACCGCGACACCCCTCTCTCTCACGCACATACAGTACAGAGTAGACCAAATCATTACAGTACATACTTTATCCAACGAACATGAAAAATATCCACATAATGATGAGTTAAGAAGCATTGCTTAATTTTCGTTTAGACAGACTGTTTGTATCTGATTGTTGGTATTATTAAAGAACAGCAGCACAAACAACAACACAAGGGCTTGTACAGCAAGACACATTTTTATTATTTTGCAAAGAGTTAAATTTGTAACAGTAAAAGGCATCCCAATTTAAATATATAAATTACTAGAAACTAATTGAGCACACTATCAGAATAAAAAATAGAACAAATCAAATGTTTTTTACACATACACAAGGAGGATAATGATACCGAGTTTATATTAAAATATCAAATATTGTAATATTGTTTTTGTGTTATTATAAATAATGAAATGCAGTAGGCTGTTATGGTCATCATCAAAAGAAAATATATTAAGTAACAGATAATATTAGGTTTATATTTCAAATTAGATAAAATGCTGATTTTCCAGCAGTAAAATTATTGTATCTCTACAGTTTACAAAACCTCCGCTGCGTGTATTCATTCACAGTCTCCAGAGCACGCACAGAGAAATAGGAGACTGTGGTTTAGGAGTGGATTGGAGAGAAGAGAGCTGTTCAGTTACTATAAAAAAAAATCTAAAAAAATATATAAAAACATAATATGATCTTTTTGAGTTATGCGGTTTTTTTTATTATACATAAGACAACCTTTCAGTTTTGTAAATATTCTAGTTATAGTGTGTTAAGTTTTTCTTTAGGTTAAACGGTTTTGAGAATTAGACCATCCAGCTAAGATCAATATTATGTCGTTGATTGATAAAATCTGGATTAAGGATATTTTATTTTGTTTTATTTATTTAATTTGTATTTTTCATCTTCCCCCCTGAGGGATTGCCACCTTATTGTGGTCAGGGGATTTGCGTGCCTCAGTGCTTGGATGTTTACCGAGGGCTCAAGGGAGGTGTGTCTGTGTGTGTGTGTGTGTGTGTCTCTGTGTGTGTGTGCGCGTGCGCTGTAGCCTGTCCTTTTTTCAGCGGATTTTTCCGCTACCGCAGATCAGTTTATCAACTTGTAATATATAAATTTTAGGAATATATTAACATGTGGAGACATCATTATATGTTGAATGGAACTTGTAAGCCTTTGAATGGTGTTAAAAATACTTGCAAAACAAGTATTGCAGCCATACATTGGAGGGAACTTCTGAGGTGGTCAGTGATTGATGGCACGGTCGGTCGGAGGGGGTTGTGATCACACCTATAGATCTTTTGTTCTAGGCTATCGGTCAAATATCTCTCCACTTGGAAGCAAAAACATGCAAGGGATTTCAGCATGTCGACGCACATACTAAGCTGTTTATAAAGTTGACACTGTTTGTTTTTTCATTTTGTAATCTTTCCCGTGTTTACCGTGTACTGTACAATGTATATTCATTTTTTAATGAATTACTGTAAATACTACACATTCCGTTGATTTACCAGAAATTACTTTTCTGTTTTTTGTGTGTGCTAAACTAAACTTCAGGGTCAAAGTAATAGCGATTTTATTTGAAAAGTATTATATATTTACAATGCTGATAAGTTCAAGCTTAGATTCATATATAAACTGCTTCAAAGTCTTTCCACCCCGTGACCGCTGAAATCCGACAGACGCAGGGCTCAAGGGAGGTGTGTCTGTGTGTGTGTGTGTGTGTGTGTGTGCGCGCGTGTGTATGTGTGTGTGTGCGCTGCAGCCTGTCCTATTTTCAGCGGATTTTTCCGCTACCGCAGATCAGTTTATCAACTTGTAATATATACATTTTAGGAATATATTAACATGTGCAGACATTTAAGGGTGTGCTGCCCTCTCTTGCCCCTGCGTAGAGCCTACACACACACACACACATCTATCTGTCTATCTATCTATCTATTATATAAATACACATTTGGAATCTGCATCTACAATTTCTGTTACAAGTATAGAATTAGGTTCAGCTGAGACTCATGATCAATGGTGTTAGGGTACTTATGTAGTGATAATTAGTTTCAGCCAAATCATTAAAACTAACAATGGACTATGACACTCTTGAGAGGGGATATGAAGGTGTTATTCATTTATTTATTCTCTACAAGGGTGCGAACTACAATACAGACCAAACTATAACTCTCTCTTACTACTATAAAAATCCTAAATATAAACAAACAAAATACAGCTTTTTTTCCTCAGAGGTAAACGGAAAAGTGAAGTTGTTCAGCTGTTTACTGTCACTGCAGCTTCTTCAAAGTCTTCCCGCTCCGTGACCGCTGAAATCCGACACGACACCACGTTAGGCTGCGTCTTGACTCATTTGTATACCGACGGTGATTGGATGTTTCCCGAGGGCTCAGGGGAGTGTGTGTGTCTGTCTGTGTGTGTGTGTGTGTGTGTGTGTCTATGTGTGTGCGTGCGCGCGCGTACTTCTTCTACTGTTCTAAAAACTCTAAATATAAACAAACTAAATACAGCTTTTTTTTCAGAGGTAAACGGAAAAGTGAAGATGTTCAGTGTCACTATGCAGATGTTACACTCAGTGGAGTTACCGAAATCATTGGTTTAGTCCTCATTGAGTTGCCACACATCATTTCCACATTTCACTCGCTTTTATTCCTCTTATGTGAACATAAACAGTGAAACATTCCACAGGTTTATAATACACCGCGGCCAAGTGAACCACGTTCCTGTCAAACGAAACGAGGCATAATCGTGGTGTTTGCTTCGGTTATGACACACCATAGTTTATTATCTGCTGTGGTAGATCTGATTATTTATCCAAACACAATAATAAAGCTTTATATCCTCAGGAGGGCTCAGTACATTGTTTTAGCGATAGTTTCACGGAAGCGCGTTCAGAACTAATCTAACCAAACCAAAAAAAAAAAAAAACATCCGAAGCTTCAGATAGAATGAACGAACTAATGAAATTGATATATATGTAATTGATATACTGTATATACAGACGTGTGTGTGTCATTTTAATTCAAATGAACATTTTAATGCATTCTGATACACTTATCAACTTATCCACATAAACTTATCCACACAAACTCTCCGTGCACACACACACAATCTCTAAAAAATGAATATTAATAACATACATGTACAAATAAACAAAAATATAAACGTCTATATTGAAGTCTACGGTGAACGCAGAGTCAGCTAAGCAGACGTGATGACGTGCGCGCCCTCACCTCTGTTACGGCTGCCTACAGTATTTGTCCAAAAGAATTATAATAATTGAACGATATGCCTGGTCCTGGAAAGAGACATCAACAGTCCAGCGCTGAGAAACGAAAGAACCGAAAGAAAAAAAATGCCTAAGATGAAGCCCGTGCATCAATTCCAGAAATAAATTAGTTGGCTATATTACTTAATGTAAATATTCTACTAAATCTAACCTGAAATTATAAACTTGATATAAACCACTTTTGAATGGTTGAGCAAATTACCTTTTTTTAAGTTGCATCAAAAAGATTTAAGGCATTCATAATTTAAATATAAAAGCATAAAAAACTTAATTACATATTTACACTCAAAACACATTTCTTTATATAAACATTTATTGTGGAATGAACATATTTTCATCCAAAATGTTAACAATAAGATTTTTTTTTTCAAAATGCATAAACACCAACAGTCATTCAACACTGTTAACTGAATTTGAAATTGAGAGGGAAAAAAAAAAGATGTCTGCATTTATCCACAAATTTAATTTTGCAATGGGTACATTTTGTCCTTGTCAAACCTGCTGAAGAACAACCAAACTAAATACTCTGCGACTAAAATAAATTACTCCATAAATGTATGTGTGTGCCCTGCGATGGATTGGCACCCTGTCCAGGGTGTACCCCACCTAGTGCCCGAAGTCTCGTAGGATAGGCTCCAGGTCCCCCGCGACCCTGAACACAGGATTAAGCGGTATAGAAAATGAATGAATGAATAAAATTACAAATAGTAACACTCAACTTTGCAACATACTGTACATTTATTAATTGGACTGAAAAGAAAATTAGTAAATGTTCCTGAAACAAAATCAGCAGAGGTAAAACATGGAACATTCATGTGCGACTGATAAGACTCAATAAGTCACAATCCCGATTTCCTGTGGAGGCTGAAGACAGTCCACTTCCTACCTGAGGACAAACAGGGCCATTGTGCACCTCACAAGTTCTGCCTGAGCTTCATCTTTCGGAACAACCTAATAAAAGAAAGGACATTTGTTAGACAATTGCTCTATTTGGCAAAACAGTGTCTGATGTATGCATGTAAAATCACTTAATGCTCCCTATGAGTGAAAAAAACACCTAGGATTATGGTGCAGCATGATAAATGTAATTAGCTCAATGAATATGCCAAAATAACTGACATACATATACACACATTATGTATTAATGATAAAGTTTATCATTTTAAGTATTAATTTCAGGAGGTAATCACCTCCAGGCTCTAGGGACATAAAAACAAACATAGTATTGTTGGTTATGTTAGGCTTGTAAAGCGTGAAAAAATGAACATGGCAGACATTGAAACCTGTATTCAGACAGCATACACTAACCTGTGAACAAGTTAAACTAAAGTTTTATTCTGCTAGTTATGTTTTAATTTAGTGCATCACAGCCAACTTGATGTGGATGCCTTGCTCAGGTCATGTGGCTTCCATTCACAAGATTACATTTGACACCAAGCTAATTTCTGCTTTTGAGCGAGTACATACCAGATCAAGAACTTGAAGATGAAGATTATATCTCTGGTCTTCTCTCTGACGGGTTCCTCCCTAGTTTCTGATGCTCAATTAGTTTGTAGTGTTGCTTGTCCAAGGAAACCAGTAATCTTGCTTGAAGTGGAGCAGATATAATTCTCAGAAACTCATTACTGATCTTAAAAAAAAAAAAAAAAAAGGTAAAAACAAAAATTGGACTGGCTCAAGTTCTTATGTTAGCAAATCTTAATTACAGTGTGTATAAAGTATAGAAAGCAGTACACTTCAAACAGCACTCACTCCAAATTAGCTTGTTCTATGTTTACGTCACTTTCCTATTAATTTTTACATCATTAACCAACGGTACTTAAATATAATTATTTTCTTCGGCGCCGCTGACTTACTGTAGAAACTCCGGTGTTTTTGAAAATCACCACGTTAGTTAGCTAATGCTAATGCAGATAATATAGGTGGTTTTAGCTACAGTAGCAAACACGGACACAAAACTCAATCTACAAAGTAGTTGTTCCTGACATAAATCATGAATTTGCTCATATAAGAGATACATTTAACATAGAAATGACACGAGTTTGCTTTCTTACCTGGTTTAAAGGAGTTTTCTTTGAGAAACTCCGCCCGCAGCAGAAGGTGATTCAGTCCGTGATAATGCTGCGTCATGAGGTCATGTGACACAGCGAACTTGAAGCAGAAATGTCCTTTGTGAATGGATTAGATTTAAGTTTAATCAGGGGCTTTAACTAACAGTAACTGAAATACAGGTTCTGATATCCTTCCTTACTTGTTTCAACGTCATGCTCCGGTGTGAGGCGGAAATAAAATTATAAAACTATAAAACCGGCAAAACTATGGTCTAAAGACTGCGCATGCGCAAATCACACTCAACCTAATAAGAGTACCTTGATCAAAATGAAATATTTCACTGCTGTAAACAGAATTATACTAAAGTAAAAAAAAAAAAAAAGATTCACCCATAAGCAGAAATTAGACACTTTAGTTAAAAAGAGCAAATTATTTTTTTTACTAATGGAATGAGGAAAAAAAACACATTAAACGAACGATAGCTAGGTTTACTTTTTTCAGAGGATCCCTCAATAATTTCTGTCTCCTTTGCCTGTGTTTGATAATGTGAAGCACATATACACTCATTCATCATGAAAGATCTATTATAAAACAAAATAAAATTCATGTTCGCTTCAGCACTGTTCATCCGCATCCTTACATTCATTGTTGTACTTGGTCCGGCTTTTAGATAAAGTCCTTCCATGCGCCATCTGGCGGATATTCAGTGAAGCGCAACACATTTATTTAAAATTCCCGAATGTTGCCTCCGGCAAGTCGCGGCACGCCGCGCGCTAAATTGCGGCATCCCGCGAGAAAACACGCGCAGTCTTAAAGGCGACATCTGTACATAGTGAATATTATACAATACAAAGTATTATGCCCAACATAAAAAAAGTATAAAAACACACAGGGCCTGGGTAAGCATCAGAAGCAAAATAAAATGCATAAGAAGTCAATAGGCAAAACCTCCTGTGAGGAAGGGCAACACTAATTTAAAAATCAGTGAAAGGAAATAGAAACAGAAATGCCGCGATTTGGATTTGGCACAGGTGCGGAAGCAAAATCTGTTTGGGTACCAACAGACACTTTAACATCGGTCTGGGTGCCAACACTTACGTGACAAACAGGTCTTAAGAGTAGGGGAGCTGGCGTTGTAGATTCAGGTCGTACAGGCCTAAAAGAAAATGGATAAGGGCTATCCGCACGCGGCCTCTTAGACGGACCCGGTTTGGGATCAATATTCTTGGAAAAAGTGAGCCCTGTCTCCTCTAGGAACTGCAGTAATGATGCAGATGGCTCGGGCTCATCCTCAGTAAAACTCACCGAGGCCCGGTCCATGACAGGTTCAGTAGGAGTGTAGTCAGTAGGACTGTGAGCCGGACTGCTCTGGCTGTCCGAGTCGTCCAAAGCGACGTGGTGATCATTCGTGCAGATGCGATTAACTATAAGAATATAAATAGAGGAATAAAAATACGTAAATACAATAAAAGTCACAAACTTAGACAAATAATTAAAATAATATGTAGAAGATGCTTACCCATGGCCTGTCTCTTGAAAACTGTAGAGTAAAGCGGAAGCACCAAGAATTTATAGCAGACGTAAGCGCCACCCCAATATTTTTTAAGTTGAACAACAAAAGTGAAAAGATAATGGAAACTAATTTGGAAGGAAAATAAGTTATATTGGAAGCAAAATTTGGTAAAAGATGGAGTCAGATAACGAGGTATATGACGTATAATGCAAATGTAATTTTATTGGTTGAAAAATTTGATAAGGAACTAGAAAAAATAATGAGCAAATGAGGGGGCCACATGAGCGTCCCACCCCCTGTAAAACTGTATAAAAGAAGGCACCGATGTCACAGTAGATCAGTCTGTTCTTGGTGATGCTCTGATTCACAGCTTAGGCATCTTCAGGACTGGCTCACTTTGTTTTATTGTTGCATTAAAACTTATCCTTACTTCATCTAGATCTGCATGGAGTCCGGAGTCTTTCTTTGATTTCTTTTATTCAAATTACAGTATTTGTTTAATGTTTTAAATTAGGGCAACTTCGGTGTGGGGAGAATAAAAAATCCACCACACAACCTCTAATAGTATCTCACGATCCAGTTCAGCCTATAGCTTCACATTTAGATTTTCAGTGCTTTACAGGTATAGGACAGGAAGAGTTGTATAAACTCATCACCTCGGCTAAATCAACAACGTGCCTGTTAGACCCAATCCCAACCAGATTTTTAAAAGAAGTGATGCTTACGGTTGGACAGCCACTTCTAAACATTATTAATTCTTCATCACATCTAGGTCACGTCCCTAAACCTTTCAAGTTAGCAGTTATTAAGCCGCTTCTTAAAAAATCTAATTTGGACGCGAATGAAATAACAAATTACAGACCGATTTCAAACCTTCCGTTCATATAAAAAATACTAGAAAAAGTAGTATCAGCTCAAATTTGCACATTCTTGCAGGATAACAACATCCTTGAAGAATTTCAGTCAGGTTTCAGGCCCCCATCATAGCACAGAAACTGCACTAGTTAAGATTACAAACGACTTGTTTTTAGGTTCAGACCAAGGCTAGTCCTGCTCGATCTTAGTGCTGCATTCGACACTATAGATCATAATATTCTCATAGATCGCTTACAAAATTATATAGGTATTCAGGGACAGGCATTAAAATGGTTTAGATCTTACCTGTCTGATCGCTACCATTTTGTAGATCTGAATGGAGAACCGTCTGGTGTAATGCCAGTGAAATATGGGGTCCCACAAGGGTCAGTTTTAGGACCTCTGTTGTTCTCAATATACATGCTTCCCTTGTATATTGTATATATATATCCAATATATATATTCCCTTGTATATATATCCCTTCAATATACATGTCTTCATCATAAGAAGACATGGGATTAGTTTCCATTGTTATGCTGATGATACCCAATTATATATCTCAACTAAACCAGACGAAATACCTAAGTTGTCTAGATTAACTGAGTGTGTCCAGGACATAAAAGATTGGATGACCAATAACTTTCTTTTATTAAATTCAGATAAGACAGAGATATTACTTATTGGCCCAAAAACCAGCACACAACAGCTTTCACAATTCAGCCTGCGCTTAGAAGGATGTACTTTTACTACCAGCTCAGCAGTAAAAGACCTGGACGTAATATTAGACAGTAACTTGTCTTTTGAAAATCACATTTCAAAGATCACAAAAACTGCCTTTTTCCATCTTCGAAATATTGCTAAACTTAGGAACATCTTATCCGTATCTGATGCAGAAAAGCTAGTTCATGCATTCATGACCTCCAGACTGGACTATTGTAATGCATTACTAGGTGGTTGTCCTGCATCCTCAATAAACAAGCTTCAGTTAATCCAAAATGCAGCTGCCAGGGTTCTCACTAGATCCAGAAAATATGATCATATAACCCCAATATTATCATCCCTGCACTGGCTACCTGTTCAGTTTAGAATAAATTACAAAATAGTATTACTTACATACAAGGCCTTAAATGGTTTAGCTCCCACATACCTAACCAGTCTTCTGATGCGCTACAATCCACGACGCGCCTTAAGATCACAAAGCTCCGGACTTCTGGTCGTTCCCAGAATTTCAAAATCTACAAAAGGGGGTAGGGCTTTTTCATATTTAGCTCCAAAGCTTTGGAATAGCCTTCCAGACAGTGTTCGGGGAGCAGAAATGGTTTCTCAGTTCAAAAGTAGACTCAAAACGCATCTTTTTAATCTGGCATACACATACAGATGTCGCCCTTAAAACCCTGCGTGTTTTCCCGCGGTATGCCGCAATTTAGCGCGCGGCTTACCGCGCCTTGCCGGAGGCAACATTCGGGAATTTAAAATAAATGTGTTGTGCTTCACTGAATATCCGCCAGATGGCGCATAGAAGGACTTTATCTAAAAGCCTGTGGTCCGGGAAAGTCAGTTTCCCTATGTTTCCCCGGTGGCGCGCAGATTCAAATCATGACGTCACTCGCTACCTAACGCTGAGAAGGCGAACGAGGATTTTAACAGTTTTTCTCTCGTTTTAAAGTGTTTTTATGAACTTTTTGAATTAAACAAATAACCTATGCATAATAATCCAGTGTCTTTTCGCTTTTTTTTTGTATATTTGAAGATAATTCATACGTTTTAAGCCGCTGCAAAAGGCTGGTTTGCTGGGCGAGTACTGACATCACGACTACTTTTATTACACCTACATTTGTTTATTTGTATATGTATGTTATTAATATTAATTTTTTAGAGATTGTGTGTGCGTGCACGGAGAGTTTGTGTTGATAAGTGTATGTGGATAAGTTGATAAGTGTATCAGAAAGCATTAAAATGTTCATTTGAATTAAAATGACACACACACGTCTGTATATACAGTATATCAATTACATATATATCAATTTCATTAGTTCGTTCATTCTATTTGAAGCTTTGGATGTTTTTTTTTTTTTTTGGTTTGGTTAGATTAGTTCTGAACTCGCTTCCGTGAAACTATCGCTAAAACAATGTACTGAGCCCTCCTGAGGATATAAAGCTTTATTATTGTGTTTGAATAAATATTCAGATCTACCACAGCAGGTAATAAACTATGGTGTGTCATAACCGAAGCAAACACCACGATTATGCCTCGTTTCGTTCGACGGGAACGTGGTTCACTTGGCCGCGGTGTATTATAAACCTGTGGAATGTTTCACTGTTTATGTTCACATAAGAGGAACAAAAGCTCAATGAGGACTAAACCAATGATTTCGGTAACTCCACTGAGTGTAACATCTGCATAGTGACACTGAACATCTTCACTTTTCCGTTTACCTCTGAAAAAAAAGCTGTATTTTGTTTGTTTATATTTAGAGTTTTTATAACAGTAGAACAAGTACCCGCGCGCACGCACACACATAGACACACACACACAGACACACACACTCCCCTGAGACCTCGGGAAACATCCAATCACTGTCGGTATACAAATGAGTCAAGACGCAGCCTAACGTGGTGTCGTGTCGGATTTCAGCGGTCACGGAGTGGGAAGACTTTGAAGAAGCTGCAGTGACAGTAAACAGCTGAACAACTTCACTTTTCCGTTTACCTCTGAGGAAAAAAAGCTGTATTTTGTTTGTTTATATTTAGAATTTTTATAGTAGTATAAGAGAAAGTTATAGATTGGTCTGTACTGTTGTTCGCACCCTTGTAGAGAATAAATAAATGAATAACACCTTCATATCCCCTCTCAAGAGTGTCATAGTCCATTGTTAGTTTTAATGATCTGGCTGAAACTAATTATCACTACATAAGTACCCTAACACCATTGATCATGAGTCTCAGCTGAACCTAATTCTATACTTGTAACAGAAAATGTAGATGCAGATTCCAAATGTGTATTCATATAATAGATAGATAGATAGATAGATGTGTGTGTGTGTGTGTGTGTGTGTGTGTGTGTGTGTGTGTGTGTGTGTGTGTGTGTGTAGGCTCTACGCAGGGGCAAGAGAGGGCAGCGCACCCTTAAATGTCTGCACATGTTAATATAATCCTAAAATGTATATATTACAAGTTGATAAACTGATCTGCGGTAGAGGAAAAATCCGCTGAAATAGGACAGGCTGCAGCGCACACACACACATACACACGCGCGCGCGCGCGCACACACACACACACACACACACACACACACACACACACACACACACACACACACACACACACACACCTCCCTTGAGCCCTGCGTCTGTCGGATTTCAGCGGTCACGGAAAGACTTTGAAGCAGTTTATATATGAATCTAAGCTTGAACTTATCAGCATTGTAAATATATAATACTTTTCAAATAAAATCGCTATTACTTTGACCCTGAAGTTTAGTTTAGCACACACAAAAAACAGAAAAGTCATTTCTGGTAAATCAACGGAATGTGTAGTTTATTTACAGTAATTCATTAAAAAATGAATATACATTGTACAGTACACGGTAAACACGGGAAAGATTACAAAATGAAAAAACAAACAGTGTCTACTTTATAAACAGCTTAGTATGTGCGTCGAGATGCTGAAATCCCTTGCATGTTTTTGCTTCCAAGTGGAGAGATATTTGACCGACAGCCTAGAACAAAAGATCTATAGGTGTGATCACAACCCCCTCCGACCGACCGTGCCATCAATCACTGACCACCTCAGAAGTTACCTCCAATGTATGGCTGCAATACTTGTTTTGCAAGTATTTTTAACACCATTCAAAGGCTTCAAAGGGGCAGTTATCGGCTATGACACGTTGAAGGAGAACTTAATAGTTCTCAAAAATAGTGTAAATGTCTGCAACAATCACTAACCATTAAAATGTTTTTTTTTTGTAATTAAACACGAAAATATTAATTATATTTCCATATATACACACACATACACACACACATACACACACACACACACACACACAAGGGCGTAGGTTTGCTACCTATGACTCCAACTAATACCCCATCCCCCAATCCCCTTTTTTCCCCAATATCTTATTTTGTATTCAACAAAATAAAGAAAATCATTAAAGTTTGGAACCACTTAAGGAGTAAATAGTGAGTAAAGTTTTTTTGGGGGTGAACAATGGCTTTGACCCTAACTCTTCCCCTCTGACTGCACTAGGACCGGACAGCATTGCCACCTGATGAAATAGCGTGACAAAAAAGTGAAATGTCAGTTCAAAACTTTTGCCAAAAACACTAATGAATCACTTACATCCTCAGCCTATCACTCCTCATAATGCTAAATATTAGTATAATCAACATGTATAACACACGCACACATATTATATGTTATATACTGTATAATCAACATTCAGATTGACCTCCTGTGAACTCGCCTCTTCACCTGAACTACAACATGGCTGATCTGCTTCTGTCCCCTAATTGAAAAACATTGAGGGATTCCTTATGAGCATGGACAGAGAATGCCTCAGCCTATTATTGGTAACAATGTTAAATCTCAGGACAACTACAGTGGCTTGCAAAAGTATTCGCCCCCCGTGAACTTTTCCACATTTTGTCACATTACAGCCACAAACATGAATCAATTTTATTGGAATTCCACGTGAAAGACCAATACAAAGTGGTGTACACGCGAGAAGTGGAACGAAAATCATACATGATTTCAAAAAAATTTTTTTTTACAAATAAATAACTGAAAAGTGGGGTGTGTGTAATTATTCAGCCCCCTTTGGTCTGAGTGCAGTCAGTTGGCCATAGACATTGCCTGATGAGTGCTAATGACTAGAGAGCACCTGTGTGTAATCTACACTCTCTCCATCGCTGTCTGATATACAGCACAGGTGTTTAGGTTCTGTTACCTGACAAAACAGGATAAACACATGCCATTTAAATAGCAATCATTTTATTTCACTTTTTCTGAGTCTTAGTGTGCAAACCTCGAATCAAATCATTAATGTTCGCCAAGTAAGTGAATGCATTTTAAAAACTATTTTTCTGAAGTGGATTGTCTATTGGTGTCAACAAAATTCTAGCCATATGGCAATATTAGTATATTAGTTTATCAATTTCTTTCACAATACTGATTTCTGACAAACAGTCACTAGATTAGGAGACTGACAGGGATCATATTTATACTTTTACATTTAGCTGTTTAATCTGCTGTTAGTTTTACGTCCGTATTCACAGACTATATCCTGGCCTGCTGTACTGAATGTGAGTCCACTGCATTTGGCGCTGCTTGTGTCTGAACGCAGCCAATCGTCTATCACATGATGGCAGGGAAAGGCACAGCCAATCACAATGTTCATATGTGTTTTGGGGGCGGGAGGACTCAAGGAGAGAACGTGATTTATCCCTTTCTGCCTGTCTAGGTTAATGTTGACAGAACAATTAAAAAAAAAGTGGATTAAATTATTGGTGGGGACATTTCAATGGTCGGAGGATATTGGTGGGGACACATCCCCTCCGTCCACCCTAAATCTACGCCCCTGTATATATATAATTTAAAACTATTTATTCATTTGTCTTTTATTTACTTACTTACTAGCGAATGCTTTTTTAGGCCTCTAAAAACTACGGCAGTATGAATGACAATGGAATAGGACGTGTGAGTTGCACCGGTCACACACACACACACACACAATAAATATATATATATATATAATTAAATTCTTAAAACATCGTGTTCACCCATGCACTGAAAAAAAGAACTTGTAAGATTTACTTGATAAAATCCTCATAACAATTTGGACACAGATTTTAAGTAAATTTTATTGCTCCAATATTAAGGCTGAATCCCAACCCTTCTCCCTACCCTTCCATTTGACGCGTTCACGTGCAGGGGTAGTGGTGTCTCATTTCTCTTTTGGTTGGAGGTGTAGGGGGAGGGGGGAAGGGCCAGATAGCCCTCCAAATGAAGATTTTTCAGGACCTCACTTCAAACGAAGGGCTAAGCGAAGTTTTCAACATGGCTGCTCACTCAAGCAAGCAGACCCATAAATGTTAAGTCATTTTTGCCATTAATAAAGATTTTTATGACAAGTTTTCATTGTATGTATATTACCTTTAGTCTTGTGTTTGTGTTTATGGTGATGTTCTGTAAAGAAACGTTTGCAAAAAAATCGCTAAAGTTTGCTAGCGGATAGCACATATTGCACAATATTACAAATATATATTTTTATGTCACATACACTTTACTGCATGCTACAAACAAATATGAAAGTTCAGTAGCACGGCATTTTGCCGAGCATTTGATAACGCATTGTTTGTTTTGCTTACGGCCATACACTATTGTTTTGCTTACACTATTCTTACTTATTGCAACGTGACCACAGTTTTGTAATTTATATTCTGTATATGGACGGCTGAGGAAACCCGAAGACTCATCCGTGTTCGTGGTGAAAATGAGCAACTTTTTTTAAAAATCGAAATACGGCGCAAAAAACCTTTGGGAGTGAGTAATCTCTCTTATTGGAATGTGTGATAAACATCGGCGCATGTCCTCTGACGTAACGTGGACACACAGGAATGAAAATGAACACTGCATTTATGACCCAAAAAATAAACGCTTTGAGATGATTTATTTGCCGTATGGTGTGTTTATTTGAATATGTTCAGTAAATTTATGAATTACACTCAAAGTGTCAGTGAAACCGGTTTGCAAATAATTTGTGTGTGTGTTAGGTGATGTGAGAGTGGGTTTTTCAAACTTGCAGTAAAACATTTTTGGGGGCAGTTTTTGATTCCCCCTTATCTAAGTACTGTAAAAACTTATATAGTCTTGGGTTAAAAAGTCTGCATTTCAACATGCATCCCCCACCTCCAAAGACTAAGCTCCTGTTGGTATAGCTCTTAAGGTCACTGTGGCACGCAAACCCCCTGACCACAATAAGGTGGCAATCCCTCAGGGGGGGGAGGTGAAAAATACAAATTAAATGAAATAAATTATCCTTAATCCAGATTTTATCAATCAACGACATAATATTTATCTTAGCTGGATGGTCTAATTCTCAAAACCGTTTAACCTAAAGAAAAACATAACACACTATAACTAGAATATTTACAAAACTGAAAGGTTTTCTTATGAATAATTAAAAAAAACATTATAACTCAAAAAGATCATATGTTTATATATATATATTTTATAGTAACTGAACAGCTCTCTTCTCTCCAATCCACTCATACACCACAGTCTCCTATTTCTCTGTGCGCGCGCTGCAGCCTGTGAATGAATACACGCAGCTGAGGTTTTACATATTTAAAACGTAAAAAGGTGTCTCCATCATAAATAGCCCTGAATTAACTATATATATATATATATATATATATATATATATATATATATATATATATATATATAGAGAGAGAGAGAGAGAGAGAGAGGAGAAAGGTGTTTTGCTGGCGAAAAACATTTTAGGCAGAGACGCCTGCTCGTTTGTTTTAAAACCCCCCAATTCTACCCCATTCCCGGAAACCGGTTTGAAAACTTCACACCTTATGTGAATGAAAGGTGAGATGGGGGAATTACAGTGGGGGTTCTGTGGGTCTCCAAACTCAGAAGGCTACATGTCAGCCGATAACTGCTCCTTTGATCTGCTGGTTACAGCGGGGCGCCGACTGCTGATGAGCGTATAGTAGCCTGTACAAGCTAGGCCATTTTTAGATTACATTTGAAATTTTAAGGGGTTGAATAGAGAACCTACTGTCTTATTTATGTAGAGAAAACACGAAATTAAACTAGATAACATGATCAGAGTTTTAATATTTATATTTAACTAGATGGAAGGCTTTTCAAGTCACATGGAAAAAAAAATTCTGTTCAGTTCTACAGTTTATCCCACAGTTTATTCCATTGTCCAGCCTCAGGCCAATGTAATCAATGTAATATGCTGTTTTCTGGTTAAATTTTTCTGATTGGACCCGTACATAGAAAGTTTATACTGTAAACATACTTTATATTATATAAAAAATAAAAGAATCGCTCAAGTTTGCTAGCGGATAGCAGAGATTGCACGATATTACAAATATATATTTTTGTGTCACATACACTTTACTGCATGCTACAAACAAACTCACCCGTAATTGTCAGGTAAAATCTACTTAATTAAATTAACAATAAAATAAATCAAGTAAAAGTTACATAATTATACTTAATGCACAAATTACTTGATTATTTTAAATAAATCTAAAGTTAATGCATTGTTGTATCAGCAGGAACCTTGATTTTATGAAATTACTATCATTTTGTTTTGTGAGATTATCCCTTACTTGGTTTTATCAATTTATATTACTCCCTATAATAATGTAAACATTGCTAATTTATGTTTTGGAAAGAAACTTAAGTAATTATTTCATCTATATCTTTCATAAATCACACAACTAAAATATAATTAAACAGTTTATTCACCAACATTACCAAATATTTGTGACATTCACAGTCTAGATCCAAGTTGTCTTTTTAATAAAAGTGCATTCAGCTAAATTTTGCATCCATAGAAAAAAACTGCACGGCACCAGGGCCTGAAATACTTGTTTTAAACAAAATTGTGTAAAATAATAAATAAATAAAATACAGCATTCATTTAGAAATAAAATGCAGCAGAAAATACTTTAAACAAACTGTAGAATAAACGTTAAAACATAATAGCCCTCTGAAGCAGTGAAGTTGCAACTTTCAAATCAGCACTCTGGACTAGTGCACTTAAAAGTATGCCATTGAAACCTTAATGCATGAAAACATTTTAAGCTGAACATGTAAACACAACATGTAAACACTTGTAGTCAAGCCAAATCAAATGTTTTAAGATGATAACTTCATCTTTAAAGCTTGCACTTTTGGTGATAGCTTAATCCCATCAAGTTCTAGAAGAACTTTCTGAAAATAGCCTCTCCTTCAAGGATTATGGATACACCAACCGGTTCTTCCCCTTCAACAGCACGGACGACAAGGATTTTAAGAAGGTGTCACTTCGTCTGTCCCCCTGCATAAAATTTACAAGAAAATAAATCATTTATTTTGAGAAACAAAAAAAAATCTGAATTGCTTCAACCTGTGCTGACTTCATTGAGAAAAAAATAATAATAAAAATAAATGATAATAAAAAAATGACCATCACTTCATATACTTCATATTGTTAAACTTGGGTTAAATTGCTTTAGCACTAATCTTGCATCAGTAAAACATGGCATGAGATGGCTTTACAGTGTCAGGAAATCCTATGATGAATGCTGAGTTTGTATTTAAAGGGTTAGTCCAAACATGAAAATTAGTTCAAGAATTACTCATATTTATATATTCATTTGCATTTATATGCTTCTGTCCAATACAACAAACACTATATTCAAGGTATTAATAAATTGTATAATTAATAAGAAAACAATGCTTTACCAGGCAATCATCAAAGAGATCCTCTTCAGATTCACGTCTCATCTTTACACTTTGTTTCTGTGAAAATATTTACATTGTATCATTACATAATCTTTTATTCGTACAACTACACTTAGGCATTTCTTCATCTTTTGTAAGTTTGCCTTTATCCAAAGCAAATTACAAAAGAGGAAGGCATCAAGCATGTCAAGCAGTGCTACTAACACAAAGTTTCTGACACCGTTAGAAAATACAAGATAGAACAGTGAGGGATTAAGGAAAAAGTGAGAAGCAAGAATCATGTGTGCAAAGATTAAGCATGCAGGGTCACAGGATGACTCGACTTATTTTTATTGTCTGCAATGCGATTTAGACAAATTAGAACTGCGGTAAAGCCAGCCGCGGTTCAGAAAAACACGGTCAAGCCAGCCGCGATTGATTTTAGTGTGCGCACATATTACAGTGATTACGGTAGTTTCAGGACCAACACAGAGACAACGCGCTTTCAGAGCGCTTTTCATTTAGACGCCCAGGACTGAGAGTTAATACAACATGCTCGTCAATTTTTACTTGCTTATTTATTTGCGTTTCTGCTTTAATATCCGTGTTATTTATTGGTGTCTTTGACGGTTGTCTGTTACAATATTTTTCTTAAATATTCACCATTCAAATAATTGTTTTATGTAGATAAGTTACAGCAGAATTCGTAGAAAACAGACAAAATAATGTATTTAGTCTTTCTAAATACCAGAATTGATTTTTATTTTGTTTTACTGTTCAAAAGTAGCAGTTATTCTTCAATGAATGTTTTCTATAATGAGGATTAACGTCTGCTTTGGAAGAGAGGTCAAATAAACAAATGTTCACAATGGGGAAAAAAAGTTAAATAAAATGCCTTTATTTCACTTCAGAGACCTATGAAAAAATAAATTCTAGTAAGTATAAAACGCCATGGTCAGTTTTTATCCCATATAATGTACACACATTATATGATAAAAAAAAAAAAAGTAGAAAAAAACAATGATCAGTTCTTATTCAGGACGTCCCATACTATATACACACCACATATGAAACTATTTTACTGCAGCATTTTTCAGATATGGGGCATTATTACATTTCAAAGGGGTATAAAGACCCCATTTCTAATAAGTAGAAAAAAACAATGATCAGTTCTTATTCAGGACGTCCCATACTATATACACACATATGAAACTATTTTACTGCAGCATTTTTCAGATATGGGGCATTCTCTCTGTGTTGTTCATGAAACTACCGTAATCACTGTAATATGCGCGCGCACTAAAATCAATCGCGGCTGGCTTGACCGTGTTTTTCTGAACCGCGGCTGGCTTTACCGCAGTAAATTAGAGCTGCTGTCAATACTGTATGAACATATGTACAGGTTCTTTACTCGTAACTCATTAATAAAGTTCGGCTTCAGAAAAAAAAACGTTTATTGCTAGTGCTCTTTTACCATTTAATGCTTTAACAAACACGACTCAGTTTGTTCAGAAATGGCATCTAACTGGCGAGCCTTTGTCTGAACACGCCGTTTTCACTCGGGGTGGGGGTAAGAAACACACATCTCGGTGTATTAATCCGCGCGCTCGGTTCGTTATTATTTTATTTATTTATTTACCACAGGACCCATGGGGGCTCCGTAGGTTCAGGTTTTTACACGAAAACGGTGTTTTGTGAATCTCCACACTATTAAAACCTGAAATTGCTAATTGTACGTCCTGAGATTAAGATGAACATTAATTGGGAGTCATGGAAGCGAGAATCACATCCAAAAAAGAAAGCTAAACTTACCTCGAACACGACAAACTCCAGCTGCAGCCACGCCGTGTTGTAACCTCCGTGATGATTCCCAACCGACTGATACACAGCGCGGGCACAGCGACTCCAAACACGCATGCGCAGTTTAATTTGCACACATTTTCGGCTTCAGTAGACACACAATACTTCAGACTGAAACACGACTGCCCCCTACAGGTAATGAAGGGCATGTTCACAGCTTCCCGCACGCAGCCGCGCAAAGCCGCGGCAAGTCACGGGATCCCTTTTCTCGAAACGCAGGTTTTTAATGGCGACATCTGTAACTCATCCCATAATCTCATACTCCAGTACACCTATACCGAATGGCAACTACGCTAATTCTCCCCATCTGTTCTGTATTTCTCTACCCATCCCGAGGCATCGGGAGATTTTGCCAGCTTCAGTAGACAAAGGCCGACCCTGCGAGGTTCCTGAGGCATCCAGAAAAGGACCAGCTCCAGCTGGATTCAGCTTTATGATGGTTGGAGCTACACATGCTGCTCCTGTTCTTCCAGTGATCCAGAGTGCTTCCAGTGACCTCATCTGCCCTCTGCACCTACTGACTCATCCCTATGCTGAACTGGTCTTCATGTCAATTTAAATAATTTCTGTCATATTGAATTTTCACCTGCACAACACACAAGATGTTATATCATTTCTATCTGTTATCGCCCAAATGAGGATGGGTTCCCTGTTGAGTCTGGTTCCTCTCAAGGTTTCTTCCTAATGCCATCTCAGGGAGTTTTTCCTTGCCACCATCGCCGTCACCCTTGGCTTGCTCATCAGAGAAATTTCATTAATTTGTCTCATTATTATTATCTGAACATTTTTCTCACACATCTACACTTCCAATAATTTTCTTTTCTATTATTATTATTATTTTTAATTTTTTTGTTAAATTTCTTTAATTTTTGTGAAGCTGCTTTGAGACAATGTTAGACCATTGTTAAAAGCGCTATATAAATAAAATTGAATTGAATTGAATTGAATCCTTTCGCTCTCGGGAATGACAGTCAGTAGGGCACGGCTATTGCTTGCCCATTTAGTGAGGTTAAACCCTCCGCTTGCACAGAGACTTGTGAGATCATTGTATAGGGCGACTGCTTGGTCGTGACTTGAAACGGATTTCAGGCAGTCGTCTACATAAAAGTTTTTAAGCACTGTATTGACTGCCACAGCAGGTGCAATGCTGCGGTTTTCTTCTGCTGTCTTTCTGAGGGTGTAGTTAGCAACGCTAGGCGACGATTTTGCACCGAACAGATGAACTACCATTTTATATTCAACTTTTGCTTCACATCTCTGTTCGGCCACCATAGGAAGCGCAGCAGATCTGTGTCCTTCTCGGGGACTCTCACTTGATAGTACATGGCTTCTACTATTGTGTCCTTTTTCTTGGACTTTATCTTAACGTGTACAATGGGGAGGATGCAATTATCTCCAGCCCCAGTGAGCGCATTTGGTGTACTCACAGCAGGTGGTGTATTTGTTGTGTCACTTTCAGTTTCGTTTCTGTGGGCGCTCGTAACTGACTGCGCCGTGTCTGGCACTGCTATGTGTAGCATGCGTGGATGTGGCTTTGAACACAATGCACATATAATTTTTCTAGTGCAGTCTTTCCATAAATGACCCTTTCTTAAACATCCTAAACAGAATCCGTTTCTTTTTAAGAATTCTACTTTGTCTTTGTATGTCTTATCATTAAATTGGAAGCAATCGTCTAAGATATGCTCCCCTTTGAAATGTGCGCACGGTTTAGTGAAGGCGCTGACAGGTAATGTACTGGCATTCTTCATTGTAATCAAGTCTTTGTGAATTTTACGAACCTGTCTGTCCTCATTTGCGACGCTGACTCTAGGTTTTCCTTGGCCCTTTTGTTTGGGTCCTTGAAGGGATGTGTGACTGGGTTTTCTGTCGCTGGTTGCGGCCTCCAGGTCCGTAGAGTACGTACTGCTTAGGTGCGCATTGCTCGATTCAGTGACTGCGCTCTCGTTCGCAGGCTGCGCTCGGCTGTTACCTGTTGAGTTGGAAAGGTGAGAGTGCGCGCTGCTCGGACGCGCGCTGCTCGATTCAATGAGTGCGCTCTCGTTCGCAGGCTCCGCTCAGCTGTTGCATGTTGAGTTGGAAAGGTGATAGTGTGCGCTGCTCAGATGCGCGCTGCTCGATTCAATGAGTGCGCTGGTTCTCTTGGGCGATCGGCTGTTGTATTTGCGACCTTGACGTTGAAGCACTCTTAATTTGGCATCATGCATAGCGAGCGCCATTTTGCTTTCCAGCCTTTCTCTTTTCGCCTTTAGTTGTGCCTTTAGTTGTGCTTCCTCCATTTCTAGTCGTGTCTTTAGTTGTGCCTTTAATTGTGCTTCCTCCATTTCTAGTCATGTCTTTAGTTGTGCTTCCTCCATTTCTAATTGGAGATGTTCATCCAAGGTTGCAGCCTTTGCCAACAGAGCTGCTCTGTCGGCTTCTTCTTTCTTCAGTCGGGCTGAGGATGATGTAGAAGTTACAGACCTTTTGGATGCTGCCGTTAGCTGTGACACGCTGTCGTCCGGCGGGACATCTTCGAATGTTCGCGACGTCATAGAGTGGCCCTTAGTGTCCTTGGTGTCCGCTATCCAGCGCCCACCTTAGCTATGAATTCTGTGCGGCCTTGAGCCTCAGGTGCGCCGCAGGCGACCTGATCGCGTTTGTGTTCGTCTTTATGAGTGTACACAAGCACATCAACGTTACTTCTCATGAAGTCCTCTCTCAGCTTCCCGTATTCGGGTCTGTACTCAGTTTCAACGATGTCTAACTTACGTGCATAGTTCATAGGCGTCTTTAATGCAGTAGGCATTGCATTCCGTCGAATTCGCTTGCCTTTTCTTGCATCCAGCGCCTCATTGAGGTTCTTTCTGTTCATCTCGTGGAGCGCCGTTAGGCTCCCCAGCCAAGTGCTGGGAGCGTCGTCCACGTTGGTCGGCATGGTGAAGTTCAAGGCGCGCTATTCTCTTTTCCTTTTCCTTTCAGCGTTCACTTGTTTTCGTTGAAACAGCGGAAAGCTTTTGACTTTATGTAGATGCAGTCATATTATTTCACCAGTTTTGACACGTAGCTCTGGTTTAAAGTTTCACTCACACAACAGAAGTCTGATCTCTTTGTCTCTTGTAGTTTATTTGTCAGCATCAAAGAATCAACACTTCATACAGTCGTCTTGAGTAAATCCACTGTGATTACACACACCAGTTGCTGCATCTTTCAAATCTCTGACTTTTACAACAAGCTATTTGCTGTATCTTGTAAATTACACTCTTAGCTTACGTATATAACAACACTCTTGTTGTATATCTCTACTTACGGGAGCTTACGGTTACAACAACCTAGTTGTTGTATCTTACATTCTTAGCTTACCGGGAGCTCACGGTCAAACGCTTGTGTTTCCATAGCCTTCCGCATCTAAACTGAACTCTCTGTCATATGACAGTCATACAAATGCATGTAATAGTGGAATGACATCACAGAC
This sequence comes from Channallabes apus, assembly GCA_030522415.1. Taxonomy (NCBI): domain Eukaryota; kingdom Metazoa; phylum Chordata; class Actinopteri; order Siluriformes; family Clariidae; genus Channallabes; species Channallabes apus. The sequence continues at coordinate 6,778,781 of CM060131.1, read as the reverse complement.
CAACCTACGATTGTCAAAATGGATGCATAACTAAGAAATTCAAAGCTTATGGCTTACTGTATGTAACAAACTTAATGCTTAATGCTTTACTAATGAATAGAACAAGGTAGAATAAATGAAATAACAACAAATAAAATAAAATAAAATAAACACAACAACAAATTCATAACAAGTACGATATGGCTCTTACACGGGGAACCAAGTCTAAACAATCAAGAACGTCTATTTTTACATTTTGTTAATGTTTTTTTTTTTTAAGTTTCTGAAAAAAAATTATTACTAAAAGAAACTAAAAGAAATGTCATAAATGTAAGTTTAATGACAGAGGAATCAAGTCTAATCATTCAACAGTTATCAACTTCTTAACTCAAATACATTTTTTAAAAAGAAATAATTTGTGAACTAATTAACTTTCATAGGTGGAGAAATATTGTAATGGAAGACAAAACCTTTGAGAACAAAAACTATTGCCCAAGATGTATTAGTTTTTCTGAATGGTTTCTTAAACGACATTATAAATAACACATAGCCTTGATGCTTAACAGATCTTTAAAGCGTGAAGGTTTAGTGACAGAGGAACCATGTCTAAACAATCAAGTAATTCTACGTTTACATTTTGTTGGATTTTTTTTTTTGAGTTTCTAAAATAAAAAGTATTGCTCACAACATTTACTATTGGAACCTAAAAGAAATTTCATATGTGTAAGTTTAATGACAAGTCTAATCATTCAACAGTATCAACTTCTAACTCGGAATACAGTATGTTGTTAGATTTTTTACAAAAAATTATTTGTGTAACTAAATTTCCCATCTAATTACTTTTAACTTAGGTGAAGAAATATTGTATCATATTGGGTTTGATCATCCCCGGCTGGGTCGCTCAGGTGAGGGTGTCTGATGATCAAAGACCCGAAACACCCCGTGACCCTGGGTTCATCACTGAGGATGTGTCCAAGCTGCACCACGAAGGTGTTTCTTATAACTGTTCTTCTGGCATAGCCAGTGACATCCAGGAAAGGCTGGATGATGACTACGAATAGTGTAGTAACGGCTGGAGAGACAGTGGACAGCTCGGAGAGACGGCAATCGGGGCAGCGAGGGTTAGCACCCCAAGCTGCAGCTCCCGTGAGGGAGCACCCAACTAAGCTACAGAAAGCCCTAATGAAATATACCCCCAGGGGTGCCCGAGAGGGGGGGAGGATGAGCACCCCAAATGGACGGACCTTCTGGTGCAGGAAATGAGCAATGGATTAACGACGATGAGAGTATCTTGTATGTGTGGCAAAAGCTGCAAGAACCTGAAAGGCCTGAAGATCCATCAGACGAAGATGGGCTGTATGAGGAGGGAGCAAGCTGAGCAACGCACAGAGGCAGTGCATAGCAAGGCCCCTGGTGAGACGGAGGAGGAGCAGGACCCGGAGTCAACCCACAGTGTTCAGAACCTCCAAGCTCAGCGTGCTCCACCCAACAATCCATCTGAACATCGCAGGGTCTTGTGGCCAGCGGCACACAAGGAGATTGAGTGGAGCCAGTTCGACGAAGATGTAAATGGTGCCTTGGAAACATCATCAAAAGGGAGTGTGGATCAGCAGCTCCAAACGATATGCACCTTCATCATCTGCATCGGTGCTGAGCGGTTTGGTATCAAACAGCCAAAGGCCAAAACTACAGCTAGACCCAACAGGCGAGAGAATAAGATCATCACACTCAGGAGAGACTTGAAGTCCCTGAAACAACGTTTTAAGAAGGCGAGCGAGGAAGAAAAGCCCGCCCTGGCTGAGCTCAGGGTCATCCTCAGGAAAAAGCTCATCTCCCTACGTCGTGCAGAGTGGCACAGGAGGAAGGGTAGAGAGAGGGCCTGCAAGCGCACTGCCTTCATAGCCAACCCTTTCGGGTTTACAAAGAAGCTGCTTGGGCAGAAGCGGAGTGGAACCCTCATTTGCCTAGAAGATGACATCAACCGCCATCTCTCTGAAACATACAGCGACCGGCAGAGGGAGGAAGACCTGGGCCCCTGCAGAGAACTAATTTCACCACCACTACCATCCAGCCAATTCAACATCAAAGAGCCAACGCTGGCAGAGGTCAGAAATACGGTCAGGGCTGCACGGTCCAGTGCAGCACCAGGCCCGAGCGGCGTGCCATACAAAGTGTATAAGCATTGCCCAAGACTTCTGCAGAGGCTGTGGAGAATCATGAGGGTAGTATGGCGGAGAGGCAGGGTAGCCAAGCAGTGGAGGTATGCCGAAGGTGTCTGGATACCAAAGGAGGAGAACGCAAGTGACATCTCGCAGTTCCGTACCATCTCACTGCTTAGCGTAGAGGGCAAGATATTCTTCAAGATTCTGGCCAATCGCATGACCGATTTCCTCCTGAGGAATTCCTACATTGATACTAGCGTACAGAAGGGAGGGGTTCCAGGCTTCCCAGGCTGCGTTGAACACACTGGAGTGGTAACCCAGCTGATCCGAGAGGCTAGAGAGAACCGAGGAGATTTGTCAGTCATATGGTTGGATCTGGCAAATGCCTACGGATCAATTCCTCACAAGCTGGTGACAAAAGCCTTGACGATGCACTATGTTCCGCAGAAGATCACAGATCTCATACAGGACTATTACAGTAGTTTTAGTATGAGATTTACATCTGGATCTATAACATCAGCATGGCACCGCCTAGAAAAAGGCATCATCACTGGTTGTACCATATCAGTGACGCTGTTTGCTCTAGCGATGACCATGCTTGTCAAGGCGGCAGAAGTGGAATGCAGAGGGCCTCTCTCCAGATCTGGCACCCGCCAACCACCAATCAGAGCCTTTATGGATGACTTAACAGTCACAGCAACATCAGTGCCAGGGTGTCGCTGGCTCCTTAAAGGTCTGGAAAGGTTAACATCTTGGGCGAGAATGACATTCAAGCCAGCGAAATGCCGGTCCCTTGTGTTGAGGAAGGGGAGAGTTGAGGACAAATTTCGCTTCTACATGAATGGTCTCCAGATACCGTCATTGACGGAGAAGCCGGTGAAAAGCTTGGGGAAGCTCTTTGACGTGACTTTGAAAGACACAGTAGCAATCCAGGCTATGCACGCAGAGCTGAAAACCTGGCTTGAAGCAGTGGACAGGGCAGGCCTTCCCGGGAAATTTAAAGCCTGGATATATCAGCATGGCATTCTGCCAAGGCTTTTGTGGCCACTATTGATGTACCAGGTCCCAATAACAACGGTGGAGACCCTGGAGAGAAGCATCAGCCAGTTCCTGCGCAGGTGGCTGGGCCTGCCGAAGAGCCTGAGCTGCATTGCCCTGTATGGGCACACCAACAAACTCCAGCTCCCGTTCTCAGGCCTTACAGAGGAATTCAAAGTAACAGGAGCTAGGGAGGTATTACTGTACAGAGACTCATCCGACACCAGAGTCTCCTCTGCAGGCATAGAGGTCAGGACTGGAAGGAAGTGGAGGGCGCAGGAGGCAGTCCAGCGGGCAGAGGCAAGGTTGCGGCATGGTGTGCTAGTAGGGTCTGTGGCAATTGGGCGAGCAGGACTTGGCTGTCATAATATGCCGCGCTATGACAGAGCGCAGGGGAGGGACAGACGGCAGATGATTCAGGGTGAGGTCAGAGCAGAGGTGGAAGAGGAGCGGCGTAGTAAAATGGTGGCTATGCGTCAGCAGGGAGCGTGGACCAATTGGGAACATGCACAGACTCGGAAAATCACCTGGACAGAACTTTGGAGGTCAGAGCCAGCAAGACTCAAGTTTCTGATCCAGTCAGTGTATGATGTCCTACCGAGCCCAGCCAATTTCCATTGCTGGGGGCTAGTGGAAGCACCATCTTGTCCTTTGTGCCCTGCAAGAGGGTCGCTGGAGCACATCTTGAGCTGCTGCCCGAAAGCACTGGGAGAGGGGAGGTACCGATGGCGCCACGACCAGGTGCTGAAGGCAGTAGCTGACACCATCTGTACCGGAATCCAGCAAAGCAAGCATCAGCCCCGAGTAAGACCAAATATTGTTTTCGTCAGGGCTGGGGAGAAGCCTCAGTCACAGCCAAAGGTCCCAGCTGGTCTGCTATCTACAGCAGGTGACTGGCAGCTGAAGGTGGACCTGGGGAGGCATCTGAAGTTTCCAGACCACATTACCAGCACAACACTCAGACCAGACATGGTCCTAACATCGGAGAGTACAAAGCAAGTGGTGCTACTGGAACTCACAGTCCCCTGGGAAGACCGGATTGAGGAAGCTTTTGAGCGGAAAAAGGCGAAGTATCTGGAACTGGTGGAGGACTGCAGGTGGAAGGGGTGGAGGGCTCGCTGTGAGCCAATTGAGGTTGGCTGCAGAGGATTCCCAGGACAGAGCTTGCACCGAGCACTCAGGCTGCTTGGAATCAAAGGTGCTCAAGAAAGGAAAGCCACCAGAAACATCTGCGAGGCAGCGGAGAAAGCCTCTAGTGGCTGTGGATCAAAAGGGGCGACGCATGGCTTAGTGCGCTGCTTGGACACAAGTCGGGGTTTGATCATCCCCGGCTGGGTCGCTCAGGTGAGGGTGTCTGATGATCAAAGACCCGAAACACCCCGTGACCCTGGGTTCATCACTGAGGATGTGTCCAAGCTGCACCACGAAGGTGTTTCTTATAACAATAACTGTAATGGAAGACCAAACTTAGAAGAAAAACAACTTTTACCTCAGATGTTTTTGTAAGAGTTTTCTGAAAAGTTTCTAAAATGACATTATATTTACACCTAGCAATGGCAGCTAACCAAACTTTCCAGGGTGAAGGTTTAGTGACAGAAAAAAAGACTCAAACCCTCAAGAACAACCCAAGAACATTTACTGATCTGTTTACTTCAGATCAGTTTTTGTTAAGATTTTGAAGAAAATACTTTGTGTAACTCACATTACCGGTTATTTTGAGAGCATTCAGAGCTAACTCAACTTATATGTTGTTAGGGTCTAGTGAAACATTAAATTAAAACTGTAAGGGGTTATTCCTACCCCTGCCCTGTGTGAATGTTTCCCTACAGAGATATTAATACAAACCCATGTGTGATCGGTTTGTCCCAAACTCTGCGCTGTGTTGTGAATTGAACAAGATCGGACAACAAATATTCCACAAGCCACTCTTTTATTATTATTATTATTATTATGAATTAAAAACCAAATGAATAAAAAAACTCCCCGTGCTTGGTGGGTTTCCTCCGGGTACTCCGGTTTCCTCCCAGGGTGCCGAGAGAGGAGCTGTGGTGTTGTATGAGGAAGTCTGGAGTGGCAGAGAAGTATGTTAGAGTGGTGCAGGACATGTATGAGAGCTGTAAGACAGTGGTAAGATGTGCTGTAGGTGTGACAGAAGAGTTCAAGGTGGAGGTGGGTCTGCATCAAGGATCGGCTCTAAGCCCCTTATTGTTTGCTCTAGTGATGGACAGGATGACAGATGAAGTTAGACAGGAGTCTCCATGGACTATGATGTTTGCAGATGACATTGTGCTTTGTAGCGAGAGCAGGGAAGAGGTGGAGGAAAATTTGGAGAGGTGGAGGTACACTCTGGAAAGCAGAGGAATGAAGGTTAGCTGCAGCAAGATGGAATACATGTGTGTGAATGAGAGGGACCCAAGAGGAACAGTGAGGCTACAGGGAGCAGAGGTAAAGAAGGTGCAGGATTTTAAGTAGTTAGGGTCAACGGTCGAGAGCAACGGAGAGTGTTCAAAGGAGGTGAAGAGACGAGTACAGGCAGGTTGGAATGGGTGGAGAAAAGTGTCAGGTGTGTTGTGCGATAAAAGAGTATCAGCGAGAATGAAAGGAAAGGTGTACAGGACAGTGGTGAGACCAGCAATGCTCTACGGCTTAGAGACAGTGGCACTGAAGAAAAGACAGGAGGCAGAGCTAGAGGTAGCAGAGCTGAAGATGTTGAGGTTCTCTTTGGGAGTGACAAGGATGGATAGGATCAAGAATGAGTTCATCAGAGGGACAACCCATGTTAGATGTTTTGGAGATAAAGTCAGAGAGGCCAGATTGAGGTGGTTTGGACATGTTCAGAGGAGAGATGGTGAATATATCGGTAGAAGGATACTGAGGTTGGAACTGCCAGGCAGGAGGTCTAGAGGAAGACCAAAGAGGAGATTTATGGATGCAGTGAGAGAGGACATGAAGTTAGTTGGTGTGAGAGAAGAGGATGTAGAGGATAGGGTTAGATGGAGGCAGATGATTCACTGTGGCGACACCTGAAAGGGAACAGCCGAAAGACAAAGAAGAAGAAGACTCCGGTTTCCTCCCACAGTCCAAAGACATGCAGATTAGGCTAATTGGCGTTCCTAAATTGCCCGTAGTGTGTGAGTGTGTGTATGTGTGTGGGCCCTGCGATGGATTGGCACCCTGTCCAGGGTGTACCCTGCCTAGTGCCCGAAGTCTCCTGGGATAGGCTCCAGGTCCCCCGCGACCCTGAACACAGGATTAAGCGGTATAGAAAATGAATGAATGAATGAATGAATAAAAAAACTTAATGTTTGCTTATAACTAACCTGTGAGTAAAAATAGATAATTTTAGCCATGGAGTTCAAATACCATACATAGTGTCACTTCCAAAAAAACATGTGTTAAACAACCTTTATTTGTGCTTCCTTCCAATTAAACTGCATTTTTATCACAAAAATACATCTTACTCGCAATAAACCAACTTTAACTAAACCTTTTTTTAAATTTATTTTTTAAGCTAGAGCTCCGTCAGAACTCACCTCTCTCCAGCTACGCTTACCGCGCGAACTGAAGGAGAGCAGCCGAAACCGGAAGAAGCGGTAACTCTTAAAGGGGCCGTGTCCAATTTTTTAGCAGTCAAAAGCATAACCAAATATTTTAACACTAGTGCAAAACAATAAGATTAAAGTAAATTAGCAATAAAATTATTTCCAGAGTGTAAAAAATCAAAAATACGAAAGAAATAATAACCAAAAAGACTTGAGTGAAAACCAAATTTTGAGTGAAATTAAATGTAAATATAATATCTGCTACACATGCATGAACGTAAACACACACACACACACACACACACACACACACACAAACACACACCCGCCCTTGGCTTCAACATTTTCTAAACATTTCTATTAAACATTAGCCCCATCTCCCCATGAAAATATCTGGTCAAACTTTTATTACATCCTAATCTGATTGTCATGCGCACTCAGCCGTGACCGGCATTAGGACCCGGAAGTAAGACGGTCGCAAACCTGAAAGCATAAAAGGAAACAAGATGGCGCCGCACATCGCTCTGTCATTGAGTTATGCCCAGGCTTTTTCGGAATCATGTGAGTACTCACTTTCTTGGCTTTACTTTCAGACTGAGTGTGTGTTTATAGGACTAGAGTTAGATTGTGTCTTTCCTTTGCTCATTCACTGTGAGAGTCCTTATAGTAAATCGCGTGATTATCCTGCCCGCTCGTGTCCATCCGCGTTTGGGTTTACCATTCACGCTACAGGGCTAACTGCTAAAGCTATCGCCTTTCTGGTCATCCCGGGTTAGTTCCTGACACTGATCTTAACTAACATCCCTGTGCCATTACAAGGCCTGCTATGACAACCAGAAAACAGATTTATTATTTTCAAGAAAAGTATAGGACCAGGTTTTTAACGCTCGTATATATATAAGCATGTAAAACCAGCTAGACTTTTAACCGATCTGTTGGATCAGTTAAGCATTATTTATAATTCCTAACAAAATGATCATGGCACACAGTGAACTGATGATTCACGGAGCAGCTTTTGTTTTCACTACACACGGTCACCCCAGCTCTAGTCTTAGGGAACGTTTTAAAAGACAAAATAGGCACAGTCCTACCTAAAAAATGTGGATAAAACAAAAGATTTAGATGAGCACTCTAAAAAATAAACACCTTTTACGACTAAGCTGAAGAGGAGGAGGCGGGGTTTCGCCACGCGCAGATCCGACCAATCACAACGCCTGGGAGGGAACCCGTTTGATTCCCCTTTCACAAACTCAAACTCAGCGCGCATTCCGCACCAGACGAGAACTCTCTTCATGCGCTACGCGCATCTAACATTGGACAGGCTCATGCGTGGACCTTGCTTTTGTCTCTTGTATTTTTTCTCGAGGGTATGCGTGCAACAACACCGTTTTTAGTCATATCATCGAGACCATTTTACTTCTTCTTCTTCAACGACTCGGGGCTCTCGCCCTCTGGTAACGTTTATTCTTCTTCTCTTTAAAAGTAACTTAAAACTAACAAGTTCGGTAGTCCTCAATCATTCAAAGCGCTCCAAGTTTTTAAAAAGTGACTAAATGTTTCACTGTTCGCCCCTTGGTAATAAATACATTCTTCCTGTCTTAATAGTTAAGCACAAACACATTGAAATATGTCCCCTCACCAAGCATATTTTTCAAATAAAACAAAAACACACTGAACAAATTCTTACAATAAATAAATTAAATAAATACGTATATAAATGAATAAATACATATATAAATGAAAGAAATAAGTTAAATGAAATAAATAAATAAATGAATGAAGCGATGTCTAATGGATAAGCATCCTAACCCCCCCCCCCCCCTTTTTATCGAACCTCCAGGTCCTAAAGTTCATCCAAAGTTCAACTAAAAGATCATAAAAAAGCACTTAAGTGGGCAATAAAACCTGTCAAGATTGACGGGTTTTATCAAGCTTTCGTCAAGATTGAGTTTGACGAAAACTTGTTGGGTACTATTTTTTTCAGAGCGTGGTGAATATCAAAGGCATTACCAAAGATACCGCTCACCCCAATCATTCACTATTCACTCTTCTTTATTTAATTATTTAATTGACTCTGTACATGTACTTTGCACAATGACAATAAAGTTTAATCTAATCTAATCTAATGTTTCTACATTCTGAATACTTATCTATATACTTACACAATATATTTAAGAAGCTAATATAAAAAAAGGCTTTTGCTTGTAATATATCTATTACATTATTACTTCATTAAAATTTATTTGTGAATAGTGCTCATAATATGTGGTTGCATGCTTTCATTCTTACAGTGAGCTGTATACAAATTATCAAGTCCCTTTACTTCCTGATTAAAAGATGAGTGATAACTTCAGGATTCACCTCTCTTTCTGGAAGACCACTTAGCAAATCTTAGTCAGGGGGCAGGGACACAAACATGTGTTTCTTCATGGACAAATGTATCCATAAATGGTTGTAATAAATTGGGGCAAATTACGCAATGGTATTCAAGACAAACATTGTATATACTGGTACAGAAATCTAACAGAGGAATTACATAGGATATTTTGTGTGGGTGTGTGTGTTTGTTTGTGCTTCTTACTGTTGAACCCTTGAGCAAGATTCTTCATCCTCCAAGTCCTCAGATGCAATATGGCCTCAAGCAGAAACCCATTGCTGTAAGTTACTGCCACAGAAACAGGAGTTGTATATCCATTGCCCGATGTGCCAGATGGCACATAGACAGAACCATCCTTCCATGTAACATTACATTTTTTTTTTTTATTCTTCCCTGATGTAAAGCATAATTACAGACATATATACAGTACAGAGTTTCAAGATCAGAATTGATATTCAGTACCTAATGCAACCATGGGGGGGGGGCGCAATCCAGTGTCTTCCTGTGCCAGTCCCAAGTCTGGATAAATGCAGAGGGTTGTGTCAGGAAGGGCATCCGACATAAAACATTTGCCAAATTAATGATGCGAATCAGTAATATCATTTCCATACCGGATCAGTCGCGGCCCGGGTTAACAACGACCGCCACTGGTGCTGTTGACTTACAGGGTGCCGGTGGAAATTGGGCTACTGTTGGTCGAAGCAGGAGAGGAGGAAGGCGTGTTCGAAAGCAGAGAGAGAAGAGGAAAGGCAAGAGTTTAGGAGTGAAAGTAGGGACCTTGAATGTTGGGACCATGACAGGGAAGGGAAGAGAGTTGGTTGATATGATGCAGAGGAGGAAGGTAGATATACTGTGTGTCCAGGAGACCAGGTGGAAAGGTAACAAAGCTAGAAGCTTAGGATTGTTTTACCATGGTGTGGATAGGAAAAGAAATGGAGTATGAGTTATTCTGAAAGAGGAGTTTGTAAGGAATGTCCTAGAGGTGAAGAGAGTATCAGATAACGTGATGCGTCTGAAGCTGGAAATTGATGGTGTGATATTCAATGTTGTTAGTGGTTATGCTCCACAGGTAGGATGTGTGTTAGAAGAGAAGGAGAAATTCTGAAGTGAGTTAGATGAAGTGATGCAGAGCATCCCCAGAGGTGAGAGAGTGGTGATTGGTGCAGACTTCAATGGACATGTTGGGGAAGGGAACAGAGGTGATGAAAATGTGATGGGCAGGTTTGGTCTTCAGGACAGGAATGTAGAAGGACAGATGGTGGTGGACTTTGCAAAGAGGATGGAAATGGCAGTAGTAAATACTTTCTTCCAGAAGAGGCAGGAACATAGGGCGACATATAAGAGCGGAGGCAGAAGCACTCAGGTGGACTACATCTTGTGTCGACGTTGTAATCTGAAAGAGATTAGTGACTGCAAATTGTTAGTAGGGGAGAGTGTAGCCAGACAACACAGAATGGTGGTGTGTAAAATAACCCTGGTGGTGAGGAAGGTGAAGAGGACAAAGGCAGAGCAGAGGACAAAGTGGTGGAAGCTGAGAAAGGAAGAATGTTGTGTAGTCTTTAGGGAGGAGTTGAGACAAGCTATGGGTGGTCAGGAGGTGCTTTCAGTTGATTGGACAAATACAGCCAATGTGATCAGGGAGACAGGTAAGAGGATACTTGGTGTATCATCAGGTAAGGGAAAAGGAGACAAGGAGACTTGCTGGTGGAATGAGGAAGTACAGGAGTGTATACAGGGAAAGAGGCTAGCTAGGAAGAAGTGGGACTCTGAGAGAACTGAAGAGAGTAGACAGGAGTACAGGGAGATGCACCGTAAGGTGAAGGTAGAAGTGGCAAAGGCCAAACAAAGAGCATATGAGGACTTGTATGCTAGGCTGGACAGTAAGGAGGGTGAGGTGGATCTGTACAGGTTGGTGAGGCAAAGAGATAGAGATGGGAAGGATGTGCAGCAGGTTAGAGTGATTAAAGATAGAGATGGAAATGTACTGACAGATGCCAGGAGAGTGATGGGAAGATGGAAGGAGTACTTTGAGGAGTTGATGAATGAGGAAAACGAAAGAGAACAAAGAGTAGAAGAGGTGACTGTTGTGGAGCAGGAAGTAGCAAATATTAGTTAAAGTGAGATGAGAAGGGCGTTGAAGAGGATGAAGAGTGGAAAGGCTGTTGGTCCTGATGACATACCTGTGGAGGTATGGAAGTGCTTAGGAGAGATGGCAGTAGAGTTTCTGACTAGTTTGTTTAACGAGATCTTGGAGAGTGAGAGGATTCCAGAGGAATGGAGGAGAAGTGTATTGGTGCCGATTTTTAAGAACAAGGGAGATGTGCAGTGCTGTGGCAATTACAGAGGTATAAAGCTAATGAGCCATACAATGAAGCTGTGGGAAAGAGTATTGGAAGTTAGGTTAAGGGCAGAGGTGAGAATTTGTGAGCAGCAATATGGTTTTATGCCTAGAAAGAGTACATCAGATGGAGTATTTGCTTTGAGGATGCTGATGGAGAAGTACAGAGAAGGTAATAAAGAGTTGCATTGTGTCTTTGTAGATTTAGAGAAAGCGTACGACAGGGTGCCGAGAGAGGAGCTGTGGTGTTGTATGAGGAAGTCTGGAGTGGCAGAGAAGTATGTTAGAGTGGTGCAGGACATGTATGAGAGCTGTAAGACAGTGGTGAGATGTGCTGTACAGTGGGAGCCACACCAAATAGCCGCGACAGTGTGGCTGAAGTGTGAATGGCGTGTGAATGGCCTTTGCACGCCGTAATCCCCCCTCCCCTTTCTGGCCGAAAGGCGTGTCAAGATTTCACAGTAAACACGCCCATTCAAGCCCTATTTATTCATTTACCTGGTTCCACCACTAGATGGCGCTTCGTTCTCAAGAACACATTAAAACAAGCCAGCTGCGCTGAGTTGCAATCACGTGATTTTAACAACCCGCCTCCACCCCCACCGAACTGACGCTGCCAAACTACAGAGATGAAGATGGCGGCTTAACGGACTATTCGTGGTAAGTGATGTTTTATTTTATAAAATGTGTTTGGGGTAGTTTACAGTTTATTTCCCAGTTTAGTTTTTTTATTGGCCGTTTGAAATATCACTGGCAGCAGCAGCAGCGGTCAGATGTGACTTTAGAGAACTTAATGATCTGTTTACCAAGTCTGGAGTTAATATTACAGCTTACTGTCAGTGTCACACACTCACAATGTCACTCCACTTTAACTCAAAAACATGCTCAAGCTTCGACAATACTATTAATGTCCCTATTACAAGAGCTGCACTACCCGATGAAGAGTGTTTGTGTTCTCTGTAAATACTGAGAGAATCTCACCGCGTGTTGTCTGGATAAATTCAGCGCTTATTTATTCTCTGGTTAAGAGTTAATCTGCAGGTTATTTCTGTGACTGTAATATAATGTGATGCAGTTGATGAGGGACACAGACTGAGGGGAGCTGTACAGGAGCTAGTAACGCTCAGAACCCGGTTTATATTTTATACACTTTCCGCGGTAGCGCGAGCGCTTAGTTAAAGAGCTGAATAACAACACAGAAGTGTTTATCAGTTAAGGAGGAGGAGGGGGGGAGAGGTGTGTGTGTGTGTGTGTGAGGGGCTTCAGTAAGTTATAGTTTGGCTTCAGAGATGAACTAATGCTCATATACGAGTGTTATATCGCTTAACTTATTTGTACGAGAAGCGCATTGAGTAAATTCTCGGTTAATTTAATTCAGACGATAATACAGACAGTCAGTGATTAACACTAACACTGTTCACTGGTTAACATTAGCACAGGCAGTTTATTTACATTACAGAATCCCCAAAACAGTATTTTACACACTCTGTGGTAAATAGGTTTATTAATATATATTATTTTTATTAGAACTATATGTTCTGTGAAGTTTATTTATCTTTGTCTTGACTAAATTCTCCTGTTGTCTTTAAGCAGAGCTCCGCTGTGGAGGATTCGGGGGTCAGACGGCTGACGGCTGGACTTTTGGAGCTACAGGACTGGAGGAGCCTGAACAAGCTGTTGAGGGAGCTGTAGGAGGGATGACGTCACAGTCCGACAGCTTTAGAATGATGTTTGATCAGGTCTACTGTATATTCTGAACATAGAACTGCAAAATGTCTGATACAGTACTTTGGGGGAAACAAAGACTTCAACTGTTCCATGTTTAATAGTTTTGATATTTGAAAAATTAATACTTTAATGTAAAAGGACTATAGATAGAGACTTATAAGCAGCTGGTGTATCCGGGTAGTTTAATGAACTTTAAGCAAAAAGACAACATGTATTCATCTGTTTTATATAAATTACTGTTTTAACTTTGACTAGTTTTGGAAGAATAAATTGAATTGTTAAAGTCATGTTTTGCGTGTTTTAATTTTGGGGGATTGTTTGGGTATTTAAAAATTGTTTAGTTGAACCAACAACTTCAATGGGCAAAAAATGGGACACAACTTTGTTTTAAATAGTCAAAGAGTTGGGCTGAAAATAATAATAATAATAATTATTGATCATAGAAACAAATGAAACCAGTTAAACACTTGATTATATGTGTTTGTGATTGTGACCCATAATAATTTTTTCTCAGTATAAATAAATGTTTTGGGTTTTAAGAACTCCAAAAGAGCAACGACAAACTTGGTATTCTCCATTGAGGTTTCTCACCTTCCACTCCTGAGTATGACATGGTGTTAATTGCTCTGTGTGTGTGTGTGTTTTTGGCGGGGGGATGGGTGTGTGTGTGTTTTCGGCTGTTCAGCAGTTCTAAACACAAGCACAGTTTTTGTCCTTAACTAAAATACTTCAATACGTTAATGAATTTATTTTGCTGAATAAGGTAATAAGCGATATTTAAACCAAACCAGTAAGTTAAGTAAGTGTTCCATACATTAAAGTACTGTGTATAACCAAGTGCCCTAGCAAACACAGTTACAGTACAGTTTACAGTACAAACAGAGTGTGTGCGCTGGGGGGATTGGAAGGTGAGTGAGAATACTCATTTACAAGACAAAAGACGGTTAGAGGCAGCGCCGTTCTAGACCAGACAACACGGGGTGGGGGAGGGGCGCATCATGTTCAAGCACTGTTTTTACCTGGCCTTACTGTATAGTAACAGTATTGTATTTGCTGAATTGTGTTGAGGCACGCAAACCCCCAGACCACAATAAGGTGGCAATCCCTCAGGGGGAAACTAAAAAAAAAAAAAAAAAAAAAAATATATATATATATATATAATTATATAATAAAATATCCTTAATCCAGATTTTATCAATCAATGACATAACATTTATCTAAGCTGGATGGTAAAATTCTCAAAAACGTTTAACCTAAAGTAAGACTTAACACACTATAACTAAAATATTTACAAAACTGAAAGGTTGTCTTATGAATAATAAAAAATACAAACTAAATTAAAACAGATGGGCTATTGAACAGATCATAATATGTTTTATGTTTTCTGATTATAAATGATATATGGGTTGATTTTAGAAAGGCTAAATGAAATAGCTAGTTTTTGGTCATGTCAGTCCAGTAACTATACTATGTAAAAGTAATTATAATATGAATTAATTAAGGGCAGGACCTAACCTAATGTTAATAATTTACACCATGATAACATTAGTATTCGTGTTTTTGTATATATTTTTAAATGTTCAAATGAACGTTTCAGAGTATATAATTTGTCGTGTCATCTGTGATTGAGACCCATGAGTTAAATTGAAATATTTTTTATAGGTAGTAAGCCAGGTTTTAGTAACCTTGGATAAATCAGCATGAAAGCCCTCTCTCGCACTCACACACACACACACACACAGACACACTGTACACACACAAATAATACATGAAATCGCGTAAAACCAAATGAAACTAGGGTAAAAAATATGAGCAGTAAAATACAGTAGTATCCTGTAGGTGATTCCTGTCCTGTGATAACAGGCACTAACACTCTAGAACTGTTTACTTCTGTTAGTTTTGTTTTCAAGTGTGAATGTTTATGGGGATTAAATCTGTCTCTGCTGCTGCATCTATACACCGTTGTGATAAGTGATTGATGCCCCATCAGATCTTTAATGTGGGACATTATGCTGGTTAAATGACTAAAGACACACTGATCCGTATGGACAGATATTTGTTCCAGATATTATGCGCAATTAATCAATTTGTTATGCCAATTTGACTTTCAGCGAAAACATCAAAAATATAACGAAAACAAACCAAAGCAGAAGTTACATTTTAAGCTTTACTTTCAAATTCAAATTTGATTTGTCACATACACAGCGCGATATGCAGTAAAAAGTTTTGGGTGCTTTAGGTGAGACTCGAACTCGGCACTGCTTCACCTGGACCGCTTTATAAGTATCACGCGCTAACCGATTGCGCCACTGGAGCCACACGGAAGTTGGTCTTGTCAGAGTATCCTCTCTCTCGTGCGCGCACGCACACACACACACACACACACACACACACACATGAAATTGCGTAAAACCCAACGAAATATAAGCAGTAAAAAAAATAATAAATCAGTAAAAATACAATAGTATAACAGGCGCTAACTCTCTGGAACTTTTTTTTACTATTGTCTCCAAGTGTTTATGGGGATTTAATGTGTCTGCTGCCGCATCCATTCACAGTTGTGATAAGTGATTAATGCCCCATCAGATCTTTTGACGGGGGAGCATTATGCATGATTAAATGACTAAAGAAATACTGATCCATATGGGCAGATATTTGTTCCAGGTTGCATGCGCCATTAATTGCCTCTTATGCCACTTGTAGACTATCAGTGAAAAAATCAGCGAAAACATCATCAAAAATATAACGAAAACAAACCCAAGCAGACGTTTGAGCTTTACTTTGCAGCAAAATATTATCTATCAGTATATTAAATGGAACGGGGTAAAATACACAGTAATATAAAATACTGTACGTAGCCTGCGTTTTTATTCCGTACCTACAATGATCGGTATAGACAAATTACAGCCGTTACCGTGTCTTTAAGGATCATTTGAGGATGTCTTAAAAATATTTCACTAACTAATTTTATTAATTCATTATTAAATAATAAATAGCATAATCATCATGGGTTATGTATTGAGTGATTTAACAAATCTGTTTTATTAATCGGTTTGTTGTTGTTGTTTTTTCATCTATTTATGAAACTATGTTGACAATACAAGAACTGTCTGTATATTAAAGATACGGTATTGGGTTTCCTGGACACTGCAGTTAACTGTGTCAGTCAATGCTCCATCTGGCGGAATTATACGGCATTGCAACCATCTTTTTAGAAAGCGCATGGGGGCGTTTATGGGGCGGGGCATCGTTAACTGCGTCATCGCGGGGGATCACATTCCATGCACGAAGCCTTCATGGAACTGCCACGGAGCAGTCATGCTCCAGGCGGCTGTTTGACGTGGCTCCCACTGTAGGTGTGACAGAAGAGTTCAAGGTGGAGGTGGGTCTGCATCAAGGATCGGCTCTAAGCCCCTTTTTGTTTGCTCTAGTGATGGACAGGATGACAGATGAAGTTAGACAGGAGTCTCCACGGTCTATGATGTTTGCAGATGACATTGTGCTTTGTAGCGAGAGCAGGGAACAGGTAGAGGAAAATTTGGAGAGGTGGAGGTACGCTCTGGAAAGCAGAGGAATGAAGGTTAGCCGCAGCAAGACGGAATACATGTGTGTGAATGAGAGGGACCCAAGAGGAACAGTGAGGCTACAGGGAGCAGAGGTAAAGAAGGTGCAGGATTTTAAGTACTTAGGGTCAACGGTCGAGAGCAACAGAGAGTGTTCAAAGGAGGTGAAGAGACGAGTACAGGCAGGTTGGAATGGGTGGAGAAAAGTGTCAGGTGTGTTGTGCGATAAAAGAGCATCAGCGAGAATGAAAGGAAAGGTGTACAGGACAGTGGTGAGACCAGCAATGCTCTACGGCTTAGAGACAGTGGCACTGAAGAAAAGACAGGAGGCAGAGCTAGAGGTAGCAGAGCTGAAGATGTTGAGGTTCTCTTTGGGAGTGACAAGGATGGATAGGATCAAGAATCAGTTCATCAGAGGGACAACCCCTGTGAGATGTTTTGGAGATAAAGTCAGAGAGGCCAGATTGAGATGGTTTGGACATGTTCAGAGGAGAGATTGTGAATATATCGGTAGAAGGATGCTGAGGTTGGAACTGCCAGGCAGGAGGTCTAGAGGAAGACCAAAGAGGAGATTCATGGATGCAGTGAGAGAGGACATGAAGTTAGTTGGTGTGAGAGAAGAGGATGCAGAGGATAGGGTTAGATGGAGGCAGATGATTCGCTGTGGTGACCCCTGAAAGGGAACAGCCGAAAGACAAAGAAGAAGAATTGATATTCAGTACCTCCTACTGAAGCTTGCTGACTTGATTATATTAGTCAGCTATACAGAGCTCTCATTACAGCTCTCAATACAGTTATAAATTCATACACTTAATCATCTATCCATCCAGCATTTAGCACAATTTAAGGTATCTTACCAGTTCTGCATATTACATTGCCAACTAATAACACAAAATCTAGTATTGTCACATGAAACTACACTACTTACAGGCATACACACACACACAGTTAGAAAGGTGAAAATTAATATTTTTTTCTAGTACTGTACTAGATCAAAGAAAGTCATAAAAGCAGAGTCTTGGGTTTAATCTACGGTTTACAGATGTGGCCATTAAGAATGTGCGTGTTTTCCCGCCAGATGCTGCAATTTGGCACATGGCGTCCCGTGACTTGCCCCAAGGAACATTTGGGAATTTAAAATAAATGTTTTGTGCTTCAAGTGGAAGGACTTTATCTAAAAACCAGACCAAGTACAATGAAGAATTGTGTACAATTAGTCTAAAACAATATTGTTTCCAATGCTGAAGCAAACATGAATTTTATTTTGTTTTATCATAATGAATGTGTGTATATGCGCTTCAATATTATTTTCATAATGATGAAATGAGATGCCCAAATTCGTGCTTTAAAATTCCTAATAAGTTTCTTATAGAGTTTTTGTAATGTCTTAACAGGGACAAAACAGTGAAAGACATGGCAATGCCTCTGTTTAAATGCTCTTGAAATTAATATTATATTATATTATATTATATTATATTATATTATATTATATTATATTACATTATATTATATTATATTATATTATATTATATTATAGTGTTAACTATGTGAATGTCCTGATTCGTGAAAATGCCAACATGTCTTATTTAAAACTTAAAAATATGTCGACATCATCAGAACACATGAATGAACAATATATGTCAGTTCTTCTGGCATTTTATAATAATCATCATATTTGCTGTTTGTGTTCAGCATTGAATAATTATTTCATCCATTATTTAACCATGGCTGGAAATGATAGCTGAAATGTGATGTGATTGTGAATTTATGACTGAAATAAAGCTGTTCGTCTTTTGTAAAGTACTTTCACTGCTCAGACTTATTAATTCGTTTGAAACCCCTCACAAATGCGTGTGTATACAGCTCAATACCTACATCAGTTATTAAAGATAGTGTTTATTTAGAAAAAATTCCCCAGCGATTTCGGAGCTTCAGGAAATCTCCCGGCGCTCTGCTCATAAGACCGGGTCAACTCATGTCGGAAAGAGTTTCTAAACATTTTCTAAACGTGGGCAATTGTTTTTTTTACTTATAATATTTGTTCATTTAATTTAAATGAGGTTTGGACTCAGGACTTCGATTCGGCATCGTAATCCTCTTTAATTTACTACATAGTTTTAATCTGCGCTCATCCGCACAAATAAAGTTTTCCACAGCGCACCGGCAGAAGTATGAATGCGTCTGGAAAACAGCAAGCAGACTGACTCTGACCATTAAAAGAAACATTTGCGTTCATTTTCTGATGCGCTCAAGTTCACCAAAAACAATACAGAACAGTGCACCTTATTTGCTTTCAAACATTTACAAAATCATAACGTTTATTCGTTATTGTGAGTGCGCTTAAATAAAAGTTGAGTCTTATAAAGGCTATGTTGTAATGTTTTCATCTTGGACTGCCGTCATTTCTCCCTTTTTTCCCACGCTGTCATGTTCTCTCTCTCTCACGTGTTCATGTTTTCTGGCTGTCATGCTTTTTCACACGCCCCGCCTCTTTACACACCGGCATCCCATTCACAACTAATTTCTCCCGGCATTTAAGGAAGCGCAGAGTGCTGTCTCGCTGCCAGATTATTGCGTGCCTTCAGAAGCCCAGTTTTCTTGCATTTCTTTTCATGTCAGTTGTTTCCGTTTTCGACCTTGCTTGTTCCTGGTTTTTTATTCTAGTCTATCGTTTTTGGATCTCGTTCGCTGTTTGTTTCCCGGCTGGTTTTGCCCTTTCGCTTCGTTTCACGGCTACGTCTCTGCTCACTCTCCTTTTGGATTTTTTGCTTCGCTGACTGACTCATTGGCTTTGAACTCTCGCACTGGCTCACGACAATGTCTCTGCTCGCTCCCCTTTTTTGATTCACGCATCGCTGACTGATTTTACTTTTGACAATTGCACCAGCTTTGGATTACGTTATAGGATTTTCCCCCCTAAACACGGAAGTGCTCGACTCCTGGCATGCCACGCCCCCCTCGTTCAAGTTCACGTCCGAACCACGCCCCTTTTTGCACTAAATCTGTACTTGGGTCCTGCTCCTTTAGCTCTCTTCATCTTTCTGCCCCTTCCTGACAGAATAATCTGGCCAAGATGGACCCAGCAGAATTAAACAGGCTAAGAGCAGCTTTGGAAAACCAGGGCCACCCAACAGGACATCGAAGTCCTGGTCAGACAGGCCCTGGAGCAAGAACCAGGCCCAAGTAACGTTCCTTCCAACTGCCTATTCGTCCCCGAATCAGTTCGCCCACAGGTACTCAAATGGAGACACTGCTCCAGACTGGCTTGTCACCCAGGAGGGGCCCACACCTTGTACCTGTTTCAGCAACGCTTCTAGTGGGCAACTATGAGGGAGGATATTTTTGGATTCGTGGCAGCATGCGAGACATCTTCAAGAAACAAGTCATCCAAACAACCTCCAGCCGGCTTCCTTCAACCACTCCCCATCCCTCACCGTCCTTGGTCTCACATCGCCCTTGACTTTGTTACTGGACTCCCAACTTCAGAGGGGAACTCTTGTATTATGACCATCGTTGATCGTTTCTCCAGAGCTGCCCATTTCGTCCCCCTGACCAAACTCCCTTCAGCCAAGGAGACTGCCGAACTGCTCATCCTCCATGTTTTTTGGCTCCACGGACTTCCTATTGACATTGTTTCTGACAGGGGACCCCAGTTTTCTGCACACTTCTGGAAGGCCTTCTGCAGACTCATCTGTGCTACGTCTAGCCTGTCGTCGGGTTATCATCCACAGTCAAATGGGCAGACAGAGAGAACAAACCAGAAACTGGAAATTGCTTTGAGGTGCATGATGTCACAGGAACCGACTTCATAGAGCAGGATGCTCCCATGGGTAGAATATGCCCACAACTCCCTTCCCCACTCATCTACAAGAATGTCTCCCTTTCAGTGCTGTTTGGGGTATCAACCACCCCTGTTTCCCTCTCAAGAAGAAGAGGTAACGGTCCCTACGGCACAGAGCTTTGTGCGGCGCTGCAAAAGGAACTGGCGGAGAGCCTGGTTCCAACTCCTAAAGTCAGTACAAACCTTCAAGCGACAAGCGGATTGACGACGCTAGGCTGCCGCAAGATACAAGGTCGGCGATAGAGTAATGCTTACCACGAGAGACATTCCCATCAAAACCATTTCACGTAAACTATCCCCTAAGTTCATTTGCCCATTCACCGTCACCAAGATTATCAACCCTTGCTCTGTCAGGTTACGCCTGCCCTCCACAATGGGCATAAATCCCAGCTTTCATGTCTCCCAAATCAAGCGCCTTGTTACCAACCCTTTATGTTTTCTTGCGTTTCTTTTACGTGTCAGTTGTTTCCATTTTTGACCTCGCTTGTTCCCGGTTTTTGATTCTAGTCTATCGTTTTTAGATCTCGTTCGCTGTTTGTTTCCCGGCTGGTTTTGACATTTCGCTTCGTTTCACGGCTACGTCTCTGCTCGCTCTCCTTTCGGATTTTTTGCTTCGCTGACTGACTCATTGGCTTTGAACTCTCGCACTGGCTCACGACAATGTCTCTGCTCGCTCCCCTTTTTTGATTCATGCATCGCTGACTGATTTTACTGGCCTTTTGACCCATTCCACCGGCTTTGGATTACGTTATAGGATTTTCCCCCCTAAACACGGAAGTGCTCGACTGCCGGCGTGCCACGCCCCCTCGTTCAAGTTCACGTCCGAACCACGCCCCTTTTTGCACTGAATCTGCACTTGGGTCCTGCTCCTTTAGCTCTCTTCATCTTTCTGCCCCTTCCTGACATATGTAATTTTATATAGTTTTATTATATAGTTTTTGCACATTAATTTGTGCAAAAACTCTCTCTCTCTCTCTCTCTCTCTCTCACACTCACACACAGCAGACCAAATCGTCAATAGCACGTCCCTCCCCAAACAGCGCAGCCATTTACTTTCTTTCCATTTACTTATATCTGAACTGAGTTGTTTACATAAATTACTGATAAATAGCTCATCATATCAATTTATTCATACAGATGTACCTGTTTTTGCACATTAATCTCCTCATCTGTTACATTTTTGAGGACAATAGTTTTTTCAGCCTGTCACGACGTGCGCCCAAATCAATGCCGCTCCTCTTTCACTAGTTACTAGCTACTGAAGTTATCATCTTAAAACATTTGATATGGCTTGACTACAATTCTTTACATGTTCAGTGTTTACATGTTCGGCTTAAAATGTTTTAATGCATTAAGGTTTCAATGGCATACTTTTAAGTGCACTAGTCCAGAGTGCTGATTTGAATGTAGCAACTTCACTGCTTCAGTTCTACAGTTTGTTTAATGTATGTTCTGCTGTATTATATTTCTAAACGAATGCTGTATTTTCATTCATTCATTCATTCATCTTCTATACCGCTTTATCCTGTATTCAGGGTCGCGGGTACCTGGAGCCTATCCCAGGAGACTCAGGGCACAAGGCAGGGTACACCCTGGACAGCGTGCCAATCCATCGCAGGGCACACACACACACATTCACACACTATGGTCAATTTGGCAATGCCAATTAGCCTAATCTGCATGTCTTTGGACTGTGGGAGGAAATCGGAGTACCCGGATGCTGTATTTTATTTATTTATTATTATTATTTTACACAGTTTTTTTTACAACAAGTATTTCAAGCTCTGGGGCTGTGCAGTTGTTCCTACAGATACAAAATGTAGCTGAATGCACTTTTATTAAAAAGACAACCTGTATCTACACTGTGAATGTCAAAAATATTTGGTACTGTTGGTGAATAAACTGTTTAATTATATATTAGTTCTGTGATTTATGAAAGATATAGATGAAATAACTGCTGAAGTTTCTTTCCAAAACATAAATCAGCAATGTTTACATTATTATAGGGAGTAATATAAATTGATTAAACCAAGTAAGGGAAAATCTCACAAAACAAAATGGTAGTAAGATTTACTTAATAATTCCATAAAATCAAGGTTCCTGCTGATACAACAATAAATTAACTTTACTTGATTATTTAAAATAAATCTAACTTGAGCATTACATATAATTATTTAATATTATGTGCATTATGTGTAATTATTACATAATTACATATAATTATGTAACTTTTACTTGATTTCTTTGTTAATTTAATTGTTAAGTAGATTTTACCTGACAATTACGGGTGAGTTTTAATTAATATTGGAGCAATAAAATTTACGTAAAATCTATGTGTGCAAATTGTTACGAGTATTTTATCAAGTAAATCTTACAAGTTCGTTTTTCAGTATAGGTTCTTGTTCTTTTAGTGTCACTGTGTGTGCTTTACAATGCCAGACAACATTCAAATGCAAATTATTCACTCTCCCCAGGTGTGAATCAGCTGTTCTCACATTCAGAGAAAATTAAATGGACCTCTCCACACTTTAAAACCCTATTGAACCTGAGGCTCTTCTGAAGACTTTCAGTGATTAAGGCCTCTTTTTAAATATGTGTAAATTTTATCTTCTGGATTATAGATTCTAAAATTGACATTGTTACCATTTTTAATCCTTGATTGGGAGAAATTTAGATTTTCCTTATTATAGCACAAGTTGCATTGTTATTAATCAGTCTATACACAATAATATTCTTTGGTATTTTTATAAAATAAAAAAATTAAAAAACGGGTATCTTTGTTTATTAATCCTCTAAGTAGAATCAATCACTCTCCTTCACTCTCTCGCCAGTACAGTGGTTACAAAATCGGAGCGTCGTATGTAACGTCGCCGCCGCATTACGGGATGTGCATTTGCTGTGCATTTGCTGGCTTTTACCACTGAGTGGCGCTATATAACTACAGACTGACGCCTCATGCCTTAGTTCATTCTCTGCCTCAATAATACACGTAATAGCCGATAACATCAAGTGAAACACTGTAGTTGACCGAATTCATAATCACAGTACTATAATTACAGTACAAATGTAGAATTCAAATTAAATCAAATCTTATTAAGATCAAATTTAAGCACAATAAATATTAACACAGTGAGCCTTTAGATTTTATCACGTGTAATTAGAAAAGAAGTGTGTAGGGTTTTATTTAAATATAAATTTATAAACCAATAAGATCAAATAACACCAAGTTATTATTATAACAGGCTTACTTCGTCACTTATCAAAGACGTACACTTGCTTTCAAAGAAGTCGAGTGACTTATTAACGTCTCTGGTGTGCATTGTCTCTAAGTGGCCGCTTGGTGTAGCGGTTAGAACACTCGACTAGTGATCTACAAAGCGCCAGTTCGAATCCCGAGTGATGTTTTAAAATTGTTTTATTTTAAAACTAAATAAAATGTTTTAAGTGCGCTTAAGGTAGAGTCTTATAAAGGCTATGTAGACTTATATAGTTTTATTATATATTTTTGCACATTAATCTGAGTCCTCATCTGTTAGATCTGTTTAGTTTTTTTTTCCTGCTGGGACGAATGCGCGGTTCCATCCCTTTCCCGCCTATTCAGGGAGCCTACGGAGTGAGCGATTAACCATAGTCGAATCGATTGGTGTGTGTCCAACTCACGTTACTCGTTTGCTATTCATGCCGGCTGGTGATAATTAACGTTAATATGATCTCGGGCTTGCTCACGATGCTCAACATCTATAAAAATAGCAAAGTATTGTGTATAGAGTGATAAAAAAAAACTATCTAACGCATGTTAGAAAACATAATTTCCTGCATTTTTTTCTGCTTCAGGAGTCAGTCTGTTCTGAGACAGTGAGAGTAGAGGAAGGGGCAGATTCAGAACCAGGGAGGGAGCCGGAGACAGCAGAACAAAGAGATGATATTGCCAGCACCAGCACAGGGAGCACAGTTTTTAGTTTAGATCTCATGTTTACATTTTATTGTATGTTGATGGCTTGACTGTAAACAACATAAACAATGCAATAAATTTATAAAAATATATATTTATTGTCCCCCCTGCTGTTAAATGAAATTTGCGTTATTTTACGTTAATGTTACGTTATTACATTATTAACGTCGACAGAATAAAGTAAAGTTTTATTTCTGGAATTGATGCACGGGCTTCATCTTAGGCTTTTTTTTCTTTCGGTTCTTTCGTTTCTCAGCGCCGGACTGTTGATGTCTCTTTCCAGGACCAGGCATATCGTTCAATTATTATAATTCTTTTGGCCAAATACTGTAGGCAGCCGTAACAGAGGTGAGGGCGCGCGTCATCACGTATGCTTAGCCGACTCTGCGTTCACCGTAGACTTCAATATAGACGTTTATATTTTTGTTTATTTGTATATGTATGTTATTAATATTAATTTTTTAGAGATTGTGTGTGTGCGTGCACGGAGAGTTTGTGTTGATAAGTGTATGTCGATAAGTTGATAAGTGTATCAGAAAGCATTAAAATGTTCATTTGAATTAAAATGACACACACACGTCTGTATATACAGTATATCAATTACATATATATCAATTTCATTAGTTCGTTCATTCTATTTGAAGCTTCGGATGTTTGTTTTTTTCTTGGTTTGGTTAGATTAGTTCTGAACTCGCTTCCGTGAAACTATCGCTAAAACAATGTGTGTAAAACAAGAGTGTCATAGTCCATTGTTAGTTTTAATGATTTGGCTGAAACTAATTATCACTACATAAGTACCCTAACACCATTGATCATGAGTCTCAGCTGAACCTAATTCTATACTTGTAACAGAAAATGTAGATGCAGATTCCAAATGTGTATTTATATAATAGATAGATAGATAGATATGTGTGTGTGTGTGTGTGTGCGTGTGTGTGTAGGCTCTACGCAGGGGCAAGAGAGGGCAGCGCACCCTTAAATGTCTGCACATGTTAATATATTCCTAAAATGTATATATTACAAGTTGATAAACTGATCTGCGGTAGCGGAAAAATCCGCTGAAAATGACAGGCTGCAGCGCGCACACACACACACACACACACACACATACACACGCGCGCACACACACATACACACACAGACACACCTCCCTTGAGCCCTGCGTCTGTCGGATTTCAGCGGTCACGGGGTGGAAAGACTTTGAAGCAGTTTATATATGAATCTAAGCTTGAACTTATCAGCACTGTAAATATATAATACTTTTCAAATAAAATCGCTATTACTTTGACCCTGAAGTTTAGTTTAGCACACACAAAAAACAGAAAAGTCATTTCTGGTAAATCAACGGAATGTGTAGTTTATTTACAGTAATTCATTAAAAAATGAATATACATTGTACAGTACACGGTAAACACGGGAAAGATTACAAAATGAAAAAACAAACAGTGTCTACTTTATAAACAGCTTAGTATGTGCGTCGAGATGCTGAAATCCCTTGCATGTTTTTGCTTCCAAGTGGAGAGATATTTGACCGATAGCCTAGAACAAAAGATCTATAGGTGTGATCACAACCCCCTCCGACCGACCGTGCCATCAATCACTGACCACCTCAGAAGTTCCCTCCAATGTATGGCTGCAATACTTGTTTTGCAAGTATTTTTAACACCATTCAAAGGCTTACAAGTTCCATTCAACATATAATGATGTCTCCACATGTTAATATATTCCTAAAATTTATATATTACAAGTTGATAAACTGATCTGCGGTAGCGGAAAAATCCGCTGAAAAAAGCACAGGCTACAGCGCACGCGCGCACACACACAGACACACACACACACAGACACACCTCCCTTGAGCCCTCGGTAAACATCCAAGCACTGAGGCACGCAAATCCCCTGACCACAATAAGGTGGCAATCCCTCAGGGGGGGAAGATGAAAAATACAAATTAAATAAATAAAACAAAATAAAATATCCTTAATCCAGATTTTATCAATCAACGACATAATATTGATCTTAGCTGGATGGTCTAATTCTCAAAACCGTTTAACCTAAAGAAAAACTTAACACACTATAACTAGAATATTTACAAAACTGAAAGGTTGTCTTATGTATAATAAAAAAACCTCATAACTCAAAAAAGATCATATTATGTTTTTATATATTTTTTTAGATTTTTTTTTATAGTAACTGAACAGCTCTCTTCTCTCCAATCCACTCCTAAACCACAGTCTCCTATTTCTCTGTGCGTGCTCTGGAGACTGTGAATGAATACACGCAGCGGAGGTTTTGTAAACTGTAGAGATACAATAATTTTACTGCTGGAAAATCAGCATTTTATCTAATTTGAAATATAAACCTAATATTATCTGTTACTTAATATATTTTCTTTTGATGATGACCATAACAGCCTACTGCATTTCATTATTTATAATAACACAAAAACAATATTACAATATTTGATATTTTAATATAAACTCGGTATCATTATCCTCCTTGTGTATGTGTAAAAAACATTTGATTTGTTCTATTTTTTATTCTGATAGTGTGCTCAATTTGTTTCTAGTAATTTATTTATTTAAATTCGGATGCCTTTTACTGTTACAAATTTAACTCTTTGCTGTACAAGCCCTTGTGTTGTTTGTGCTGCTGTTCTTTAATAATACCAATAATCAGATACAAACAGTCTGTCTAAACGAAAATTAAGCAATGCTTCTTAACTCATCATTATGTGGATTTTTTTCATGTTCGTTGGATAAAGTATGTACTGTAATGATTTGGTCTACTCTGTACTGTATGTGCGTGAGAGAGAGGGGTGTCGCGGTCGTGAAACAAAGGCTCATTTCAGCTCATTCAGTTTCTCTGAATGTATAGGTGAGAACAGCTGATTCACGGTGAATAATTTGCATTTGAGTGTTGCCAAGTGAAAAGAAGACAAACATCAAGACGAACAACATATAAAACTGAGACAATATTTTAAAAAGAATCGCAATCAACCTGAACAGGTAAGCTGGAATAAAATCAGTAGCAGCATTAACTAAAGTAATTAGTAATTATTAGCTGCTACTGATTTTATGGACTCATCACGGTTAAATACGTTGGTCACATGCCAGCTGTATAAGCTGGTTACGGGACTAATTACGGTTGTATATCGTGCTCTGAATAATACATTTTTTTGTTTGCTGTTTGTTTGCTGAGTAAAATTAAAATAGAACAATTTTTTAAAACAGCATCATCCATGATTCGAACCGACGCTTTGTAAATCCCTGACCGAGCGCTCTAACCGCTACACCAACCAAGCACTAAGAAACAACGCACCTCCGTGGCGTTAATAAGCCACTCGACTTCTTTGAAAGCAAGCGTTAAATAAGTAACGAAGTAAGCCTGTTATACAATTATACTATTTGCACGTGTATTTTATCTGTTTTAAACTTGGTGTCATTTGATCTTATTGGTTTAGAAATGTTTGTAAAAAAACTATTGTTATCAAAAATGTAACAGATGTAACACCGGACTTCATTACCCACAATGCATCTCCCGCACTGGACTACACTGCCGTAAACAGCTGTCGTAAATCAAAACTCCCGGTACGGCAGATGGCCAGCACTTTTCATCAGTATAATGACACACACACACACACGCAGCAGCAGCAGCAGACCGAGCCGTCACTCCCCTAAATTTAAAGAATACAAACTGGTTGCGTGCGAGTTTGCTGTTTTTTCTATAGTATGCTGAAGCAAAATCAAAATACAACAATTTTTTTTATTTTAATTTTGCTATAATTAAAATAAAAAAATTTAAAACATCATCCCTCGGGATTCGAACCAGCACTTTATGTGTCACTGACCGTGTGCTCTAACCGCTACACCAAGTAAGCACTTAAAGACAATGCACCCAAGGAACATTAAATAAGGCAAGGTTAATAAAGCAAGCTCTGGATAAGTGACGAAGTAAGCTTGTTATAATAATAACTTGGTGTTATTTGATCTCATTGGTTTATAAATTTATATTTAAATAAATAGTAAACTTGGCCGATTTTGTTATAATTTTGTTTGATGAGTGGGGCTTGAAAATTCTCTTGAAAAATACGGTCATTTATTTCAGTTAATAAATCTACTATAATTTTTTTTTACTCATTATTGTACAGTACACATTAATAGCTCTGGTTCAGATTTTTCATGTTTGTTGTGGAAATTACCATCACTGTTGTATTTACTGCGATGAATGAAAATGTCACTTTGCGCCACCTGGCGGCCATTTTACGAATGACTTTGAAATGCAACTGATTTATTTTGGCCGCTGTTGCCTTTAAACGGCGGTATACGCGGCGAGATCGCCATTCCAATTTTGTAACCACTGTATCTTAGACAGACAGAGGCTTGGGCTTTGCCTGTGTCTTCTTCAGAGGGCTTTGTCTTTTGCCCTGACACCTTTTACCGGTGCGACCAAATGATCACACGAAGTGTCGCGGTATCACGACCCGGCCTGTTCTGAACAGTTTATGCGCGGCTCTGCCCGTTGTGCGAGCCGCATCATTACACACATGTCCACAAATACTTTAGCAACATACACTTATCACGAATGGCATTTTATATGAATTTTACATATGATACGCGCACACAAACACATACTTAAATAATATATTGTCACGTGGCAGGCAGAACGATATGAATCCAAGTGCGATTACTGACTGTATAGAGATGTGGGGGCGTGGTCGAGGGCGTGAGCAAGGGTCGAATGCCGTGAGTCCGTCAGCGAAGCATCCAAAGCAAAAACACGAGACGAGAGCCGTAGTCAAAAGGGAAAGCGCAAGGTCAAAACCGGGAAGACAATCAGCGAGGCAAAAACGAAACCAAAAGGACGAGAGACGGGAGCTGTAAATCAAAAGGGAGGAGCGTGGGTCGAAATCGGGAGATCAAAAGGGCAGGCGAACAATCCAAATCGGCAAGCAGAAATTCAACAACGAGAAAAAACAAAGCGAGGTCGTAACGTGAAAGCCAGAGAAAAGGAAACGCGAGAGAATCGAGGTATAACACACACAATAATCCAGCGATCTGAGCAGCGCGCCGCGCATGCTTAAATCGCTGGAGTAATCAGTAAGGGAATGATAAACAGGTGAGCAGACGGAGCGGACTTCACCTCGGAGCGCGCTGTTGCGTGTATTCAAAGAAAATGTATTTCGCCAGCAAAACATAAATAGACAAATAAATATAAGTAGATATTAAATGTTTAATGGTAACGATTAAACCAGACTTCATAGTTGGATTTGATACTTTGAGTGTAATTCATAAATTTACTGAATATATGCAGATTGTGTAAAATAACTAAACCTGTTTCCTTCCTAGACCTTCTGAACCACACTGTAAACCCTAGTGCACAAAGTCATTAAACATATGAAGTACTGTTAACTTAAATAACTACAATTAGTTCAAATTAATAGACCTTGGTGAGTATTTTATAATTTTTTTGAGTTTTGCCAACTTATTCAGGTTTACAGCGCATTAAACTTTTCTGAAATTCGTTTAAAATCGGCGTGCTTAAACCCGTGGCTTGCACTTTCACTTTACGTTTAAGTTTAATCAAATAAACACAACATACGGCAAATATATCATCTCAAAGCTTTAATTTTTTGAGCCATAAATTCAGTGTTCAGTTACATTCCTGTGTGTCCACCCTGATTTTGAGCAACTACTGGAACTACTGGACTTTAAACAACCTATTCATGTATTTATTACATGCCTCTTCTGTAAGTTTCTCAAACCAGAATTTATTAATGGCAGTAATTAAATCGGATTTTGTAGTCAGCTTTGCTTCTTTTCGAATATAGTCTTTCATAGCATGCCACACCATTTCAATGGGATTATGTCTGGAGATTCGGCCGGCGTCTTCACCCAGTTAATTCCCTCTTCAGCGATCACTTTTCTTGCAGCAGTGTGCTTAGGGTCATTGTCCTGGAAAAAATGGTGATGAATACTGAAGGTTTCCTTAATGCATGGTGCAGCGGTTCCTTTTATAATTTCCTCTTCGAAGAAAGACCTGTCCATTATTCCTTCAAAGATGGCAATAGGTCCTGGTCCAAGTCTAGAAATGCCTCCCCAAACATGAATTTTAACAGCATGTTTCGGCTTGGGTTTGAACACTTTTCTCCCTGTTTTTCTAAAGGACATCGTGGCAAAGCGATCTAAAGCCACCATAGTTTAATCAGTGAAAATGACGTCGTGAAATTTTTCCTCTTCATTGATCCATGTCTGAGCTTGTTGGAGACGTATCTCTTTGTTTTTGTCGCAGATCATGGGACAATGCAAAGTTTTCCTATATCTCCAACCAAGATTTTGCCTGATTCGACAAATTGATCTCTCACTAATGTCCACTCCGTTTTCATGCCACAGTTGTTTTTTCACAGAGCTTGAAACCATTTCGTCGTTTTGCCTAATAATGGTTTCTATGGCTGCGACAACGGCTCCGTAAAATAAGTGCATAACATTAATTTACATACAGTGGGAGCCAAGCCAAATAACCATGGCCTTTTGAATGGTGTGCGAACGTCGTGTGACTGCCCTATGCACGCCATAATCCCCCCTCCCTTTGCTGCCAGAAAGGCGTGTCAAGATTTCACAGTAAACACGCCCATTCAAGCACTATTTATTCATTTACCTGGTGCCACCACTAGATGGCGCTTCATTCTCAAGAACACGTTAAAACAAGCCAGCTGCGCTGAGTTGCAATCACGTGATTTTAACAACCCACCCCCACCCCCGCCGAACTGATGCTACCAAACTACAGAGATGAAGATGGCGGCTTAATGAAGGACTATTCGCAGTAAGTGTTGTTTTATTTTATAAAATGTGTTTGGGGTAGTTTACAGTTTATTTCCCAGTTTAGTTTTTAATTTGCCATTTTAAAAATCACTGGCAGCACCAGCAGCGGTCAGATGTGACTTTAGAGAAGTTAATGATCTGTTTACCAAGTCTGGAGTTAAGATTACAGCTTACTGTCAGTGTCACAAACTCATAATGTTACTCCACTTTAACTCAAAATAGAAAATACTATTAATGTCCCTATTACAAAAGCTGCACTACCCAATGAATAATACGTGACCAAAATGAATGTATGTGTTTGCATTTTTTAGGAAAAAAATATTATGCGTGGTTAGTAAGTTTTGTGAAAAAAAAAGTAGCTGAAATAAGGCCATGAAACTCATACAGAAAATTTGTTCACAAGACATTGTTTCACAAGGGCTGGTGGACTAGTTTTTTTGCATTTTCAAAATGATGTGAAAATGACAGAAAACAATATAGTGATTAACACTTTTTGAATCACTTTTTGAGAGTAAAGGGTCTATGCGAGAAGGCGTGAACTATCATTACTAATGCAGTGATTCACACCTGAGAAGACAAAGGCCTGCATACTGATCTGCATAATGAGCCATCAGACAGGTATGTGACTGAGAGAGGAGAGTTACAAGAAAGAATCTGAGGATAAAATAAGTTTATATATTTTCAGTGTTTAGGTTATTTGAGAATGTATTTGACACACGCAAAAAAATCTTGAGATTCATTTGCGAGTTCAGTTAACCAGTTTATTAGGAACAATCAAAGTTGACTTTTTAGCAGCATTACTGCCGTCTCTATAACAGAAAATATAGCAATATAACAATAACATATATAAAACAACAACAGCTCTTTGTAATTACCAGAACAAATGACTTTACCAATACTGTACTTCATTTTTTCTACAACACACTACAGTTTACTATGATGAATATATTCATCATGAACAATTTGACCATTTGAAACACGGTTTAAACAATACAAAACACGTGTATATATATCAATAAATAAATCAAACTTTAGACAGATCGTAATCAGATTTCATTGCGGGTTTAAAGTAACATACATATTAAATTTTTTGACCAATTTTACTCTCGCTGGCATTTAGTATTTTCCAAATGTACATATAAAATATAGAGCAATGATGGTGAGAATAAAAGACTTACTCGTCAGGAATTACATCCTCCGTTAAGTCCAGACGTTGTTCAAAATAAAGACGTTCCTCGTCTGAGTCTTGCTCTTCCTCTGATGAGAAAGTAAATTCTTCATCGCTGTCCAGAGCCATCTGAAGCGCTTCTTCACCCATGTAGCATGCGTCATTCAAACATACAGAAAAAGTAAGTAACTATATGATGAAGCTTGTTGTTTCATGCCATGGGGGCGTGTAGCTGATTACCTGGCTCACCTCAGTTCATTTCCATATGAACATGGAGGCGGGAGCGCAGGGAGGCGGGAGCGCATTAGCTGTACTGAGCCGATACAGGAGAATCTCTACCACTCCTTACTTTCATATGGATTACATAAAAACAGATTATTTGTTTTCTCTGTGACTTGCATCATTTAAAAGTAGACCCTTTAAGCTTTAAGCTATAGATATATAGATGAATATATAGATATATGGCTGTGTGTGCAGTATTCGCAGAGTTTCAGTTAATTTTAGTGACGTGTTTCACAAAGATTTTCGCGAAGACTGAGACGGCTGAAAGCGCACTCGGTTTAATTTATTTATTTTATTAATGCACAAAGTGTTATTTTTAACATGTGTGCATACAAATAAAAGTAGACACTTTACAGATTCGATTAATATATAGATCTTGTCTGTATGATCAAAACGGAAAGTGAAATTTAAGTTCTTATTGGCGTGATCAGCGGAAACCGCATATAAGTGTTCGCGAACCCGAGAGGGTTAAGGAGGGGGGGGGGGGCTTCAGTAAGTTATAGTTTGTCTTCAGAGATGAACTAATGCTTATATACGAGTGTTATATCGCTTAACTTATTTGTATGAGAAGCGCATTGAGTAAATTCTCGGTTAATTTAATTGCAGACGATAATACAGACAGACCGTGGGTACACTAACAAAGTTCACTGGTTAACATTAGCACAGGCAGTTTATTTACATTCCAGATTTCCCAAAACAGTATTTTACACACTCTGTCGTAAATAGGTTTATTAATATATTTTATTTTTATTAGAGCTATATGTTCTGTAAAGTTTATTTGTCTCTGTCTTCACTAAATTCTCCTGTTGTCTTTAAGCAGA
Organism: Channallabes apus; assembly: GCA_030522415.1. Lineage (NCBI taxonomy): Eukaryota > Metazoa > Chordata > Actinopteri > Siluriformes > Clariidae > Channallabes > Channallabes apus. The sequence continues at coordinate 6,745,172 of CM060131.1, read as the reverse complement.
GCCCCGCTGTGGAGGATTGGGGGGTCAGACGGCTGACGGTTGGACTTTTGGAGCTACAGTACTGGAGGAGCCAGAACAAACTGTTGAGGGAGCTGTAGAAGGGATGAAGTCACAGTGGAACAGTTTTAGACTGATGTTTGGTCAGGTCTACTGTATATTCTGAACATAGAACTGCAAAACGTCTGATACAGTACTTTGGGGGAAACAAAGACTTAAACTGTTCCATCTTTAATGGTTTTTAAAAATTGATATTTTAATATAAAAGACCTATAGATAGAGACTAAGCAGCTGGTGTATCCGGGTTGTTTAATGAACTTTAAGCAAAAATACAACATGTATTCACCTGTTTTATACAAATTACTGTTTTAACTTTGACTAGTTTTGGAAGAATAAATTGAATTGTTAGTCATGTTTGCGTGTTTTAATTTTTGCGGATTGTTTGGGTATTTAAAAAACATTTAGTTGAACCAACAACTTCAATGGGCAAAAAATGGGACACAACTTTGTTTTAAATAGTCAAAGAGTTGGGCTGATAATAATAATAATAATAATAATTATTATTATTATTATTATTATTAAACATAGAAACAAATTAAAACAGTTAAACACTTGATCGTATGTATCTGTGCTAGTTTGTCTTTGTGATTATGTGACCCATAATCATTTTTTCTCAGTATAAATAAATATGTTTTGGGTTTTAAGAACTTCATCAAAAGAGCAAAGACAAACTGAGAAGGAGTGGAAAGTGAGAAACCTCAATGGAGAATACTGAGTATGACATGGTGTTAATTGCTCTGTGTGTGTGTGTGTTTTTGGCGGGGGGAGGGGTGTGTGTTAAAGCCAACGGAGAAATGCAGGAGCAGACACACACCTCTCCATCCACAAATGCTTTAACTGTTGTCTTGTAAATCGTTGATTAAACCTATGAACACAGCTGTTCAGCATCAGTCCTAAACACAAGAGCAGGGTCTGTTTTTGTCCTTAACTAAAATACTTCAATACGTTAATAATTTATTTATTTTGCTGAATAAGGTAATAAGCGATATTTAAAATAAACCTAACCAGTAAGTTAAGTAAGTGTTCCATACATTAAAGTACTGTGTATAACCAAGTGCCTTATAGCAAACACAGCTACAGTTTACAGTACAAATAAAGAGTGTGTGCGCTGGGGAGATTGGAAGATGAATGAGGATACTCATTTACAAGACAAAAGACGGTCAGAGGTGTGAATGCACTAAATACTCATACATCTGGACAATTGCACATGTCACCTTTCATGCATATTTGCACAACCACTGACACTTTAACTCTATATACATATATACTCTATCTACCCTATATTTCTATATTTTTGCAATATTTTATTATGCCCTTATTGTACAGTTAATTTTACTAGTTAAAATTATTTCTTTAGTATTTCCTTTTTATTGATTATTTATTTTACGTACAAGCTTTTTTCTTTTTTTAAGGTCACTGGCGGTCGTATAAGCATTTCACTGCATATTATACTGTGTATGACTGTGTATGTGACTAATAAAATTTGAATTTGAATGCGCACCTCCGCTTTGCTCTTCAGTGTGTACTTGTGTTCTAGGGTCCTAGGGGTGCATTCTTAAATTCAGTCTGTCTGAATCTTTATAAATGCCAAGTTGAGAAAATCATGTTTGAGAAAACGACAACAACAATTAACCACTTGATCATTTGCATCTGTGTTATTTTGTGCTTAAGTGACCCATATTTATTTTTTCTTAGTTTAAAAAATGCTTTGGATTTAAAGAACTTAATAAAAAGACACGCAGGAGAAGTGGAATGTGAGAAACCTCAATGGAGAAAGTACTGACTCCGCCCACTGCAAACCTGACAAATGCAGGAGCACACACACACACACACGTTGTGGCACTTTAACCGTTAGTGCATCAACATTGTCTTGTAAATACCTGATTAAACCTATGAACACAGCTGTTCAAAAGGAATACTCACACACATGGTGTATTTTGTCTGCAAGTGAAATACATCAATACATTACATTTACATTTTTATCTCATTACACATCTGAACAGTTGATGGTTAAGGGCCCAACAGTGGCCCTTAACCATGGTGGTTGTGGGGTTTGAACCTGGGATCTTCTGAACCGTAGTCAAATGCCTTAACCACTGAGCTACCCCTGGCAATAACTGTGCATAGCCTGCATTTGTATTCAGTACCTACAACGACAGGTATAGATAAATTACAGATGTTACTGTGTCTTTAAGGATTATTAAGGATGTCTTGAAAAATCTAATTCACATTTTATTTGTCACATACACAGTATAGTATGCAATTAAATGCTTATAAATCTGTGCTTGGCTCCAACTCGGCATTGCTTCACCTGTACTGCTTTATAAGTACCACGCACTAACCGATTGCGCCACTGGAGCCACAAAGAAGTTACGCTTGTCAGAAGTGGGATATATTGCAATAAGAAGTTATATTAATTAATTAATTTATTTATTTCAAATAGCATAAGCATCATGGGTTGTGTATTGAGTGATTTAAAAAAAATCTGTTTTATTAATCGTTTTTTTTTTACCACATCACCTATTTATGAAACTATGTTGACAATGTAAGAACTGCCTATATATTGAGCATACATACATATGTCACATTTCTTATGGCATCGAGTGTGTGTGCGTGGCATGATTGCAGGAGGCGAGCTGACGGTTCAATAATAGTTTCTTTTATTAACAGTTTCCCACAAAACAAAACATAAGCTCTTCGAGGAGAGCGCCTAGTAATCTCTAATTACTCTGAAAACTCAAAGAAACCATAACAACACAAAACCATAATGCAAGACACCTGACTGAAGTTCAGTCAGGCTATTTATAACCAACATAATTGCCTTCCTCGGTTCAGGTGAATCCTTACGTCACCTGACCGAGGTGCATCCTGGGAACTGAAGTCTTTTCCATCAAAAACTAAACATAAAACACTGGGCACTTTGGCGCCCTCTAGTGGTTCACCCTTACAACATATACATATGTATACATACAAACAGTCAATGCTCCACCTGGCGGGATTATACAGCATTGCAACCATCTTTTTAGGAAGCGCATGGGGGCGTTTATTGGGCGGGGCATCGATAACCGCATCATCGCGGGGGATCACATTCCGTGCACGGATCGGGCATTGACCTGTCATGGTTCTGTCATGAACCTGTCATGCTCCAGGCAGCTGTTTGACGTGGCTCCCACTGTATTTGACATTTAAAGCCTAACAAACACATGACAGTGTATAAAACAGAGCTACATACCGATTAATTTTGTGAGGGTTTGCGTGATGTCTGTTCTTTGTAAAGTCTTCTGATGGTGCTCAATGTTATGTCTACACCAACAGATTTCAGATGGCAGTGTATTTCGCGACTGGAACTTCCAGCAGACTTCATTGTCCTGATGTCTTGAGAATGAAGTTTACTGATCTTGGTCATTTTGAAATGCCTCTACTGTACGTGTGGATGGACTGTATTTATCCCGGCTATGTATGTCATAGTGACGTGGAATGTGAGAATGGGTTGTGGATAATCTAGATTTCCCTATTGTCTTTTAGAGCCCATTACTAAAGCATTTGCTAGTTATCCAGCTGATATGCCGGTCAATCTGCATTTGAAATGGATTTAAAATGAGCAAAATCAACTGGAATCTCTCTAAGTAAGTAAGCAAAGATAAACAAATAAATAGCTCTAAATGGTACTTCAGTGTAGTAAAAGTACCCTAGCATGAGGTAATATATAGCTATGTCAAATAAAAATTTCATATTACACACACACACACACACATATATACACACACATTTTAATTCAAATCCAATGTTTTAATGCCACTGAGCCACTCTTTTTGCACACACGTGCGGGTGCGTTACAATAATAATAATACATTCGGAGAACTGCTACTACTAATAATAATTCTTCTGAATGGAGAAATCGCAGTCAAAAAGAAGTACCATCATTGAAGGAGAGAAGAAAATGAAGAATAAATACATATCAGTTTGAGCTTGACACGTTTATGAGCTCTGTCGCTTGTTGTAAATGGGTGCCTAAGAGACGTAACACATTTTTTGGTTTCAGCAGACACACAATACTTCAGACTGAAACACGACTGGACCCTACAGGTAATGAAGGGCATTTTCACAGCTTGCCGCGTGCAGTCGCAGCAAGTCGCGGGATCCCTTTTCAGAAAACCTGCATTTTTACAGGCCAGATCTGTATTTCATCCAATATTTGACCACGGTTGGAAATAATAGCTGGAATGTGATTGTGAATTTATGACTCAAATAAAGCTGTTCGTCGCCGTGCGGAAACCCGCGGCTCGTACTTTCACTTTGCAACAGGCTAAAACGATTTAACAAGACCGAGCAGACGTCTCTGCCTAAAATGCATTTCGCCAGCAAAACATAAAATAAATAGACATAAAATGTTTAATGGAACCAATCAAATCAGACTTCATGATTACTTTGAGTGTAATTCACATATGTACTCAATATATTGCTTTTATGTGTATACAGTATGTGTTTGTATGTGAATATATTATATAAGTATGTGTTTGTGCACGCAGCTCATGTGTGACATTCATATAAAATGCAATTCGTGATAAGTGGATGTTGTTAAAGTATTTGTGGATAGGTATGTAACGGAGGGGCAGGGCCGCACATAAACTGTTCAGAACGGGCTGGGTCGTGATACAGCGACACTTCGTGTGATCATATGCTCGCACCGGTAAGAGGTGTCAGGGCCAAAGACAAAGCGTGCTGAAGAAGGCACAGGCAAAGCCCAAGCCTCTCTCTGTCTAAGACACCGGCGAGAAAGTGAGGGAGAGCGACACACATCAGTTTAGTGTGCGTAAACCCCCTGACCACAATAAGGCAATCCATCAGGGGGAAAATAAAAATGTAATAAATAAAACAAAATAAAATAAAATATCCTTAATCCAGATTTTATCAATCAATGACATAACATTTACACTGTGTTCCAAATAATTATGCAAATTATATATTTCTCTGATTTTCATAATTAGTAAATGCAAATGACAGTATAATTTTCTAGTCATCAACTTGTAGCACAGCCACACAAAAGGGGCGTTTTCATACGCAGGGAATTGGTTGTGGAGCTAATGTTGCTCACCTGTGGCCGAAGGCGTGCCCTAGCGGTTTATTTTCCCCCATTGACAGTGGTTTGGTCACCGGGCAAGTTCCTGCGCATGCGCGATCGCGTCGCAAGGGAACCCGGAAGTGACGTGGGTCACATGATCCGGCATAAAGCCGGAACCGGCAAGGAAGCCGGTACGGAGAGATTTCCCCAGCGCACTGTGTGTTTTTGAGAGAGAGTTAGTAGGTTGCTTCCCTTTGGATGATCAGTTTTTGGATTAATCTCATTGGACACTCACTATTCACCTCTCATTCCGTTACTCTTGCTCCCAGTGGCGACATCAATCCTGGTGAGGCAGAGAATAAATCTCTCCAACTCATATTTCATTTCTGCAATACACTACACCCTGGACTTCCACGCATACACACTCACACACCCCTGCATACACCATACACATTGTTTATTATTGTATATATTTTGTATATATTGGTTTGTGGTGCACCGTGTTTGTTTATTTCTTTATTCCGTCTGTTTAATACACTTGGTTTAATTTATTATAATTGTTTTGTGTCACGTCGTGTTTTGTACAGCTGCGGTTGCGCAATACCGGAAGTATTGTTTAACAGCCCATATTTAGATTCCCGAATCCGTTCTTTTGTGACCAAGCGGTTAATAAAATCCAAGCGTTACAAACTATTAGGGTATAATTAGAATTTTATTGAACAAACCTCCTAATGATAATATTTATTTTTAAAATAAAAAACTGAAAATGCACTATTCCAAATTATTATGCACAACAGAGTTAACACATTTTATAGGTTGTAAAGAAATTTAAATAGGCTTTTGTTGAATTTGCAGCATTAGGAGGTCATATTTAATGTAAGTGCCATATCGTACTTGTTATGAATTTGTTGTTGTGTTTATTTTATTTGTTGTTATTTCATTTATTCTACCTTGTTCTATTCATTAGTAAAGCATTAAGCATTAAGTTTGTTACATAAGCCATAAGCTTTATATTTCCTAGTCATGCATCATAAGTTGACAATCGTAGGTTGGTCTGTGGTGTCATTCTACTATTACATGCATTTGTGTGACTGTGATATGATAGAGAGTTCAGTATAGATGCGGAAGGCTACGGAAAAACAAGCTTTTGACCGTCAGCTAACGAGAGCTCCCTTCAAGGACCCAAACAAAGGGGCCAAGGAGAACCCAGGGTCAGCATCGCAACCGAGGACAGACAGGTTGGTAAAATTCACAAAGACTTGATTACAATGAAGAATGCCGGTACATTACCTGTCAGCGCCTTCACTAAACCGTGCGCACATTGCAAAGGGGAGCATATCTTAGACGATTGCTTCCAATTTAATGATAAGACACACAAAGACAAAGTAGAATTCTTGAAAAGAAACGGATTCTGTTTCGGGTGTTTAACAAAGGGTCACTTGTGGAATGACTGTACCAAAAAAATTACATGTTCATTGTGTTCAAAGCCACATCCAAGCATGCTACACATAGCAGTGCCAGACACGGCGCAGTCAGCTACGAGCGCCCGTAGAAACGAAACTGAAAGTGGCACAACAAGCACACCACCTGCTGTGAGTCATGAATCAAATGCGCTGACTGGGGCTGGAGGTAATTGCATCCTCCCCATAGCACCTGCTAAAATAAAGTCCAAGAAAAAGGGCACAGTAGAAGCCATGTATTATCACGTGAAAGTCCCCGCGAAGGACACAGATCTGCTGCGCTTCCTATGGTGGCCGAATGGAGATGTGAAAGACTTAGTTGAATACAAAATGGTAGTTCATCTGTTCGGTGCAAAATCTTCACCTAGTGTTGCTAACTTCGCCCTCAGAATGACAGCAGAAGAAAACCGCAGCAATGCATCTGCTGTGGCAGTCAATACAGTGCCTAAAAACGTTTATGTAGACGACTGCCTGAAATCTGTTTCGAGTCATGACCAAGCAGTCGCCCTATACAATGATCTCACAAGTCTCTGTACAAGCGGAGGGTCTAACCTCACTAAATGGGCAAGCAACAGCCGTGCCCTACTGACTGTCATTCCCGGAAGTGAAAGGATCAAAGACATGAGAGACTTAGACTTGAGTAAAGATGCACTGCCCATAGAGAGAGCTCTGGGGGTGCTGTGGTGCATTGATTCAGACAAGTTCAAGTTTAAGATTAGCTTAAAGGAACGACCTGTGACAAGAAGAGGAATTCTGTCAGTCACTGGCTCAACATACGACCCGTTAGGCTTTCTCCCACCTGCCATACTGCCAGCTAAAATCCCAATGCAACAGCTATGTAAAGAAAAACTAGCCTGGGATGATGACATTCCCAAGCAGTTTGCAACAGCATGGAAAACCTGGCTGCAAGAGCCGCACCGACTGTCCGAGTTCAGCATAGCAAGGTGCATAAAACCAGCCGACTTCGGAGTTACAGCTACAGCACAACTCCACCACTTCTCGGATGCAAGTGAAATGGGATACGGAGCTGTCTCATACCTCAGGTTAGTAAACGCTGATGGATTTACACATTGTGCATTCATGATGGGGAACTCCCGTGTAGCACCCCTGAAACAAACCACCATTCCACGAATGGAACTGACTGCGGCAGTGGTCGCTGTAAAAAATGACAAAATGTTGAAAGAACAGCTAGAATTGAAATTGCTGGACTCTATGTTTTGGACTGACAGTACAACTGTTTTGAGATACATTGATAACGAAACACTTCGTTTTAAAACCTTCGTGGCCAACAGAATCGCCATCATAAGAGAGTCAACCAAGTCAGAGCAATGGAGGTACGTCAATACCGCAAAAAACCCAGCTGATTCTGCCTCCAGGGGGGTATCCTGTGAAAAGTTTATGAAAAATGTCAACTGGATCCATGGTCCCTCCTTTCTCAAAGAAGCAGAGTGCAAATGGCCTGAAAATATTCATGACACATCAATAAAAGAAAATTTTGATGAAAATGCTGATGAAGTTAAGCTCTCACCTTTAGTGAATATTGTGAGCATTACAAAATACACAGACACAGACGCAGTGAGTAAACTGATTAATCATCACTCTGACTGGCACAAGTTAAAAAGATCCATTGCCTGGATCCTTCGCATCAGAGACATGCTCAAACAAAAAACAGAAAGGGTCAAAACACAAGTAGATGACCCAAAGACAGAAAATCACAAGTCCCTAAAAGCTCAAGACCTAACAAGAGCAGAAAACGAAATCATTAAGTTCACTCAAAGACAAAATTTTAAGGAAGAACTTCTCATGTTGCAAAAGGGTAAAGCAGCAGCAGAATTCAAATAGGGAATTCGCACACAGCAAAAATGAAAGGCATCTGTGAAAAAGTTTTGCTCGCCCAAACTGGAACCTCTGACACCAAACCACCTGCTGCTGATGAAAAAACAGCCAAACCTGCCCTCTGGATTCTTCAAAAAGGAAGACATCTATGCACATCGCAGGGAGAAGCAGATCCAGCATCTATCAGACCTGCTCTGGAAGCGATGGGTGCGTGAATACTTGCCCTTGCTCCAGGGGCGGCAAAAATGGTTTCAAAACAAAAAAAAACTCTCGATTGTAGATATAGTGTTAATAACTGATGAGTCTTCTCCAAGCAATTCATGGGTTATTGGATAAATCACGAAAGTGTTCCCAGAGATGTGTGTTAGTTAAAACTAAGACCAACACTCTGGAAAGACCCATCGACAAGCTGTGCCTCATATGTGAAATGGACTGTTAAATGTGTGGTAATACGTTGTGAAATTTGATATGCAAATATAAACACCTGAGATAAATATTACACACTTAAAAAATTTTAAACGTTTTAGAAGGTTAAGAATGTTTGATTTCATGGCTTTATCAAAAAAATAAAAAATAAACACAAAATTGTAATTGTCAGTCTCCATGCCTGTCAATTAGGGGCTGGAATGTAAGTGCCATATCGTACTTGTTATGAATTTGTTGTTGTGTTTATTTTATTTTATTTGTTGTTATTTCATTTATTCTACCTTGTTCTATTCATTAGTAAAGCATTAAGCATTAAGTTTGTTACATAAGCCATAAGCTTTATATTTCCTAGTCATGCATTATAAGTTGACAATCGTAGGTTGGTCTGTGATGTCATTCTACTATTACATGCATTTGTATGACTGTCATATGATAGAGAGTTCAGTTTAGATGCGGAAGGCTACGGAAACACAAGCTTTTGACCGTCAGCTAACGAGAGCTCCCGGTAAGCTAAAAATGTAAGATACAGCAACTAGGTTGTTGTAACCGTAAGCTAACGTAAACTGGGAATGTAAGATACAACAAGAGTGTTGTTATATACCTAAGCCAAGACTGTAATTTATAAGATACAGCAAACAGGTTGTTGTAAAAGTCAGAGATTTGCCAGATGCAGCACTGGTGTCTGTAATCACAGTGGATTTACTCAAGACGACTGTATGAAGTGTTGATTCTTTGATGCTGACAAAATAAACTACAAGAGACAAAGAGATCGGACTTCTGTCATGAGTGAAACTTTAAACCAGAGCTACGCGTCAAAACTGGTGAAATAATATGACCGCATCTACACTCGTAAATGCAGAGCTACTCCCAATTTTATGTTCTTCTTTACCTTATCTTTTCTAAACATTCCTGACCAGATGTAAACACTCCTGCACCCACCTTTTCTTTGGTTCTTTGTGTGTGTGCGTATATATACTCCTGTCTTCCACAATAAACTTGGAACGTGTCACTAAGCACGGACATGTGTATTATTGAGGGGTTTCCTGGTACCAGGCAGGAAGCAGAATACAGGCTGAGCACTGACTAGACTAAAGGGGGTCTAGAAAAAACAAGAAATCCTTACAATAACCTTTCTCCTCATGCCCTTTATGTATTTCAAAGACAAAAAAATTAATTATATCCGCTGTTTTAATCACTACAGGGACATCACAGCCAGCGTTAGTTTTCATAAAAACCATACAATTCAAACATTGTCAGGATGTGCTTGTAACATCTGATCCGCCTCGGCCCCGGAGATCAGGTTCACCGGATTACTGAGCCGTAGCTTTGTCTCCCCCTAGTGTGTCTACGTATGTCATTGTCGTTCATTAGCACTAAAGAGAAATCACCTGTGTCTACCTTGTGTGTCTCACTATTTAACCCAGCCGAACCCACACCACAATGTCTGGTCACCGTTGTGCACACCCGTTATGTTCTGCGTGTTATATCTCTCTCTCTCTCTCTCTCCCTCTCCCAGGTCTAAGGCGGTATCTGCAGGCGAGGCAGCGGAAGCAAGACAGCTTCGCGCGTTCGGGCTGATCCCTATGTGGTTCTGTTGCAGTCCTCCCGTATTTCTCAGTATTGTTAAGTAGTGACTATTTTGTTCTTGTGTTTCCGCCTGCAGACCGCACCTGGAAAAGAGCCCTCGGGGCACATGTTATATGTGATATCTAAGTTGAGTTTGTTCAAGTCAAAAACGGGACTTCTAATAAAGACTGTCATTTCCTGCACCTGCGTTCCTCTGAGTGTGATTTACCTGCAGCAGTCATGACAGATGACCAGACCTCATACCCGAACGCAGCAGGAACACCCTTGCCAGACAACACTGTCCCCATGATGGACTTCATCAGACGGCAGCAGGGACAGACGGACAGCCTAGCCAGGCCGATCAGCGACCTGGCCCACAGTGTCCGTGACATGCTGGCGACCCAGAGGGTTGCAGAAAATTCCTCCTGGCCTGTGAGCTGTACCTGGCTGAGTACCCCAGTCTCGACGAAAGACAAAAAAATCAGTTTTGTCACGCAACAGCTCACAGGCGCTGCGATGGACTGGGCCGCCGCCATGTAGAGTGCGGGTGGCCGGGATATGAGCGACTTCATCCGCTTCCTCCGCGCGTTTCGCGCCGTCTTCTACCACCCTGACCAGGGCCGGACAGGGGAACAACAACTACTGCGGATCAAGCAGGGGCCAACCACCGTCGCCGAATATTCGGTGAAATTTAAGATCCTGGCCGCGGAGAGTGAATGGTGCGAGAAAAGCCTCCTCGCACGCTTCCGGGACGGTCTCCAGCCAGACATCCAGCTTGAGTTGGCATGCGGAGATGCAGAGATGGATCTCGATGAAACCATACAACTCGCCATCAAGTTGGACCAGCACCTCCGCGGTCAGAAACGGCAGGCCCCCGCCAGAGGAGCAGGAGGCAGAGTCGAACCGCACCACCGCCCCCGCCTCAGTAAAAGCCCACCGGAACCACGCGAAACCCCGACGACAGAGCCTATGGACGTAGGCACATCCCGGCTATCGGCGCAGGAGAGGCGACGACGACTCACGGCCGGACTGTGCCTGTACTGTGGGGGGGGAGGGCATCTCATCAGAGAATGCCCATTGTTAAAAGTAAACACGGGCACACCCCCACGAACCGCAAACACGAAGACACCTCCACGAACCATACACACGAACACACCTCCACGAACCATAAACACGGACACACCCCCACGAACCGTACACACGGACACACCCCCACGAACCGTACACACGAAAACACCCCCACGAACCATAAACACTGACACACCCCCACGAACCATACACACGAACACACCTCCACGAACCAACCGTTCATTTTGTGTTAAGGCCACATTGTCTTATAATAATAATAATATGGTTTCTGTTTCCCCCCTAATAGATTCGGGATCGGCTGGGAATTTCATTTCATTCTCTCTACTTTCCTCGCTGCACGCTCCCGTGTCGAAGCTTCCAACCCCGATCGTGATTAACGCTCTTGATGGCAACCCATTAGGTCAATCGCCTGTTAACATGATCTCCGTGCCCCTACGATTAACTTTCCCGAATCACACTGAGGAGTTAGAATTTTATGTGATCTCTCAGGTGAGTCAGTCCGTCGTGCTCGGCCTCCCTTGGCTTAGCTCTCATAACCCCAATTTTGATTGGGCAGGTGCTCGCATCCTTTCATGGTCCCCTAGATGCGCGAAATTTTGCATGCCATCCTCATTGATGGCCCAAACGACCACAGTAGAAAGTCCTAGCGCCCTAGTCTCTACCCTTGTGCCATCAGAGTACGTGAATTTTAAAGACGTATTTAGTATCAGGGCCGCTGCACGACTTCCCCCTCACCGCCCGTGGGACTGCGCTATTGACCTCCTGCCGGGGAAAGCACCGCCTTGCTCGCGGATTTATCCATTGTCAGTGTCTGAAACACGGGCAATGGAGGAATACGTGAAAGAGGCTCTCCAGCAGGGACTCATTAGTCGCTCCACGTCGCCCGCATCGGCAGGTTTCTTTTTTATCGAGGAAAAAGGCGGGGGCCTTCGGCCGTGTATTGATTATCGAGGGCTCAATACCATCACAGTAAAATATAAGCACCCGCTACCCCTGGTTCCGGCCGCGATCGATCTGCTCCGCGGCGCGTCCATCTTTACCAAACTGGACCTCCGCAGCGCTTATAACCTCGTTCGTGTTTGCAAGGGCGATTAGTGGAAGACAGCGTTTAGCACTACATCAGGTCATTATCAGTACAATGTGATGGCTTATGGACTGGTGAACGCGCCTGCGGTGTTTCAGGGGTTCATGAATGACGTGCTCCGACATATGTTAAGCCGGTTTGTGATAGTATATCTAGATGACATCCTAGTCTACTCTCGGTCATACGAGGAGCACGTTCGTCATGTGACCGCCGTCCTCTGTCGTCTGAGGGAACATGGGCTCTATATGAAGGCGAAGAAATGTGAATTTCATAAGACAGAGGTTGCATTTCTGGGCTATCGCATAGGGCCACTGGGGGTCAAGATGGACACAGCCCAGGTCAGAGCGGTACTCCAATGGCCGGAGCCAACCTCAGTGAAGGCGCTACAAAGCTTCCTCGGGTTTGCCAATTTTTACAGGCACTTTATTAGGGGCTATAGTACGTTGGCAGCACCGCTCACTAGCTTACTAAAGGGTAAACCGTGCAAACTACACCAGTTCACGCCGGACGCGCGCATTGCGTTTCAGCGTCTAAAACAAGCTTTTACCTCCACGCCTATATTAAAACTTCCCGACCCTAACAAGCCCTTCGTAGTTGAGGTCGACGCGTCGGAGGTAGGACTCGGAGCGGTACTGTCACAGCGCCATGGCCACCCGGAGAAGTTATTCCCCTGTGCTTTCTTCTCGCGAAAACTGACACCTGCCGAATGCAACTATGATATCGGTAATCGCGAACTGCTAGCAATAAAAGCAGCGTTAGAGGAGTGGAGGCATTCACGGTACTCACGGATCATAAGAACCTAGAGTACCTCCAACAAGCTAAGAGACTAAACCCCCGACAAGCCCGCTGGGCACTGTTTTTCACTCGTTTCCACTTTGTTATCACTTATCGCCCCGGCTCTAAGAATCTAAAAGCGGACGCGTTATCCCGCTGTTTTGCGACGCAGGACCGAACCCAGGTTCCCGAACCCATTCTGCCCCCGTCACTCGTGGTGGCCCCGATCACGTGGGACCTCGATGCGGAGATAGCCCAGGCGACACGGTCAGAACCCGTGCCGCCGGACTGTCCTCCGGACCGAACCTGTGTGCCGGAGTCACTACGTGAACGAGTGACAGTGGAAGCACACACTAATTTGTCATCAGGACATCCCGGCGAGTTGAGAACACGTCATTTACTAGAACCTAGGTTCTGGTGGCCAAATCTGCAGGAAGCAGCGAAAACAGTAGTTTCGTCTTGCGCTACCTGTGCAACCACCAAAAGCCCCCGAGGGTTGCCAGTTGGAAAATTAATGCCCTTACCCACACCTAACAGACCGTGGTCCCACCTAGCGGTGGACTTTGTGACGGACCTGCCAGTGTCTAAAGGGTACACGACAGTCCTAGTAGTAGTAGATCGCTTCTCAAAAGGCTGCCGGTTCGTCCCGTTCTGCGCCCTCCCAACCACCTCCCAGGTGATGGAAACCCTATTCAACACTGTGTTTCGCTACTACGGCATACCGGAAGACATTGTTTCCGATCGTGGTCCCCAATTTGTCGCAAAAGTCTGGAAAGCTTTTTTCCAGAAATTGGGGACCACTGTTAGTCTAACGTCAGGCTATCACCCGGAGTCAAACGGGCAGGCAGAGCGGACTGTCCAAGATCTCGGGAAATTCCTCCGCGCATATTGTAGTAGTCGGCAACATGAATAGGCGGACTGTTTATTCTGGGCGGAATATGCGCAAAACTCATTGAGACACTCCTCAACCGGCCTAACGCCGTTTCAATGTGTGCTCGAACATCAGCCACCGCTCTGTCCCTGGGATGCCACTCCCACTAATATCCCCATGGTGGATGAGTGGTTTAAGAAAGCGGAAAAAGTATGGGAGGGGGCGCATGCCAATATCTCCCAAGCAGTTCGCCAGTTCAAAAAATTCGCCGATAGGCGGCGAAGGGAAAGTCCTCCGCTCCAGGTAGGAGATCGGGTTTGATCTCTCTCTCAACCTCCCCTGCCGTAAACTCTCTCACAGATTCATCGGTCCCTTTCCTATAGTGTCTCAAGTTAACCCCGTTTCTTTTAAATTACAACTCCCCTCACACATGCGCATTAACCCCGTCTTTCACATCTCTCTTCTCAGGCCAGTGATGCGGGGACCACTAGATGAAGGCGTCGTAGACCCTTCACTCCCCAGGGCTGTGGAGATCGAGGGCGCTCCAGCGTTTAGAGTCCAGCAACTGCTGGACTCCCGAAGGCGAGGTGGCTCCCTCCAGTACATGGTGGAGTGGGAGGGGTATGGGCCGGAGGAACGCAGCTGGGTCCCGGCAAAGGACATCCTGAGCCCAGAACTCATTTTCGAGTTCCATCAAGCTCAACCGGATCGTCCTGCGCCACGACCTCCAGGCCGACCCGCTCGCCGGCAATTCCATCAGGCCGGTGGGTCCCGACCCCCTTCGGTACCTAGAGGGGAGCGCCCACCTCCCTCTCAGGAAGCCGGTCCTGGGAGGGGGGGTAATGTAACATCCGATCCGCCTCGGCCCCGGAGATCAGGTTCACCGGATTACTGAGCCGTAGCTTTGTCTCCCCCTAGTGTGTCTACATATGTCATTGTCGTTCATTAGCACTAAAGAGAAATCACCTGTGTCTACCTTGTGTGTCTCACTATTTAACCCAGCCGAACCCACACCACAATGTCTGGTCACTGTTGTGCACACCCGTTATGTTCTGCGTGTTATCTCTCTCTCTCTCTCTCTCTCTCCCAGGTCTAAGGCGGTATCTGCAGGCGAGGCAGCGGAAGCAAGACAGCTTCGCGCGTTCGGGCTGATCCCTATGTGGTTCTGTTGCAGTCCTCCCGTATTTCTCAGTATTGTTAAGTAGTGACTATTTTGTTCTTGTGTATCCCCTGCAGACCGCACCTGGAAAAGAGCCCTTGGGGCACAATGTTATATGTGATATCTAAGTTGAGTTTGTTCAAGTCAAAAACGGGACTTCTAATAAAGACTGTCATTTCCTGCACCTGCGTTCCTCTGAGTGTGATTTACCTGTGTAGCAGCTTTAAAATGGTAGCTGATGTCTGTGATGAAAACTAGGCACACCAATTTCTGATTTCTGCAGTTTATTCTAAAAAAAAACACAGCAAGGGGCACAATCAGTACACGCACACGGCAACACGCTCACATCTCAGGTGTCCTGCAACAGCGCCTTCCAGCTTTTGCAGGTAATTTGCTATTACACCGCATGTGCGTCTACACAAATGTTTACAATAAACAAAACAAAATTGTGCAGAAATAACTAATACAATTAACACCACATGAAATAATAAAATTATTACATTTAAATGGGAATCAAACTCTAAAAAAAATATATATCTTCCTCTAAAGAAAAGTACATTCCTAAACAAAGTGTTTGTCATGCCAATCTAATTCAAAGTATAATGAATGCATACTTAACAATAGAAAGAATTGAACAGTGCATTAAACACAAACATACCTAAAAAAAACACAGCAAGGGGCACAATCAGTACACGCACACGGCAACACGCTCACATCTCAGGTGTCCTGTAGAAAGCCAGACAACATGCTAATAAGGCTAAAAATCGGTCACAATAAACATCACTAAAGACCGTTTTCTTTTCCCTCTCTTTTTTTTAGCAACCAAAAGCAATAATAAACCCTTAGACACATCGGCAGCAACATGCATATAGTTTCCATGCAATTAAAAAAAAATACATGACATAAAACTAAACAGCTTACACAAGTGGAAGAGAGAATTAGTACATGTCTTACCTGCAACAGCGCCTTCCAGCTTTTGCAGGTAATTTGCTATTACACCGCATGTGCGTCTACCGTGTGTTACTATAAATAATGTCCCCTCTGCAACAACAGGTAGCTAGGAACTATTGTACAGAGATAGGTAACATTCATCTTAAATTAAAATGAGAACAAAACGAGTTGTTTTGAGAATGTTCACACAAAAATAAAAATAATAAAAATTGAGTCAGCTACATACTCCCCCCTGAACTTCTCAAAACAGTCCCAACTGTGATTTAGTAACATTTAGTACTTAGCCGGATTCTAAGTAACATTAACATAGCACGTCATCACTCTCTCACATTATAGTACTCATGCAACAAACTGTCTCCCAACTGAAAGGGAAAGTGCCAAAAGAAGCTGGCCAGACTTCTAGTGCTCACCTGCTCAAGAAAATGCCTTATACACAATCTTATTCTAATCAATTGATGACCGTTACTTCTAGAATGAACTTTCTCAAGGGGCTATGCAAGCTCTAAACTTGAATTATTAACCTTTTAAAAATCTTTATAGGAGTTAGGCTGACGGTTGTTTACAAAAATAACGTCTTGGCTAATTCTCTAACCACATTATCTGTTGGTGCACTTCTCTGCGTCATGTTCTGAATCAGTCGGTTAACTGGTTTTACAATCCTGCCAACTCTTGTTCTGATACTCCTCACTGTGCTGCTCGGCACTCTGTCCATTTTCAAAATGACCTCAGCTGTAGCTCCTCTGGCTGTTTGGCTCTCAGAGCGACTGTGACTCGAGTCTGGCTCTTCTCCACCATTTACACTACCCTTTTCACTGCTGTGGCCCATGTTTGTCCCGGCTACAGCACTGTGAGTCTCATCATCTGATCCGGTAGCATCACCTACAGAACTAACGCTTGTTCAGGAATTATCAACCACCGGTAAACCATTATCTTGAGGCACTTGCGGAAGTTCATAAGGTACACACTCTCTTTCTGGGAGAACTACTGAGAGGGTGGTCTCTGACACCCAATTGGCGGTGCGCTCTGTCGGATCAAACTCTGACTGACGGGCACAGGACGTTTCATCAATGTCACCCTTATTTTGACTTGCCTCGGAGCCATTATCAAAGGAAGGATCGACTTCTGGTTCAGTCTCCACTGGCAAGAAGCTATTGGCTGTGTTTCTGATTCGATAAGTATGGCACCTTGAGTCTTTAGAAACCACAGTGTACAGCGTAGTGTCCCACCTATCAGCTAACTTTCTGCGGCCACGTTCACCTCTGTTTGCCACGAGAACACGGTCTCCCTCCTCAATGTCTGCCCCTTTTGTCTTCAGGTTATACAAGTCTGCTTGGCGCTGCTGTCTGGAATCAGCATTGACTTGGGCCAAAGTGAGAGCTTCCTTGAGATCTTCCCTCACTCTTTTGACATAGCTGTCATAGTCTGTAATATCATTGTCTCTCTCCACGTTGTGAAACATAACATCCACTGGCAGCCTGGGGATCCGCCCATACATCAGATAAAAGGGGGCGTACCCAGTCGACTCGTGAGCTGTACAGTTATATGCAAAAGTCAGTGTCTGCAACATCTGTGGCCATTTACTCTTATCCCTAGGTGGTAAAGCTCTAATCATGTTCCGCAGGGTTCTGTTGAACCTCTCAGTATGGCCGTTGCCCATGGGATGGTATGGCGTTGTCCTCGACTTTTTCACGCCTGCAATCTGTAGTAACTCCCGGATCAACTGGCTCTCGAAACTCGCTCCTTGATCTGAATGGATCCTTTGGGGGAAGCCATAGACACAAAAGTACCTATCCCAGAGCTGGCGTGCAACTTGTTTTGCTGTCTGGTTTGAACAGTGGAAAGCATGGGCCATCTTGGTGAAGTGGTCAGTCACCACCAACACATCCACACTCTGTCCTCTGGAATCCTCTGCAGACCAAAAATCCAGACAAACCAGCTCGAGAGGGCACGTGGTCTTGATACTTTCAAGTGGGGCTCTGCCTTCTGGCTCCAACGTCTTGCTAACCACGCAGCGTTTGCAGCATTTGACATATTCTCGGACATCATGTTCCATGGTGGTCCAGAAAAATCTCTGCCTTGCCAAGTACAATGTTCTACTCTGGCCCTGGTGACCCGCATTATCATGGACACCACGCGGAACATGGCCGACTAAGGAGAAAGGTGTCACATACTGGTGGCGTCTCGTCCCAGTCAGTGAATCTTTACACACTCTGTATAAGATGCCATCAAGCATTTTTAGTTTCTCCCACTGTTTCAGGGTTTTAAGAACCTTAGATGATAGTCCGGCTCTCTCTCTCCTTGATGGTCGTCTTCCTCGGGTGACAAATGAAATGACTTGGGACAATGTTGCATCTCTCCCTTGCTCATCCTGGAGCTCTTGGAGTGAGAAGACAGGCAGGGCGCTTTGGCCAGGTGGTATCAGGTGCTCCAGATCTTGAGCTAGCCAAGTAACCACCCTTTGATTTGAAACTTGGTTCCACTCTCCATTAATACTGAAGTTATACGGGGAAAGTTTAGCTACCCATCTCTGCTCACACGCATCAAGTTTGTGATGACAAGAATGTAGGTTAATGGATTGTTGTCAGTCCAGACAGTGAAACTGTGTCCCTTCAGCCAGTGACTAAACTTATCACAGACAGACCATTTCAATGCCAGGAACTCTAGACGGTGTGCAGGGTAGTTTCTCTGAGCTCGGGTGAGGGCCTTGCTGGCAAAGGCGATGGGGCGTGCCTTACTCTCTCCCTCTCTGACCTGAGATAGTACAGCCCCTAATCCATCCTGCGAGGCATCTGTGGACAAAATGAATGGTTGACTGAAGTCGGGGTGTACAAGGATGACAGAGTCTAACACAGCAGATTTTAGTTGCTCAAATGAGTCATGTTGCTCTTGTCCCCAGTCACTTGGATGTAACTTCTTAAATGATGCAGCACCACGTGCATTCCCTCTCTTCCCTTTAGGTGCAGCCGTCAGTGCGAATAAGGGCTTAGCTATGCTGGAACAATTTTGAATGAACTGCTGGTAGTACATGACCATCCCCAAAAACGACTTGATCTTCTTCTGCGAGGGTGTTATGCCATCCTCTATCATGAGATCTTTTTCTGTCATAGCAGTGATAGCTTTAACCTTGTCAGGATCGGTCGAGACACCATTTTCATTCACAATATGCCCCAAGAACCTCACAGTTCTTCTGAGTAGCTGACATTTTTTGGGGGCCAGTTTCAAGCCATGAGCACGCAGCCTGTTAAAGACCATCTCCAACCTCCTGAGGGCCTCAGACTCATTGGGCGCATACACAAGCACATCATCTAAATAGCAGAGCAGCGTCAGGAAGTTTTTGATCACCAAATATACTCATCATGCGGCGCATGAAGCTTGCGGGGCTATTACACAGGCCTTGTGGAAGCCTGTTGAACTCAAAGTCCCATTGGCGTGGTGAAAGCCGTGAGTTTCTTGTCTTCCTCTGCCATGGTGATGTTGTAAAAACCAGAGGTGAGGTCCATGGCACTGAAAATGGCACTCCCTCCCAGAGCTGCAAGACAGTCAGCTTGGTGAGGGAGGGGATGTGCATCCTTGACTGTGCATGTGTTTAGCCAGCGGTAATCCACACATATCCTGAGGTCACCACTTTTTTTCCAGACAAGCACTAATGGAGAGGCCCACTCACTGTTGGATTTACGGATGATCTCACGCTCTTCCATCTCCGTAAGTGCCTGCCGGAGCTTGTGATACTGTCCCGGTGGGACACGTCGGTATGGAAGTCTGAACGGTCGATCATCGGACAGATGGATACGGTGGACAAATTCTTTAGCCATCCCACAATCAAGTTTACTTTTTGAGAAGACATCCTCATACTCATGCACTAGCTGTAACAACTGAGATTTCCAGTAGTGAGACACCTCACAAGAGTCGATATCCAAGTCTTTGAGCCCCAACTTGAGTAGGCTGTCATGCAAACTGGGACAGGGAGAGTCATTTGGCTTGTTGCCTAATTCATTGCACACTGCTTGACTCTGCAACTTGAGTTCTTCGGCTGGTTTCTGTCCAGAGGCCACATCCCAATCTTCAATGGCAATACAGGGCGACACATCTGCCACTTTGGTGTTACGCTTTAGAGTGAGATACTTGTCAGAGGTGTTCAAAATCCTAACTGGGACCCACTTGTCACCACTCATGGGGCACACAGACCTGCAGATAATGATGTTTTTCATGTGGGTCTGTGCCCTAGATGGTTCAATCAGGATGGTACTGCCCTCCGAAAGGGGCGAGGCCGCAGGTAACTTAGCCCAAACCAGGTGCTCTTGCCTTGGGGAAAGGGTCACTGCCCGAGTTAACTTAGCTGTTCCAATGACATCCGGAATTGTTTCACCTCTCCACCTGTTCATACCAGACAGCATATTGAGAAACTGCATTATTTCAAGGGCTTCTGGGGACTCCGGTTTGCTCACAACATGCCAGAACTGGGGTGACTGCTTGAACTGTTTTAAAAGGTGTTTAATGACATTAGTGCCCAATATAAGCTGATCCTTTTGCCCAGGGACCACTAAAACAGGTACACTGAATGCACATCCATATACCTCCATGCTCAAGTTGCAAACTTGGGTCTTACACTTGGGTCTGATCTGGGCTCCACCACAACCAACAAGCACAAACTCAATCTGGGTATTGTCAGGCTCCAGTGCTAGCCCAGCATTCTTTAGTACTTGCTCAGCTTCTTCACTAATGGTGCAAGCCATAGAGCCAGTGTCGAGCAGTGCTAGTAGTGAGATTTTATCATCCACCTGTGCACGAGAATAAAACAGACTGTCAACTTTATCGAGCCTAATCATATTCTGAAACAATATAGCAGTCCCAGGTGGAGCAGATCCCAGATACTTTTCATACATGGATTGCATATCTTCCTCAGGGTTGAGGGTTTCAACATTGTTGCTCACACTGTCCCCTCCACAGTGTGAGTGGCTTAGTTTCCCTGATCGGGTGAACTGACAGGCCGCACAACAGTGGCCCTGGGGCAATCTTTCCGCTGGTGCCCTATTTCTAGGCAAGTCAGACATCTCCTTTCCCTCATACAGTGAGCTCGTGTTGAGTGAGAGGTATCGTTACAGACTTGGCATGGGGAGAGACGTGCTGAGGCTGTAAACTGTGGTCTGGCTGCAGCATGAGCAGGCTGGTTGGTACGCTCCAACACTCTAGCACTCGCTCTAGAGCATTTGATTCTGAAGTGACTGCTTCATTTGGTTTGATGAGGTTAGTTGGGACACACTTGGCGGTGTTCATTTGAGCACATGCAACTCCAGATTCTGGTGAGCTGCTACTTGTTAGAGCAATGGCCAGTTGTATGACGCGTGCATCAGCCATGCTAGCACCTGTTTTTTTTGCTTGGTTCTCCCTTTGGTGCTCATCAATAGCCTCTTGCACCTCTACGAGTGACCACTTGCCTATAGGCTTACATTTGAACACACAAGCGAGACTAGAATCAGGACAGATTCGGATAAACATCATGGCTATTTCAGTGTCCATATTCTCCATTTTGCCACCCTGTTGTTTCAAATGTCTGTTTGCTACTTCAGCAGCTGTGTTCAACCTGACCCAGTAATCTACTGGCGTTTCTTTTGCTGTTGGTTGGGTAGCATAAAAATCAGCCATTGGTAGACATGAACCAGGACTCTCGCTAAAATAGCGTCTTAATATGGCATAGATTGTCTCGGGATTAACAGTCACACCTGGAGAAGAGCTGCTTTTCAGTCCAACTTTGACTATGCTTTTTGCTCTACCAAGGAGGTGGTTCAGAATCTCGTCTCTTTGTTCATCCTTTGGGAGCCCTTTTTTATGCAAATACACTTCCATCAATTCGATCCATTCTTGAATGGAGTATTTATCTCCGCCATCACCTCTATACATTGGAGGCTTCTTGACATCTGGTCTCACTACCAAGCTCACCTTGGACAAGTTCAGGGTTGTGTCAGGTAGTTCAACTCTAGCTGATTCATCTGGTACTGGTCGACATAGTGTGATTGGAGACTGACTAGCCAGCAAGCGATTGGCTATAGATTTACCTATCTGACTCCCTAACTCACTAATTAACACACGTAACTGCTGGACACTGCTATCATTTGTAATAGGAGTGGAGAATTGAGGCTCAAGACCAGGTATGTCATTTACACCTCCTGATTCAAATGACTCATCACAGGTTAACACTGTAGTCCTACCAACTGCTCCATCCACACTGAATAAGCCCCTCCCTCTCCCTGCAAGTGGTGTAGAAATACTAAAAGTATGTTGACCCCTGCCTGCCATGTTTGTAAAAAAAAAATGACAATAAGCAAAAATATCACACTTAATATTGCACCTCCTACCACTGTAACTAGCATGAATTTGTATTTGTGATTACTGTACTTATGCTAAACACCAGAAACAACACTAGCAGCTAAAAAGATCCACACATCTACCCCACGATGTCATGAGCACACAGCTTGACCTCGGCGATCGGCGGCGGCTGATCAGTGGATCCGGGTCACGGCACCAGTTTTATGTAGCCGCTTTAAAATGGTAGCTGATGTCTGTGATGAAAACTAGGCACACCAATTTCTGATTTCTGCAGTTTATTCTAAAAAAAAACACAGCAAGGGGCACAATCAGTACACGCACACGGCAACACGCTCACATCTCAGGTGTCCTGCAACAGCGCCTTCCAGCTTTTGCAGGTAATTTGCTATTACACCGCATGTGCGTCTACACAAATGTTTACAATAAACAAAACAAAATTGTGCAGAAATAACTAATACAATTAACACCACATGAAATAATAAAATTATTACATTTAAATGGGAATCAAACTCTAAAAAAAATATATATCTTCCTCTAAAGAAAAGTACATTCCTAAACAAAGTGTTTGTCATGCCAATCTAATTCAAAGTATAATGAATGCATACTTAACAATAGAAAGAATTGAACAGTGCATTAAACACAAACATACCTAAAAAAAACACAGCAAGGGGCACAATCAGTACACGCACACGGCAACACGCTCACATCTCAGGTGTCCTGTAGAAAGCCAGACAACATGCTAATAAGGCTAAAAATCGGTCACAATAAACATCACTAAATACCGTTTTTTTTCCCTCTCTTTTTTTTGCAACCAAAAGCAATAATAAACCCTTAGACACATCGGCAGCAACATGCATATAGTTTCCATGCAATTAAAAAAAAATACATGACATAAAACTAAACAGCTTACACAAGTGGAAGAGAGAATTAGTACATGTCTTACCTGCAACAGCGCCTTCCAGCTTTTGCAGGTAATTTGCTATTACACCGCATGTGCGTCTACCGTGTGTTACTATAAATAATGTCCCCTCTGCAACAACAGGTAGCTAGGAACTATTGTACAGAGATAGGTAACATTCATCTTAAATTAAAATGAGAACAAAACGAGTTGTTTTGAGAATGTTCACACAAAAATAAAAATAATAAAAATTGACTCAGCTACACCTGCAGCAGTCACGACAGTGCTACTAGGTCAGCACATATCGATGCCATCATCAGCGCTCATGTTTTTGCGTTATTATAAATAATGAAATGCAGTAGGCTGTTATGGTCATCATAATTTTCTTTAATAATGATTTGTTCTATTTTTTTATCCTGATAGTTTGCTCAATTTGTTTTTAGTTATTTATATATTTAAATTGGGGTGCCTTCTACTGTTACAAATTTAACTCTTGTCAAAATAATAAAAATGTTTTTTACAAGCCCTTGTGTTGTTGTTGTGCTGTTGTTCTTTAATAATACAAATAATCAGATACAAACAGTCTGTCTAAACGAAAATTAACCAATGCTTTTTAACTCATCATTATTTTTCATGTTTGTTGGATAAAGTATGTAATGATTTGGTCTACTCTGTGTGTGTGTGAGAGACAGGGGTGTCGCGGTCGTGAAACAAAGGCTCAGCTTTCAGCTCATTCAGTTTCTCTGAATGTATAGGTGAGAACAGCTGATTCATTTGCATTTGAGTGTTGTCTGGCATTGATCTACCAGAGCCAAGTGAAAAGAAGCACAATCAACCTGAATAGGTAAGTTGGAATAAAATCAGAAGCAGAATTAACTAAAGTAATTAGCATTAAAATAAGTAACTACAGTGGTTACTCAATCGGAATAACCATCCCGCCGCGCATACCGCCGTTTAAAGGCAACAGCAGCCAAAATAAATCAGTTGCATTTCAAAGTCATTCGTAAAATGGCCGCCAGGTGGCGCAAAGTGACATTTTCATTCATCGCAGTAAATACAACAGTGATGGAAATTTCCACAACAAACATGAAAAATCTGAACCAGAGCTATTGATGTGTACTGTACAATAATGAGTAAAAAAATTTTATAGTAGATTTATTAATTGAAATAAATGACAATATTTTTCAAGAGAATTTTCAAGCCTCACTCATCAAACAAAATTAAATGAAATCGGCCAAGTTTACTATTTATTTAAATATAAATTTCTAAACCAATAACATCAAATAACACCAAGTTATTATTATAACAGGCTTACTTCGTCACTTATCTAGAGCTTGCTTTCAAAGAAATCGAGTGGCTTACTAACGTCTCTGGGGTGCATTGTCTCTAAGTGCCCGCTTGGTGTAGCGGTAAGAGCGCTCGGCCGGAGATCTACAAAGTGCCGGTTCGAATCCCGAGTGATGATGTTTTAAACTTGTTTCATTTTAACTATAGCAAAATAAAAATAAGACAAAATAAAATGTTTTATTTTGATTTTGCTTCAGCATACTATAGGAAAAACAGCAAACTCGCAAGCAACCAGTTTGTATTCTTTAAATTTAGGGGAGTTACGACTCTGTGTGTGTGTGTGTGTGTCATTATACTGGTGGATTATTCAGTGAAACGAGGCTCAGCTGAAAGATGTTAGGCACATCAGTCACTTAACCCCAAATAAAAGGTATTTCTGAGTGTTCTTATATAGTTGTAAAATAACAAATGTACAAACAGTGCGCACTGAATATTAAACCAGGCACGATGATTTTTTTGTTTGTTTGTTTGCTGTTTTTTCTATAGTATGCTGAGCAAAATAAAAAAAACATTGGTTAGTTTTCGTTTAGAAAGACTGTTTGTATCTGATTATTTGTATTATTAAAGAATAAAAGCACAAACAACAACACAAGGGCTTGCAAGAAACATTTTTATTCTTTTGACAAGAGTTAAATGTGTAACAGTAGAAGGCATCCCAATTTAAATATATAAATAACCAAAAAGCAAATTGAGTAAACTTTCAGAATAAAAAAAATAGAATGAATCATTATTAAAGAAAATTATAATGACCATAACAGCCCACTGCATTTGATTATTTATAATAACGCAAAAACAGGAGTGCTGATGATTTACAAATACAATATTTGTTAATTTAATATAAAGCCGGTATCGTTATCCTCCTTTTTATTTTCCTACGTAGTCTAATAAAGTTTTCCAGATCGCGGAGAAGTTTTGTTGTACTAAATAATATTTAAGCCTGTTATAATAATTGCACGTGTATTCTATATGTTTTCAACTTGGTGTTATTTGATCTTATTGGTTTAGAAATTTATATTTCAATAAATAGTAAACTTGGCCGATTTCGTTCTAATTTTTTGACAAGTGGGGCTTGAAAATTCTCCCACTCCCTTAAGTGGGGAATAACAGAAAATAACTTTACAATGCCAGACAACATTCAAATGCAAAATTTTCACCCTCCCCCTATACATTCAGGACCTCACACCACTTCCCCAATCTGAGGCTCTTATGCCTCAGACTTTCAGTCAGGGGCGGACTGGGACCAAAAAGTGGCCCTGGACTTTCTGGCCCACAGCAGCCCACATCATAATACACTTGCTCATTAATGTAGAGATATATTTTAACACCAGTTACTAGTATAAAAAAATAACACAATACGGAAAGCAATGCTATTTAAACATATTATTTGAAGTATCACTGAACATATATTGGGTCATATTAGTGAAACAAAGAAACAAAGGAAAGAACATCAAGACAAACTACATATAAATCTATAAAGACAATATTTGAAAAAGAATATCAATAAAACTGAACAGGTAAGCTGAAATAAAATCAGTAGCAGCATTACTTTTTAATTAATATTGTCTACCATAATAATTACTATCAGGAGGTAATGCTGCTACTAATTTTATTCCAGCTTACCTGTTCAGTTTGATTGTGATTCTTTTCACTTGGCTCTGGTTGATCAGGGGAGACGTGTTGGTCATCATCAGCAGGCACTGGTTCATCATCACTGACCTGCTGCACTTACAGTTTACACTGATGAGTGGTAGATCTTACACTGCATCACGATGATACCCCCTGCCAAATGTTCATGATATCTCACAAACAAAAAGGCAAATTTGTCTTTTCCTCATAAAGTGTTTAGGTCAAATTCCACCCATACAAGTGTGACAAATATGCAAAGAAAAAAATCAGGAAGGGGCAAATACTTTTCCATGGCACTGCACATGTAGTCAGATTGTTCCACTAGGATGAAACTGTGCCAGGTGGAGTTAAAGCACTTTTAAAATCACACTAACTTTACACTGATCTGAATAACTTTGAATAATGAACTTATTGTTCTTTCCTTTCTTTTTCTTTTTTTTTTTTTTACAAATATGACCCAATATATGTTCAGTGATACTTTTTATTTACATTTTTGTTTGTTATATTTCTATACTAGTATGTGGTTTTAAAAAAATAATCTCCACTTTAATGAGCCAGTGTATTCTTCTTCCTCTTTTTAAAAGGCAGAATCTGTTCATTTGAAGCATTTCACTGCATTTACCTCTAAAGCTTTTTCTTATTTTCATGTACTTTTCAGCTCCACCTTTTCTTCTTCCTCCATTTCATTCGTTGAAATTATTAATTTGCTCAAACAACTTCGCTGCATGGAGGGATATATAGAGGGAGCGAAACATGCGCATGCGCAGTAACAAACAAAGTTAGCTTCTCCGCTTTGTTTTTGATGTTGCTTGCGGCAGTGTAACAGCCCGTTAATTCATGTAATGATGAGATGGACAAACTTGTCGATGTCAGTTCTTTATTTTGCTGCATATTGTCAGGTTATAGTACAAACTTTAGGGTAGACCCTGCTATTAAATCAAACTAAAAATTAGTGAAAAGCATACAAAACTCAGACTCTATATCCCAGATACTCATCTCGCGTCCAACTTCACACACCGGACCACATTACCCACAATGCATCTCCCGCACTGGACTACACTCCCGTAAACAGCTGTCGTAAAATCAACCTCTCTCTCCTGCAACAACACGCTCTTTGTCGGTGGCTCCCGCGCACTCCTCCATATGATTAGGAAAGAGATGCAATATTATGGTTTCGTAATAGAAAAGAAATACCTTTTATTTGGGGTTAAGTGACTGATGTGCCTAACATCTTTCAGCTGAGCCTCGTTTCACTGAATAATCCACCACACACAATCAGTATAATGACACACACACACACACACACACAGAGTCATCACTCCCCTAAATTTAAAGAATACAAACTGGTTGAGTGCGAGTTTGCTGTTTTTCCTATAGTACGCTGAAGCAAAATCAAAATAAAACATTTTATTTTGTTTTATTTTTATTTTGCTATAATTAAAATAAAACAAGTTTAAAACATCATCACTCGGGATTTGAACCAGCACTTTGTAGATCTCTGGCCGAGCGCTCTAACCACTACACCAAGCGGGCACTTAGAGACAATGCACCCCAGAGACGTTAATAAGCCACTCGACTTCTTTGAAAGCAAGCTCTAGATAAGTGACGAAGTAAGCCTGTTATAATAATAACTTGGTGTTATTTGATCTTATTGGTTTAAAAATTTATATTTAAATAAAACCCTACTCACTTCTTTTCTAATTACACGTGATAAAATCTAAAGGCTCACTGTGTTAATATTTATTGTGCTTAAATTTGATCTTAATAAGATTAGATTTAATTTGAATTCTACATTTGTACTGTAATTTTAGTACTGTGATTATGAATTCGGTCAACTACAGTGTTTCACTTGATGTTACCGGCTACTACGTGTATTATTTAATGGAACGCGTCTCATTAATGTGGCAGAGAATGAACTAAGGCATGAGGCGTCAGTCTGTAGTTATATAGCGTCACTCAGTGGTCAAAGTCAGCAAATGCACATGCCGAAATGCATTTCAAAGTCATTCGTAAAATGGCTGCTAGGTGGCGCAAAGTGCCATTTTCACTCGTCGCAGTAAATACAATAGTCATGGTAATTTCCACATGAGTACTTTACACAACAAACATGAAAAATCTGAACCAGAGCTATTGATATGTACTTTACAATAATGAGTAAAAAAACATTGGTTAAATGTTTTTTAGATCAAGCTCACTAGCTGACAATTTGATTTGTACCAAGTATAAACTGTTATATAGTCTATCTCTGTATCTGTTTATTGTTATTTAAGTTCTGGGTTATTTCACATTATATATACAAACCGGATTCCAAAAAAGTTGGGAAACTAAACAAATTGTGAATAAAAACTGAATGCAATGATGTGGAGATGGCAAATGTCAATATTTTATTCAGAATAGAACATAAATCACGGAACAAAAGTTTAAACTGAGAAAATGTATAATTTTAAGGGAAAAATATGGTGAATCAAAAGTTCGTGGTGTCAACAAAGCCCATGGAGATGGGCAGATCTCACCTGTCGGCGGCCAAAAGGACAAGGCGAATGACATCCGGACTGTGTTTGAGAAACACTGTTATTTATAGATTTTTCATAAATTGAAGATCAAACACCTTCAAACAAAGCAATAACACAAAACCCCTGATATTTAACTTTTTTTCATAAATGTCTATGAATACACATGTTCAATAAAGTGTTAACACAAACTCAAGATTACAATATTTGTAAAAAAATAAAAAAGTCTGTATAACTGACACAGTATATATAAAGAACTGCATTAGGGTGGATTGGAAGAGAGAAGAAAAGAACACATTAAGATCTTAGATTTAAAAGAAAAACGTGGCAGTATTAATAAATTAGCTTTGTTTATAGCAACAACAATAAGAATTAAAATAAGAATAAAAAATATCTTACCGACGTTGTCTCTTGAGCTTGCAGGTATTTAACATTTCAGAGTCTTCTCCTCTGTCCCTCAGAGACTGCTTTCCTCCTCACCTGTAGCTGAGCAGCGCGTCTTCACTCCTCTGAATTTACACAGAAACCGTTTACCGGCTGCTGAGTCACACCACCACTGTGCGCGCTAAACATTTAAAGGACGCTTGTTTCCCATTGGCTGGTTCATATCACGTTATGTCTATACCTGAGCAATAAACGTAGGCGTTTTCCGCATCAGGTCCCGCCCTCACTCACGCGCTTATTTAAATGCGCCAGTAATGAAGAGGTAATTAGAATATCTCCGCCTCCGGCTACTGATCAGCCAATCAGAAACAATATTAGAATGTTCCCGCCTCCAGCTTCTGATTGGCTGTGGCAGTTAACACAGAGAGTTCATGGACTTTTCTCTAATGTTTTTGGTACAAAAATGACACCATAGTTCCCCTAATACAAGCTAAATATCAAAATGTAACTTAAAGTGATGCTTTAAAACAGCTACACAGCAAATACATTATCCTTGTGTCAGAATATGCAGGCATGCATTAAGAAAGCTGATGGCTAGATTGCCATGGTGATATTTCAGAACAACTGTAATACAAAAATATATATATTTTTGATAAGTATCAGTCCACTAAATTCTCTTCACATTCTTTGAAGGCATGAAGCAGATACTATAGCCTACATGTAAGTGATAATGTAAGAATAATCTTTTAAAAAGTCATGAAAAATGCTAAACTTGCATCTTAGAACTTAAATCTCAAAGTATTATAAAACTAATATGATTTACCTCAAAATTACAAAGAAAAACAATAAATTAGTTGTATGGACATTAACCTTTATCTAAGTTTTGTATTTAATTACAATTTATTATTGTAATTTTACAATAATAAAGTTACACGTAATTTACAAAAACTGAAAAAACACAGTAAAAATAATATGGTATTTTTACTGTTAAAAAATGTGAAAAAAAGTTAATTTTTCAATACTGAAATAATACTTAAAAAAACAGTCGACTTCAGATAATGTCTGTAATTTTGGCGGCATGGTGGTGTAGTGGTTAGCACTGTCGCCTTGCACCTCCTGGGTCCGGGTTCGATTCCCGGCCAAGCTCGATTCCTGTCTCTGTGTGCATGGAGTTTGCATGTTCTCCCCGTGCTTGGTGGGTTTCCTCTGGGTACTCCGGTTTCCTCCCACAGTCCAAAGACATGCAGGTTAGGCTAATTGGCATTCCCAAATTGACCATAGTGTGTGATTGGGTGTGTGTATGTGTGTCTGCCCTGCAATGGATTGGCACCCTGTCCAGGGTGTACCCCGCTTAGTTCCCGAAGTCTCCTGGGATAGGCTCCAGGTTCCCCACGACCCTGAACACAGGATTAAGCAGTATAGAAAATGATGAAATGAATTCTACATTTGTATTGTAATTTTAGTACTATGATTATGAACTCATTTAACTACAGTTTGTTTCATTTGATTTTATCCGCTACTACGTGCAGTTCTAAAGGAGCGCGGCTCATTAATCCTGCAGAGAATGAATTAAGTCATGAGGTGTCAGTCTGTAATTATATAGCACCACTGATCAAAAAGCCATCAAACGCACAAACCCAGATGCTGCTGCCGAGCGCCGCAACGGTAAAACCAACTTTCCGATTAGGTAACCACTGTATGTACTTTTGCTACTTGTTAATACTTAGCATTACCTCACTTTCTACCCCTCCTATCCAATATACCATTGCTTTTGGCTTACCGATTAACATCTGGTTATTAAGTCCTCTGTGTGTTCTATATAAACCCCATCATATGAGCACCAAATATGAAGTCCCAATTTACATAATGCATCTCTCCCTAATAAATTAATCAGAGTTTGTTCAGACACCAAGATAGGCAATGTTACACTTTTGTTTGAGTCATTTTCAGAACACAAGAAAAAAAAAACCCTACATGCGTCTTTTCTAATTACACGTGATGAAATCTAAAGGCTCACTGTGTTAGCATTGTAGGTTTGTAGACATACTGGAGCAGGAATTAGCTGCATCTGTCCAAAAAATCTTACTGTCTTTGCAAATTTACCAGACAATGGAAGGTGTGAAGCATAATGCGGACTTACACATGTGTACGTGGTTCCAGTGTCTATCATCATAGGAGTAGATTTTCCTTCTATTTTAACCTACAGCATAGGTTCTTAATCAGCATCGGTTGTTAAGATTAGATACTGACCCTCCCCTGATTTTGGGCCCTGTGGAGGCTCTTGGTAGGGCCAGCTCTGAATCCCCTGCCCTCTACCCATGGGAAGCAATTAATTGCCTGGGATTGCGAGTACAATCTTTCTTTGCATGCCCAAGTCAACCGCAGCTCCAGCATCCACCTGTGCCTCTCTGTCCCCTTTGAAAGTTCCAGTCTTGAGTGTTTGGTATTTGCGTGTGAACATTAATGACTGGCATTGGGATTTGTTGTGGGTTTGACATGACAGCCGGTGACACTGATAGGGCAGGGGGAATTGAAGGCACATTTAGTGGAACCTTCACCACTGAAGATTCTGCTTTCTCTATGTCTTTGCTTTTTACTGGTGCCTGGGTTCTTCTCTTGGCTGTGCTCGTTAATTCCTCCAGCTGGAACTGTGCTAGGTTTCTCTGCATGTCTCTCTCTTGACCTCTGAGCTTCTGTTCATTCTTTCTAAAATGCTCTGTTGCATGAGCCACATGATCACAGAACTCTCTGTGTGTTTTAGAGTTCAGACCAACTCCTTTTTCCAGCTTGCTTTTTACTACAGGAGGCATGGCATCCACCACAGCACTTCTGAATAGCGTGGTCATTAAGGGGTCGCCTTCAGGATTTCTTTCAGTTTTCTGTTTCAATCTCTTTAATTGTCTTTGCACATAAGCAACCGGGTTCTCTGTTTTCCACAGCTCTTCCCCTTTTAGGACTTTAGGGTCCACTTGGGCTGGGTACTCATTTCTTAGCCGCAATCCTGGTCGCCATGGATCAAAACAGTTCCACAATCCATCTGTGAATTTCATATGGGCATTCTCATGTTTGCTGATGTTAGAAGTTTTTCCATCTTAGCCCCTCCCAGAATTTTAGCAAATAGTGCTTTTCTGTCTCCGGCTGCAAGTAGTTTACCAGCCGTCTCACCTTAAAAAAATATTTATCCGCTTATTTGACCTTCCATGGATGTCAGGGAGACGTGAGACCAATCTGTCCAGATCCTGTGAGGCCCAGGGCACATAATGACCTTGTGTTTCCTTAATTAATATAGGCAATTTGCCTGCTAATTGCTTTGGTGGTCTGAGCTGCTCCCTTGCCCTCAGGCATCTCTCTTTTTTTATGCGTTTCCGTAATTCTACCAAGGTTGCTGCACATGTGTAGTAGTCTAACTACAGCAGTGTTTTATCCTGACCTGTCTGCTAACCGGGGTTACTGTCTGCTCGTGTATTGTGCATTAAACCTGCCCCTGGCTCCAAGTGCCTAATTTCAGCTATTAGCAGCTTTGGCGGCCGTTTCGGCGGACATCGCCGGCTATCTGAGCTTTTTTCGGCTGTTCTGGCTCACTGGTGATCCCCGGTCGTGGACTCTGGCGGTATTGCAGCTACCGATGACCACTGGCAGCTGCTTTAACTATCAGCGACCACTGACGATTACTAGCGGCTGCTCCGACGACCACTGAGGGCTACCGGTGATAACCGGTTTCTGTCCGTGACTACCTGTCAGCTCTTCGCGCTATTGGTGGTTACCTGGTGCGGACTAGCATTTGACCTCATTTATTAGCTGCTCTCTGAGCTGAGTGCCACGCCATATTTCTGTGACCTACTGCCCTGGGCCTCTAATCAGTGGGAAATATGAGGCTTGTTGACTTGCAGGTTCTGGCTATATCTGCTTGGATCATCCTCTCACCCATTTGTAATCCAGTAGCTTCAATACGATATACGGCTTCAACTTCGGTCTTGTCATTCTCAGCCACCATCAGCACTGCTCTCATATAAGGATATCATTTACATACCTCACCGTAAATATGTCCACCGGGGCTCTTGTCGGAATGACAACTTCGACGACACAAGAGCAATACGCTCATTCTGGACTTCAAAACCTCGTCCACCAAGAAAAACTAAACGATCTGTTGACCACAACGTGCTGGAGCACCCCATCAGGTCTGCTGACACAGGTACTGTTTCTAGTGCCATTCTCTTTTTTGGCCTGTGGAACTTACGATCACTCACAACTAAAGGTCCTCTGCTTCATGATTTACTATGTGAACATAAGTTTGATTTCCTGTGTTTAACTGAGACTTGGCAGCATAAAGATGACTTTACACAGCTTCATCAGTGTATCCCAACAGGATATACTTATGTTTGCAAACCTCGCACAACTGGTCGCGGTGGAGGTCTAGCAGTGATATACCGCGAGAAAGGGAAAGAGGCACCAGAGTTTACCTCTTTTGAGTCCATGGTTATACAAAATTAATGGTCCAGTTCCGACCATTCTTGTTAATGTATATCGTCCTCCTAAGGTTAATAGCAACTTTTTAAATGATTTTTCAGTGTTTTTAACCTATATTATTTCTGATTCTGGTTGGCGATTTTAACATACATGTTGACTGTCACAGTTGAACACCAGATGGCGCCATGCTCCCGGACTCTATTTTGCTTTTGTTTGTGTTTTCCTTTAGTTTTGGACTCCAGTTCCCAGAGTGCACCTCGATCAGGTGATGTTAGCCTAGTGTGTTTAGTCTGTGTTAGCCTAGTGTATTTAGTCCTAGTGTAACTCCGTGTCTTTGTGTAACTCTTGTTTGGTGTGATTATTGTCTAGTTTCGATCCGGTTTGTCCCTTTCTGTTGAGTTGGTTCCTTATTAAAAGTCATTAAGTTCACCCCTCTGCATACATGCCTCATTTCCCAAACCCAACACTAGCACCCCGTTACATTGACAATGAATCTAGTGCATGCACTAAGAATTTTTTGTCTTGTCTTGACAGTTTTGGCATACAGCAATACACTGATTTTCCAACTCATCTGAAAGGCCACTCATTGGACCTTGTTTGTTGTTCTGGTATTACTCCCGTTGGTCTCACCACGTCCGACCTAACACTTTCCAACCATTTCCTGGTTTTCTTTAAAGCTTGCTTAATTCTAACAATGCCCAAAAACCGACATACCATAACATTTCGCAATACTAAGAACATTGACATCTGACCTTACTACTCTTCCTATGAAATACTTTTTAACAACTCCGGATGATTTGGTTTCTCATTACAATGAAGTGCTACATTCATCATTTGATATGCATGTGCTTATAAAATCCAGAACTGTTTCATTTGTTAATTCTGCTCCCTGGTTTACATCTGATCTGCATAGGTCGCCGTCTAGAATGTCTGTGTATTAAAACCGGACTTGTTTTACACAAAGAAATGTATTCTGACCATATGAACCAATACAAAACCGCTATTAATACAGCTAAATCCGAGTACTACTCAAATCTGATCACATCTAATGAAGGTAATACAAGATACAAGAAGGTAATACTCTCTTTACTGTTGTTAAAAACATTTCAAAGCCTCCTGATTCTCTACCTGTACAGTTACATACAGTTGAACTATGTAACACACTACTCATTTATTTTTCTGAAAAAACAGAGAACATACATAAATCTCTGTTCGTTTCTGATCCTCTTCAAGTTCCTTTTTCCTTCAACTCTCCTCTCTCTACTTTTAAACTACCTACAGCTGATGAGATTGCTTCTGTTATTTGGAAATCGAAACCAACTACCTGTCAATTGGACCCTCTTCCAACTCAATTAGTCAAAGTTTGTCTTCCGGTTCTCTTACCATTCATCGCTGAGATCATCCACTCTTCTCTGACTCCTGCCATCATCCCCAATCTCTTTAAAACTGCATTAATAACTCCTATACTCAAGAAACCAGGAGCTGATCCAAACAACTTTGATAATTTTCATCCAATTTCAAATCTGCCATTCTTATAAAAAATCCTAGAGAAGGTTGTTTCAGCACAGGTACATAATCACCGGTCAATTAATAACTTATATGAACTATTTCAATCAGGTTCTGTCCACAGCATAGTACCGAGACTGCCCTTGTCAAAATATCCAATGATCTGATTCAGGACTTCTGTCTATTTTAATACATTTGACACCATCTCCCATAATATTCTATTAGAAAGACTAAAGTCCATTGGAATTGTAGATACTTCCTTGGCTTGGTTTTCTTCATATCTCTCTCACTGCACACAATTTGTTCAGCTAGGCCAGATCAAATCTACAGTGGCTTGCAAAAGTATTCGGCCCCCTTGAACTTTTCCACATTTTGTCACATTACAGCCACAAACATGAATCAATTTTATTGGAATTCCACGTGAAAGACCAATTCAAAGTGGTGTACACGTGAGAAGTGGAACAAAAATCATACATGATTCCAAACATTTTTTTTTACAAATAAATAACTGAAAAGTGGGGTGTGCGTAATTATTCAACCCCCTGACTCAATGCTTTGTAGAACCACCTTTTGCTGCAATTACAGGTGCCAGTCTTTTAGGGTATGTCTCTACCAGCTTTGCACATATAGAGACTGAAATTCTTGCCCATACGTCTTTGCAAAACAGCTCCAGCTCAGTCAGATTAGAGGGACAGCAGTTTTCAGACCTTGCCACAGATTCTCAATTGAATGTAGATCTGGACTTTGACTGGGCCATTCTAACACATGGATATGTTTTGTTTTAAACCATTCCATTGTTGCCCTGGCTTTATGTTTAGGGTCGTTGTCCTGCTGGAAGGTGAACCTCCGCCCCAGTCTCAAGTCTTTTGCAGACTCCAAGAGGTTTTCTTCCAAGATTGCCCTGTATTTGGCTCCATCCATCTTCCCATCAACTCTGACCAGCTTCCCTGTCCCTGTTGAAGAGAAGCACCCCCAGAGCATGATGCTGCCACCACCATATTTGACAGTGGGGATGGTGTGTTCAGAGTGATGTGCAGTGTTAGTTTTCCGCCACACATAGCGTTTTGCATTTTGGCCAAAAAGTTCCATTTTGGTCTCATCTGACCAGAGCACCTTCACCTTCTTCCACATGTTTGCTGTGTCCCCCACATGGCTTGTGGCAAACTGCAAACGGGACTTCTTATGGTTTTCTGTTAACAATGGCTTTCTTCTTGCTGCTCTTCCATAAAGGCCAACTTTGTGCAATGCATGACTCATAGTTGTCATATGGACAGATTCCTCCACCTGAGCTGTAGATCTCTGCAGCTCGTCCAGAGTCACCATGGGCCTCTTGGCTGCATTTCTGATCAGCACTCTCCTTGTTCGGCCTGTGAGTTTAGGTGGACGGCCTTCTCTTGGTAGGTTTACAGTTGTGCCATACTCCTTCCATTTCTGAATGATCGCTTGAACAGTGCTTCGTGGGATGTTCAAGGCTTTGGAAATCTTTTTGTAGCCTAAGCCTGCCTTAAATATCTCAATAACTTTATCCCTGACCTGTCTGGTGAGTTCTTTAGACTTCATGGTGTTGTTGCTCCCAATATTCTCTTATACAACCTCTGAGGCCGTCACAGAGCAGCTGTATTTGTACTGACATTAGATTACACACAGGTGCACTCTATTTAGTCATTAGCACTCATCAGGCAATGTCTATGGGCAACTGACTGGACTATGACCAAAGGGGGCTGAATAATTATGCACACCCCGCTTTTCAGTTATTTATTTGTAAAAAATGTTTGGAATCATGTATGATTTTCATTCCACTTCTCACGTGTACACCACTTTGTATTGGTCTTTCACGTGGAATTCCAATAAAATTGATTCTTGTTTGTGGCTGTAATGTGACAAAATGTGGAAAAGGTCAAGGGAGCCAAATACGTTTGCAAGCCACGGTATGTTTAAAAATAATATTAAACTAAATTAAACTGAACAACTTTCTTTGACACATTCTTATTATTTTGGGTTTTAGAAAAATCTAAAATATACTAATAGAGCTCTTCATGCTTGGATACACTGATAAGCTGAACTTTTATAACAGCTCGTAATCATTTTGCAACTCAAATGAATTATTAATGCACTCACACACACACACACACACACACACACACACACACACACACACAAGCACCCCCACCCTCCACAAACATACTAAATAAAGATAATTACATCAGACCAAATTCCACTAAAGGAGCTATATAAGTCTACAGGGACCTGTCAGGAGAAACCGATAGCTTCTTGTGTGGATTGCTGTGTGTGTTACAGGCACAGCAAAGGAAAAACAGCAAAGGTAGGACCCAGCTATCTTAATCAGCTATTTACAAGTAGTCCTATTTGTTCGATAAAGATTTTTAGGACTATAAATGGTGTCTATGGTTTAGTGGTTAGTACTGTTGCCTCACACCTCCAGTGTTGTTTGTTTGGTTCTCACCTCTGGTCTGTCTGTGAATGTGTGTGGATTTTGCACTTTATTCCCATGTTGGTATTGTATCTTTATTGTATAAACGCTGTACTGCTATCTGAATAGATGCACAAATTACTATTAATTGAAACAATTCGAAAAGCTATTTTTAATCATTCATAATTTTATGAAGATGTTGTTACCTTTAAAATGCAGATTAGATTACATAAAAGATATAATGATAAATAATTTTTGATAGATAATATGTACAGCCAGTAGTGACATAAGACCAAAATATTACTTCAATATTTATGCAGGGACATGTGCATATATTCAGGCACTCATGTTATGCAAATAACCTTTGTGGTTGGTAGGTATTATTCTGTGCAGAACCTCTAAGACAGAATATTTCAATAGCAAAGTGGTCATAGTGGAAAATATACTTCTTGACTCAAATAAATCAATATTAAATTTCTTTCTAGGTTAAGTGCTTTCTAGGTAATAAAGAGTTCAAAACAATAATGCTGCATATGTATGCGCCTTGTAACTTAGAATTTCTCCTTTAACAGTTAGGATGAACTCCTTAGTTAATTCAATTCAATTCAATTCAATTTTATTTATATAGCGCTTTTAACAATGGTCATTGTCTCAAAGCAGCTTCACAAAAATTTAAGAAATTTAACAAAAAAAAAAAAAAAAAAACATTTTATATATATATAGAATAATTATATATAAAGTAATAAGTAAATAAATAAAATTATAATAGAAAATAAATAAATAAAAACAAATAATAATAATAATTATAGAAAAGAAAATAATTGGAAGTGTGGATGTGTGAGAAAAATGTGCAGATAATAATGAGATGAATGAATGAAATGTCTCTGATGAGCAAGCCAAGGGTGACGGCGACGGTGGCAAGGAAAAACTCCCTGAGATGGCATTAGGAAGAAACCTTGAGAGGAACCAGACTCAACAGGGAACCCATCCTCATTTGGGCGATAACAGATAGAAATGATATAACATCTTGTGTGTTGTGCAGGTGAAAATTACGTTAAGCATGTTCCATCAAATCAATAGGCTGCTCAAGACATCAGCTGTACTCAAAGTAGCACTTGAGTTATGAGTTAAATGAGTTATGATGTATACACTAGTATTTATTATAGACCAATTGATATACATTTTATATTTATTATATACATTTTATATTTGTATACCTACTGTGTAAATGATTCAGATTGGATGATGATGATGGTGTGTGTGTGTTTGTGTGTGTGTGTGTGTGCGCGTGTGTGCGCATGTAATTATATCAATCAGATGGGGAAGAGGAAGTTCTCTGGGTTAGAGATAACCCTCATGGTGATGTTTGTCATTATCGGGATTGTTGCCATAGCACTCATCGTCCTGCTTGCCACAGATAAAAATGAGACAAATCGTGAGTGATGCAAATTTCCTCATACAAACTCTAATGATTAACAATATCATGAACAACCCATCATTAGTTATTAATAAATACAAATGCTTCACCCCAATCGTATAAATAGATATCATACTTGCTTTGATTCCTACCACTATGACCAATACAAAGGCAAACATGATTTTTGGAAGTATAATCCAATTTGTTCATACAAAGGTTAGCTGAGTTCCCTTTCAAGACTACACTCGATGCTGCGTGAAAACGCTATGGGAACTACTTTGTCTATGGGAACTACTTGAAGGAGAGTGTGAGCACTGTGATAATCTCCAGATGAAGGTGTGACAAGCGCGTCTCGCGTTCTTTAGGGAGCCACGAGCAGCTCTGCACTCCTGGGGCTCACAGGTTGATTTGGCCGAGGCACGAGAGATGGAGCCCCTCCTTTCTCTCGCCTCCTCCCTGGATCACGCGCTCTCTCCCTCCACTTCGCGAGCGCACTTCGGTGCTTCTCGGGAGTGTTTGGGAGAGACTCACTCTCTTGGTTCTGTAGATATGGATGTAGCTACCTCAGAACGATCCTCTAGAGATGATAAAGAGTATGAGGAGTTAATTGAGGTTATAACACGCGCAGTCGAACGATTACACATTGACTGGCCACAGGAGCAAGCTCACCCAAAACGGTCCAAATTAGATGACAGATTTCTGTCGGGTGCCCAGGAGATGGCGCCACAACGCCGCTTTTTTTATTTGCAGTCGTATCAGGCTGACCTGCTGAATGATCTGAGCACGAGCGGCAACATGAATCAGGAAGCATTCATAGAATTACGCCGGGCTACTGATCTGTCCCTACGTGTGACGAAACAGACATCCCGTGCTATTGGCCGTTCTATGGCCTCCCTGGTGTCTGCAGAGAGGCACCTCTGGCTAAATCTAACTGGCATTAAGGACAAAGATCGAGCATTCCTTCTCGATGCTCCCATCTCACCCTCAGGCCTATTCGGCGAAGCAGTTAATACCGTCGCCACCAGATTTAGAGAGGCCAGTCTTTATGAACAAGCTTTTGGGAAATTCCCATGCCGTGCCCAGGTGTTGAGGCCATCAGCCACCCAACCTCGACCTGATCTGAATCTGGCTAGGCGCAGAAGGAAAGTGTCAGTAGCTGCGCACCCCCCCCTCCCCCCCCCCCCCCGTAAGGACTGGGGTACGGCTCGGCGCCTCCCTCAGGCCGCCCCCAAGAAAATAGATCGCTCTGTCTTCTTTACGAAGAAGCGTTCCTGAGAGCAGAGCTCAGGACCGTGGGGGTGACCCCCCCTGGGGACGGGCATATAGGAGCATGCCCCCCCGGGCACCCCCAGGAGATCGATGTTCAGTTTCCGCCACCTTTGGTGTTTCGGACAACACCGGTCTCCAACGACACGTTAGTCCTTCGGTCGCATCCTGCCATATTCCAGGACACCGAACCACTAACACCCCCCAGCCCAGTAGAAGTACTTGCACCCCTTTCGGAGAAGCTGGCAGCGTGGAAGCTACTGCCAGGCATATCACCCTGGGTTTTAAGGACTGTAGAGAAAGGATACAGGATCCAGTTTGCATATCGCCCTCCGCGTTTCAACGGCGTGGTCTCCACCGGAAAGGGCGCATTTTCTGAGTTCCGAACTCCAGAAACTACTGCAGAAGGGAGCCATAGAACAGGTTCCTCCTCCAGATATGGAGTCAGGTTACTACAGTCGGAACTTCCTGGTCCCCAAGAAGGACGGGGGTCTGCATCCAATTCTGGATCTTCGCGGTTTGAACCGCTATCTCAAAAAATGCAACTTCAAAATGTTGACCATAAAAACTATTGTCTCACAAATCCAACCACAGGATTGGTTTGTGACAGTAGATTTAAAGGACGCATATTTCCACATAGAAATTTTGCCACAGAACAGGAAGTTCCTGAGGTTCGCTTTTGGGGGAAAAGTCTACCAATTTTGGGTTCTTCCATTCGGTCTAGCCCTATCACCCCGCACATACACAAAATGCATGGATGCAGTTCTGGCTCCCTTGAGACTCCAGGGCATCCGCATTCTGAATTACATAGACGACTGGCTAAACCTGGCCCAGTCTCAGCAGCTAGCACTTCGACACCGGGATGTCGTCCTAGCTCATCTTCATTCGCTGGGATTGAGACTCAACGCCACGAAAACCGTTCTCTTTCCGGTGCAGGTGACAACCTATTTGGGCATCAGGTGGAATTCAATCGCTATGCAGGCACATCTGTCTCCTGCTCGCGTCGAATCCATAAACAACGCTCTGAAGGAAATTAGGCTGGACCAAAAAGTGACTGTACATCACTTACAAAAACGTTTAGGCCTCATGGCAGCTGCATCCACGGTGGTACCTTTGGTTCTCCTGCATATGAGAGCTTTTCAGCTGTGGTTAAGTGCCAGGGGAGTTCACACGAGAACAAATCCCCGAAGGCGGATAAGGGTTACGCGCAAAGGACTTCGTACCCTTTCTATGTGGTTCAGACCCCGGTTTCTCACCTTGGGTCCCACTCTAGGTCCGTCTTGTCATCGCAAAATGATAACGACAGACGCTTCCCTTACCGGCTGGGGCGCGGTCTTGGATGGCCGTCCAGCCCACGGGATCTGGAGAGGCCAACTTTTCGCATGGCACATCAATTTCCTCGAAATGATGGCTCTATTTTTAGCTCTACAGCATTTCCTCCAGTAGCTGAGAGGCTACCATGTCCTAGTGCGGGTGGACAGCACATCGGTAGTCTCCTACATAAATCGCCAGGGTGGCCTGCGTTCGCGACGCTTGAACCAGCTAGCACATCAGGTTCTGCTCTGGGCACAGGACAAGTTCCTGTCCCTCAGGGCGATTCACATTCCAGGATACAGGAATCTGGGAGAGATTCTCTACAGCAGAGGTGGACCTCTTTGCCAACTGCACAATGTCCCCTCTACTACTCTCTGACTCATCCAGCTCCCCTGGGTCTGGACGCGATGGCCCATACGTGGCCCAATTTACGTCTCTATGCGTACCCTCCGGTAGCTCTCCCGGGGAGTCCTGGCAAGGGTCCGTCAACACGGTTTGCGCCTCTTATTGATAGCGCCCCGTTGGCTGGCCCGAGTATGGTTCTCAGAGATAATATCGCTCCTCGACGGCTCAGCTTGGATGATTCTACCGTTGGTATTCTCGTTCCCATAGCGTTTTCACGCAGCATCGAGTGTAGCCTTGAAAGGGAACGTCTCGGGTTACTTTGCTGTAACCCTGTTCCCTGAAAGGTGGGAACGAGATGCTGCGTCCGAATGCCGCCCTACCACGTGACCGGACGTCCGTTCAGACAAATTAATGTGAGGTTTGTTGCCGGCTCACTGGTATTTATAACCTCCACCTGCGTCTAATCAGATGACGTCACCTGACCGAGGTTATATATATCCAAAATTTTGGCGTGTTTGTACACATGCTTCACAACCGGCAACGCGACAAAATAGTTCCCATAGCATTTTCACGCAGCATCTCGTTCCCGCCTTTCAGGGAACAGGGTTACAGCAAAGTAACCCGAGACGTTTTCAAACAAGCATTCGATTTCTTTTTGGTGTTGATAATTCTTCTTCTTCATTCTTTCTTTCTTTCTTTTTCATAATGAATAATTATAACACAAATATAATAACACAATATAGTCACATAACTTCAGTCTAAGTCTCGAGAGGAAATTCATATTCTTATGAACATAAACAAGCTGCCTTTTAAGTAAAGAGAACTATAGTATTGATACTCAGATACTGTACAGACCAAAAACCTAAAAACCTATCAACAAGGGCAATAAATGAAATCGGTCAGCCAAGAGCAATATTAGTCCCTATTGCTGGCTTAATCTTGTGTACTGGACTGCCTACTCATCATACGGCTTAAAATACAGTATGTTGAGTATCTCAATAGAGTATAATATCTCTATTGATATGCTCACAGTTGATCTACAGTACATCTGATTTAAATTTATATTTTAAATAAATATATAAATCATCGTGAGGCTGACTTTACCAACCAGTTGATTTTGTTGTTATTTGTTTCATCTTCTTCTTTAAATAAATGACTAAATGATTGACCAATTACCAAGTAATCTTCTTTCTCTTCTTAAAATTTAAAAACAG
The DNA here is from genome assembly GCA_030522415.1 of Channallabes apus. Classification (NCBI taxonomy): domain Eukaryota; kingdom Metazoa; phylum Chordata; class Actinopteri; order Siluriformes; family Clariidae; genus Channallabes; species Channallabes apus. The sequence continues at coordinate 6,701,788 of CM060131.1, read as the reverse complement.
AATTTGTAGCCCAGTGTCCAAATATTTCCCTGGCAGAAAGAGTGGACTGTTTCCCAGACGCTGGTGCTTCTCAGGTAAAAGATACAGTTTTGTCTTAAATGTCAAAACACACACACACACACACACACACACACACACACACACACACACACACACACACACACACACACACCATAATGTTTGGACAAAAACAAACACTGGGTTATAGTTTATCCAAATGGGCATGTACCTGAGGTTTTTCTGGTATGCACCTACCAAAAGTAGTCCAGGGAATGTCAACCAGTGAACTGGTAACAGGCATAAGTGTCTAATGTTTATTAATCCAAATGAACATTAAGCAAAGAAGCAAAGACAAGCCTGTTTGGTGCAATCACACAGAAGCAGCATAGCCACAAACTGATTAGAGTGGCCATTCTGATCTCTGTCCACAGCTGAAAGCTCCAGCAATGGGCACATGGCCTTCTTCTTCTTTGTCTTTCAGCTGTTGCCTTTCAGGGGTCGCCACAGCGAATCATCTGCCTCCATCTAACCCTATCCTCTGCATCCTCTTCTCTCACACCAACTAACTTCATGTCCTCTCTCACTGCATCCATAAATCTCCTCTTTGGTCTTCCTCTAGACCTCCTGCCTGGCAGTTCCAAACTCAGCATCCTTCTACCGATATATTCACACTCTCTCCTCTGAACATATCCAAACCACCTCAATCTGGCCTCTCTGACTTTATCTCCAAAACATCTAACATGGGTTGTCCCTCTGATGAACTCATTCTTGATCCTATCCATCCTTGTCACTCCCAAAGAGAACCTCAACATCTTCAGCTCTGCTACCTCTAGCTCTGCCTCCTGTCTTTTCTTCAGTGCCACTGTCTCTAAGCCGTAGAGCATTGCTGGTCTCACCACTGTCCTGTACAACTTTCCTTTCATTCTCGCTGATACTCTTTTATCGCATAACACACCTGACACTTTTTCCACCCATTCCAACCTGCCTGTACTCATCTCTTCACCTCCTTTGAACACTCTCCGTTGCTCTCGACCATTGACCTTAAGTACTTAAAATCCTGCAGCTTCTTTACCTCTGCTCCCTGTAGCCTCACTGTTCCTCTTGGGTCGCTCTCATTCACACACATGTATTCCGTCTTTCTGCGGCTAACCTTCATTCCTCTGCTTTCCAGAGCGTACCTCCACCTCTCCAAATTTTCCTCCACCTTTTCCCTGCTCTCACTACAAAGCACAATGTCATCTGCAAACATCATAGTCCATGGAGACTCCTCTCTAACTTCATCTGTCATCCTGTCCATCACTAGAGCAAACAAAAAGGGGCTTAGAGCCGATCCTTGATACAGACCCACATCGACCTTGAACTCATCTGTCACACCTACAGCACAACTTACCACTGTCTTACAGCTCTCATACATGTCCTGCACCACTCTAACATACTTCTCGGCCACTCCAGACTTCCTCATACAACACCACAGCTCCTCTCTCGGCACCCTGTCGTATGCTTTATCTAAATCTACAAAGACACAATGCAACTCTTTATTACCTTCTCTGTACTTCTACACCAGCATCCTCAAACCAAATACTGCATCTGATGTACTCTTTCTAGGCATAAAACCATATTGCTGCTCACAAATTCTCACCTCTGCCGTTAACCTAGCTTCCACTACTCTTTCCCACAGCTTCATTGTATGGCTCATTAGCTTTATACCTCTGTAATTACCACAGCTCTGCACATCTCCCTTGTTCTTAAAAATCGGCACCAATACACTTCTCCTCCATTCCTCTGGAATCCTCTCACTCTCCAAGATCTCGTTTAACAAACTAGTCAGAAACTCTACTGCCACCTCTCCTAAGCACTTCCATACCTCCACAGGTATGTCATCAGGACCAACAGCCTTTCCACTCTTCATCCTCTTCAACGCCCTTCTCACCTCACTTTTACTAATATTTGCTACTTCCTGCTCCACAACAGTCACCTCTTCTACTCTTTGTTCTCTTTTGTTTTCCTCATTCATCAACTCCTCAAAGTACTCCTTCCATCTTCCCATCACCCTCCTGGCATCTGTCAGTACATTTCCATCTCTATCTTTAATCACTCTAACCTGCTGCATATCCTTCCCATCTCTATCTCTTTGCCTCGCCAACCTGTACAGATCCAGAGAGTCCTTCCTGTCTAGCCTAGCATACAAGTCCTCATATGCTCTTTGTTTGGCCTTTGCCACTTCTACCTTCACCTTACGGTGCATCTCCCTGTACTCCTGTCTACTCTCTTCAGTCCTCTCAGTGTCCCACTTCTTCTTAGCTAGCCTCTTTCCCTGTATACACTCCTGGACGTCCTCATTCCACCACCAAGTCTCCTTGTCCCCTTTTCCCTTACCTGATGATACACCAAGTACCCTCCTACCTGTCTCCCTGATCACATTGGCTGTAGTTGTCCAGTCAACTGAAAGCACCTCCTGACCACCCATAGCTTGTCTCAACTCCTCCCTAAAGACTACACAACATTCTTCCTTTCTCAGCTTCCACCACTTTGTCCTCTGCTCTGCCTTTGTCCTCTTCACCTCCCTCACCACCAGGGTTATTTTACACACCACGATTCTGTGTTGTCTGGCCATACTCTCCCCTACCAACACCTTGCAGTCACTGATCTCTTTCAGATTACAACGTCGACACAAGATGTAGTCCACCTGATTGCTTCTGCCTCCGCTCTTATATGTCCACCCTATGTTCCTGACTCTTCTGGAAGAAAGTATTTACTACTGCCATTTCCATCCTCTTTGCAAAGTCCACCACCATCTGTCCTTCTACATTCCTGTCCTGAAGACCAAACCTGCCCATCACATTTTCATCCCCTTTGTTCCCTTCCCAAACATGTCCATTGATGTCTGCACCAATCACAACTCTCTCACCTCTGGGGATGCTCTGCATCACTTCATCTAACTCACTCCAGAATTTCTCCTTCTCTTCTAACACACATCCTACCTGTGGAGCATAACCACTAACAACATTGAACATCACACCATCAATTTCCAGCTTCAGACTCATCACCCTATCTGATACTCTCTTCACCTCTAGAACATTCCTAACAAACTCCTCTTTCAGGATAAATCCTACTCCATTTCTTTTCCTATCCACACCATGCTAAAACAATTTGAACCCTGATCCTAAGCTTCTAGCTTTGCTACCTTTCCACCTGGTCTCCTGGACACACAGTATATCCACCTTCCTTCTCTGCATCATATCAACCAACTCTCTTCCCTTCCCTGTCATGGTCCCAACATTCAAGGTCCCTACTTTCACTCCTAAACTCTGGCCTTTCCTCTTCTCTCTCTGCTTTCGAACACGCCTTCCTCCTCTCCTTCTTCGACCAATAGTAGCACAATTTCCATCGGCACCCTGTAAGTCAACAGCAGCAGTGGCAGTGATTGTTAACCCGGGCCACGACCGATCCGGTATGGAAATGACATTTCTGATTCGCATCATTGATTTGGCAAATGTTTTACATCGGATGCCCTTCCTGACACAACCCTCTGCATATATCCAGACTTGGGACTGGCACAAGAAGACACTGGATTGCGCCCCCCCCCCCCATGGTTGCATTAATGGGCACATGGCCATTAAATCATATTCCTTTTACATTAGTCCATGTTTTCTTTCACATTATGTGGGTGGCTAGCACAATTTCCTGGGTAATAATTGTCTCCAGAATGCACTATGGTAAGAAGATCAAAAAATAGTGGGATGCTCTGGCCAATGTTTTGTTAAAAAACCCTGGGTCCAGGCATTTATGTGTTTAGTACTTTGACACATAAGACATACCAAAAATGGTTTTAGACCTACAGTAGTATTCCCTGATGGCAGGGGGCCCTTTCAGCAGTATAATGTGCCTTTTCACACTGCAAAATCATTTAGGGATGGCTTGAGGATCATGATACTTCTACAGTAGATGTTGACTTGGCATCCAAATTCCTTTGAATTCATTCTGATTGTGCATATGTGGGATGTGTTGGTATAATGAATGATCAGATAACAAGTCTGATCAATGAATTCACCTCCTAGCAATGTATAGTACTTAAGAATTTTGGTGACACAGGAGGGACCTAAACAATATTAGGCAGTTGATTTATTGTTATGGCTGATTAACCAAAGATAATGCTGCAGCAGATCTGCACAGCCTGATTGCCTCCACACTCTAAATAATAAAACTGTGCTGTACTCAATTTTTTTGGTGAAACATTTTTACATTTACAAATATCAATTTAAATCTAAAAATTAAAAAAATCATGTAAAATATACTTCATGAATTGAGTACAAGTCAGTAAAAAAATTAAGTAGACCTGACTAACTTTTTTTAGTACAATAATGTACAAAATTGAGTAAATGTAATGAAAATCAGAAGTTAATGCAAGGTTACCCTAAGTGAAAATGAATAAAATAATTGAGTAGATATGATTGAAATGGAAGGTAGAAGAAACTGAAAATTAGACTATTATTTAACAAACAAATGTGCTACATTTACTAAATATTTTAAATTAATTTAATTCATACTGGTCTATCACAGAATTAATATGTTACACTATTTAAAAAAAAATACTGTATATTTAGCTTTTAATCAAGGTTTTTTTTAATTTACTGTAGGTCAATGTATCTAATGACACCAAATTATAAACAAAGACACAATACACACATTACCATTTTAATTAAACATTTATTTGCCAAATTTGACAAGACATGACATCTAAACTCAATCTGGTTTACTTTGCAAATGACATGTAAAAAGATCATAAACAATGAGCTGAATTGATCTCATTAGTAAACAGTCTCACAAACAATACTTCTGCCACAAGTATTATACAGTTAATACGTGGAAAGTAGACTTTTGTATTAGAACAGAATCACAGTCACATTTTACATCTGAAACATTGCACACCTTCACACTTCCATTTCCTGCAAACTGTGGGATCCATACAAATATGTGTGCAGACATTCTCAGGAGCAATGACAGTCTAAATGAAGACAGGACACTGAATATCATTGATCAACAGTACCATGCTTCACTCCGTAATGATCGAAATTCCTTTTGATGATGCGACAAATGTGCAGGGTTTACACCGCCATCCCATAAGCTGGCACCTAAAAAGAAATTATAGTATAAGTAAGTACAAGTGTGACTGTTACTATATGCATCATTACACTGATCTATAAGTGGTGTTCAAGTCAAAGCAGGACTTGTGATGAAAATTCTCTGAAACGAAGACGTAAAACTGATTTGATTTTACAGAGCCCATTGCTGGTAAAATTCCGGTGAACATTTTAGTGGAATGCTTTTACAAAAAACAGACTGCTTTGATCACCAAAGGCGTTTTGCTCTTGCAGAACAATGCACAACCTCATATATAGAGACAGAAATATAGAGAGAAATAAAGGGAGCTTTTACTCTAATAAGTGTGTTCTGTTATTCTGCACAATCAAAAGTCCCACTTTGACTTGAATGTCCCTTGTACATGTCTTTGTGCCTTGTATAAACATGAAACCCAACTTTATTTACGCATTACTATCAACTATATAATCTTTTTTACTTTAGTTACTGGAAAATCTAGTATATTCTAGTGGATTCAATATATTCTGGATTCAATATAGGTAAAGTGAAATATTTCAAGCCTTGTTTCAATTTCTATCTTGGATTCAATGGTTACACATTTAATACTTCTGAAACATTTAAAAAGTTGACATTTACCTCCTGTTTTATCTCCATTCAACTTCTATTCTTTAGTGGGGTTGGTGCTGTGAAAGAGATATTGAAAATATATAACTTTCACAAAAATGATTTAAAAATCAGTTTTAGTTTTTTTTACTTACATATCACAACATACATAACATATTTCACTTCAATATTTTAATTTTATATTATTTCTCCCAATTATGAGAAATGTTGTACTTTTACTTAGAACATTTATTTCATTAACAGCCATTTTAATAATGTTTAAGTACACTGTTATGTTTGTGAAGTACTTGTAGTACTTTTGTATTTTTGATATTTATTTTATTTTTAGCAAACAATATAAATTACATCTACAAAATTATAAATTTTAGTCTATAGCCTATCCACAATCCTATAACAATCCTATTGTGTCCCTTCCATGGTTAAATTAAACACACACACACCGTGAACACACACCCGGTGCAGTGCAGTTATTTGTTAATCTTAGTTTTGATTAAATAACATTAATGAAGATTTAAAAATATTGTAAAAAAAAAAAAAAGTATTATTCATTTTTAGTTGTCTATTAATACATTGTTAACAAATGACACTTTATTTGTAAAGTGTTACCATTTTTCAGCACCAGCAAAATAATCACTTTAATTTTAATATAAAACCACAGTTTTACAAAAAATACCACCGTTGAATTATGGTTAGTGTAAGCAATGTTAATTTGTGGTTTATATTACCCATGGTTACATTTTTACAACAACTATGGTGATGACACTTCATGCTGAAGATCCATTATGACTATAAACTGTCACGAACTAACCGGGATGACCAGAATGATGATTGTGCTATCCGTCACGAACTAACCGGGATGAACAGATAGCCTTAGCAGTTAGCCCTGTAGCGTGAATGGTAAACCCAAACGCGGATAAACACGAGCAGGCAGGATAATCACGCGATTTACTATAAGGACTCTCACACTCAATGAGCACAGGAAAGACACAATCTAACCCTAGTCCTATAAACACACACTCAGTCTGAAAAGATAGCCAAGAAAGTGAGTACTCACATATACTGGAACGATTCCGAACAGACATGGGCTTAACTCAATGACAGAGCGATGTGCGGCGCCATCTTGTTTCCTTTTATGCTTTCAGCTTCGCGACCGCCTTACTTCCGGGTCCTCGTGCCGGTCGCGGCTGAGTGTGCATGACAGTACCCCCCCGTCCAGGACCGACTCCGGACGGTCCAGGGGTGGAGGATACCCGGTGACGGTAGTCCCTAATGAGCCCGGAGTCGAGGATGAAGCGAGCCGGAACCCAGGACCGCTCCTCGGGGCCGTAGCCCTCCCAGTCGACCAGATACTGGGTGCCCCTGCCCCGAGGGCGCGAGTCGAGGATCCGTCGCACGGTGTAGGCGGGACCGCCGTCAATGATTCGGGGAGGAGGAGCAGGGGGGGTGGGTGGAACCATGGGTGAGGTGGTGAATGGTTTCAACTGTGAGGTGTGGAAGACGGGGTGGATCCGGAGCGCCGCAGGCAGCTGGAGCCGGTAGGTGACAGGGTTGATCCTGAGTGTGATGCGGTATGGCCCGATGAATCTTGGTGATAATTTTTTGGATTCGGTGTGCAGGTGGAGGTTTCTGGTTGATAGCCACACTTTGTCACCTACGTGGTACAATCGTCCCGGGGGGTGCCGGCGGCGGTGTTGGACCACATAGTTGGCGTTGGTGCGTCGGATGGCGAGGTTGGCTTGGTGCCATAGCCGCCGGCACCGGCGAACCAACTGTTGGGCCGATGGTACGTCAACCTCCGGTTCCTGGTGGGTGAACATTGGAGGCTGGAAACCATGGCACACCTCAAATGGGCTCAGGTTGGTGGCTGAGGAGACATGGAGGTTATGGGATAACTCGGCCCACTTGAGGTAGCGGGCCCAGGAGCGCTGGCGGTCCGACACAAAACATCTCAGGTAGCGCTCCAGCTGTTGGTTGGTTCGCTCCGTCTGACCGTTCGTCTGAGGGTGGTAGCCGGAAGACAAACTGCAGGACGAATCGATCAGACGGCAGAAGGCCTTCCAGAACCGGGCGGTGAACTGGGGACCTCTGTCCGAGACGATGTCCTTTGGGAACCCATGCAATCGGACTACGTGTTCCAAAATCAGCTTGGCTGTCTCCTTCGCTGACGGGAGTCCGGCGAGGGCCACCAGGTGCACTGCCTTGGAGAAGCGATCGACAATGGTCAGGATGACGTTTCTTCCATCTGAATCCGGCAGGCCCGTGATGAAATCCACGGCAATGTGGGACCAGGGTCGACGGGGAACTGGGAGTGGTTGGAGTTCCCCTGGAGTTGGTTGGTTAATGTCCTTCGCCCTGGCACACATTGGGCACGCCCGAACGAACTCGGTGATTTCCCTCCTCATGGCGGGCCACCAGAAGGCCCGGCCAATGAAGGTGGTGGTTCTCCGGCTTCCCTGGTGTCCTGCGACGGGTGACGAATGGCCCCACTGGAGGACCTCAGTTCGGAGTCGTTCGGGGACGAAGAGCCGTCCGGGCGGCACACCTGCCGGTGCTGGGTCCCTGGTCAGTGCCTGGCGGACCCTCGTCTCCAGGTTCCACTGCAGGGGTGCGATGATGCGGGTAGGTGGAAGGACAGGCACGGGGTCCGCCCGGGGCATCTCTCGCTCGTGTTGCCGGGAGAGGGCGTCAGCCTTGGTGTTCTTCGACCCCGGGCGGTACGAGAGGTGGAAGTTGAATTGTTCGAAGAACAGTGCCCACCGTGCCTGTCTTGGGTTCAACTGCTTCAAACTGCGGATGGTGATCAGGTTTTGGTGGTCCGTCCAGACGATGAATGGCTCACTGGCGCCCTGGAGCCAGTGACGCCACTCCTCCAAGGCCCACTTTATGCCCAGCAGTTCGCGGTCCCCCACACCGTATCGCTGCTGAGTGGGGTTAAACTTTTTGGAGTAGAAGCCACATGGGTGCAGCTTCTGGTCTGGACCTCGTTGGGAGAGAACAGCGCCGGCGCCCACCTCCGACGCGTCCACCTCCACAACGAACGGTTGGTTGGCATCTGGATGAAGCAGGATGGGTGCGGTGGTGAACAGATGACAGAGTCGATGAAAAGCTGAGATGGCGGTAGGGTTGAGTTGAAAGGAACTGTTGGAGAGCCTGGTAAGTGCAGTGTGCGGTGCTGCAACTGTACTGTAGCCCCGGATAAAGCGACGATAAAAGTTCGCAAACCCGAGAAAGCGTTGGAGCTGTTTGAGTGTCCTGGGTAGGGGCCAGTGACGTACAACCTCCAGCTTCTGCGGGTCCATGGCCACACCCTGGGGCGAGATGACAAAACCCAGGAACGTGGTGGAGTGCTCGTGAAAAGCACACTTTTCCAGCTTACAGTACAGCTGGTGGGCGAGCAATCTCTTAAGGACAGCTCGAACGTGTTTGGTGTGTTCAGTGGGGGTGCGTGAATAAATTAAAATGTCATCCAGATAAACAAACACCCATCGGCCTAGCATGTCCCTGAGGACATCGTTGATGAAAGCTTGGAAGGCCGAGGGTGCGTTGCAGAGACCAAATGGGATGACCAGGCTCTCATAGTGTCCGGTAGGGGTGATGAAGGCTGTCTTCCACTCATCACCCTCTCTGATGCGCACCAAGTTGTAGGCGCTCCGGAGGTCCAACTTAGTGAACATGGTGGCACCAGAGAGGGCATCCAGGGCTGAGTTAGTGAGAGGCAGAGGGTGACGATTCCGAATGGTGATCTTATTTAGCCCCCGATAGTCGACACATGGACGAAGTTCGCCCCCTTTCTTCTTTACGAAGAAGAACCCCGCGGCAGCCGGCGAAGAGGAGGGCCTGATGGTGCCATTTCGCAGGGCGTTGGTGACATACTCCTCCATAGCCTGGGTCTCGTTGGTAGAGAGAGAGTAGAGATGGCCGCGGGGGGGGCTGGAGCCTGGCTGGAGTTCAATGGCTAGGTCGTAGGGTCGGTGAGGTGGAAGGTGGCTGGCCCGGCGTTTACAGAACACTTCAGCCAGGTCTCGATATGGTGAAGGAATGGCGTGGATGTCGACGTCGGGGGCCTCGGACTCCTTGGAACACGTCCCAGCCTGGGCCTGTAGGCATAGGTCGGTACAGGTCGGCCCCCATTGAAGGATCCGGTTCTGAGACCAGGAGATGAGTGGGTCGTGCTGTAAGAGCCAGGGATAGCCGAGGATGATGGGTGGAGATGATATGGGTGTGAGGTGAAATTGTATGGACTCCTGATGTTGGCCGAGGATGAGAGTGATGGGTAGAGTCTGCTGGGTGATGGGGCTGGATGAGAGGGGCCGCCCGTCGACTGAGATGATTCTCATTGGCTGGGATAACGCCTCAATCTTTACCCCCATTCCTTTGGCGTATGTTGAGTCAATGAAGTTACCCGCGGCACCGGAATCGATGAACGCGGCACTTCTGACCCGTTTGTGGCCAAGGTGGAGGGTTACCTGAACCGTGAGTCGGGTGGCGGTGTGATCGGTGGTGGCGGAGAGGTGGATGGTACCCGGGGAGTCTCTCCTATCTCTCACCGGGTCTGGGCGTTTCCCGGACGAGACGGGCAGGTGGCTCGGTGGTGCGCTGCTAAGCCGCAATAGGCGCACAGTCCCTCGCGGTAACGTCTCTGGCGTTCCGCCACGGTCAGGGAGGCGCGCCCTAGTTGCATGGGTTCCCCGGCTCCGGTGTCAACCACGGCAGGGGGTGGAGATCCGACACGTCCAGGAAAAGCTGTGGTGACGGTGGGTGGTGGTCTTGGTGCAGTGTAGGTATAAGTGGATGGTGGCGGCAGGGTTCGAGGTGCTGGCTTCGGACGAGAGAGGAGGCGCTGATCGATCCGGAGGGCTAGCTGGATTAGCCCCTCCAGTGTGGCTGGGAGCTCTCGTCCGGCTAGCTCGTCTTTGATACGATTAGCCAGCCCCTCGAAGTAGGACGTCCGGAGAGCTGCGTCTCCCCAGGAGGTCTGGATGGCGAGGGTCCGGAACTCGGCAGTATATCTACTCACGGACAGTCCTCCCTGTCGCAGGTGGTAGAGCTTTGTGTCGGTCTCCACCTCGCCCGCGGGATGTTCAAATGTTAGCTTGAGCTGACGGGTGAATTCATTATATGAGTGCGCAGTGTCTGTGTCAGCGCGCAAGACTGCCGTGGCCCACTCAGCTGCCTGCCCTGATAGCAACGAGACGAGGAGTGCAATGCGCAGCCGGTCGGTGGAGTACTTGGTGGCATTGAACTCAAACACCAGTTCCAGCGATGTTAAAAACACACTGCATTTCCCATCCGTGCCATCCCATTTATCTGGAAGAGCTAAAAAAACGTCAGAAGGGGGGGAGGGGTGGTGCGGTGCCGCGACCGACGCGGCGGACGGACCGCTAGCCAGCCCACTAACCGCCGCCCGAAGGCCCGCGTTCTCCTGCCTAAGCTCCGCGACCTCGCGGCGCAAGGCCGCGGTGTCGCGGACACTCCGGCGCAGAGAATCGAGCTCCGCGGTTAGCGCATTAATGAGCAAAGCATGCTGGTCAACCACGCCGCGAAGGCGGGCGTAATCCGCTGGGTTTACTGCTGGCTCTGTCATTCTGTCACGAACTAACCGGGATGACCAGAATGATGATTGTGCTATCTGTCACGAACTAACGGATGAACAGATAGCCTTAGCAGTTAGCCCTGTAGCGTGAATGGTAAACCCAAACGCGGATAAACACGAGCAGGCAGGATAATCACGCGATTTACTATAAGGACTCTCACACTCAATGAGCACAGGAAAGACACAATCTAACCCTAGTCCTATAAACACACACTCAGTCTGAAAAGATAGCCAAGAAAGTGAGTACTCACATATACTGGAACGATTCCGAACAGACATGGGCTTAACTCAATGACAGAGCGATGTGCGGCGCCATCTTGTTTCCTTTTATGCTTTCAGCTTCGCGACCGCCTTACTTCCGGGTCCTCGTGCCGGTCGCGGCTGAGTGTGCATGACATAAACATATTGTTTACCAGTGTTAGCTACCTGGATATTACTGAGGCTGAAAGAACTCTGCCAGTGACTTGTGTCTCGCTGCCAGGGGGCGGGGCTCTGACTGAAAGATTTACCTCCTGTCTTTCTCTTTGTAGTTCCGAGCTCTCTTTGTCATGTTGTTTATGTGTTTGTGTAAGTTGGTGGTGTTACCACAGCGAATCACTTTTTAACAGACGTCGCAATTTGCTGTGTTTTCATTCACAGCAGTAAAATACCTCCACACAGCGCTCCGTTTTTTATTTGCCGACTCCGTGATACCAAGTCAGACACACACTGCTCTCTCACTCTCTCTGCAGCTGCTTGTTTTAGGCACTGCTGAGTCACGTGATGGTTAAGGCAACAAAACACAGCAGAGGGAGGGGGGAAGGCGGGGGTGGACAATGTGCATGACGTGTGAAAGGAGCTGCATAAGAGAAAGCGTTATATACAATCGCATTTTAAATATATTTCATGCAAAATAAATAAAATCACGGGTTTAAAAAAAAAGCCCTTAATATCGATATTTTGACTTTTGGATCGATCATTTTCGATACAACCCCTAGAATCGATAGTATCGATATTAAGGATCGATATGCCCACCCCTATCATTAGGTCAGTAACTTGTGTTAGCTGTTTACTCACCAGGATTTTAAGGAATGTTCCAGGTGCTTCATGTCCATTCTCACATCCTCACAGCCTTCTGGTCTCTGATGTTACACCAGATTTCCCATGAGCACTTGCACAGGGCAGTTTACTCAATTATTTAAGTTTTTCTTGTTAAATATAAAGAATATTGAGTTGGAATGAGTGATGATTGTAGTTCTTGAAACTAATCAGTATAATTACTCAATTACCAAATATTTTGACTGAAATGTATCAAAAATATTAAGTGCCTGTTAAAAAATATAATTCAGTTAGTCAAATACTAATTTCTATTTGTGAAATAAACTTAATTTATAGTGTAAATTTAAGACAAACAGAACAGTAGTTTTTTTTAGGCATTTATTTTGTTTTGTCTAACTCAAATAATCATGTATGTGACTTTTAGAGATTTTATGAAGGTAACATAACCTTTTTATTACTGTGAAATTTACAAGACCACTGAATACTTTTTTTAGAGTGCATCCTGTGCTGCATTAATAAAAAATTTTTATGCTAAAGAAGCCACGAACAAGTATTGAGTGCATAAATTGACATAAAAATGTTTTTATTATAAATTATTTTTCCCTGATATTGGGAAATATTTAAATATTCTGTGATGCTACATTTTTGTTCAAGTGCTGTAAACAGTAATCATTGAAATTAAAACTGTCATAAGTGAACGAGGATCAGACAGGTGCAAATGCAGATTAGTGTTTGCTTTATATAAAAACAGTATAGGTGTATATATCCAAGACACATAAACATGGACAGACAGATGGCTGGTTGATGAACAAAGTATTACAAGTATATCCAAAATCCAACAGAGAACATTATAGGTCAAATATAGAAAATATCAAGCACAAGAAAACTAAACTAAGGCATGGTAATATTAGACTTGAGCACCTAAGCAAATACTTTACAAAGAGTATAAGTTCAGAGTCTGTTGATATGGAATGTGACTGATTAGACAAAGGTGTGGATGAAGTGTGAATTCCCCTTAGTTTGGGGAATTGTAGTCCATGGTGGCTATCGTTGTAGGCTGTAATGTGTTAGGGGTAATGAGAATTTTTGTACTGTGAGATTTAATTGAGATGTACTGTGTGTGTGTGTGTGTGTGTGTGTGTGTGTGTGTGTGTGTGTGTGTGTGTGAGAGAGAGAGAGAGAGAGAGAGAGAGAGACTTATTTCATTACTGTTTTATGCATTTCAGTTATGGTTATTTTGTATCATTCTTATATATACAGCAAAAGTACATATCAGATATACGTATAAGATAAAAATGCTTGTATATAGCATAATAATTTTTTTTCCTGTCCATACAGCAAAAGTGTCAGGAGCGTGGCTGCTGTTGGGGTCCACTTGATGAAACAAATGTGCCTTGGTGCTACTTCTCTAGAAATCATGGCTACAATGTGGTTAGTGAAAGCCAGCTGGGTAGTACAAGTCAGTATTAGATTCTTTATTAGATACTTAAATAGTTTATATATATATCTCAAATCTCATACATACATATATATATATATATATATATATATATATATATATATATATATATATATATATATATATAAAACTAAAGAACAAACTTTTAATGATATTTAAATTTTAGAATTTTTGAGATGCACAATATATCTATGCAGTGAAAAGTATTTGTTTGCTGCCCCTTCCTAATTTTTTCAATTTGCCATATTTGTTACACTGATTTGATGATTCAGATCATGAAACATATTTTAATATTACACAAAGTTAACCCAAGTAAATACAAAATGCAATTATATCTTTATTATCCCCAAGACTTTTAATCAAATATTCTGTGGACCGATTGAAAGTTTAACTTTTTTTGAAGGTGTGCATCCTATTACATCTGGCATAAAACTAATGCAGCGTTTCATAAAAAAAAGAACATCCTACCAACTGTCAAACATGGTGGTGGTTGGGTGATAGTCTGGGAAGCTTTGAAAGCTGGATAACTTTCCATAATTAATGGAACCATGAATTCTGTAATATCAAAATTAGTTTGAAGATCTGAATCATTTAAGTGTGACAAATATGCAATAAAAATTTTAGATACAGGGGGCATATACTTTTCATGGCACTGTATATGTTAGATGCCTTACTCTTACACTATATTTCCTTGCCTGCCTTCACATGCATATGAACTTCAGTAACATCCAATTCCTAATCCATCTCATCCAACATACCATGAGCACACTCCTAAACCATGTGGAAAGCCTTCTTAGAAGAGTTTAAGCTCATATGCAGGTGAAGGCAAGCGAGTGAATATAGTGCAAATCAAGGTCCAGTATTCTTATATCTTTGTATATACAGTACCTTTTATCCTTTTATACCTATACTTTTAATAAAGTAAATATCATATTACGATAAAATTGTTTATGAAATTTGTTAAATGATTATCCAATGTTTTAAGTGCTGATTTGGCAGATCAAATGACAGGTAGATGTGAAGTATAGTTTTACATCACTACAAACAAATATTTAAATTTCATTTGGCATAATGCAGTAACAGCATATTAATGCTGTGCACCAATACAATTATTACAATTTGAATCAGGTAGTACTTTGAATTAAAGTAGATGCATTATATTGGCAGAAGATTGTGTATGTACCTTTTAATTCTTTAAAGGTACAGTGTATCAAAACATTCTAACAACTGTGAACACGCAACTTTGTGGCAACAGTTTAGGAGGCCACATGTGGTTGTGAACGTTGTTTGTCAAAAGAAATTTTAGACTTATTGTGTAAATATATTGAGTTCTGAAGTACTGAATCAGATTAACAGAATGTGCCTCAGTTCCATTTAGAATTGAGTCACATTTTGAAATACTGAATCAGATGAACAGAATGTGCCTCAATTATAAATGTAACTTTTTAGGAAGGAAGGATCTCCAATTGGTGACTTGGAAACCACACATGCCAACAGTATTCCTCTATAAAAATGTGAGTGAGGTAATCTGTGCTAAAATGGTTGCACTTTATTTCTCAGAACTGGAGGCCAGACTGAAAAGACAGGATGCACCCTCTCTGTATGGCTCAGACATTCTGGAACTATCCTTCATAGCAGAAATGCAGACAGAAAATCGCCTTCGATTCAAGGTATGCTTATTATATACAGTACATAACGGTATTGGGGAATAAAAGTGTATATTTTCTTTACATAGTCCAATAGACATACACAAAAAAACAAAACAAAACAAAAAAACATCATAGACGTTGATGTCTCCACAGCCAAGTGTTTTTATGCTACTAATTTGTCTGCCTTAAGGAACCTTTATATTTTGGCAATACCTACAGTGGGAGCCACGTCAAACAGCCGCCTGGAGCATGACTGCTCCGTGGCAGATCCTTGAAGGGTTAATGCAGGCTTCGTGCATGGAATGTGATCCCCCGCGATGACGCAGTTAACGATGCCCCGCCCCATAAACGCCCCCATGCGCTTTCTAAAAAGATGGTTGCAATGCCGTATAATTCCGCCAGATGGAGCATTGACTGACACAGTTAACTGCAGTGTCCAGGAAGCCCTATACCGTATCTTTAATATACAGACAGTTCTTGCATTGTCAACATAGTTTCATAAATAGATGAAAAAACAACAACAGACCGATTAATAAAACAGATTTGTTAAATCACTCAATACACAACCCATGATGATTATGCTATTTATTATTTAATAATGAATTAATAAAATTAGTTAGTGAAATATTTTTTAAGACATCCTGAAATGATCCTTAAAGACACGGTAGCGGCTGTAATTTGTCTATACCGATCATTGTAGGTACGGAATAAAAACGCAGGCTATGTACAGTATTTTACATTACGGTGTATTTTACCCCGTTCCATTTAATATACTGATAGATAATATTTTGCTGCAAAGTAAAGCTCAAAATGTAACGTCTGCTTGGGTTTGTTTTCGTTATATTTTTGATGATGTTTTCGCTGATTTTTTCACTGATAGTCTACAAGTGGCATAAGAAATGCAATTGATGCCGCATGCAACCTGGAATAAATATCTGCCCATATGGAATCATGCATAATGCTCCCCCGTCAATAGATCTGATGGGGCATTAATCACTTAAACACTTGGAAACAATAGTAAAAAAAAAAGTTCCAGAGGGTTAGCGCCTGTTATACTAATGTATTTTTACTGATTTTTTTTTTACTGCTTATATTTCGTTGGGTTTTACGCAATTTCATGTGTGTGTGTGTGTGTGTGTGTGTGTGTGTGCGCGCACGAGAGAGAGGATACTCTGACAAGTCCAACCTCCGTGTGGCTCCCGTGGCGTAATCGGTTAGCGCGTGATACTTATAAAGCGGTCCAGGTGAAGCAATGCCGAGTTCGAGCCTCGCCTAAAGCACCCAAAGCTTTTTACTGCATATCGCACTGTGTATGTGACAAATCAAATTTGAATTTGAAAGTAAAGCTTAAAATGTAACTTCTGCTTGGGTTTGTTTTCGTTATATTTTTTATGTTTTCGCTGAAAGTCAAATTGGCATAACAAATTGATTAATGGCGCATAATATCTGGAACAAATATCTGTCCATACGGATCAGTGTGTCTTTAGTCATTTAACCAGCATAATGTCCCACATTAAAGATCTGATGGGGCACAAATCACTTATCACAACGGTGTATAGATGCAGCAGCAGAGACAGATTTAATCCCCATAAACATTCACACTTGAAAACAAAACTAACAGAAGTAAACAGTTCTAGAGTGTTAGTGCCTGTTATCACAGGACAGGAATCACCTACAGGATACTACTGTATTTTACTGCTCATATTTTTACCCTAGTTTCATTTGGTTTTACGCGATTTCATGTATTTTTTGTGTGTGTCTGTGTGTGCACAGTGTGTGTGTGTGTGTGTGTGAGTGCGAGAGATAGCGTGAGAGCGCGTGCGCGAGAGAGGGCTTTCATGCTGATTTATCCAAGGTTACTAAAACCTGGCTTACTACCTATAAAAAATATTTCAATTTAACTCATGGGTCTCAATCACAGATGACACGACAAATTATATACTCTGAAACGTTCATTTGAACATTTAAAAATATATACAAAAACACGAATACTAATGTTATCATGGTGTAAATTATTAACATTAGGTTAGGTCCTGCCCTTAATTAATTCATATTATAATTACTTTTACATAGTATAGTTACTGGACTGACATGACCAAAAACTAGCTATTTGATTTAGCCTTTCTAAAATCAACCCATATATCATTTATAATCAGAAAACATAAAACATATTATGATCTGTTCAATAGCCCATCTGTTTTAATTTAGTTTGTATTTTTTATTATTCATAAGACAACCTTTCAGTTTTGTAAATATTTTAGTTATAGTGTGTTAAGTCTTACTTTAGGTTAAACGTTTTTGAGAATTTGACCATCCAGCTTAGATAAATGTTATGTCATTGATTGATAAAATCTGGATTAAGGATATTATATATATATATATATATATATATATATATATATATTTTTTTTTTTTTTTTTTTTTTTTTTAGTTTCCCCCTGAGGGATTGCCACCTTATTGTGGTCTGGGGGTTTGCGTGCCTCAACACAATTCAGCAAATACAATACTGTTACTATACAGTAAGGCCAGGTAAAAACAGTGCTCGAACATGATGCCCCCTCCCCCCACCCCGTGTTGTCTGGTCTAGAACGGCGCTGCCTCTGACCGTCTTTTGTCTTGTAAATGAGTATTCTCACTCACCTTCCAATCCCCCCAGCGCACACACTCTGTTTGTACTGTAAACTGTACTGTAACTGTTTGCTAGGGCACTTGGTTATACACAGTACTTTAATTTGCCATAGAAAATGTTTTGGAGTGTGTAACAATTGAAATTGAAACAAAAAGTACAAAAAATATAATGATCAGTTGTGTGTACAGAGCTCCAGGCACATGCATTGATAAATTTACAAAAGAGTTATTTGATATGTTCGACCAATCAATTAAAAATAAGGTAAACATCATATGTGGTGATCTTAACATTGATTTACTAAATCCACATGGAAGTAAGAGAATTGCTAATTTTATTGATGCACTGTACAGTTATGGTTTGATTCCAATGATAACAAAACCTAGTAGATTGACAAAAGATACAGCAACATTAATAGATCATATATATACTAATGAATTAAAAGGAAAAAGACTAGGAGGGTTGCTTATCAATGATATCACAGACCATCTTCCAGTTTTTGTGATTTTCTATGATTTATTGAAAAATCCCCCCCCTCAAAAAAAGGACTAATAGTTATAAAATTATTCGCAATAGAACACAAGAGGCAATAGATGCTCTTAATGAAGATTTAAAAATACAAAATTGGGATGAAGTTTATGCATATAGCAACCCCAGTAAGGCGTATGAAGTGTTCTTGAATATATTAAATGAGCAAATTAATAAACATTGTTCATCTAAGAGGATTATAATAAAGCAAAAGAATGTATATAAACCATGGATTTCTAAAGGAATAGAGAAGGCATGTAAAAAGAAAAATGTCCTATTCACGAAATTTCTAACAACAAGATCAAAACAAGCAGAAATTGATTATAAGACTTACAAAAATAAATTACAAAATATAATAAGATTCAGTAAGAAGGACTATTACAATAGGTTATTGAATATCCATAAAAACAATGTAAAAGCAACATGGAAGGTACTTAATGGTATACTTAAAAATAATACATGTAGTTTTGATTACCCAAATCGTTTTGTAAATGATGATAATCAAAGTATAAATAAAGGGGAAGATATTGTCAATGAATTTAATAAGTATTTTGTAAATGTTGGATCTAAATTAGCAGAAAAAATTACTAAACATGGATCAGTGAATGAAGTAAAAAACTTATGTAATAAGTATACAATGTTTATTCAGGCTGTAGATGAAAAAGAAATACTTCTAACAGTTAATAATTGCAAGAGTAAATATTCCACCGATTGTGATGATCTAGACATGTCATTATTAAAAAATATAATTGTGAGTATAGCAAAACCTTTTGCTTACATTTGTAATCTGTCTTTCTTAACCGGTATCTTTCCTAGTAAAATGAAAATGGCAAAAGTTATTCCGATCTTTAAAGGAGGAGATCAGTATTCCTTCTCTAATTACAGACCAATTGCTCTTCTGCCGCAGTTTTCAAAAATCTTAGAGAAAGTATTTGTGCAGAGGCTTGACAAATTTATAGAAAAACATAATTTACTGAGTGAATATCAATTCGGATTTAGGACTAAGAGGTCGACTTCAATGGCAGTAATGAAAATGGTTGAAGATATCTCAACTGCAGTAGAAAACAAGGAATATACATTGGGAGTATTTTTAGATTTAAAGAAAGCATTTGATACAATTGATTATGATTTATTAGTGAAGAAATTGTTAAATTATGGAATAAGAGGAAAAGCGTTAGACTGGATAAAAAGCTACCTGGAAAGCAGACATCAGTATGTACAAATTAATAATGACAAATCTGACTTATTGGAAGTTACATGCGGTGTTCCACAAGGTTCAGTATTGGGCCCTAAATTATTTGTGTTGTATGTTAATGATATTGATAAAGTGTCCAATGTATTAAAATTTTTATTATTTGCTGATGACACTACTTTATATTTATCAGGTAAAAATTTGAAACAGCTTCTGAACACAGTGGAAAATGAATTGCTGAGGCTTAAAAGTTGGTTAGATGATAGTAAGCTTTCATTGAATTTGACTAAAACTAAGTTCATAATTTTTAGTAATCAAAAAATTAATCATGATGTGAAAATAAGAATTAATAATGAGGAAATAGAAAGAGTCTCCGAAATAAAATTTTTGGGAGTAATAATTGACAACAAACTGAATTGGAAACCACATATTAATTTTATTAAGACAAAAATCTCTAAATCAGTTGGAATTCTTAACAGATTAAAGTATGTATTGGATAATAAAACATTACGCATATTGTATTGTACACTCATATTTCCATACATCACTTATTGTGTGGAGGTATGGGGGCATACTTATAAAACTTATTTAAACCCAATATCTGTGTTACAAAAAAAAGCAATAAGGATTGTTAATAAGGCCGATTATTATGAACACACAAATAAATTGTTTATAAAATCTAAAGTTTTGAAATTTGTGGATCTAGTTGATTTGTATACTGCACAAATAATGTATAAAGCCTATAATAATTTACTTCCCAGCTGCATCCAGAGGCTGTTCAAAATTAAAGTCAGCCAGTACTACTGTCTAAGAGGAATGTTCATGTTTAGCAAAATAAGGGCCAGAACAAATTTAAAGAATGAATGCATTTCCGTTAAAGGGGTTAATTTACGGAATAAATGTCATATGGAATTAAAATTATGTAATTCACTTCATAGATTTAAAAAAATGTTTAAAGACAAGGGCGGCACGGTGGTGTAGTGGTTAGCACTGTCGCCTTGCACCTCCAGGGTCTGGGTTCGATTCCCCGGCCAGGCTCGATTCCCGTCTCTGTGTGCATGGAGTTTGCATGTTCTCCCCGTGCTTGGTGGGTTTCCTCCGGGTACTCCGGTTTCCTCCCACACTCCAAAGATATGCAGGTTAGGCTAATTGGCGTTCCTAAAAAATTGCCCGTAGTGTGTGATTGGGTGTGTGAGTGTGTGTATGTGTGTGTGCCCTGCGATGGATTGGCACCCTGTCCAGGGTGTACCCCGCCTAGTGCCCGAAGTCTCCTGGGATAGGCTCCAGGTCCCCCGCGACCCTGAACACAGGATTAAGCGGTATAGAAAATGAATGAATGAATGAATGAATTTAAAGACAAGGTGTTTAGTGAATATATGACATAAAGTAATATATATACTGTATATAGACATGATTATTTTCTTTTCCAAATTTCTCTTCCCAAGTGAAAGAATAATTAATTTTGACATGTTTTGTTTATGTGCACAAGTGACAATATTTGTTGACAATATTTTGTGCAATTTACTGTAAAGTGTCGCTCATTTGTTGATGTACAAAGGGTAGGCATAATAAGCAAGGCTTCAGCCTACACCTTTTTTCAGTGTTGAACTGAAATAAACTATCTATCTATCTAATGTATGGAACACTTACTTAACTTACTGGTTTGGTTTAAACATCGCTTATTACCTTATTCAGCAAAATAAATTCATTATTAACGTATTGAAGTATTTTAGTTAAGGACAAAAACTGTGCTTGTGTTTAGAACTGCTGAACAGCCGAAAACACACACACACCCATCCCCCCGCCAAAAACACACACGCACACACAGAGCAATTAACACCATGTCATACTCAGGAGTGGAAGGTGAGAAACCGCAATGGAGAATACCAAGTTTGTCGTTGCTCTTTTGGAGTTCTTAAAACCCAAAACATTTATTTATACTGAGAAAAAATTATTATGGGTCACAATCACAAACACAAATACATATAATCAAGTGTTTAACTGGTTTCATTTGTTTCTATGATCAATAATTATTATTATTATTTTCAGCCCAACTCTTTGACTATTTAAAACAAAGTTGTGTCCCATTTTTTGCCAATTGAAGTTGTTGGTTCAACTAAACAATTTTTAAATACCCAAATAATCCCCCAAAATTAAAACACGCAAAACATCACTTTAACAATTCAATTTATTCTTCCAAAACTAGTCAAAGTTAAAACAGTAATTTATATAAAACAGATGAATACATGTTGTCTTTTTGCTTAAAGTTCATTAAACAACCCGGATACACCAGCTGCTTATAAGTCTCTATCTATAGTCCTTTTACATTAAAATATTAATTTTTCAAATATCAAAACTATTACATATTTGTTATTAATAATGTTATTACTTAACAGTTTAAGTCTTTGTTTCCCCCAAAGTACTGTATCAGACATTTTGCAGTACTATGTTCAGAATATACAGTAGACCTGATCAAACATCATTCTAAAGCTGTCGGACTGTGACGTCATCCCTCCTACAGCCCCGTCAACAGCTTGTTCAGGCTCCTCCAGTCCTGTAGCTCCAAAAGTCCAGCTGTCAGCCGTCTGACCCCCCAATCCTCCACAGCGGAGCTCTGCTTAAAGACAACAGGAGAATTTAGTCAAGACAAAGACAAATAAACTTTACAGAACATATAGTTCTAATAAAAATAAAATATATTAATAAACCTATTTACCACAGAGTGTGTAAAGTACTGCTTTGGGGATTCTGTAATGTAAATAATCTGCCTGTGCTAATGTTATCCAGTGAACAGTGTTAGTGTTAACCAGTGAACAGTGTTAGTGTTAACCAGTGACTGTCTGTATTATCGTCTGCATTAAATTAACCGGGAATTTACTTAATGCGCTTCTCATACAAATAAGTTAAGCGATATAACACTCGTATATGAGCATTAGTTCATCCCTGAAACCAAACTATAACTTACTGAAGCCCCTCACACACACACACACACACACACACACACACCTCCCCCCTCCTCCGCCTCCACTGATAAACACTTCTGTGTTGTTATTCAGCTCTTTAACTAAGCGCTCGCGCTACCGCGGAAAGTCCCGGACAAAGTGTATAAAATATAAACCGGGTTATGAGCGTTACTAGCTCCTGTACAGCTGCCCTCAGTCTGTGTCCCTCATCAACTGCATGACATTATATTACAGTCACAGAAATAACCTGCAGATTAACTCTTAACCAGAGAATAAATAAGCGCTGAATTTATCCAGACAACACGCGGTGAGATTCTCTCAGTATTTACAGAGAACACAAACACTC
Organism: Channallabes apus; assembly: GCA_030522415.1. Taxonomy (NCBI): domain Eukaryota; kingdom Metazoa; phylum Chordata; class Actinopteri; order Siluriformes; family Clariidae; genus Channallabes; species Channallabes apus. Next base: position 6,678,670 of record CM060131.1, on the reverse strand, counting down.
TTCATCGGGTAGTGCAGCTCTTGTAATAGGGACATTAATAGTATTGTCGAAGCTTGAGCATGTTTTTGAGGTAAAGTGGAGAGACATTGTGAGTGTGTGACACTGACAGTAAGCTGTAATATTAACTCCAGACTTGGTAAACAGAACATTAAGTTCTCTAAAGTCACATCTGACCGCTGCTGGTGCTGCCAGTGATATTTAAAACGGCCAATAAAAAAACTAAACTGGGAAATAAACTGTAAACTACCCCAAACACATTTTATAAAATAAAACATCACTTACCACGAATAGTCCGTTAAGCCGCCATCTTCATCTCTGTAGTTTGGCAGCGTCAGTTCGGCGGGGGTGGAGGCGGGTTGTTAAAATCACGTGATTGCAACTCAGCGCAGCTGGCTTGTTTTAACGTGTTCTTGAGAACGAAGCGCCATCTAGTGGTGGCACCAGGTAAATGAATAAATTGGGCTTGAATGGGCGTGTTTACTGTGAAATCTTGACACGCCTTTCAGCCAGAAAAGGGAGGGGGGATTACGGCGTGCAAAGGCCATTCACACGCCATTCACACTTCAGCCACACTGTCGCGGCTATTTGGCGTGGCTCCCACTGTACATCAGTTCTCCATACATAGGTACTGTACATACAAATTCTACATTCAGCCGCATCTCTCTAAAACATTCCACAACTAATAATTTCCTACTGTTAGACAGACAGATGGACTGACAGACTGATGGGAAAATTTTTGCATAAACTTTCAGATTTCAAATCAGAAAGTTTAATCAAGAAATCAACTTTGCAATAAGAAACAGACCTGGCAGCTGTGGTGTACTCTCTCCAAATAGTCTTTTTCTATAGATTGCCCAAACACAACCAAAAATGCTGATAACATTACTGATTCACACAAGAGTATCATTTACTGGGGCATACTAACAGTAATGTGCATGTTGAATGTTGAGTTGTATCCTATAACTAATAACTGCCTCATGTTTTTTTTTTTTTTTTTTTACAGATCACTGATGCAAATAAACCCCGGTTTGAAGTTCCTCATGAACACATTAAATTACTGTCCAATTCTTTGAATGGACCACTAAAGTACGAGTTTGAGCTTCTCAAGAGCCCATTTGGAGTCAGAGTACGTAGAGCGTCCAACAAAAAAATCCTGTAAGTTTTGTTTTCTTTCTTCCTGTTCTATTTTCTCCTTATATTATCTCTCTTAGACTCAAATTGATATCCAGAAAGCCATGGATACATTTAATGTCACATTGAACATACTTGATCCTTAGTTCAACAAAGATCTACTGAATGTGTCAAATAGCCTCTCATGATAATAATTTTATAGACATAATTTTATTATTATGGCATTTGACCTGGTTGTTTTGGTCATATCTTATCTGCTGAGTCTCATGTAATGGACTTTCGTCTTGACTGGGGGACTTTGATCCTGACTGTTCTTACACTGATCATTAAGTATTCAGTGTAATATAAACTGGTTAATATTATATACAATATTCTGAATTCTTGAAAAACACAGTCTGCATTTTACAGTGGCCGTACAAAGAAACAAAAATTGGTTTACAAGAATGAAACCAAGTTGCACATTTTCATATAATTGCCTCTGAACACTGGACAGCATCATTTTGTACAAATAATTAATTTGTGGAAAAGCTATTTAGTTTTTCAAGAAAGTATTCACTGTTGCACCTATTAATAGTGCACCTAAATTGTTCTATTCAATCATTCACTTCCTGTACTCTCATTCCCAATTCAGCTCACAATTTTAATAAATAAATAATTTGAATAATAATGTGGGTCTCAGTAAACATGGGAGTTTATCCACAAACTAGCAGCTAATTCGAATGAGTAATCAAGAAAAAAACTGGTTCCATTTTGTGTTCCATGCCCATGTTTGAGATTTGGTTTTACTTTCTTATTAGTTTTGCATGTTCTCTCCATGTCTGAATGGATTTCCAATGGGTTCATTAGTTTTCTCCCACTTTCCAAAAAAATACTGTTGGTGGTTTGGTTATGTTACACAAGATGTGACTTGAGTGTGCAAGTTTGTGTGTTTTTCTGTATGTATCTCTCTGCGGATGTGTGTGTGTGAGATGCCCTGTGATGGGTTGGTATGCTGGAGTGAACTCATACCTAACGTCCAGTGTTCCTAGGATAGGCTCTGGATCCACCATGATCTTGTGCAGGGAAACAAATCATTATTACTATAATTTTTTACTGTACATTCATGTCACTGTAGACATTTCTGCATAGTATATTCTCAATTAGACACCTTGGCCGCGCACATTCCCTTTCACTATTATTAAAACTGGACAGTGGACAGCATCATGTAACCTTAGTTCCTACAAACACTATATTTTTGGATTATTTAATGTTTACTGAATTCATTTGTTATTTATTATGGGTTTATTCCATATCAAAAAGGTATTTACTAATTAATTAACTAATACATGTATTCATTTGTGTTTTCATTTAGAATTGAATATTATTTAATTATTATTTACAGCATATTATTATTTTGTCTGTATCCCTGCATGTGTGACATTTGATTTGTTGGTTATGTTGCTTATGTTAAGAGAAACTAACAAGTTACCTGTGCTGGATAGGTGATAGGTGACACAGTGTGGTAGAAGTTTATATACTGTCTTGCTGTTTAGCTTAATAAAAGAAGTTATTGCAAACTCAACTGTAGCCCACTTATTACCCACAGCCAAAAAAAGTGAAGTATAGTAAGACAAGTGAAGAAAGTTGGGTTACAGACTGTGGCAGCTATGTCCCCCCCCCCCCTAAATTTTGGGATTAATTAGCTAAGGCATTCCACTTGGTTTTTCACCGTAGAAAATTGATGCAGCCTGCACTTGTGTTCCATGAGTTGTTTTGTGCATTTCTTCGGACTTTAACACAATTACCCAGGTAGTGTCTAAGAACCACTTTCAGCTATGGTGTCCACCAAATGTGAAAAAAAAAACTCAGTCAGATCTATCTGCTCCCCATCTGTGTCTCCTGAACATGCTATGTACTCATCTGTACCCAATTATTACAGATCAAACAGGTCATACAGTGATCATCTCAATTCAAGGTACTCTCCCGATCACTGCAACACTATGACACTACTCACCTACCCCTACATCTTCTCCAAATCATCAACATGAGTATCATTCTGCTGGCAGCCGCAATAATTTATCACTTCAGCCCGGACTGGCAGCACTCTCCTGACCACTCCAGGGACAGATATCCTCCAGATACACCTAATCTCATCCCTATGATAGGAACAGGTCCAGCTATGACTCACATCAAGCCCCCTTAGCAAGGGAAAGACACCTAATCCCAAAGGAGAGGAGCTGTGAGTTTTACTGAGGACTCCACTGATCAGAGAAAAGAGTGGTAGCAGATGCTGGGGGCCAAGTTGATCTTAATCACACAGACTTTACTACTAAGCAGAGACAACAGCTTGTGACTAATGACCTACAGTGACATTTTTAGTGCTTGTGACCAAGACTATGGACGCATTAACATAGTCTGACACATCGGATACTCCACCCATCAAATAGAAAGCATACAGGACATCACATCACCCAATAAGCGAACAGGGATAGATAGACAGGTGCAGCAGCTCCTTTCATGAGAAATCATTGAGGAATGTTGTAGTCCTTGGTCGTCACCTGTGGTTCTTGTCAAAAAACATTTTGGTGCTTACAGATTTTGCATTGATTTATAGAAAATGTAATGCAATCACCATTAAAGATTGATACTCACTGCCCTGCCCAGCAGAAGTGCTGGACAATCTGTCAGGTCCATGGTGGTACAGCAGTATGGACTTCTCTAGAGGATATTGGCAGGTGGAACTTGAGCCACATGACAATGAGAAAACAGCATTTAATACATGCAGTGGCTTATATCAGTTCAAAGTTATGCCTATGGGTTTGACTAATACCCCAAAGACTGACCTTCCAAAGATTGATGGAGCTGGTTCTTCATGGTTTGCACAGGAAAGACTGTTTGATTTATGGGGATGATGTCCTTTGTGTTTAGTTGCTCTTTTGCAGACCACTTACAGACCCTCAAGGAAGTGTTCAGCCAGTTTTGCTCAGCTGGCCTCAAGTTAAAAGCCAGGAAACGTCACCTGGCATGATCTCAAGTGACTTTCTGGGACATGTATTTTCCAAATGGTCTACACTTAGAACAAGCATAGAGGTCAGAGCATTTCTTGACTATCTTCCAAGAAACATAGGTATTTGTGAAATGAGAATCAATTCCTCTCTGTGTTCCTTTAAATTATCTTTGGTGCATTGTGGGTTAAAAAGAAAACCCGGATGTGTGTATATACTGTTAAGGAAGTAAAAGGAACAACTAAAGGTCGAATTGTTCACTACTGATGACTCCTCTGTAATTCTTAATTATATACTAAACATCTTAAAGGAAGTATACTGTATAAAAAAATTGGGGACGAGGATTCTTAGTTCTCACGTTAAGGTTTTGTTTTGAAAGTCAGTATTAAACTTTAGTTCGCTACGAGAATCCTCAGTTGTTTTTTTTGCCAGGCTGTCTCCCCAAGAAAAGAGAACAAATACGGATGCGCGGTGGCTCTGTAAACGGTCAGGAAAAAGCGATCTTTTTCTCTACCTGGCAAGAGAGAGAATGTGAAAATGTACCGACATCAGCACGCAGATTGAACGTGGGAAATCAGCGCGTATAAGCATACGAACGGAAACAAAAGAGGGAGTGAATGAAGAGAAATGACTGCTTTGGTAGCCTGCATTGGAGCATATGATGAATCAGTGGAGCAATGGAGTGCTTACACCGAACGTTTTGACTATTTTGTGAAGGATATTTTCATGAAGGATATTACGGTTAAATTGATGGTTAAACCAGGATGTACACCCAAGTGTTTGAAAGCAAGACCAGTAATATATGCCATAAAACCCAAGGTCGAAGCTGAGTTAGAGTGATTGGTAATGTCCGGAGTACTGTGACCAGTATGTGTGAGTGAGTTGGCCACACCAATAGTGCCTGTTTTAAAAAAGGATGGGTCCCTCAGAATTTGTGGAGATTTTAAGGTCACCCTAAATCCACTCCTGACTACCGAACAATACCCATTACCTTTCATTGAGGATCTTTTTTCAGGTCTAGCTGGAGGTAAAAGACCTTTGTCAGGCATATTTACAGACATATTTACAGGACCCAAGCTCTCAGAAACTCTTGACCATTGTGACCCATAAGGGAAAGTACCAGTATCAGAGACTGCCCTTTGGGATTACATCACATGTGAGTTTTTTCCGGCCCTCAGTAGAGTACTTAGATCATGTGATTGATAGTGCTGGACTTCACAAAGCTCCTTCTAAAGTAAGGATGATAGTTAAAGCACTGTCTCCACAAAAAGCTTCGGTAATTTTTGGGATCATTGACTTATTATGCAAAATTTATGCCCAACCTTGCAAACAGGTTAAAACCATTGCATGAACTACTAAATAAATCCACCCTGTGGAAGTGGACAATGCAATGTGATCGCCATCGGGTGAAGAAAAACCCATCGCTCTTGCATTGCGAACTTTGAGCAAAGCAGAATGTAATTATGCTCAAATAGAGCGGGAGGCACTGAGTATTGTGTTTGGGGTAAAGAAATTTCACCAATTCGGCACTGCATGCTTTTACACAAAAATTAACATTATTCAAATGGACTGTTGAATGTGAGGATACCTTTGACTGAAACATGCTCTTACTCCTATTTTGGCACACCCCATCTTCACTGTGCCTTTCTTATTGTACACAGATGCTTCACTGGAGAGGTTTGGCTCTATGCTTGTTCAAAAACAGGACAATAAAGAACATGTTATAGCCTATGCAAGCCACACATTGAGCTCTTCTGAAAGGAAATGGTCTACATTTGACAGCAAACTTTGGGCAGTTGTTTGGTCTGTAAGACATTTTAAATAATTCTAGTCTGGCAGTTTATGCACAGTAGTCACTGTTGATAAACCCCTCCTGAGTTTGAAGAAGACTCCAGTGGATATCAATCCAACTAGCACATGCAGTGGATGGATACTTGAGCTGGATTTGTATGATTATATCATCGTACATCGGGAATGTAAACAGTATGCCAACGCTGATGATATCTCCAGGCATCCTAACACCATAACCTAGAGCAAAGCTGTTCATTGTGTCATCTCAGCAATCACCTATACAGAAAGACTTAAACCTAAGGGAAGTAAGCAATACTAATAATGCTCCAGGACTCTCTGTCATTTGGGAAAAAATCCAGAAACAACAATGTGATGATGAATGTCTCAGTAAAGTCTTTGAATGGCTAGAGAACAACGAAGCTAGACCATCAATAGGCCACCTGAAACATTTGTCCTCTATTTATTTATTTATTTATTTATTTATTTTACATTGAGTATGAGAATTAATATCATGGCCACTCTCCTAATACTGAGTTCATTCACTGGTGAACATGAGCAGACGGTGCATTGTTTAGACACAGTAAGACTGTAAACTCTAGGTCACTGTTTCACAAATGCAAGTGCCAATCCTTTTAGTATCCTCTGAAAGAGTGGCATGTTTTTATGAAGTAAGGCATATTTTCAGCTGGCAGTCACTTAACATAACACTTGATTTCTTTCAGTGGACACAGCCAGCTTCAGCACATTCTTATCTGCCACAGCAGATAGCTTGATTAGTTTATTGATATATTATGTTGTCAGTATCTTTGGCATTATTACAACATATCTTGTATGATAATACATGCAATCCACAAAAAATGGCTGATAATAATGAGTGACAAAATCTCAATGATGAGTTACCAGGTCTTCATATTTGTACAGCACCTTCTGATGTGATATGCACTGAAATGGTTGCAAAGCATTGAGCTTTGGTTGTCCTTTTTTTTTTGCCACAAGACCTTTTTTTTAGTTTGCGATAAAAGATAAAAACAAATCTAACATCAGATATCTATTGCTGACTATCACAATTCAATTTGTCACATGAACTTTACAGCACAGTGTAATGTACAGGCTGAGCCAGGATAGTGTAGATAGGGTTACAGGCCTTGCTCAAGGGCTAAACATTGAAGATTTGAACAACATTGAAGTGTTTGAGCCATGTTTTTCAGCAGTTTGTGCTAATTCTTCTGCTGGATCTAATGAGATTGGTAAGCCCTTGCTCCCCTCACACTTAAATTAGCCTTGGACACCAATGTCCCTGATGCCTATTTACCAGTTGTCCTTACCTGGACCACTTTTTGTATGTACTAAGTACTTGTGTTATGCCATCACAACGTGACCCTTGCTAGAGTTATTTAATCCTTATGCCCTTTTGCCATATGGTAATTATTCCTGTTTCCAACCAAACAACTTTGATATGTTAGGCAGCAAGTCAGTTTTCAAACACCTTAAAGCTATTCTAGTGAGTTAGATAATGTGATTCACTTAACCTTTTAGTGGTTTTTAATGTTAAGGCTAATTGATCCATACCTGTTTACCGATGTGTGTGTGTCCTAGTTCATTTGTATTTGATACCTTATGTGTGTGTGTCCTAGTTAATTTATCTTTTGATCCCTCTCAGATTTGATACCAGTATTGGACCATTGGTTTTTGCTAACCAGTACCTGCAGCTCTCAGCCAAACTCTCCTCAGATAACATCTATGGGCTTGGTGAGCATGTCCACAAGAACTTTCGCCATGATATTAAATGGAAGACATGGCCTATATTTACACGAGATGCCTTTCCCAATGGAGTAAGTGGACTTAAATAAATTTGCCTTAATGTTACTTGCAAAACTAAACAGGCAACAATCCCAATGCATTTGGAATGAGATGAATCTTTCTCTCTCTTTCTTTCTCTCTCTCTCTTTGATACCCTAAACACATGTATTATTTCTGTTATATTTTTAGGGCACTCACAACCTGTATGGTCACTACCCCTTTTTTATGTGCCTGGAGGATGAAAGTGGCGAATCCTTTGGTGTTTTTCTAATGAACAGCAATGCTATGGGTAAATAAATCCAAAAAGCTTTAATGTACTGTTATCTACTTATAAGCCTACAATACTTTCAAATTGCTATGCTTGTTATCATAGAGATTTAATGATCAATAATTCTTTGTCTACTCCTGAAAGTGGGAGCAAAATTACATCACTCTGATAACTTTTGATCACTTAGGAACTATTTCCTACTTTGAGACGCTTAAATAAACTCTCAGGACCTCCACATAAATTTAGTCCAAGATCTTGTAAACATTTCAAAATGTAATTTCACAAGTTAAAACCAAAGATTTTGAAGAAAGAATATTATAATAATTAGGTAAATGGTGCAAATGTCATCATCATCATCATCTCAGCATGTGTGTCTACAGATGTGACCGTTAAGAATGCGCATGTTTTCCCGCGAGATCCCGCAATTAAGCGCGCGGCTTCCCATGACTTCCCGTAAGCAACATTCGGGGATTTAAATAAATGTGTTGTGCTTCACTGAATATCCGCCAGATGGCGCATGGAAGGACTTTATCTAAAAGCCGAAAGAAAAAAATCAAGAAGAGGCCAATACTTTTCCATCGCACTGCACATGTACAGTAGTCAGATTGTTCCACTAGGATGGAACTGTGCCAAGTGGAGTTATAGCACTTTTAAAATCATACTAACTTTACACTGATCTGAATAACTTTGAATAATTAACTTATTGTTCTTTCCTTTTTTTTTTTTTTCTTTTTTTTTTTACAAATACGACCCAATATATATTCAGTGATACTTTTTTTTATTTACGTTTTGTTTGTGTTATATTTTTATACTAGAATGTGGTTTTAAAAATTAATCTCCACTATAATGAGCCAGTGTATTATGATGTGGGATGTGGTAAGCTGCAGACATTGTGGTAAGTCCCTGACAGTAATGTTAGAGCAATCAGAGCCTGCGGAACTGGAACTTTCCTTCACACCAAAGGCAGAATCTGTTCATTTGAAGCATTTCACAGCATTTACTTCTAAAGCTTTTTCTTATTTTCGTGTACTTTTCAGCTCCACCTTTTCTTCTTCCTCCTTTTCATTCATTGAAATGATTATTAATTTGCTCAAAGAAATTTGCTGCATCGAGAAAGGATCAACATCTCTCCCTCCATAAATTAAACGTGAAGGTGTTTAATTAATATCGAGGGAGCAATACATCCGCATGCACAGAACCGCGGCAGCGTAACAGCCCGTTAATTCATGTACTGATGAGAAGGATAAACTGGTCGATGCCCGTTCTTTTTACATTAAAAAAAAAAAATTTTGGGCAGAGACGTCTGCTAGGCATTACATTTACATTTAGGCATTTGGCAGACGCTCTTATCCAGAGCGATTTACATTTTTTATCTCATTACACATCTGAGCAGTTGAGGGTTAAGGGCCTTGCTCAAGGGCCCAACAGTGGAAACTTGGTGGTTGTGGGGTTTGAACCTGGGATCTTCTGAACCGTAGTCCAATGCCTTAACCACTGAGCTACCCCTGGCATTGACGGTTTAAGGCATGGGTGAACGCCCAGGGCGGCATTTTTTCATGTCTCGTGGGGGGCGGCAAACGAACCTGAAGAAAAAAATAATAATCTGTGCCGCTAAGCGGTTTTCTATTATCTTTGATACCTGCGCTGCTGCTGAAGGACCCACACGGAAGCTAAGCGAGCGGAGAGGAAAGGGGATGCCGGGTTATTTTTCATATAACTTAAATGGCTGAATGAAGTTAAATATACACAACAAATTAATAAATGCGTTTGCTTTACATTTGAGCACTCATGTGTAAATAGCTTTTTCATTGCATATATACTACCATATCATATTGTAGTGTTTTTCGCCGCTAAAAGGAATGTTGGAGAGACGAGTGAGCTTGGTTACTGCCCAATGCAATGGCTGGGAGTATTTTATTACCACACAGCACTGTATAACATGAGCAACACATTCACTGTTATAGCACACCCAGAGAAAGCACATACACACACACATTAACACCCTAATATGGCCAAAGCCACTTAAACTAAAAACACTTCCCCAACAGGGTGAACACTTACAAGACCTCCCGCAAAGCACGATGGTCACCAGCCGCCGCCCCGCCCACGCCACAATATATTTGGGTCTAATACTGTTTTATTCATATTTTAAAATGTAACCTACGTATCTACATTCTAAGCATATTTAACTACTTCAGCAGTGAATGAGAAATTTGGTCAGTCTGGCTTTTAGATAAAGTTCTTATCTGATACAATTTTATTATTTAATTAATTATCTTATTATAAACATGATTCTTATTCTCTATATTCTTGTCGAGTATAGTATAATCTATATTAATTTTAGATTATACTTTATACATAAACAGAGAATTAAAAAGGAACAATTGTACTTCCATCTTTTCCTTCTAGATGTCACGTTCTGTTAGATGTTGGACTGTGGGCAAGGTGTTGAGGCATAGACGAAGAGGGGGATGATGTGTAAAACAAAAAGAGTCTTTAATAAATACCAAACAAGCAAAACATGAACAAAGGAAGTTGGCTTGAACTTGGAGCAGACTATAAAGAGAACTCATAAAACAATACTCAACTAATACACAGACAAGGGATTACACAAACTAATACAGTACAGACCAGGGATACAAACCAGACGAGACAAGACGCACTAAACAGACTAGAGGACTAAACACTAGGGACTATACATGCAGGGGATAAACACACACAAGACAGGCTTGGCCAGGCCTATTAGCTGTTCTGCACATTAGCTGCTAAGCTAGCTAGTAGCTAATCAGACTAATGGCTAAACAGGCTAGTAGCCTGAGACCCAAGGGATGAACAGACAAGGTACACAGCAGACTAGGTATGAAACAGACTAAGAACTCTAAAGATTAGTGGCTAAACAGGTTAGTACCTAAACAGACTAAGAGCTAATCAGATGATGAGACTAGACAGACTCAAAGACTAGACAGACTAAGATCTAAGCAGGTTAGTAGTGCCCTCTAGTGGGCAACCCTCACAGTACCCCCCCCCCTTAAAAACGCTCCTCCGGAGTGCTAATGGAGGTCCTTGGTACTCTTCCCAATGTCCTGGGTCATTCCACCCGACTGTGACGTCGATGAGCAGGGTCCCGAGGTGGGTGGAAGGGTGGGCGAGCTTAGATTGCCGCCGAAGCCAGGCCCCAGGTGCAGCATCGGCCTGCACCCGACGCTGGGTGGCGGAGGCAGCAATGGCTCGTCTTCGTGGCTCAGCGGCGGTGGAGTCACGACGTTGTCGGGTGACGGAGGCAGCACTGGGCTGATGCCGTAGGCCGGGCGGCGGAGGCAGTGCCGGATCGATGGTGTAGGCCGGGTGTTGGAAGCAGCGCTGTGTCGCTCTTGCTGGAGGAGCCATGCTGGCAGCACTGTGTCGTCCTCCAAGTCGGGCGGCCGATGCAGCAATGTGTTGTCCTCACACCGAGCGGCCTCTGCAGTACTGTGGCCTCCTTTGACACTGAGTGGCGATGGAAGCACGCTCTCGAAGTCCGAAGGTGAAGGTTCGCCGTCACCGCAGCCGTGTGGCGGCTGCGAACGAAGCTAGAGAGCATGGTGAGGGTTTTCCCTGGTGAGGTCCTGGCTGGGCTCTGGGGACATGGAGCCTCCACTGAGGCCCGCTGGCGAACTGGAGGCTCCACTGAGGCCCGCTGGTGAACTGGAGCCTCCTCTGAGGCGCGCTGGCGAACTGGGGCCTCCAGATTTGACGTGGGGCGAGCTGATTATCCCCAGTCAGCTTGCCCCCAGCGTTATAGTCCCAGCCCCCCCCCCCCTCTGCTATGCCTTTTATAAGGTTGAGCATTCTGTCATGTTCTGTTAGATGTTGGATTGTGGGCAAGGTGTTGAAGCATAAACGCAGAGGGGGATGATGTGTAAAACAAAAAGAGTATTTAATAAATACCAAATAAGCAAAACATGAACGAAGGAAGTTGGCTTGAACTTGGAGCAGACTATAAAGAGAACTCATAAAACAATACTCAACTAGTACACAGACAAGGGATTACACAAACTAATACAGTACAGACGAGGGATACTGTACAAACCAGACGAGACAAGACGCACTAAACAGACTAGAGGACTAAACACTAGGGACTATACATGCAGGGGATAAACACACACAAGACAGGCTTGGCTAGGCCTATTAGCTGTTCTGCACATTAGCTGCTAAGCTAGCTAGTAGCTAATCAGACTAATGGCTAAACAGGCTAGTAGCCTGAGACCCAAGGGATGAACAGACAAGGTACACAGCAGACTAGGTATGAAACAGACTAAGAACTCTAAAGGTTAGTGGCTAAACAGGTTAGTACCTAAACAGACTAAGAGCTAATCAGACGATGAGACTAGACAGACTCAAAGACTAGACAGACTAAGCTCTAAGCAGGTTAGTAGTGTCCTCTAGTGGGCAATCCTCACACTAGAAATGACCTCAATTTTAAACTCTCTTAAATTAATTCAATTTAATAATAAGAAGAATATACTTCTAGATTATTATGATATTATTTTTTATTGAAGTGTCTCTTGCTACAGTACATCCTTTCACGGTTTATACTTAATTTCAATCCTCTCGTGTATTTGAACCTTTCTTTGGACTCTCAAATCTATAGTTCTTTGTGCCTTATATTTTATTTGTTCTAATGAATGTTTTTTTTTCCTGTATAAATGTGCCACAAAATAAACATTATGCAAGAAACCCGGGCCTTCCGCATGGAAGGCGAATTACCTACCACTGAGCCACCAAATGTATATTTAAAGCGCATAAATCTTTGAAGTCTTTTTGCACACACGCGCGGGTGCGTTACAACAACAACAATAATAATAATAATGATAATAATAATAATAATAACAATAAATTCGGAGAACTACTACTAATAATAATAATTATACAGTCAAAGAAGTACCATCATTAAAGGAGAGAAGAAAATGAAGAATAAATACATATCAGTTTGAGCTTGACATGTTTATGCTTCAGTAGACACACAATACTTCAGACTGAAACACGACTGCCCCCTACAGGTAATGAAGGGCATTTTCACAGCTTCCCGCGCACACCCACGGGATCACTTTTCTGAAAACGTGTGTTTTTAAAGGCCAGATCTGTAAGTGTATATGTTGACAGTAGGGTGTTGTGAGCATACTTTGGAAAGATTAAAATATTAATTTAACATGTTGGTATATGTTTTGTAGAGGTGACTCTTCAACCAGCACCTGCTGTGACCTACAGAACAATTGGAGGAGTTCTGGACTTTTATATCCTGCTTGGAGACACACCGGAGGCTATTGTACAGCAGTTCACAGAGGTTAGAGTCAATGCCAATAATTGAATGGCCACCAAACTATTTCGTAGACTTTACAGCTGGTATCTGTCATGACCCTCTTCAAAACGAAGAAAATAAAAGGCAAAATACCCACTGTTCAATTATTCAAACCTATTTTAACTGAAACATTTTTAACATACTTTAAAATTTGCTCTGTAAATTTCCATGTTAAGTCAACTCTTGGATTTCATAAGGAATAATCGTGTATTCAATATTGCGCAGTATATTTTAGTTTTTATGCCAATTTAAAGACCTTTTATTAGTCAGTAACAAATTACATTAGCTATTTTTGGCCAGTTAGGGATGTTGATTGAGATCTTTTGATTGATTGTTTTATTTTCTTTTGTTTTGTTTTATTTTAGTTGGTTTTCCTCCGATTTTCTCCATAATTTAGTCATGTCCAATTCCTCCCCATCACTAGTGGGCTCCCACATTAAGACTACTACTACCAGTCAATCAGAGAGTTGAAGACTATCATGTGTTTCCTCCAAACCATGTGACGCCAGCTGATCTCATCTTTTCAAGCTGCTCGCACCATTGGGGGCAGCATAACAAACTCGGCAGACAGCGCTATCAGTTCTTTCCCCTTGCATGAGCTCACAGATGCCAATTACTGGCTGTAGAGCTGTGATTGATGTGAGAGCACTAAGTGCCTCTCATCCCATCCCACTGAAAGAACTCAGCCAGTGAGCCCTCTCGAGGCCCTCGGCCTTTGAGAGGCTACGATATCACCCGAGGATTGAATCAGCGATCCCCAGAAGATAGGGATCATTTAACTGATTCAATCCAAAAAGTCTTGATTCCAGATTTGCTCAAGAATTTTCTACTATAACTTCTGACCCTATAATTTTTCAAATCAGATGCACTCTTCATCGAATTGAGTAAATTCAAGGGATTGGATTTGCATTAAATCAATTTAACCTGTTAAGATGTATTTTAATTATTACAAATAATGTGTTAATGTCTTAGAGTGCTTTCACAGCAAATGTAAACTAACTCAAATGTGGTTAACTTAGTAAGCTAAGTAAAAATATACAGAGTAGCCCAAAAGGCTGGATACACAGGCAAAAAAAATTGTTTTTTCAAAATGCTTAAATTAAAAATGTCTGACTTTGAGAAAGTTCCCTAACTGGACACATATGTCAGGTCAATGTCATCTCTATAGACAGAAGTGGAAATAGTAATAAACTTTGAGTACAACTACTGTTACTTCAGTGAAATTTTACTGTATTACAATAAAAGTTACCATTATAAAAACCTACTCAAATAAATGTAAAAAGTAGCTAATTAACAATTGATTCAGAGTAAAAGTTACTTTTTTTTAACAGCGGGGGTGGGATGGGGGATTCCAGTGCCGTTCAAAAAAACAAGCGGATATAAAACTCAAACTAGTTGTTTTAAATTGAAGGAATACCTTAATAAAGCTGTTGCCTTTCTCGTGCTTGAAATCAAAGTGGTCGCTTAAATATGGTGTGACTCTTTGTGCCAGATAGCCGAGGGAAAAAAGAACTTAGAGCCAAGAATACCTCTAAGGTTCAGCACAAAAACCTTTATCGGCCTCTTTCAGTGTCACAAACTTATAATAAAAACATAAAGTATAAGTAAAGAAAAGGGAAAAAAGAATAGAGTGTTTCAGGGTTGAGTAGCACACCTGAGCTCCTACTCCATTCTCTCCTTCTTAAACCTTTGCAGTGCACACACTGGGAGAGGAGGGGCAACTCTTAAAAGGGCAACATACATACATAATGTGATATACAACTATCAGTGCATTGGTTTCCGGGATGCAATTTTTTCCTTTCTACGGACTAAGAGGTAAGGGCCTTGCTCAAGGGAACCTAGTGGAGCTGAGGATTGAAATGCCGACCTTCTGATAAGTAACTGGGGCTGGTTTCTCGATAACGCACACTATTCACGTGCTAAGAAGACTCTTAAGATATATCTTACGTTAAGTGATAACAGGGGCCATAAGTGCGGTTCATCATGATTCAGCATGAGTTTTGGTGCCGTGGTTACGTTTCCATTTTACCATGCCAAAAAATTAGACATATTTAACATGCAGAAGCTCGTGTACCTTGCAGATCTTCGTGGACCGTTGGGCGGTCACTCGAGGCGGATCACAGTGCCTAATACCCCTCTCTCACCTGTGCGGCTTGACTCATGGTGAGATGTGATGTTAGGCACCGTGAGCTTCCGCAATTGCCCGCGACGTTCCTTTAACCTACCGTGAAGTTCTGCAAGGTCTGCAAGCATTAAGTTTGCAAGCTTTAAGTTTAATTAAAACATTTAAAACATTAAGTAAAATTTTTCACGCTGAAAGATGGAAACGTAATAATAGTGCAAAAACTCGGGGTGAATCATGATGAACCCTACTTATGGCCACTGCACGAGACCGCGCAGGTGAGATAGGGGTATAACACCGCATCTCACAGCGAGTCAAACCGCATAACTGAAAAGGGGTATTAAAACATTACAATCACTCAGAAAAATGAATGGATGCAGGGTTTGAAACTCCCACAGGGCCGGTTGTTTTGGGGAGGGGAACAAGAGGGGGCAGCGCCCCCTCAAATAAATGTCTTGCCCCCTCAAATAAAAATTTTTAAATGTTGAGAAAGCACATGTTAATATAATCACAAAATGAATTTATATCAAGTTGATGAAATGATCTGCGGTAGGGGAAAAATCCGCCTCAAAAGGGACACTACACAATACGGTATTAGATTTCACAGGCTGCAGCGCACACACGTTCTTTAGTTCTCATTTAACTAAATCAAATTTCATAAAAATAAAACGTGTCAAAAGAAAAGCCCATAAAGTCATGGATAATGGATAATGATCAATGAAACATATTTTAAATAAATAGCAGTGAGCAGCTGGACATCGGGACGTAGAGCATACAGTATGACGCGTTGGCCTGGCACGCGCAGGTCTGAGCAGGTCAAGAAGCTCCATAATCTGTTGCCTTGGAAGGCAAAACTTTTTTTTTTTTTTTTTTGGAAATAATGACCACGGGGAAAATATGAAAAGATCTTAAGTTTTGTCTAAAGGAAAAATGTACATGAACCACACAGCTCCACGGACGGTGCCGTCTTCAGTTTAACAACACGCTGTGTCGCTCCCAAATTGTTCACCAATTGTTTAATATTAAAATGATTGCCAATTTTGTAGCACGGCCTCTCCATTGCGCAACCTCTAGCTACTCCATCTCTCCTCCTGGTTCCAGTAACAGTGCAAGGAAGGAACCATCTATGGCAGATGCTCGGCGATTAGGAGGACCAAGTTGCCTGATGGAAAGGTACATCAAGCTCAAACTCACATCATGTTACAGTACAAGTGGCACACCACCGAATGTGAGTTAAAGACCTTCATCATGAGTGACGCTCACCTGGCCTTCTAAAGCTCTGATCGTGGGACTCGACTTCTTAAAAGCCACAGGAGCCATCTTGGACATCACGAGAGGAGAGTACGCGCTGAGAACAGAGGAGGGGATCGTTTATCATACATTTGTAACGTCCCCACCCCACTCTGCACCATCTATGCCAACGCAACGGAGACACACTCAGCTCCCAGCGACAGCCAATCTCTACCTCGCCTTACCGGTGATACCCGATGATATACTCTGCGCTAAGGAAAACACAGAGAGCTTGACATCTTGGGACACAGACAATGCTGAAGAGCTGCTGAAACTAATGGCTGCTTGGCCCCGCACCACCTCCAACACCCTAGGCAAAACAGCAGTAGAGAGACACAAAATTACTTTATCGGACGACACACCATTCAGATCCAGAGCCTACAGAGTATCCCCCATGAAGAAGAAAGTTATAGAACCAGTAGACCAGATGCTGAAGGATAACATCATCCAACCTTCATGTTCACCATGGTCTTCTCCCGTTGTTTTGGTACCTAAACCCAATGGGACTTACCGTTTCTGTGTGGATTTTAGAAAATTATATAGCAAGACCAAACCTGATGCGTATCCAATGCCACTAATACATGACATCATAGAATCACTGGATGGGGCCTCCTGGTTCTCAAACATTGGATCTGCAATCTGGTTACTGACAGGTGGAGATGGAGAGAGACAGCTGTGAGAAAACCACCTTCATCACCACCAAAGGGCTATTTCAATTCTGCTCCATGCCCTACGGACTCAGAAATGCAGCAGCAACATTCCAGCGATTGATGGAAAAAGTTTTGGCGGATCTAAGAGGAAAATATTGCTTTGTTTATATAGATTACATCATAATTTACTCCCAAACCCTGGAGCAACACATAAGACATCTTAATGCAGTATTTGCCAGACTTACCCAGGCCAACCTCTCTCTCAACATGAAGAAATGTCATTTCTTCAAAAGGCGGCTCAAGTTCCTTGGTTATATCATCTCTGAAGAAGGTGTGCAATTAGACCCAGCGAAAACCAGGGCGGTGGCAGAATATCCTCCTCCCCAAGACTTGAAATCTCTTCAGCGTTTTCTGGGTCTCGCCGGCTGGTATCATAAGTTCATTCCCCACTTTGCAGATAGGACAGCTCCATTAAATACTTTAAAGAAGAAGGGAGTAAAATGGGAGTGGACCGAAGAATGCCAGAACAGCTTGGAGACCATCAAACACGCACTTCAAAACCCACCAGTACTAATCCAACCAAACCTAAACCTGCCATTCCAAATACACACGGACGCCAGCGAAGTGGGCCTGGGAGCCATACTCACCCAAAATTCAGCAGAAGGAGAACGAGCAGTAGGGTACGCATCATGAATGTTGAGAGGAGCTGAGCAGAATTACTCCACATCTGAAAAGGAGTGTTTGGCAGTGGTCTGGGCTGTAGAAAATTGGAGGCACTACTTTCGAGGTCTTTACAGACCATGCCGCCCTGTCATGGGCCTTCAACTGCCCAAAAACCAGCTCTCGTCTCACCTGATGGACGTTACGCCTACAGCAGTTAATTTTTTCAGTACATCACAGAAAAGGCTGCTTGAATCTGGGGACCGGGTGCGCTGTCATGGGCGCCCCCGCTGCTAAAAGTGGGCACCGCCCCATGTCTAGCCATCATAACCCCTAAATTTTCATCCGATTTACCCAATGACCTGTGTGAGATACCCCAAGCACAAATGAATGACCCAACAATCACGAAGCTGCTCTCTAAAGACCACCCGAGTTCAGAGGGTCTCCTTTGAACGTCATCAGGGCGCGTTATATCGCCGGGTGCCAGTAAGACACGGAGAAAAATTTCAACTTGTTGTCCCCCAGTCCCTAATCAAGAATTTTCTACATTACTACAACGACAATCCCCTGGGAGGACACTTGGGACAACTAAAGACCCTGCTAAGGTTATTACTGGTGGCATGGTGGCCGACGGACGGAAGGATGTCTGGCACTATGTGAGGACATGCAGGTGTGCCAACAGTACAAAACTAACAACACTAAACCTAATGGGCTACTACAAAGCACCGTGGTTCTAGAACCAGGATACACTGTGGGATTGGACATCATGGGTCCTTTTCCAAGAATTAAAAAGCAAAACGAATATCTCCTGGTGGTGGTGGATTATTTCACCAAATGGGTGGAGATGTTTCCCCTCAGGGATGTAAAGACGCCTAAACTGGTAAAAGTGCTAAGTAAATCTTTACTAGATGGGGTGTCCCCAAATATCTAGTATCCGATCGAGGACCCCAGTTTACCTCTCAGCTGCTGGCACACCTCTGCCAAACCTGGGGGAGAGTCCAAAAGCTAACTACGAGCTACCACCCACAAACCAACCTGACTGAGCGAGTGAATAGAACATTAAAAATGATGATCGCTTCATATGTCGGGGACCATCACCAAAACTGGGACCAATGGTTACCTGAACTAAGATTCGCCATCAATACAGCCCAACAGGAGACCACTGGGAAAACGCCTGCAGAACTCACACTAGGTCGGCAACTCAAGGGTCCACTCGAAAGGCTCATCAATCACCCTCCAACACCCAACCACACAGCCTATTCACTACTGGAAAGACAACAACGGATCATGGAGGAGGTGAAACACAGAGTGAAACAGCAACAATCCAAACAAGCTAGATACTACAATGCCCGGAGGAAAGATGCACACTTTCAGCCAGGAGATCTAGTTTGGATTAAAACTCACCCACTCTCCTCCGCAGCGAAAAGATTTTCAGCTAAGCTAGCGCCCAAGTGGGAGGGACCAGCTAAGATAAAAACGTAGAAGAGGACCAAGTAATTATACTGTGTCGACATTTTCAATGTGGTAAACTTGAAGCGCTTTTATAGACGTTCTCCTCAGAACGGAGGCTTGGGGGGGGGGGGGGTCTATCTAGCGCAGCCACATAAAGGGACATTTCACTAACAGGGAAATGATTGAAGAGCTAATGCTGCTCACCTGTGTCTGAAGATGTGCCCTAGCGGTTTCTTTTCTGCCCTTTTGCAGTGTTGGTCACCGGGTAAGCTCTTGTGCGCATGCGCGATCACAACGAGAGGGACCCAGATGTGAGTTTGATCATGTGGCCCAGCTTAAAGCCGGAACCGGCGAAGATGCCGGCATGGAGAGACTACCCACAGCGCGCTGGTTATTGTTGAGAGAGAGTTTGTTTGTCGAGTCTGTTGGAGTTCTTTCTATGGTCGGATTATTTCTCAAGGACCCCTACAATTCACCTCTCGTTCCGTTACTCGTGCCGCCGGAGTTGTCATCTTTCCCGGTGAGGTCGAGAAAAGTCTCTCCCGTACACCATAACATACACCGCCATATCACACATCCTGGACTTCCATGCATACACACACACACACCCCTGCATACACCATACACGTTGTTTCTATTGGTATTATATTTGTATATATTGGTTTTGGTGCATCATGTTTGTTTGTTTGTTGGTTTGATTTGTACAATACACTTTGGTTTAATTTACTACAAGCTGTTGTGTCGTGCCTTGTATTGTCCCGTCGCGCTTGCGCAATACAGGAAGTGTTGTTCTCTAGTCCATATTTTTATTCCCGAATCCGTAATCTTGTAACTAGTGATTAAATACTAATCCAAGCGTTACAATTTTAATGCATTAGTCACATTATGCAATAGGCTAATTAAAAGTCACTCTATTAGTTCTGATATAAAATATAATTCTTAAACAGGCCTACAGTATATTCTATAATTCGACTTTGATAACGTTCCATAATGTGTTTGCATACACCGCCGATTTATAAAGACTGCTGCTCAGTAGTGGCGACTAGTGTCTTGAGCTGAAACTACGCTAAGAATGAGTTAAAGACCAGACCAACCTTATGAACGTGTGACTTACCTAAGAGATACTTAGCGTAAGAACGTTTCAGGAAATGCACCATAACATTAAGAGAGAGGTTAAGGTACAACTTAAGAACTACTTAGCGATAAGAAGATTTCGAGAAACCGGGCCCTGATAAGTAACACTACTGCACGCAATACATATATATGATAATATTATGATAATTATGATATTTTCTTTTCATGTAGTGTCTTTACATTTTTTACCTCAGGGTATATATTTGCCGACCTATATATATATATACATACATACAGTGGAACCTCGGATTACGAGCATAATTCATTCCAGAATCCAAAACACTCATAAATCAAAGCAAATTTTCCCATAAGAAATAATGGAAATACAAAGGATTCATTCCACAACCACAAAAAATAAATACATAAAAATTATTAACACAAAATATAAAGTAAAAATTAAATAAATTAACCTGCACTTAAAAAAAGAAATAAATCCAGACAGATAAGTGTTTCCGTTTATGCGCACAGTGTTTTTCTCTCTCTTGCGCTGAGTGTGTATGTTACGTGTGCGCCCGCATAATTTGACACCGTGCCGGTGGTGTGAATGAAGCACCCCCTCTCTGCTTCACACACACACATGCACACAAACACATTAAAGGTGAGAGAGAGCGAGAGAGAGGACTGACACGGTGTCAAATCACATGTGCGCGCGCGCACACACACATAACACCCTCAAACATTAGAGCAGCTGGTGTTAGCTGCGTTGACTCCTGCACTGCTGTGCGATATGCCCATAGCACGAGGGACAAATGTTCGTCCCAGTCCCGTTGCCGATCGCTGGTTAACATGGCGAGTTGTGTGGTGAGCGTTCGATTAAACTGCTCCACGAGACCGTCACTTTGCGGATGAAGAGGCGTGGTGCGGGTTTTTTTTTACTCCGAGGTGCTCGCACATCGCCGCAAACACCTCTGCCTCGAAGTTGCACCCCTGATCGCCGTGTAACTGCTCCGGGGCGCCGAAGCGGCTGAACACCTCATCCACCAGCACTCGAGCTGTGGTGGAAGCGCTTTGGTCAGGCACAGCAAATGCGTCCGGCCACTTCGTGAAGTAATCCATGACATAACAGTTGCCGCGATCGGAAATGGGAAACGGCCTAAGAATGTCCATGCCCATGAACCAACCCCAGCACACATGTCCTCGGTATCAGCAGCTGAAAACACTCACCCACGACACACGGCCGCTCCCAGCGTCGGTAGAGTAAACCTTCCCGCAACGCTAGGCGGGCAATCTGAGAGTGGAGAGCCTTTGCTTCTAGTCCCAGATGAGCGATCGTGGTATACTCCGGTCTCAGGACCGCCAGAACCTAGTACCTGATACAGAACCAGGTCATTCTCCTGCTCAGCAATGAGCTGATCACTGTCCAGCTGGGGCACAGGTACAGTGTACAAATTCTGTACAGCAGCAATTTTAGCTGGATCGGTGGCAATCCCTTGGGCACTAATTATGTGACCCAGAAAAACGGTCTCTTGCCGCAACAGCTGGCACTTTTTGAGATTGAGCCACAAATTAGCATACCAGATACCTCCCGTAGGTTAGCTAGCGCAACCTCAAACTCCTTGCCGTGCAAAAAAAATGCGAGGAATATCTACCAGCACCTTCTCCATCAACCATTCAAACGTAGCCGGGGCATTACAAAGACCGAAAGGCATACGCCGAAATTGCCATAGCCCTTGCCCGATCGAGAACGCGGTTTTAGGTCGGTCTTCTGGCACGAGCTCTACTTGCCAGTACCCGCTATGGAGATCTAACGAGCTGAACCAAGCAGAGCCCGCAACACGTTCCAGTGCATCATCTATCCGCGGCAACAGATAAGAATCCTTCTGAGTTACCTCGTTTAACCGCACAAAACCTCAAAACAGCACAAAACCTCCAAGAATCGTCCTTTTTACGCACGAGCACAACTGGTGATGACCATGGTCCGGACGCCGGCTCAATGACGCCGGAGTCGGCCATCTCACGCAGCTTCTGCTCGGAGACAGCCTGTTTAGCGAATGGAAGGCGTCTCGGATGCAACCGAACAGGAGCTGTGTTACCCGTATCAATGGTGTGCTGCCCCAAATTGGTATGGGTGCATTCGCGCTCATCTACCGCGAAAATATCCGTGAATTCATGAAGGAACGACCTTAAAGTATCGGTCTGCATTGAACTCAACCCGGCGCTGCTACGCTGCAGAAGCTTGCCTAGTATACTCGCTCGGTCATGTACTGGATGTTGGTATGGCGCGACCTCCGGAAGTTCCGCCCCCCGGGTGTGTGCCACTAATGCGTGCGCCTGTGGCTTAGGTGTTAGCAACCTACCTACCCCTAAGTTACCACACAGAGTCCCATCCGTTAGATTAAGCACCGCATCCCACCTTTCTAAAATGTCCAGCCCCAATATGCACTCATCCTCAATATCTCCCATCAAGAAGTCATGGAAATAAAGGCGCTCACCTAGTTTGACTCGTACCGTGCGACAAGCCCGTATCTCCAGTTAGCTCCCAGACATGGTACGAATGCTGGAGGCTGGGTCAGACAGTCTGCCAACGCGTTCGCCTGGTCCCAGCATCCCGATGTGCAACAGCGAAACAGTGGAGCCCGTGTCCATGACCGCCCGCAGCAGGACGCCATCCAGCATACAGGCCACGTAAACACCAGCGCAAAAAAAAAGTGGTTTGCGCCTTGGAAATCTGGGGGCTCTGGGGGAAATCTGTAGCTCTTTGGGGGACCCCAAGAGCGCAGAGACAACTCATCCGAGAGGCCACAAAAGACCCCAGGACAACATCTAAAGAAGAGCAGGCCTCACTTGCCTCAATTAAGGTCAGTGTTCACGACTCCACCATAAGAAAGAGACTGGGCAAAAACGGCCTGCATGGCAGATTTCCAAGGCGCAAACCACTTTTAAGCAAAAAGAACATTAAGGCTCGTCTCAAATTTGCTAAAAAACATCTCAATGATTGCCAAGGCTTTTGGGAAAATACCCTGTGGACCGACGAGACAAAAGTTGAACTTTTTGGAAGGTGCATGTCCCGTTACATTTGACGTAAAAGTAACACAACATTTCAGAAAAAGAACATCATACCAACAGTAAAATATGGTGGTGGTAGTGTGATGGTCTGGGGTTGTTTTGCTGCTTCAGGACCTGGAAGGCTTGCTGTGATAGATGGAACCATGAATTCTACTGTCTACCAAAAAATCCTGAAGGAGAATGTCCGGCCATCTGTTCGTCAACTCAAGCTGAAGCGATCTTGGGTGCTGCAGCAGGACAATGACCCAAAACACACCAGCAAATCCACCTCTGAATGGCTGAAGAAAAACAAAATGAAGACTTTGGAGTGGCCTAGTCAAAGTCCTGACCTGAATCCTATTGAGATGTTGTGGCATGACCTTAAAAAGGCGGTTCATGATAGAAAACCCTCAAATAAAGCTGAATTACAACAATTCTGCAAAAATGAGTGGGCATAAATTCCTCCAGAGCGCTGTAAAAGACTCGTTGCAAGTTATCGCAAACGCTTGATTGCAGTTATTGCTGCTAAGGGTGGCCCAACCAGTTATTAGGTTCAGGGGGCAATTACTTTTTCACACAGGGCCACGTAGGTTTGGATTTTTTTTCTCCCTAAATAATAAAACCCCTCATTTAAAAACTGCATTTTGTGTTTACTTGTGTTATCTTTGACTAATAGTTAAATGTGTTTGATGATCAGAAACATTTTGTGTGACAAACATGCAAAAGAATAAGAAATCAGGAGGGGGGCAAATAGTTTTTCACACCACTGTATATGTGGTTCTATTTAAGCTTAAGCTTCTATTGTTGGTGTCAAAGATATGAAATAAAAAGAAAAATGACAATAAATAACAGTAAATGCTGATGGATCCATGAATTGATTTAGTTTGGGAACTGACAGAATTGCCAAATTACTTGTTTTATATAGTCATAGTGTGTGTGTGTGTGTGTGTGTGTGTGTGTGTGTGTGTGTGTGTGTGTGTGTGTGTGTGTGTGGACTGTGTTTGTGTGTTTTTCTAGCTGGTTGGAAGGCCAACCATTCCTCCATATTGGGCTTTGGGTTTCCAGCTCTCTCGCTGGGATTATGGCAGCCTGGAAGAACTGAAAAAAACAGTGGAGAGAAATCGAGCAATTGGTCTTCCTTATGTAAGTCACAGAAATCTCATTACTGGATATTCTTATGTTTCTACTCAAAACATAATGTGCTAGGCATGGAGCTTGACTCGGTGGATGTAGTAGCAAAGAGGAGGATTCTGTCCAAAGTAGAATCCATTGTGAACAATCCTTCTCACCCGCTATACAGTGTTTTCGCTGAACAGAGGAGCAGTTTCAGCCAGAGACTGAGTACTATCAAGTGTTCCACCGAGCGTCACAGGAGGTCTTTTCTCCCAACGGCCATAAAACTTTACAACTCTTCTCTGTAACTCATACACACATGCATGTGGATTTTTTCACTGACTGGTATACAACAGGACACTAATACTTACCCATATTAATAATATGATAACTGCAATACTACCTCCCAGTAGAATGTGTAATACACGATTGCATATAATACAATATTACATACATACTTGATTACTGTGCAATACTTACTACTTACAAGTCGTCTTGAGTCATATTTTGTTGGTACTTAATGTTTTAGGAACTTTTTTTTATTTTTTATTATTTATTACCTTTATTACCTTCCTTAGTTAACAACTGTGAGCACGTGTAACCGAGCATAAGCAATTTCCCTTTGGGATTAATAAAGTTCTTTGAATCTTGAATCTTGAATAATCAGAATTCAGCATATGTTTATCATATGCATGTAAACCTGCAAAATAATTAGGTAGGTTTAGGATTTTCAGATTTATCGATGCTGAGAAATGCTTCTTAGGCTTAAAAGCATGGCCTGGGGCATACCCATAAAAAAGTGTTAACAAAATTTTGTTTATGGTTGTTTTGAGGTTTGCAGCTAGTACATTTATGTTTAAGGAAAGT
This sequence comes from Channallabes apus, assembly GCA_030522415.1. NCBI lineage: Eukaryota > Metazoa > Chordata > Actinopteri > Siluriformes > Clariidae > Channallabes > Channallabes apus. The sequence goes on along the minus strand of CM060131.1, from coordinate 6,653,085 downwards.
GTGTGTGAGGGGGTTTCTTGGGATTAAAAGTCATATATTTATGTATAATTAAACAATATCAGTGATGTTGTGATGAATATCAGCATGGCTGTGATGCAGTTGTAAGCATGACCTCGAGTGTGATATTGCTTTTATACAACAGTTCCACCAAAGCAAATTATTTTCAACAGATTCTGATTTAACCAGTTACTTTGCTTTACCAACACATACCCTTCAGCCTTCTGAAGAACTAACTAATTGTGACTGGCTGAGCTGGTGACTGACTGTAATTAATTAATTAATTCTTACCAGTACTACGTGGCAAAAAGTTTTCTCTTTCTAAACTTCATAATGTTTCTCTTTATATTTTCATATACTTGGCTTTAAAATATATTCTCAGTTAATCATAGTGTTAAATGGAAAGCTGGACAGTGCATTGTGGTGTACAATTCCTTGTCCCACACACCGAGTGGTGCCCTTAATCAGGGGTTGGAGAGTGATTTGGGAATGAGCCTTGTGTTAAAAGCTAATCATCTTTGTAGGTATAAAATAAAAGAAAGAGGATGGTTTGGAATTAAGTGTTTTTTTTAAACTGACATAACATTATCACATATTCTTGCTGATGGTGCTTCTGCGACTAGTATTGAATGTGGGTTAACTATCTAAATAATATAAGTCTTAGGCAGATAATTTTGCTTGCTTGAATCATTAATTTTTAGAAGAAGTAACTTCATTAGCAAATAGTTAATTGTAATATTTACAAGCCAGAGACATCACAAATGTCACAAATGTTTAGGCATGTCAACTTCAGAAAAGAATAAACTGAGAACTGAGGTAGGCAGAGCTTGAGAGAATAAGATAACTAATGCACTCACTAATAACAAATATACTCATTTGTTCTCCTGCATCACCTGTTCCAGGATGTGCAGTACACAGATATAGACTACATGGAGGATAAAAAGGATTTCACATATGATATGGTGAAGTTCAAAGGCCTGCCAGAGTTTGCTGATTACATGCATGCAGAAGGGCAAAAATATATTCTCATATTGGTAAGTCATCTCTTTACTTCTTTTCTTTTAATCAGTTAAGTTTTACATTTTTGTGGACACAATATGCTGCAGAAATTTGCTGCCTTTCTCACCTGCATCTTAACCACAGGTGGTCAGAGTATCTAAAACCAAAAGGTATTTCATTAAATGACTACTCAGTACTAAGCAACTTTCTCCAATGCATTTTATTACATTTGTTATATATTCAGTTCAAATCTGGAGGGCAGTCTCATCAGAATGTTTGGCCACTTAGAGTGTATCTATAGATCTCCAGAAAGTGTTACATCTAGACCTTTTTTTAGTAACTTGTTGTTGAAAAGACATTCAATGAATGTTATGGGCTGTACTATGTAAATGGCCAGAGGGAAACAAAAACAAGGGTGTAAATTGGCAATCCGGTAAAAACAAAGCAGACTGTTTTAGAGTTTCACGCCGAGTTGGGGGCTGGCGGGTGGGGGTGGACCACCAAGTCACACTTTGACACTCTCGTTGATATCCAGAGCACACTATTGGACATTATATCCTCCTCTTTAAGGCCTTGTTCACACGGGCGTTAAAATTGACCGTTTTTCTGCCGTTCGTAGCGTCCGGTGACCGCGGATGAAGCGCCAAGGGTTTTCTACACATAGGAGTCAATGACGGTGTTCACACGGGCTTTGGTGACGTGCGTTTGTCCGGCTGCGCATTTATACAGTGTTAAGAAAAACATTGCATGCAGCTTTTTCTTGCCGTTCAAATCCCAACGAACGCAAGGAAACCGCGTCTAGTTCGTTTTCTCCGCGTCCATTTTACGCTTCGGAGGAACGGATATATCCCATGATCCTACATGCTATACATAGGGAAATGCGGAAAAAAGGCACAAATAAAATGCTTAAAAAATAAAACTTGCGCGGAAATGTTCGCATTTCTTCATAAACCACAACAACTTCCTTTAATCCGACGTTGTGCAGTCAGAGGGTGAACCCAGTAGTGGCGGTGATTTTTTTATCTCCCTACGTCGCCATATTCTTAAAAAAAATGTTTTTTATATATTATATAAAAATATAATAATTTAATTAGAATTTTTAAAACAAGATTAAATGTCTAATATAGCAAAATGGTCCATATTAAAAGGAGGCACCTCAAATAAAATGACGAGGGCTTTCATATCCAGTTCCCGACACACTGCCCCCACAGGTTAAACACACAAACTACAATTTGGGCTGCAGGCTGTCGTTAGACAGAGACAAACGAACGACAGTGTAGAAGTCAATCGAGCGGCACTACAAAATCCAACATAAACGTATAGGACGTTCAGAGCTCGTTTGTTTATCCAAAAATTTAACGTCCGTGTGAACAAGGCCTAACTCTTCTTAGCAGCAGTAGAGATATGAGTCTGGGCATTGAGACAGAGACAGGCTTTGCTCCAGGCTTAAGTACAATGTTGTACTCACCTTCCATTTTCCCTAAGTCAGAAAAAGCTTTGGGAACTCATGTTTTACTGTATTTTTGCAGTCCAAGCTGTTACTGTCCAGTCTTGCTATCAGCTTCAATGTCATGGCAGCTAGCCATCCTAGCAATGGTGTGCACAGCCCACCTATGGCATAGACTAATTCTTCTTCGTTTCTCTTTTTCTTACGGAGGGTGGCTCTAAACTTGCATTTTACTTTTAGCAGGGGCCCTCCTGACCCATACAAAAACTTTGTTGCTTCTTAAAGTTTTCAGATATGACCCCGAGTGTACAGTGTTGCTACCTCCAGTATCTATTTTGAACAATGATTTGTGATTGTCGAACTTTATTTTTGTTATCTATAGACTTAACTTATACTTATACTCACTCGATTCCACAGGGCGTAAGTCTAGAGAAATTAGGATTTCTTCAGCCTTCGTTTTTAATCCAGACGCACTGGGAAGATTTTCAAATCGCTTAATCCACTTGAGCCACTAGTCAGTCTTAAAAGTTTACTTTTTTCGTGGTGAGACTTGAAACTGAGCTATGTTGACAGTGCTGCCTTGTGCACCCTAGCCGCAACTCTAGCCCATTTTTTTTCTTTCTGCTAAAGCTACCCATTCCAAACTGCTGTGTGTTGCATTTACTGTTTTCTAGCATATTATTATTCTGACAGCATGTTTAATTGGCCACAATTATAAAGTGGAGGCATTTGTACACACATAGTTATCAACAAAAACTCATGTCTGTCAAATCAACTTTATTTAACTCCCCCCACATCCCAGTGTCACATCACAAAAGGTTCCAACCCCCATACATCGACATGCTAAGCTAAACTATGTAAGTGATGATGAAAGGCAATGTTTCATGTACGCTGTCAAAAAATATCAAAAATAAAACAATATTTCTTTTATATTATCAGAATAGGAATTATTATAATACTTAATAATTTTCCATCATCACAGCTCACTGAATTAGCCTCCGCTTCTCCAGTAATTCAATCTTTAAAACATACACATTGTCAATCTCAGTGATGAAAAGGTAAACTCCTTCTGACTGTCCAGAAGCCTCAATCCAAATGTGCTGAAAAGTTAGTGAACTTGTGTGGGTTGTGTGTATTTTTTTGGCCTTGTATATAGATTATCCAAACAGTTTTTCCTGGAAATAGCATGTGAACAAAGTCTGTGAGGCAGAAATGAACACTGGAAAATTGGGCATGAGAGCACACAATAATCTGGCGAGGAGTGGTAGTTTGTGAAAGAGTTATTTAGAGAGCGGAGTGATGAATGAGATGAGAAACATGTGTGCTCGAGCCGAGTGAGGCGGCAAAACAGTGGACTGGAGGGAGGAACTGGGTTGCGGGTGATCATGACTTCGTTTGACAGGTGGGCGTGACCTGGTATGCCATGATAGTTCCTCACTGACTTACCAGCTATACCACTTTACCCTGAATACAGCGCTGTGAGGGACTGAACCCTATCCCAGACTTAGAGGACAAGGCAGGGTAGACTCTGGGTAGGGTGGCAATCCATCACAGGAGACACACACATAAATGTGTCACACACTCACATGCTCATTCACACACTACAGGCAATTTGGGAATGCCATTTAGCCTAATCTGCCTGTCTTTGGAAAATGGTAGGAAATCGGTACATATGGAGGAAACTCACCAAGCAGTGGGAGAGCATAGAAATAATTTGGTCATGGGCATGAACATGGTAGAACATGATGTGCCAAGTATCATATGGGCCTTTTTGTAGAGAAAATATATTCTGTGCTCCAAAACGTAATTATTTTGAAACCATGTAAAACTAAAACATATTGTTGTTTCTAATGTCTGCTTTTTGTATAACATAACCCCAAGGTTGTGTAGCGTGTGCACACAAGGCCGAGAAGGTCTCAGAACTATATCTGGGAGGCTGACTCGAGGACCCATGAGCCTGGAGTAGCATGAACATCCAGACTATAAAATCTAACAAATGTGTGTGGAGAAGACCAACCTGCCGTGTCACACACTTGCTGCAGGAGTATACCTCTTGCTAGCGCAATAGGTGAGGCGATCCCCCGGGTTGAATGAGCCCTAATTCCTAGAGGCGAAGTGAGCTCACGCGCCTCATCAATAGCATCACTCACCCAGTGTGACAAGGTCTGTGTAGTGGTGGCCGCCCCCTGGTTACGGACCCCATAGCATATAAAAATCTGCTCTGAATTACGCCACTGGCTGGTGCGGTGGACATAGATCTGAAGAGCATGTACAGTCTCTCCTGAAGTCTCATGAAGTCTCTCCTGCTCTGAAGCTGTAAAAGGCGGAGGACAGAAGGCTTAAAGAACAACAGGGTGCATAGTTGAGAATGGAACTTTTGGAAGATAGTTTGGGTGTTGATGCAAAATGGCTTTGACCAGCCCTGGAGCAAAGTCTAGGCATGATGGGGAGACTGAGAGGGCGTGCAGATCTCCAATGCTTTTCAGAGAGGTACTGGCCATCAGAAAAAACATCTTAAGGGTCAGAAACCTGACTGGCGCTGACTCTAGTGGTTCAAAAGGGGTGTCAATTAGACCTTCGAGCATGATAGATAAATCCCACGAAGGGACCGTGGCTCTAGTGGGTGGCCTCAACTGTTTAGCTCCACGAATGAATCGGGCAACTAAAGGGTGTTTTCCCACAGTAACCCCATCAATCAGAACATGGTACGCTGAAATAGCAGCTACGTACGTCCTGAGGGTACTAGGGCACAAGCCCGAGGACAACTTTTCCTGCAGGAACTCCAGCACTGAAACAATTCGGCAGTGGACTAGGTCTACCTGCTTCGTCATGCACCAACTTTCAAATACATTCCATTTGAAGGCATAAGCTCTTCTACTGGAGGGAGCCCTAGCACTTAGAATAGTGTCAATTACGCTGGCTGGAAGACCATCTTGACTTATTTGGTCCCGTTCAGGGGCCAAGCGTGAAGGTTCCAAAGCTCGGGCCGGGATGAAATATTGTCCCCTGCGCCTGAGACAGAAGATCCCTCCTCAATGGAATCACCCATGGTGAGCCATAGAGGAGAGATATTAGATCCGAGAACCACACTCTGGTCGGCCAACAGGGCGCTATCAATAAGAGGTGCAAACGCTGTTGATGGACCCTCGCCAGGACTCCAGGGAGCAGACCTATCGGCACAAATGCATAAAGGCGTAAATTGGGCCACGTATGGGCCATTGCATCCAGACCCAGGGGAGCTGGATGAGTCAGAGAGTAGTAGAGAGGACATTGTGCTGTCTCTTGGGAGGCAAAGAGGTCCACCTCTGCTGTAAAGAATCTTTCCCAGATCCGACTGACTACTTCGGGATGGAGCCTCCATTCCCGGTGTGTCACAGCTTGTCTGGACAGTAAGTCTGCTCCCACATTCATGTGGCCCAGAATGTAAATCGCCCTGAGGGACAAGAACTTGTCCTGTGCCCAAAGCAGAACCTGGTGTGCTAGCTTGCTCAAGCGGCGCGAGCGCAGTCCGCCTTGGAGATTTATGTAGGAGACTACCGATGTGCTGTTCACGTGCACTAGAACATGGTAGCCTCTCAACTGCTGGAGGAAGTGCTGTAGGGCCAAAAATAGAGCCATCATTTCGAGGCAATTGATGTGCCATGCGAGAAGATCGCTTCTCCAGCTCCCCTGGTCTGGACGGCCATCCAAGACCGCACCCCAGCCGGTAAGGGAAGCGTCTGTCGTTAGCATCTTCCGACGACAAGACGGACCTAGAGTGGGACCCAAAGTCAGGAACCGGGGTCTGAACCACATAGAAAGGGTACGAAGTCCTTTGTACATAACCCTTATTTGCCTTTGGGGATTGGCCCTTGCGTGAAATATCCTGGCTCTTAGCCACAACTGAAAAGCTCTCATGTGCAGAAGGCCCAAAGGTATCACTGTGGATGCAGCTGCCATGAGGCCTAATCATTTGTGATCATTGAAAGTGATGTACAGTCACTCTCTGGTTTAGCCTGATTTCCTTCAGGGCGTTGAGAATGGATTCGATACAAGCGGGGGATAGTTGTGCCCACATAATGATCGAGTCCCACATGACACCCAAGTATGTTGCCCTCTGAGCCGGAAAGAGAACGCTTTTCATAGCGTTGAGTCTCAAACCTAACCAATGGAGATGAGCTAGGATGACATCCCGATTTCGAAGCGCTAGCTGCTGAGACTGGGCCAGGATCAGCCTGTCGTCTATGTAATTTAGAATACGGATGACTCCACGCAAGGGAGCCAGGACTGCATCCATACATTTTGTGTATGTGCAGGGTGATAGAGCTAGACCAAATGGAAGGACCCGATACTGGTAAGCTTTGCCCCCGAAAGCGAATCTCAGAGCCTCTGTGTTGTGGCAATATTTCTATGTGAAAGTATGCGTCCTTCAGAACTATTGTCACAAACCAATCCCTTGGTTGGATTTGTGAGACAATGATTTTGACAGTCAACATTTTGAATCTGTACTTTTTGAGAAAGCGGTTCAGCCCGCGAAGATCTAGGATTGGACGCAGCCCCCCGTTTTTCTTGGAGACCAAGAAATAATGACTGTAGTAGCCTGACTCTTGGTCTGGAAGGGGAACCTGTTCTATGGCCCCTTTCTCTAGCAACGCCTGCAGTTCGAGATTCAGCAGATGCGCCCTTTCTGGTATCACGGAAGTGGTGACCACTCCGTTGAAACGTGGAGGGCGATGTGCAAACTGAATCCTGTAGCCTTTTTATACAGTCTTTAACACCCAGGGAGATATGCTTGGCAGTAGCTTTCACGCTGCCAGTTTCCCCAAAAGGGGCACAAGTCTTAGCACTTAGGGAGTGTTAGTGGTTCGGCATCCTGGACTACAGCAGGATATGACCGAAGGACTAACGTGCTGTTGGAGACCGGTGTTGTTCAAAACACCAAAGGTGGTGGAAACTGAACATAAGCTTCAGGACTTCTTTGAAAAGAAGACAATGCGCCAGTCTGATCTCTTTGAGGCAGCTTGTGAGGGGCGGCGAGCCGTACCCCAGTCCTTACGGGGGGTTGCCCGGCTGCTGACGCTTTCCTTCTGCGCCACCCATCTGGCGAGAATCAGATCTGGTTGAGACTGGGTGGCCGACAGTCTCGACTCTTGAGCACGGCGTGGGAGAAATTTCCCAAAGTCTGTTTGTATAGCCTAGCCTCCCGAAACCTAGTGGCGACAGAATTAACAGCGTCGCCGAACAGGCCGAAAGGTGAGACAGGGGCATCAAGGAGGAATGTTCGATCCTTATCCTTAATGCCTGTCAGGTTTAACCACAGGTACCACAGAAGCACCGGAGTGCTTGTGAAGTGGAAGGAGAGACTTCCCGATCAGAAGAGAGGGTGACAGAAAGGAGAGGAGATTCCGTCTTGCGCGCCTTGGTCAGATCGGCTTGTGATTCCCAGGAGTGCAGCACGGCTCGTGGATCTCTAAAGAACGCGGTTTCCGGTTTACTCCTATTTATAACCTGCAGGTGCGTCTCATCAGATGACGTCACCTGACCGAGGTTATATAAGCCAAAATTTGGCGTGTTTGATACACACATGCTTCACAACCAGCAACACGGAAAGATGTTCCCATAGCGTTTTCACGCAGCATCGAGTGTAGCCTTTGAAAGGGAACTGTGTTGTCTGGCAGTCCAGAAATTAGTGGTAGTAGCAACCTGGTTCACATAACTCAACTTTTCAATAATAAAGAATATTCAAGCACAAAACTTTCCTTGACATTATTATGCACTGAGGCTGCAAGGTTTTTATTATAGTCTTGAATGTCAGTACCTCAACCAGGGAAAAGAGGTGGCTTCTTTCATTGATGAAATTGAACAAAACCTGATTAAATGTTGCTTTCATCACCAGTGGCACAGACAGGAAGAATCCACTGATCTTTTAGATTTTTTACTAGAGGTTCAGGAGGAATTTGTCTTTTATGTTTTCAACTGGTTGGGGTGAACCGTCTATTAAATATTAAAATATTGGTGCTAGCTGTTTCCGTGCACTCACTCTCTAGCTCATAATGCTACTGGGTGAATGTATAATAGCTTTGGTAAAACCAGTGATTCTTAACTCTAGCCTATGCTACAGACAGAGTTTCATCTAATGCTAGCAGAGAGAACTACTGTAAGATCATGTTAGCTATATAACACACTACCACAACCACAGTAACAATTAACCGTTGATACATATCAGCATTTTTTTTCTTTCTACCATTTTTAACTGACAAAAGCAGGCAGTGAATGATGTGGCTCTTGTTTTTAGTGGCTTGGAAAAAGAACAATGAGGTAAGAACATTAGGCCAGGGATATTTTGTTGTACCTGACTCAGTAGCAATTTCTTTAGCCATCTTAATGAAAAGATGCACTGTATGCTTGAGCTTGCCTTAAAACAACATGCAAAAACAGTCAGCATCATGGAAGCAGTGAACATGCACACAATAGTAAAAAAACTAAAGTTATTAAATTAAATACAAGTAACCAGAAGTGTGTAGCCCAATGTATGCATATAATGTTTTTATTATTATTATTATTATTATTATTATTATCATCTTAAACCTACTCATTATTCTAAATTACTCATAAGTTTTTTTTTTTTTTTTTTAAGTACAGGTAACAGTAAAATACACACATGACTTCTCAGGTCTCACTGCCTGTGCTCTTTTGATGAAATGACTGGCAACCATCATAATTAACCTGAAGTTGTGCTTTTACTTTTATTTTGTGAAAGGATCCTGCAATTGCCACAAGCAAGAGAGTCAATGGTGAAGTATATGCGTCATATAACAGAGGAGCACAAGTAGATGCATGGATCACTGAGGCAGATGGAAAGACTCCACTACTGGGAGAGGTAAATAACAAGGGTTACCAAAACAAATATGCACCTTAAAAGGTCCTATATTTTACTATTTTTTAAGTTAACATACTATACAGTAGGTCTCAGGGGGTCTAAGCCAAACTAAGTCTGTTAATGCTTAGCTGTTATTCTCTGTTTATCTAAATAAGCAGTTGAAGGACTGGAATGTTAAACTATTAAAGTATTATGCTGATACGGCAGTAGCTGGTATTTTTTAGAACAGCTGGGTATTTCACTCAGGTACAGCAAGGTCCATAAATTTTGGTATAAGGGTACCATTTTTTAACCTTCAGCCTCAGTACACCATCACGTTGAATTTGTAGTGAAACGCAAAATGTGAAAAAAAAAATCTGCTTTATTTTAAAGTGTTGGCAAAAATGTGTGGCATTAAACATTCAGAAATTACAGCTATTTTCAGAAACACACAAGGAGGAAAGGAACTGCGCACGATATGTTTTGATTTATATTAAAAACCTTAAGCTATTCCATGAATTTAAGTGTTATTGTATGTATTTTTTATCTTCTGTTTTTCTTTCTCTATGGTGTGTTTTAATCACTTGATTCGTGTGTAGAACCCTTAACACTGACGGGTGAATTTATATATTCTGTTCAAAGATTCCAAACAGAGACTTGTTAGTGGTATTTATGTTCATGTTTATAAAAGTACTTCACTTTGTTTTTCACTTTTAATTTCTGTTCTTGTTCTTCACTCAATTTTCAAAAAATCTGAGATGGTGATTATGTGCATAAACATTTCCATTGAACAGAGGATTTTCAAGCAAAAACATACACACATACAACTAATACATGACTGTCAGTGATGAATGCAATATTACTATATATCCATATTAATTGTGCTGCCTATTACCAACTTTTGTGTACACAAAATTTGTTCACCATATGTCAGTACAAATTGCCTGGGAACCACCTACACATAAATGAGGATTCGAACAAAGAGACTGTTGCCTGTCACACCTGTCTTAAAATCTGCCTAAATGACAGTCCTACCTCCTAATGAGTAGATACTGTAAGTCTAAGGGTCTGCCTAGTTCGTAGTCCCACCTACCAGTGGGTAGATGGTTGGTGCCATAGCTTAAATACAGATTGAACTGTCTATTGTTTGCATTTATCAGTCTAGTGCTAATAAGGTACAGCAAGTTTTTTGTCAGTTGGCAGGCAGTTGCATGTCCTTGATATGCACATATAAAACCACAAATTTATTTGATGTATTATTTCAATAATTTACTATAATTTGCCCCTTGCAGTAAATGGCTTGAGCATAATGGGTTCCCATCCAAAGCTTAGACTGTGAAGTGGTATCTTAGTGGTAGAAGTGGAAAGAGTAATAAAATTTTGTACTAATTTTGTAATTAGTAATTTTGTAATTTTTTAAAGTAATGTTACTTTAGTGAACTTTTACTGAAGTACAAGTAAAGTTTCTTGAGTCTATTCGAATCTACTCGAGTAAAAGTATAATTAGCTCATTAAAAATTTACCCAAAGTAAAAGTTACTGAGTTACTATTTTTTTTAACAGCGGGGGTGGGATGGGGGATGGAACATGTTGTGGAAAAATACTCAGAGTCGGGCTTTGCTTACAGAAGATTACGACCTTTATTATCAAACAACAAGGCCGGAGCTGTGTCCGTGGAGCAACTGAATTCTCTTGCTGTGTGCTATAGTACATATGCAGTGCCTGCCCCTCCTCTCTGCAACATCTGGGTTTCATTAAAGGGCCGTCTTCAGCCCCCCCAATGTAAAGCTTGGGTTTCCTATATGCAATGCACACAAAGAAGCCTATGTCCCAGCTTGCACGCACATCCACGATTATATACTGATAAGGTATCTTCTAACCCCTCAAAAGTAAGTAAAATCAAATGAAATCAAATAAAAATTTCTTCCATATATTCCCCCCTCTGGGACTTATAAGTCCCACACTAATTGGTTAATCTAGAGTGCGACTCCATGAGTCAGTCTTCCTTATACTAACTGGTGATTAAATTAAATCACTGGATTTTTATCAATGACTGACCCATGGACTCGCCCTCTAGTGGAGAATCGGCCAAACCTCTCCTTCCACCCTTGACTAGGAATAGGAGTAAAAGACTCGACCTCCAGGACATCGTACTTCCCATTACTCAATAACATGGCATGAACATGTACTTAATACAGTGATTTTCTAGGATTACATCAATTGGATAAATCATATAACCTACAATGGAACATACAATTACACAATACAATTTGTAAGAATGGATATACATTTAAACAGCCTTGTTGTAATATAATAGTCTTCAACTCAGGTGCTTTGCACACCGCAGGGAGTCAGTTGGAGCCCACAAGAGAGGTTGCCAGCACGTCATTGTGAGCTCATGCCGTGGAAGATACTGTACGCTTCAATATATGAACCAGTAAAGTCTCTTGTTAGAGATATACAGTGGTGTGAAAAACTATTTGCCCCCTTGCTGATTTCTTATTCTTTTGCATGTTTGTCACACTTAAATGTTTCTGCTCATCAAAAACCGTTAACTATTAGTCAAAGATAACATAATTGAACACAAAATGCAGTTTTTAAATGAAGGTTTACGTTAATAAGGGAGAAAAAAAACTCCAAATCTACATGGCCCTGTGTGAAAAAGTGATTGCCCCCCTTGTTAAAAAATAACTTAACTGTGGTTTATCACACCTGAGTTCAATTTCTGTAGTCACCCCCAGGCATGATTACTGCCACACCTGTTTCAATCAAGAAATCACTTAAATAGGAGCTACCTGACACAGAGAAGTAGGCCAAAAGCACCTCAAAAGCTAGACATCATGCCAAGATCCAAAGAAATTCAGGAACAAATGAGAACAAAAGTAATTGAGATCTATCAGTCTGGTAAAGGTTATAAAGCCATTTCTAAAGCTTTGGGACTCCAGCGAACCACAGTGAGAGCCATTATCCACAAATGGCAAAAACATGGAACAGTGGTGAACCTTCCCAGGAGTGGCCGGCCGACAGAAATTACCCCAAGAGCGCAGAGACAACTCATCCGAGAGGCCACAAAAGACCCTAGGACAACATCTAAAGAACTGCAGGCCTCACTTGCCTCAATTAAGGTCAGTGTTCACGACTCCACCATAAGAAAGAGACTGGGCAAAAACGGCCTGCATGGCAGATTTCCAAGGCGCAAACCACTTTTAAGCAAAAAGAACATTAAGGCTCGTCTCAATTTTGCTAAAAAACATCTCAATGATTGCCAAGACTTTTGGGAAAATACCTTGTGGACAGACGAGACAAAAGTTGAACTTTTTGGAAGGTGCGTGTCCTGTTACATATTTCGTAAAAGTAATACAGCATTTCAGAAAAAGAACATCATACCAACAGTAAAATATGGTGGTGGTAGTGTGATGGTCTGGGGTTGTTTTGCTGCTTCAGGACCTGGAAGGCTTGCTGTGATAGATGGAACCATGAATTCTACTGTCTACCAAAAAATCCTGAAGGAGAATGTCCGGCTATCTGTTCGTCAACTCAAGCTGAAGCGATCTTGGGTGCTGCAGCAGGACAATGACCCAAAACAGACCAGCAAATCCACCTCTGAATGGCTGAAGAAAAACAAAATGAAGACTTTGGAGTGGCCTAGTCAAAGTCCTGACCTGAATCCTATTGAGATGTTGTGGCATGACCTTAAAAAGGCGGTTCATGCTAGAAAACCCTCAAATAAAGCTGAATTACAACAATTCTGCAAAGATGAGTGGGCCAAAATTCCTCCAGAGCGCTGTAAAAGACTCGTTGCAAGTTATCGCAAATGCTTGATTGCAGTTATTGCTGCTAAGGGTGGCCCAACCAGTTATTAGGTTCAGGGGGCAATTACTTTTTCACACAGGGCCATGTAGGTTTGGATTTTTTTTCTCCCTAAATAATAAAACTTCTCATTTAAAAACTGCATTTTGTGTTTACTTGTGTTATCTTTGACTAATAGTTAAATGTGTTTGATGATCAGAAACATTTTGTGTGACAAACATGCAAAAGAATAAGAAATCAGAAGGGGGGCAAATAGTTTTTCACACCACTGTATATGGCTGAGTTCGGGATATCCTTGATGACTGTGTCCAAAAATTCATCCTTGTCTGTTGTTGCTAGGAAATGCTGTTAATTTTAGGAAACCTTTGATTAATAAATTCATAAATCACATTCATAAATTTACTTGACACAGTAAAGTCACCCATTAGCTGCTTCAATTAAATTTCTGCACCTGGAATAAAAGAGAACTGTGTTTAGTGGCATTACATATTGTCATAATCTGGTTAAGGCTTGTTTCCTTCTCGTGCATTTTTCCTGTGGAGGAAATTAAAATTAGTTGTCGCTGCTGCTGTTTTATCTGTAAAAGCAATATAGTGTTAGTTAATGATGCCCCGCCCCATAAACGCCCCCATGCGCTTTCTAAAAAGATGGTTGCAATGCCGTATAATTCCGCCAGATGGAGCATTGACTGGCACAGTTAACTACAGTGTCCAGGAAGCCCAATACCGTATCTTTAATATACAGACAGTTCTTGCATTGTCAACATAGTTTCATAAATAGATGAAAAAACAACAACAACAAACCGATTAATAAAACAGATTTGTTAAATCACTCAATACACAACCCATGATGAGTATGCTATTTATTATTTAATAATGAATTAATAAAATTAGTTAGTGAAATATTTTTTAAGACATCCTGAAATGATCCTTAAAGACACGGTAGCGGCTGTAATTTGTCTATACCGATCATTGTAGGTACGGAATAAAAACGCAGGCTATGTACAGTATTTTACATTACGGTGTATTTTACCCCGTTCCATTTAATATACTGATAGATAATATTTTGCTGCAAAGTAAAGCTCAAAATGTAACGTCTGCTTGGGTTTGTTTTCGTTATATTTTTGATAATTTTTTCGCTGATTTTTTCATACTTGTCCCCCTGCTAAAAGGGCTCATTGTTCCACTCACACGTGTCTCTTTATTGATTAATATTTATCTATTTAATTATTAGGCTAGCTATTACTTTAATAGGGCTCATTCACACACACGTCTCTGGTCTGGCAGCAAGCTGCCCCCCCTCTGAGGGTTGCACACACAATTCCCTCGGGAGGTCCAGCCCTGTTCACAGAACACAGAGCTTATGGTTCTCATTCAACCATTCTCTCTCTCTCTCTCTCTCTCTCTCTCTCTCTCTCTCTCTCTCACACACACACACACACACTAGGCGAACATAGAGCTCTCATACACTCAGACAGAAACAGATAGACACAACATCAATTAGACACAAACAATTGCAATTGTATTCAACTTAATGGCACAAATCGTGCTCCACATAGAAAAAGATATTAATTACCCCTGTCACTCATATCAATAAAACATAAGGGGTGATTTCTTATGATGTACAATTGTACATTCCACATACGAAGGGTATTAATTAATTACCACCAAACTCATACCATATAACATTTACGGTGGCTACAAAATTGCTTATGACATACAACAGTACGTTCCTCATACAAAGGGTATTTTTTATTAATTGCTGGGTAACCTTACACAAGCAATATAACTAATTAAGCGCAATTCCTTATTAACTTGCTGCACTACTCATGCCATCCAATCAAGGCCCACTTGACAATGAGTACAAATTAATATCGAGATCATCTACCTTTTTCCTGTCCTGTCATCTATCAAAGCCCACTTGACAAAACAAATAGACACCCAAATGCGCTTCCTCATACCGTCTGTTACTGTTGCCATCAATCAATGCCCACTTGACAACACCCAGACCAATGCAATGCTTATCTTCTCAATTCACTATCAGTACAACTCTTAGTAATCTGATGCATGCACTCTCTTCTGGAAACAAAGCCCATTTTAAATTACTTGAGTTGGAGAGGCCTTTATTAGGTGTCCTTACCACCATGGGTGATCCTCAGCCAACAACACAACCTAAGTATATAAGCAAAAGTTGCTTACCTTTGTAAGTGGCCACCTGGTTGTGTTGCCGACCAAGGAAGCCCACGTCGGTCAGTCACCTTTGCCCTTTTTCCACCCTGCTCGCAGCGCCATTATGTTGTGGAAAAATACTCAGAGTCGGGCTTTGCTTACAGAAGATTACGACCTTTATTATCAAACAACAAGGCCGGAGCTGTGTCCGTGGAGCAACTGAATTCTCTTGCTGTGTGCTATAGTACATATGCAGTGCCTGCCCCTCCTCTCTGCAACACTTGGGTTTCATTAAAGGGCCGTCTTCAGCCCCCCCAATGTAAAGCTTGGGTTTCCTATATGCAATGCACACAAAGAAGCCTATGCCCCAGCTTGCACGCACATCCACGATTATATACTGATAAGGTATCTTCTAACCCCTCAAAAGTAAGTAAAATCAAATGAAATCAAATAAAAATTTCTTCCATAAACACACTTGCATAATAAATCTTTTCCCTTTGTTGTGCTTGAAATCAATGTGGTTGCTTAAATATGGCCAGGGGTTTGCTTTATAAGAATATTTTGCCATTTCACTTTCAGATGTGTCTGCATCACTGACATCTGTTTTTGTTCTTATTGCTACTTGTCCCAACTTTTTTGGGATTTGTTGACACCGTGAAATTTGGAATCAACATATGCTTGCGGGAGCACCTAGTGAGCAGTGTCTTTTGTGAATGGCCTGGGGTACAACCGGTGGAATGCCACACCCTCTTTAATCTTGCAACAAATGTTGGTGTTGAACCTGGTGCTCAATGACTCAAATGATCCGATTCTGGGTCAGGGTGTTGTGAGTGGGAGAGCAGCTACGATCCATTGAAAGTCATCTCTCAATCCAATATTTTGTCAGAGATCGCATGTTTGGCCCTCCTACCACTGGCCTATTGGCTGTCCCAGGGGTTAAGCGGGTTGAGGGAAAAACACATATTCATACCAGGGACCTGGGGGGGAAATGTCCCTAGTTATAGCAAGGCTCTTGGCAAAAAAAAGGCAAATTAATAACTTTTGGTTATAACAGGTGCCAGGACATTTATTATCTCATTAGAATTATCTCAAGGAGCCTTTGGAGGCTGGAGTTTGGTGGATGTATGTCACTCACATGGGGAACTAGAGGCGGTCAAAGAAGGGACCCATGGAGTCAGTGGCCAGGTGTGCCCAACAAGCCACGGCTGGTGTTGTAGGTTCAGGTCCAAGCCCCAGAATAATCTGGAAAATTTGGTTGCAATAGGCCAAAGGGTCAAGCGCTATAAGTAACCAAAGATGAGGGACCCTGCAAACCAGCTTCAGAGGGTTCTAGAGGCCCCTGAGTGGTGCCATCGGTTTAGTGCTGATGGAAGAGCTAGCTTTAACACTAGAAGCACAGAGTATCAATCATTTGACCGCAATGGGGGAAAAATACTTCACACTTGTCATGGTTTACAAGGAGGAGGTGGACGCAGATGCAGGTCTGGAACTCAAAACGGGTTTATTTATATAGACAACTTAAAAGGGTTCCAAACAGGCAGAAAAAAACAAAACAAACTTAAACTTAGAAACCTTCTTCAAAACAAACTAGAACTTAGAAACTTTAGTCAAAAAACAAACATAACCTCAGACGACACGGGGAAACACTTTCGTACACGACGGTGGACGGACAAAGGACTATGGGGTCAGCTGGTATAAATAGGAAGACACAAAAGGATGCACAGGTGATTATCATTACTTAATAATGTGAGACATACACACGTAGACACACTAGGGGGAGACAAAGCGACGGCTCAGTAGTCCGGGGAACTGGATCTTACCCTCCGAGGCTGTGGTGGCCCAGATGTTACAGTACCCCCTCCTCCAGAACCGGCTTCTGAAGGAAGGCGAGGGCGTCCCCTACGTGCTGTCGGAGGGAGCGAGGACTCACCTGAGCGACGGACTTGCCTGTGGGCGGGGCGACCCGGTGGACGGGGCGCTGGGCGATCTGGCCGTGCATGGTGGAAATCGCAATGAGTTCTTGACTCAAAACGTTCCGTGCCGGGACCCAGCTCCGTTCCTCTGGGCCGTAGCCCTCCCACTCAACCAGATATTGCAGAGCCCCCCCTCTCCTCCGTGAGTCCAGTAGTTCCTTGACCCTAAACGCTGGGGCACCCTCTATCTCCACAGCCCCGGGGAGTGAAGGTTCCGCTGCTCCTTCGTCTAATGGTCCCCGGACCACCGGCCTGAGAAGAGAGATGTGAAAGACAGGATGGATACGCAGATGTGTAGGAATTTTTAATTTAAATGACACTGTGTTTATTTGTGCGGTGATGGGGAAAGGACCTACGAACCTGGGGGACAGTTTTCTACAGGGGAGGTTGAGGTGGAGGTCCCATGTCGAGAGCCATACTCGATCGCCTACCTGGAGCGGATGACTTTCCCTTCGCCGCCTATCGGCATGTCTTTTGAAACGCTGCACTGCTTGGGAGATTTTGGTGTGTGCGTCCTCCCATACTTTCTCCGCTCTTTCGAACCACTGGTCCACCATGGGCACATCGGTGGGAGTGGCATCCCAGGGACATAGCGGGGGTTGATAACCTAGCACACACTGGAACGGCGTTAGGCCGGTAGAGGAGTGGCGCAGGGAGTTTTGTGCGTATTCAGCCCAGGTTAAACAGTCTGCCCATTCGTGTTGTCGGCTGCTGCAGTATGCCCGAAGATATCTCCCGAGTTCTTGAACAGTCCGCTCTGCCTGTCCATTAGATTCGGGGTGGTCCCCAATTTCTGGAAGAACGCTTTCCAGACCCTGGCAATGAATTGGGGACCACGATCAGAAACAATATCTTCTGGTATGCCGTAACAGTGAAACACAAAAGTGAATAGGCTTTCCGCCACCTTGAGGGCTGACGGAAGGGCGCGAAACAGGATGAACTTGCATCCCTTTGAAAATCTATCCACTACTACTAGAATTGTGGTGTACCCTTTCGATACCGGCAGATCTGTGACAAAGTCCACGGCGATGTGGGACCATGGTCTGTTTGGTATTGGCAGGGGAGTTAATTTTCCATCCGGTAGACTACATGGATTTTTCGTAGTTGCACACACTGCGCAAGACAAAACTACTCTCTTCACGGTTTCCCGCATCTTTGGCCACCAGAACTTTGGTTCTAATTGGTGTTGGGTTCGTGAGACGCCGGGGTGTCCAGATGCTGGGCTCGTATGAGCCGCGATCGTCACTCGTTCGCGCAGTGGCTCCGGCACGTAGGTTCGATTCGGAGGGCAGTTCCTAGGCGCGGGGTTGGACCGCGCCCAATGGACTATCTCCAACTCGATGTCCCACGTGATCGGGGCCACTACGAGTGAAGATGGCAGAATGGGCTCCGGAGTTGTAATGGGCTCCGGCGACGGAAAACAGCGTGAAAGCGCATCCGCTTTTATATTTTTCGAGCCGGGGCGATAAGTAATAACAAATCGGAAATGCGTGAAGAAGAGAGCCCATCGGGCTTGACGTGAGTTCAACCTCTTTGCTCGTTGGAGGTACTCCAGATTCCTATGATCCGTGAGCACCGTAAATGAATGTTTCGCCCCCTCCAACCAGTGTCTCCACTCTTCTAACGCCATTTTTACTGCTAGCAGCTCTCTGTTACCGATATCATAGTTCCGCTCGGCAGGTGTTAGTTTCCTAGAAAAGAAAGTGCAGGGGTGGAGTTTCTCAGGGTGGCCGTGGCGTTGTGACAGTACAGCCCCTATGCCTACCTCTGATGCATCGACCTCGACTACAAAGGGCTTCTCTGGGTCCGGTAATTTTAACACAGGTGCAGTTGTGAAAGCAAGTTTTAGGCGTTGAAACGCACTTCGCGCTTCCACTGGGAACTCGTGAAGGCGTTTCGGTTTCCCTATTAATAGTGATGTGAGGGGCGCTGCCACCATACTGAAGCCCCGAATGAACCGCCTATAAAAGTTGGCACACCCCAAGAATCTCTGTAGCGCCTTAACTGATGTCGGTTCCGGCCATTGTTGTACCGCCGCGACTTTGGTCGCTTCCATCTCGACCCCCAGTGGCCCTATGCGATAGCCAAGGAATGCCACCTCCCTCTGGTGAAAGGCACACTTCTCTGCCTTCACATAGAGCCCGTGTTTGCGCAGGCGGTGAAGGACGGCAGTTACATGCCTAACGTGCTCAGCATATGACCGTGAATATACCAGGATATCATCCAGGTATATTATAACGAAACGGTTAAACATATCCCGAAACACGTCGTTCATGAACCCCTGAAACACCGCAGGTGCGTTTACCAGTCCATATGCCATTACGTTATATTGATAATGCCCAGATGTAGTGCTAAACACCGTCTTCCATTCATCGCCTTTACGCACACGAACGAGGTTATATGTGCTGCGGAGGTCGAGTTTAGTGAAGATGGAAGCTCCTCGGAGTTGGTCGATAGCGGCCGGTACCAGGGGCAGTGGGTGCTTATATTTTATTGTTACTGCATTGAGACCTCTATAATCAATACAGGGGCGTAAGCCCCCCCCCCCTTTCTTCTCTATGAAAAAAAAACCTGCCGAGGTGGGGGACGTGGACCTGCTGATGAGTCCCTGCTGGAGTGCCTCACTCACGTATTCCTCCATTGCCCTGGTTTCTGCCACTGACAATGGATAAACCCGCGAGCAAGGAGGTGCTTTCCCCGGCAGCAGCTCAATCGCGCAGTCCCATGGGCGGTGGGGGGGAAGTCATGCAGCTGCCCTAACACTAAACACATCTTTAAAACGCATGTACTCTGATGGTATGTTGGTGGTTACTTGGGCAGTCGGGCTTTCAATGGTGGTGGTTTGGACCGTCATAGTAGGCGGTGTACAAAGTTTTAAGCATCGAGGGGACCATGATACGACGCGGGAGTTTGTCCAATCGAAATTGGGGTTGTGGGCGCTAAGCCATGGGAGACCTAGCACGACGGAATGATCTGACCGGGGTAGCACATAGAATTTTAGCTCCTCCGTGTGATTCTCATTTCTCTCAGCAGATGGTGCAAGGGATCGCGCATACTAGCTATGCATCAGTCAGTGTGTATATGTAACTATCTCAGGTTTCATTCCATATATATATATATATATATATGTATATATGGAATGAAACCTGAGATAGTATATATAGAGATACTATCTCAGTGTAGAGATACTATCTCTGAGATAGATATATATATATATATATATATATATATATATATATATATATATATAAAAAAGCTTCCTTGAAATATCGACAATTCACCATTCATTCACTCATTGATAATCAGCGATATTTTATAAGGAGATTTATGGATTTAGGTCTACTTCATTTTATAACGTTTTGAGAAATTTCATTAGTTCGTTCATTCTATTTGAAGCTTCTGAACTTCTCGGATGTTTTTTTAGTGTGACAGTGCTTTAGATGGAGCAGGAGCAGCGATTTAGTTTTAGCAACACTAAACGAAACGAGGCATAATCGTGGTGTTTGCTTTGGTTATGACATAGCATAGTTTATTATCTGCTGTGGTAGATCTGATTTATTCAAAGTCAATAATAAAGCTTTATATCCTCAGGGGGGGTCATTACATTGTTTTAGCAATAATTTCATAGAAGCGAGTTAAGAACTAAATCGCTGCTCCTGCTCCATCTAAAGCACTATGACACAAAAAAAAAACATCCAAACTAATGATTTTTCTCAAAACATTATAAAATTCAGTAGAGCTTTCATTTTTGTTATAGTACGAAGCCCCTAGATGGACAAAGTAGGAGAAAAAAACGACAGAAAAAAGTCATGTTTTGCATTCCTTTGTCCCCTTAGAGACTCTGTAGTAGGTTTTCTCAGTTGAATTTGAAAAAAAAATATATAGCTGATTATCAACGCAGGAATGAATGGCGCATTGTCCAAGTGCAAGTTGATCTTGTAGTTACACTATTTGCTTTGGGTGAAAGCGCCATCTAGCAATCATTGTGTGTCAGCAACAGCTTCCCATTCAAAACAACAGGCGGTCATATGACCGGTGAATCGCGTTAAAAGTAGGTGACATTGGCGTGACGCTTCTAGTGTTAAGAAACAGGGAACTATGGGCTACCAAAGTCAGGGCCTCACCCTGCTCCAGGGTTTCTCTTTTTAAATAATGGAGTCATACAATAAACATGCATAATAAAGTTTGTACATATACTGTGTATAAAGCAAATTTATACCCCACCTGTCCACTGAATAAATAAATAAATGAATGAATAAATAGTGCACTTGTATTTTTTTTTAATTTGACGCCATTTGGTTTTAATTGTGCACATTTGCTGTGGCATTGTTTTAATACATTTACACAATTTCAACATTTATTTATATTATTTACATACATTTTGTGACATTGCATATATTTATCAAAACAATGATTGATGATTAATGACATTAATTAATCCTTCCATCCAATTTTTAAGTTTTATTAGATTTCTCAGTCATATACTGGATGTTTCATATGATACCTGCAGGTTTGGCCTGGACAAACTGTGTTTCCGGACTACACCAAAGAATCTTGCATCAAATGGTGGGTGGATGAAATCATCCAGTTCCATAAAGAAGTGAATCATGATGCAATCTGGATTGTAAGTAACTGTGGAATATAAAAAATATATAATATTGACAAAAGCATGTTTTTACCTTGTATTTTGTCTAATAATAATATGTAGTAATGAAATAGTTTATCATATGTGACAATGTGTCACAAAAAATATAGTTTAAGTACAGTGTAACTATTGAGGAGTTACAGATAGAAAACAGAAGTAGTATATCTTATGTATATATCAATGTGTCACAATGTAGTTTTTATTTGTGTTAGTACAAACCATGCCTATTTAATTTTATCTTTACAGCAGTAATGTGACAAACTCAAACAGAAAAACTGACCACTTTTTTAATTAAATAGAAGTAGATTTATATATAAACTGTATATTTATATATAAACTGTATTCTACATAAATTGTAAGTACGTGTCCTTGACGGTTAAAGATTTTGTAGAAATAGTTGAAAGGTTAAAGCGAAACATCAGCTGATCAGCTTTAATGTAATCAGTGCTATTATTATTATTATTATTATTATTATTATTATTATTATTATTATTTTAGGTTGAAATAAGCCCATGTACATGTATGCCTGCCTTTCAATAGAACAGTTATTCAACTGATTGTGGATTACAGATGAGAACTCAAAAAAGTAGATTGAATAAAGATTTAGTTTAGTCTCAAAATAACTACAGCGCATTTAAATTTACTTACAGTATACCACTTCAGCACTGTTATTTCAATGGATGGAAATATTAAGTAACCCCAGGGAAAAATATGCAGTTTAGCTTTTTGAATTAATATCTATTGGTGCAGGTGCTTACATTGTTATGAAAGTATAAATAGCTTATTTAAAAGTAGATCATTAAATCTAGCACATATGTAATTGATTAAAACATTTATGGTGCAGGTTTGACTCTAGGGAGATATCTAATTACTGCAAAAGATCCATTAAATTCTGTCCAGCAGTCGATTTAAGATTCTCCTGCAGTTTGACGCATAATCAGTATGCTGGCAAAACCTGCAGCTTATAATCTTGGACAAAACTGCTCATAACTTTCCTCTTTGACTGACCAATGTACAGAGAACACTTTGTTTTATTTATAAAGATTTTTCTTCCTTGTAGGTACATTGCACTCTTTTCTGTGTCTTCCGCATACTCTGTGTATACACAGTAAACTATCACTTTGATTGGGTCCGTTGAGGGACATATACAGTGGGAGCCACGACAAACAGCTGCCTGGAGCATGACAAGTTCATGACAGAACCATGACAGGTCAATGCCCGATCCGTGCACGGAATATGATCCCCCGTGATGACGCGGTTAACGATACCCCGCCCCATAAACGCCCCCATGCGCTTTCTAAAAAGATGGTTGCAATGCTGTATAATTGTATAATCCCACCAGGTGGAGCACTGACTGCTTGTATATATATATATGTACAGTGGTGTGAAAAACTATTTGCCCCCTTCCTTATTTCTTATTCTTTTGCATGTTTGTCACACTTAAATGTTTCTGCTCATCAAAAAACGTTAACTATTAGTCAAAGATAACATAATTGAACACAAAATGCAGTTTTTAAATGAAGGTTTACGTTATTAAGGGAAAAAAAACTCTACATGGCCCTGTGTGAAAAAGTGATTGCCCCCCTTGTTAAAAAATAACTTAACTGTGGTTTATCACACCTGAGTTCAATTTGGCCTGATTACTGCCACACCTGTTTCAATCAAGAAATCACTTAAATAGACCATTTACTTAAGTAGACCAAAAGCACCTCAAAAGCTAGACATCATGCCAAGATCCAAAGAAATTCAGGAACAAATGAGAACAAAAGTAATTGAGATCTATCAGTCTGGTAAAGGTTATAAAGCCATTTCTAAAGCTTTGGGACTCCAGTGAACCACAGTGAGAGCCATTATCCACAAATGGCAAAAACATGGAACAGTGGTGAACCTTCCCAGGAGTGGCCGGCTGACCAAAATGACCCCAAGAGCGCAGAGACAACTCATCCGAGAGGCCACAAAAGACCCCAGGACAACATCTAAAGAACTGCAGGCCTCACTTGCCTCAATTAAGGTCAGTGTTCACGACTCCACCATAAGAAAGAGACTGGGCAAAAACGGCCTGCATGGCAGATTTCCAAGGCGCAAACCACTTTTAAGCAAAAAGAACATTAAGGCTCGTCTCAAATTTGCTAAAAAAAACATCTCAATGATTGTCAAGGCTTTTGGGAAAATGCCTTGTGGACAGACGAGACAAAAGTTGAACTTTTTGGAAGGTGCGTGTCCCGTTACATCTGATGTAAAAGTAACACAGCATTTCAGAAAAAGAACATCATACCAACAGTAAAATATGGTGCTGGTAGTCTGATGGTCTGGGGTTGTTTTGCTGCTTCAGGACCTGGAAGGCTTGCTGTGATAGATGGAACCATGAATTCTACTGTCTACCAAAAAATCCTGAAGGAGAATGTCTGGCCATCTGTTCGTCAACTCAAGCTGAAGCGATCTTGGGTGCTGCAGCAGGACAATGACCCAAAACACACCAGCAAATCCACTTCTGAATGGCTGAAGAAAAACAAAATGAAGACTTTGGAGTGGCCTAGTCAAAGTCCTGACCTGAATCCTATTGAGATGTTGTGGCATGACCTTAAAAATGCGGTTCATGGTAGAAAACCCTCAAATAAAGCTGAATTACAACAATTCTGCAAAAATGAGTGGGCCAAAATTCCTCCAGAGCGCTGTAAAAGACTCGTTGCAAGTTATCACAAATGCTTGATTGCAGTTATTGCTGCTAAGGGTGGCCCAACCAGTTATTAGGTTCAGGGGGCAATTACTTTTTCACACAGGGCCACGTAGGTTTGGATTTTTTTTCTCCCTAAATAATAAAACCCCTCATTTAAAAACTGCATTTTGTGTTTACTTGTGTTATCTTTGACTAATAGTTAAATGTGTTTGATGATCAGAAACATTTTGTGTGACAAACATGCAAAAGATTAAGAAATCAGGAGGGGGGCAAATAGTTTTTCAGACCACTGTATGTATGTATGCTCAATATATAGGCAGTTTTTACATTGTCAATTATATATAGCTGTGTTCATAGGTTTAATCAACGATTTACAAGACAACAGTTAAAGCATTTGTCGATGGAGAGGTGTGTGTGTGTGTCCGCTCCTGCATTTTTCCGTTGGCTTTAACACTAGAAGCGCCGAGCAGCGGTCATTTGACCGCAAGGAAAAAAATAAATAAATAAACTTCACACTCTATCAAAATCCAGGACCCTCCTTTCATGACTTTTCCTAGATCTGTGAGCTTAATCACCCAGCATGCTTACATTTTTTAAATCGCACCTGTAAAAGCCAGTATAAAGCTATTTTGCTCTTATTTACGTGAAATCGCTGACAGCTGCGCGGCGGCGTGACGTTTCCTGCATTTTCCAACCTGCGATTCTCATTTCTCTCAGCAGATGGCGCAAGGGATCGCGCATACTATCTATGCGTCATTCAGTGCGTCTATCTCAGGTTTCATTCATTCCATTTATGCAGTTTATATATATCAATTATAACAATTTCACCGAAGCATATGCTCCGCCATATGACAATTCGCCATTCATTCCCGCATTGATAAGCAGCGATATTTTATAAGGAGATTTAGGGATTTAGCTCTACTTAATTTTATATCGTTTTGAAAAAATCCATTAGTTCGTTCATTTTATTTGAAGCTTCTGAAACTTCGGATGTTTTTTTTTTTTTTGGTTAGATCACTAAAACAATGTAATGAGCCCTCCTGAGGATATAAAGCTTTATTATTGTGTTTGAATAAATAATCAGATCTACCACAGCAGATAATAAACTATGCTATGTCATAACCGAAGCAAACACCACGATTATGCCTCGTTTCGTTCGACGGGAACGTGGTTCACTTGGCCGAGGTGTATTATAAACCTGTGGAATGTTTCACTGTTTATGCTCACATAAGAGTAATAAAAGCGAGTGAATTGTGGAAATGATGTGTGGCAACTCAATGAGAACTAAACCAAAGATTTCGGTAACTCCACTGAGTGTAACATCTGCATAGTGACACTGAACAACTTCACTTTTCCGTTTACCTCTGAAAAAAAAGCTGTATTTTGTTTGTTTATATTTAGAATATTTATAACAGTAGAAGAAGTACGCGCACGCATGCCCACACATAGACACACACACACACACACACACACACACACACACACACTCCCCTGAGCCCTCGGGAAACATCCAATCACCGTCGGTATACAAATGAGTCAAGACGTAGCCTAACGTGGTGTCGTGTCGGATTTCAGCGGTCATGGAGTGGGAAGACTTTGAAGAAGCTGCAGTGACAATAAACAGCTGAACAACTTCACTTTTCCGTTTACCTCTGAGAAAAAATAGCTGTATTTTGTTTATTTATATTTAGGATTTTTATAGTAGTACGAGAAAGTTACAGTTTGGTCTGTGTACTGTAGTTCGCACACTTGTAGAGAATAAATAAATGAATAACACCTTCATATCCACCACTCAAGAGAGTGCCATAGTCCATTGTTAGTTTTAATGATTTGGCTGAAACTAATTATCACGGCCAAAGTGGATAAAATATAAACCCGATTATGAGCGTTACTAGCTCCTGTACATATATCCTCATCTTGTGTCCCTCATGAACTGCATCACATTTCCAGTCACAGAAATAACCTGCAGATTAACTCTTACCCAAAAAATAAATAAACGCTGAATTTATCCAGACACACGCGGTCAGTTTCTCTCAGTATTTTCAGAGAGCACAAACACTCTTCATCGGGTAGTGCAGCTCTTGTAATAGGGACATTAGTAGTATTTTCGAAGCTTTAGCATCTTTTTGTGTTAAGGTAGAGTGGCATTGTGAATTTGTGACACTGACAGTAAGCTGTAATGTTAACTCCAGACTTGGTAAACAGACCATTAAATGATCTAAAGTCACATCTGACCGCTGTTGGAGCTGCCAGTGATTTTTAAAACGGCCAATAAAAAAATAAACTGGGAAATAAACTGTAAACTACCCCAAACACATTTTATAAAATACAACATCACTTACCACGAATAGTCCATTAAGCCGCCATCTTCATCTCTGTAGTTTGGTAGCGTCAGTTCGCCAGGAGTGGGGGCGGGTTGTTAATATCACGTGATTGCAACTCAGCACAGCTGGCTTGTTTTAACGTGTTCTTGAGAACGAAGCACCATCTAGTGGTGGCACCAGGTAAATGAATAAATAGGGCTTGAATGGGCATGTTTACTGTGAAATCTTGACACGCCTTTCTGGCAGAAAAGGGAGGGGGGACTACGGCGTGCATAGTGCAGTCACACGACGTTTGCACATCATTTACACGGTCGTGGCTATTTGGCGTGGCTCCCACTGTATAGCCATACCCCGCTTAAGGGAAAAAGTGCTTTATTTGTGTAAAAAGTGCTAGATGATGTAAAGTAATTTGGCCCTTCTTCTGAACATTTTGATTTCATTTATGTGACCAGGTTTAAATTCAGGCAAATATCGAATGACTGGCAAAGTTTTTGTTACAAAATCTGGCTGGATAGACATACAGACAGACATACAAACATTTTGGGTATTTTGGGGTATTCCAATTTTTTAAATGTAAAGATATCACTGATGGAGTAAATTCTGATGAATGTACATACAAAACTATAAAGTTTTTAAATATCCATATCCATAACCTTATAGTTGATTTATCCAATATGCCGTGCAAATATCGAAGGATCCTTGCCGCATTGTGATTCATTTAGAAGTTGGCCTACTCAGTAAAATAAGTACTTAAATATCTCCCAGGTTGTATTTAATTTTGTGATCATCATTAACAAACTTATGTAAAATCTTTGTAGGTGTCTGAAAAAAAAGTCAATTTATCTGCAGATGACAAAACTAGTGAGAATCTGTCTAATCCCATTCATTCATTCATTCATCTTCTATACCGCTTTATCCTGTGTTCAGGGTCGCGGGGGGCCTGGAGCCTATCCCAGGAGGCTTTCGGGCACAAGGCAGGGTACACCCTGGACAGGGTGCCAATCCATCGCAGGGCACACACACACACACATTCACCCATCCATTCACACACTACGGGCAATTTGGGAACGCCAATTAGCCTAACCTGCATGTCTTTGGACTGTGGGAGGAAACCGGAGAACCCAGAGGAAACCCACCAAGCACGGGGAGAACATGCAAACTCCATGCACACAGAGACGGGAATCGAGCCTGGCCGGGGAATCGAACCCAGACCCTGGAGGTGCAAGGCGACAGTGCTAACCACTACACCACCGTGCCGCCTGTCTAATCCCAAATAATTGGAAAGTTTATATGTTGTGTCCATGACATAACTGTAGTGCCCTGGTCAGTCAGAACCTCTTTTGTTATCCTAAATGGCCATTTTTGTACAACCTGAGATTGTCTATACAGGCTTTATTCATAGCCGATGCATTGGTGATAAGAATAAATATTCAATATGTTCTGCTGTGAAAACATTCAACACTTTTTACAACTTGTCACAAATATAATAAGTACATAAAGTAATAAAATTCTGTATGTACTTGCAGTCTGTATGTACTTGCAATGTAGACCTTAACAGTTTAATGTGTGTGTGCACACGTGTGTGTCCTCTTAGCTGATGATGTATTCTGAAATCAGTAGCTTTTTGAGAGCCTCAATAGCATGCTTAGTTTTAATGTGCTAACAGTTAGCAGAACAGAGATAACAGAACCAAACTAACTGTATTTCATTTTCATAAGGACATGAACGAAGTTGCCAACTTTTTGAAAGGCTCCACTAAAGGATGTGCTGATAATACACTGAATTATCCACCTTTCACTCCAAGTAAGTTACACAAAGCTCTTGATGTGCAATTATGAAGCTTTATACATAATTCTGGTAGGTTATTAATTCATTATTGACAGTGTGTGCACTGGGACGAGAATGGATGGATCCAAGTTCAGAGAATTAAGAGAAACTAAGTTTGTGTGCTTAAGGAATACTTGGTTAAAAGAGTGGGTTGTTCGAAGCCCGCCAGTACGAAACTTTAGTTTTAGCGACGTAGGACAGTGCTCTCTTAAATAAGTAATAAGTTCGTAATCATCAGTGAATAAGCACCAAGATGAAAAAACGTGACGGCATGGAAAAAAACATGACTGCATGAGAAATCATGACAGCAGTTCTCGAATGTGTCATGGAAAGATGGCAATTATATTTAACTCATTAGATAATAACTACTGTAATAAATTTTTTCTTGGATACTTTAACGGCTTCATCAGTGGAGGGACATTGTTATTGTTATGATAACACACAAGCTTGTATTAGCTGTAGCAGTCATTGTGACAGGCCAAAAGCATGATGCCACCAACACCATGCTTAACATTTTCCATCTCCAAGCATGTTTTTGGTCAAAACTTTCCTTCAAGAGGAACTGAAGCTCCTTTTACTTTCCTATTTTCTTACTTTCCTGTGTATTTATTAACTCATTGAGTGCAGTCAGACAATACATAGAGCTGCCATCCATAGTCACTCATGAACAGAAAGTAGAAAGGCCTTGATTTTGACAAATTTTGACCAAAGACATTTCAGAACCACTAAATTAATATGAATATTAATATTAATATCTAACTTGATTTCTGTGTATTGTTGACCCAAAACAAATTACTCCTTGTGTTCCTAATGCTAGAGTATTTCTTATATTTAAGATTGCACAACTAATTGTACAAATATATTTAAATCAGTATCCAGTTTTGGTATAACAATCTTTCTCTCTCTCTCTCTCTCTCTCTCTCTCTCTAGATATCCTTGATAATTTGATGTACAGTAAGACTTTGTGCATGGATGCCAAACAGTCCTGGGGAAATCATTATGATGTTCACAGTCTTTATGGATATTCCATGGTCTTGGCGACAGAAAGGTAAGTTCTTCTATTTATGACAAAAATGTTACTTTTGTCATAAATATAAGATTAAATAGTAAACAATCCAAGCAATAAAAGTACATAATGCAAAGCAATTATGTAAATACAGTTAATGTCTGAATAAAAGTAATGTGGGTACCAAAGCATGAGCCAGAAAGGTTTAGATTTGGTGTGATGTGCCCATATGTCGTCCACATAATGTTCCACACTGCTCTTAGAAGGAGACGCAGATGCAGGCTTGCACACCAATGATAATTTATTAAACACACGTTCCACACATCAACTGTCCCAGTGAACAAAACATAAATATTATCCGGAGCTCCGAATACTCAGAAAAATGGTCCTTTCCACTGCTCACGGTGTTCCAGCTGTGAGCCGGCTCAGTCCTGAAATATAGGGGACGAAAAAGGTGAAGTTGTCAACAAGCAGGTAGTAGGCTGGTGTGTTAGGGTTTGGCATAATGGTGGACGAACAGGTGGCTACAGGGTCGGCTGGTTTATATAGGAACACACACGAGGGATACACAGGTGAATCTCTTTGGGGTAATTGTGATTGACATACAGACATAGACACACTAGGGGGAGACAAAGCGGCGGCTCAGTAGTCCGGCGAACCGGATCTTCTTCCCCAAGGCCGTGGTGGTCCCGATGTTACAGTACCCCCTCCCCCAGAACCGGCCTCCTGAGGGAGGCGAGGGCGCCCCCTCCGCGTTGTCGGAGGGAGCATGGGCTCACCTGTCTGCTGGACCCGCCGGTGGGCGGGGCGGCCCGGCGGCCGCGGAGCCGGGCGATCCGGCCTTGCCCTGTGGAAATCCGTGACCAGTTCCTGACTCAGTATGTCCCGGGCCGGGACCCAGCTCCGCTTCTCCGGGCCGTACCCCTCCCAATCGACTAGATACTGCAACGCCCCCGCTCTCCTCCGTGAGTCCAGTAGTTCTTTGACTCGGAACGCGGGGGTGCCCCCGATGTCCACTGCCCCGGGGAGTGACGGTTCTGCTGCTCCTTCGTCCAGCGGGCCCCGGACCACTGGCCTGAGAAGAGAGATGTGAAACACGGGGTTAATACGGAAATGTGCAGGGAGGGAGAGTCTGAACGATACAGGGTTTATTTGTGCCGTTATGGGAAACGGGCCGATGAACCGAGGGGAGAGTTTCTTGCAGGGGAGGTTCAGGTGAAGGGTCCGTGTCGAGAGCCACACCCGATCGCCTACCTGGAGCGGAGCGCTTTCCCGTCGCCGCCTATCGGCATATTTTGAGAACCGCGGCACTGCTCTGGAGATTTTGGTGTGTGCGTTTTCCCACACTCTCTCCGCCTTCTTAAACCACTCATCCACCACAGGTACATCGGTGGGAGTGGCATCCCAGGGACATAGCGGAGGTTGATATCCTAGTATACACTGAAACGGCGTTAGGCCGGTGGAGGAGTGGCGGAGTGAGTTTTGTGCATATTCCGCCCAGATAAGACAGTCAGCCCATTCGTGTTGCCGGCTACTACAATATGCTCAAAGATATCTCCCGAGTTCCTGAACGGTCCGCTCTGCCTGTCCATTAGACTCGGGGTGGTAGCCCGACGTTAGGCTAACTGTGGTCCCCAACTTCTGGAAGAACGCTTTCCAGAGCCTGGCGATAAATTGGGGGCCACGATCGGAAATAATATCTTCGGGGATGCCGTAGTGGCGAAACACAGAATTGAATAGGGTTTCTGCTACCTGGAGGGCTGATGGAAGAGAGCAAAATGGGATAAACTTGCATCCCTTAGAGAATCTATCTATTACCACGAGAACCGTTGTGTACCCGTTCGAAACCGGCAGATCCGTGACAAAGTCCACTGCGATATGGGACCACGGTCTGTTCGGCACCGGGAGGGGCATTAATTTACCAACGGGTAGGCAACGTGGGCTCTTAGTGGTCGCACATGTGGCACAAGACAGAACAATCTTTTTCACGGTTTCTCGTATTTTGGGCCACCAGAACTTTGGTTCTAACAGGTGGTAGGTGCGTGCAACGCCGGGGTGTCCAGATGCTAAGCTCGTATGAGCCTCGATCGTCACTCGTTCGCGAAGCGACTCCGGCACATATCAAATTCAAATTTTATTAGTCACATACACAATCATACACAGTATAATATGCAGTGAAATGCTTTTTATACGACCGCCAGTGACCTTAAAAAGAAAGAAAATAAGAAAATAAAATCTTGTACGTAAAATAAATAATCAATAAAAAGGAAATACTAAGAAATAATTTTAACTAGTAAAATTTGTAAAATTAACTGTGCATAAGGGCATAATAAAATATTGCAAAAATATAGAAATATGGTATTAAAGTGTCCGTGGTTGTGCAAATATGCATGAAAGGTGACATGTGCAATTGTCCAGATGTATGAGTATTTAGTGCAAGTGTGTATGAATGTGTCCATGATTGTCCAGTCAGTGTTGTGAGCTTAAAAGATGTTATTAGTCCTGTGTGGAGGTGTGATTAAGAGACCTTATCGCCTGCGGGAAGAAGCTCCTCCTCAGTCTCTCTGTGTTGGCCTTTAGGGAGCGGAATCTCTTCCCAGACCGCAACAAAGAGAACAGTCCATTACTGGGGTGACTGAGGTCCTTCATGATCTTCCTGGCCTTAGTCCAGCACCGCTTGCTGTAGATGGAGTGCAGGTCAGGGAGCTCAGTGCGGATGATGCGCTCGGCTGATCGCACCACCCTCTGTAGAGCTCGTCTGTCCTGCATGGTGCTGTTCCCGAACCAGGTCGTGATGTTTCCCGTCAGGATGCTCTCTATGGTGCAGGAGTAGAAGTTCCTGAGCACCTTGGAGGGCAGTCTAAAGTCTCTCAAGCGTCTGAGGTGGTAGAGACGCTGCCGGGCTTTTTTCACCACGGTGTTGATGTGACAGGACCATGATAGGTCCTGCGTGATGTGAACACCGAGGTATCTGAAAATGTCCACTCTCTCCACTGGGCTCCTGTTGATGACGGGGGTCTGGTAGTTCCTCTCCTGCTTTGTACTAAAGTCCACTATCAGCTCCTTTGTCTTACTGACGTTCAGGAGGAGATTGTTCCTCTGGCACCAGTTCTCCAGATTTCCAATCTCCTCTAGGTAGTCCGACTCATCATTGTTGGTGATCAGTCCGACCACGACGGTGTCGTCAGCAAACTTGATGATGGAGGTGGAGTTGGTAGTGGCCACGCAGTCGTGGGTGTACAAAGAGTACAGCAGGGGGCTCAGAACACAACCCTGGGGGGCTCCAGTGCTGAGAGTGAGTGTAGCTGAGACATGTCCACCCATCCTTACTGCCTGTGGTCTGCCAGTCAGAAAATTGGAGATCCACTGACATATAGATGAGCTCAGTCCCAGGTGCTCCAGCTTGGTGGTGAGTGTGGAAGGAATTATTGTGTTAAAAGCAGAGCTGTAGTCGATGAAGAGCATTTTAACATAATTCCCTTTCCTAGTGTCCAGGTGAGTGAGTGATGTGTGGAGGAGATGAGAGATTGCATCGTCTGTGGAGCGGTTCTGACGGTATGCAAACTGTAGTGGGTCCAGTGTGTCGGGTAGTGAAGAAATGATGAAGTCTCTGATAAGGCGTTCAAAGCACTTCATCACTACTGAGGTGAGAGCTACAGGGCGATAGTCATTGAGAGAAGCAGGATGTGGTTTCTTTGGAACAGGAACAATAATGGACTCTTTGAAGCATGTGGGGATCACCGACTGAGATAAAGAGATGTTGAATATCTCAGTGAACACAGGTGCTAGCTGGTCTGCGCAGGCTCTGAGGATACGACCTGAGATGCCGTCTGGTCCTGCTGCTTTCCTGGTGTTCACTCTCTTGAAGGCTCTCCTCACGTCGTGTTCGGAGATGATGAGCGCGTTCCCGGTGCTGACTGTGTCTTCCTGTCTGCAGCCGTTAGCGCCGCTAGCATTAGCGCCGTTAGCATTAGCGCCGTTAGCATTAGCGCCGTTAGCATTAGCATTGCTAGCGTCTTTAGCTGCAGCCTCGAAGCGAGCGTAAAATGTGTTCAGCTCGTCTGCCAGAGTCGCGTCCGCATTTGTCATACCGGATGTTGGTGCTTTATAGTCCGTTATTGTCCTTAGTCCCTGCCACAGGCTCCTAGAGTCACTCTGTTGAAGCTGTGACTCTAGTTTTCTCCCGTAGCGCTGCTTCGCCTCTTTCACCGCCTTCCGGACGTTATATGACGCAGCCTTGTACGGTTCCATGTCCCCCGATGCAAGTCCCGTGTTGTAGGCAGCTGTGCGAGATCTCAGAGCATCGCGGATGGTTTTATCCACCCACGGCTTCTGGTTGGGAAACGTTCTGATAGTCTTTTTCTCTACCGTATCGCCTGCCAGCTTTTCAATAAATCCCACAACCGCTTCCGTAAACACGCTGACGTCATCATCGGAGCTGTTTCTAAACATGTCCCAGTCTGCGTCATCGAGTGCGTCCTGTAACGCGGCCACCGATTGGTCCGTCCAGCGCGCGACCTCCCTCAGGACCGGAACTTCCTGTTTCAGCCTTTGTTTATATTTTGGCATGAGGAAAATGGCGGCGTGGTCGGATTTACCAAACGCTGGATGAGATTGTGCCTTGTAACCGTCTTTGACCGTGGTATAACAATGGTCCAGTGTCCTTTCGCCCCTGGTGGGGCAGGTGATGTGCTGATAAAAGTTCGGCGCTGCGCGTTTGAGGTTGGCACTATTAAAATCCCCCGCCACAATGAGCGCAGCGTCCCGGTGTTGTGTCTGGTGCTGTGTGAGCGCCTCATGCAGCTCGCATAAGGCAGTTTCAGTGTCCGCTTGTGGAGGTATGTAAACGGCGCTGATTATGACCGATGTGAACTCCCGTGGAAGATAAAATGGACGACACATGATGGACAGTAGTTCCAGGTTTGGTGTGCAGGAGCGTGTAAGAGGAACAACGCTCGCGCTGTTGCACCAGCTGTTGTTCACCATTAAGCACACGCCGCCTCCCCTTGACTTCCCCGAGTCCCGCGTCCTGTCCATGCGGTGAACCGAGAAGAACTCGGCCGGCTGTATGGCGTGGTCTGGCACCGCTGGGTTCAGCCATGTCTCGGTGAAGCAGAGGAGATTGCAGTCCCGAATGTCTCTCTGGAACTTTATCCTGGCCCTGAGGTCATCCAGTTTGTTCTCCAGTGACTGGACGTTGGCGAGCAGGATGCTAGGCAGAGGTGTGCGGTGTGCACGGGCTCTCAGCCGGTTCCTCACACCAGCTCGTCTCCCTCGGGTTCGTCGCTTCGCGTCGCGTCCATTGTTCTCCCTCAGGATCTCACTCGGCCAGCTCGGATCCGGAGTTAAAACCGTCGAATTGTAAGTACATTGTATACCAATAGAAACAAGAGTGTCTCTATCATAACTAATGTACTCAATGGTGGTGATTTTGCCGATTTTAAAACACTGAAAACTAACTTAAAAAACAAAAACAAAGAAAAGGTGGTCGGAGCAGTCGTGACGGCAGCCGACCTCACCGGCGCCATCTTGGATCAGCTCCAAGGCGCCTCCATCTTCACCAAACTCGACCTCCGCAGGGCATATAACCTCGTTCGTGTGCGTAAGGGTGACGAATGGAAGACTGCGTTTAGCACTACATCTGGGCATTACCAGTATAACGTGATGGCATATGGACTGGTAAACGCACCTGCGGTGTTTCAGGGGTTCATGAATGACGTGTTCCGGGATATGTATAACCGTTTGGCATATGGCGTTTACCAGTCCATATGCCATCACGTTATACTGGTAATACATAGATCCGATTCGGAGGGCAGCTCCTAGGCACGGGGTTGGACCGTGCCCACTGAGCTATCTCCGACTCGAGATCCCACATAACCGGCGCCACTACGAGTGACGATGGCAAAATTGGTTCCGGATTTGTAATTGGTTCCGGCGACGGATAGTAGTGTGACAGCACATCCGCTTTAATGTTTTTTGAGCCGGGCCGATACGTTATAATGAACCTAAAACGCGTGAAAAAGAGCGCCCAGCGGGCTTGACGTGAGTTCAGTCTCTTCGCCTGTTGGAGGTACTCGAGATTACGATGGTCAGTGAGTACCGTGAATGAGTGTTTTGCCCCCTCCAGCCAGTGCCGCCACTCCCCTAACGCCGCTTTTACTGCTAGCAGTTCTCTGTTACCGATATCGTAATTTCGCTCGGCAGATGTTAATTTCCTAGAAAAAAAAGCGCAGGGGTAAAGTTTCTCGGGGTGGCCATGGCGTTGTGACAGCACTGCTCCTATCCCTACCTCGGACGCATCGACCGCTACTAAAAAGGCCTTGTCAGGGTTCGGTAATTTTAAGATAGGTGCTGATGTAAATGCAGTTTTGAGACGCGCAAACGCTTCACGCGCTTCCCCTGGGAACTCGCGGAGGCGTTTCGGCTTACCTGTCAATAGTGAGGTGAGTGGTGCTGCCACCATGCTGAAGCCCCGAATGAACCGCCTGTAAAAGTTAGCAAACCCCAAGAATCTTTGTAGCTCCTTCACTGTCGTGGGTTCCGGCCATTGTTGCACCGCCGCGACCTTGGACGTCTCCATCTCGACCCCCAGTGGCCCCATGTGATAGCCGAGGAATGCCACCTCCCGCTGATGAAATGTGCATTTCTCTGCCTTCACATAAAGCCCGTGTTCGCGCAGGCGCTGATGGACGGCGGTCACATGACTGACGTGCTCCGAATATGACCGCGAATAAACCAAGATGTCATCTAGGTATATTGTAACAAAACGGTTATACATATCCCGGAACACGTCATTCATGAACCCCTGAAACACCGCAGGTGCGTTTACCAGTCCATATGCCATCACGTTATACTGGTAATGCCCAGATGTAGTGCTAAACGCAGTCTTCCATTCGTCACCCTTACGCACACGAACGAGGTTATATGCCCTGCGGAGGTCGAGTTTGGTGAAGATGGAGGCGCCTTGGAGCTGATCGATTGCGGCCGGGACCAGGGGCAGTGGGTGCTTATATTTTATTGTGACTGCATTGAGCCCCCTATAATCAATACAGGGCCTTAAGCCCCCCCCCTTTCTTCTCTATGAAAAAAAACCCTGCCGAAGCTGGCGACATGGACCTGCTGATGAGCCCCTGCTGGAGTGCCTCGCTCACGTATTCCTCCATCGCCCTGGTTTCAGCCATGGACAATGGATAAATATGTGCGCAAGGAGGTGCTTTCCCCGGCAACAGCTCAATCGCGCAGTCCCACGGGCGATGAGGGGGAAGTCGCGCAGCTGCCCTAACACTAAATACCTGTTTAAACCTCGCATACTCAGATGGCAAGTTTATTCTTTGTTGGGATTTCGGACTCTGTATGGTGGTGGTTTGGACCGTCAATATGGGCGGTTTACATGATTTGGCGCATCTAGGGGACCATGATATGACACTTGACTGATTCCAATCGAAATTAGGGTTATGAGCGCTAAGCCATGGGAGACCCAGCACGACGGAATGACCAGACTGAGGTAGCACGAAGAATTTTAGCTCCTCCGTGTGGTCGGGGAAGGTTAATCGCAGGGGCGCAGTGATAGATTTAATGGGCGATTGATCTAATTCACGGCCATCTAGAGCTTTAACTGTTATCGGCTGTGGAAGCTTCGACACAGGAACTCGCAGCGAGGAAACCAGAGTCGAGGAGATGAAATTACCAGCCGCCCCTGAATCTACTAAGGGAAAGACAGACAAAACATTATTAGTGTAAGACAACTGAGCAGGGACACAGAAAGGGTGATGTGTGCGGGGCGGTGTATGCGATGTTACTTTTAGTAACGGGCAGTCTTTAATTAGGTGGTTCTCCCCTGCACAGTACAAACATAGTCCAGACGTGATCCGTCTCCTTCTCTCTGCCCCCGAGAGGCGGGAAGTGTTCACGTCCATAGGCTCGGGCCGCGCCGTTTCTCCCACGTCGCGTGAAGGCTTGCGGCGTGTGTCGTATGGGCGGGGCGGTGGTACTCTGGCAGGTGTTCGTGGGCGTTGGCTGCGGAGGTGCTGGTCGAGCGTGATGGCCAGGCTGATGGTTTCATCCAGCGAGAGACTGGCGTCCCGGCATGCCAGCTTGAGCTGGATCTCTGGCTGGAGTCCGTCCCGGAACCTGGAGAGCAGACTCTTCTCGCACCAGCCACTCTCCGCGGCCATGACGCGAAACTTGATGGCGTACTCCGCCACGGGCAGACTTCCTTGCTTCAGCCTCATGAGATGCTGTTCACCTGAGCGTCCTTGGTCTGGGTGATCGAACACCGCCCTCATGCCCTCCACGAACCGATGACGTGACGTGAGCTCCCCGCCTTCACTCCAGATGGCCGCCGCCCACTCCATCGCGGGACCTGTGAGTTGTTGGATGACGAACCGGATCCGCTGCGTGTCCGTCATTTCGGGATAATCCGACAGGTATAGCTCACAGGCCAAAAGGAATCGTTTACACCCCTCCGGATCACCTGCATACCTTTCCGGGGGGGCGGCGCGAGGTGGGGACGGAGTGGCGCGTCTCGTAGCCCCCGATGTAGAAGGGTCGGGGATGGCGAGATGTTTTATACAGTGCGCCATGTCGCTCACCACTCGTGCCAGGCCCTCGATTTCTTTTTGTTGCTTATCGATGCACCGCCTCAGGTGTCTATCACTCGGCAGGGGAATGCCTGCTGCGTCTTGGTCGGTTCGTCCATCTGTCATGACTGCTCTTAGAAGGAGACGCAGATGCAGGCTTGCACACCAATGATAATTGACTAATCACACGTTCCACACACAACTGTCCCAGTGAACAAAACATAAATATTAGCGGGAGCTCCGAGTACTCAGAAAAAGGGTCCTTTCCACTGCTCACGGTGTTCCAGCTGTGAGCCGGCTCAGTCCTGAAATATAGGGGATGAAAAAGGTGAAGTTTTCAACAAGCAGGTAGTAGGCTGGTGTGTTAGGGTTTGGCATAACGGTGGACGAACAGGTGGCTACGGGGTCGGCTGGTTTATATAGGAACACACACGAGGGATACACAGGTGAATCTCTTTGGGGTAATTGTGATTGACATACAGACATAGACACACTAGGGGGAGACAAAGCGGCGGCTCAGTAGTCCGGAGAACCGGATCTTCTTCCCCGAGGCCGTGGTGGTCCCGATGTTACACATAATCATTGATTAAAATGATATAATAAATATTTCACATCCAATGATAGTAGTACATCAGACTTGTAACACTTAAGTGCCTTCAAAAGTGCCTCAAATGGTGTTCTGACACATCGAGTGCTGTGAACATGTCTAATGACAACTCTGCCATTAATCTTTTGTGCTGTTCTAACAATACACTGGAGAGCCCTTGTATCGGCTTTAGAACTGCTGAACCTGGCTGCCATACAGTTTGGTTGCTCTCAGTGATATATCTGTAAAACTTCACCAGCAGCTTCTTGGCAGGTTGACTCTCCTTATCTCTCATAAACCTCTCATATTATATTTCTGAAAATAGTTGTAAACTGCTGTTACAAAAAAAGCATATTAAAGTTCTGTAAAAAATAAGTAAATTTCCACTAAATTCCCCAAGTATACTATATGTAGTAAGTATACTAATATCATTAAACCAGTAGTATACTTATTTATACTGTACAAATTAGTAATATACCAATTTGCCGAATATTTAGTTTATATAAGAATACAAATAGTTCACTTTTTTTTTTCTTTTTATTTTGTACTACAGCTATACTATGAAGTATACAATAAGTGAACTTATGAATACTAGTTATGAGCTTATAGCCATTTTTTAGCAGTTTTATACTGTAAGTATACTTGTAAGTTTTCTTTGAGTAAACTAATACTTGTTGACTACTTACATATTACTTTTGTATTAATACTAAGCACAAATATAATACTAATAGTTCTACTTAGGTAGAATTTATTGAGGATAAAATATACCTTTAACAAATATACCTGATGTTAAATAATATGAAAATTCATAGTGGACTATCCATACTGTATATTAAAAAATAAGACAATTAGGATTATGAACATATTTATTTACTTGAAAAGTCTTTTTTTAAACAAATATTGTAGTGATACCAAAATACAATACACAGTAGAGTTTATTACCATGCAGGCACTGTTAAAATACAACATTAACAAAACAATATTTGCTGACTGTCATGTGTTACAGTAAAATTAATGCTCAACATATTTATCAAACCAGAAGAGAGACAAACACACACATGCATGCACCCACAAACACGCGGCACACATGATGTATCTGAATTTTCGCGTTTTTTTTTTCAAAGAAAAAGAGGCTTGTTAGCACTAATCAATTTCCTGAGTATACTACATCAAAGCCCTTTCCATGATGTATAGAAACAAAAAGGTTCCACTACGTCCAAGCAATTGGGGTATAATTACTTGTGTAAGGAATTAGACCGCCAATTTTCCCAAAATTTATGGTTTTTTGGTTCAGACTAGATGGCCATAATCACCCTCAATTTTGCATTTTCTTGATTGCTATGAAAAAAAATCAAACTCACTCATTTGAAAATGAATGGGGTTTTACAGTGTAGAGTTGGAGTCATCAACAAACTACCTCCATTTCCAAACTACTGATTTGTGCTCAAATTTGCACAGCCCATTACAAAGCATATATCAAAACATCAAGTTGAGCATTCTTCAACAAGTAAAAAAAAATATATCAAGCTCAGAAGAGCACTTCTTTCAAGTCAATGCAAGTGATCATGCTACATTGTAATTGTATGACTGAGCCATACAGGGAGGCCTGTTGTTATGGCAACTTGGCTAAGCCAAACTCCCTCCATTCACACACACACTCACTGGACTGGCAGCCAGTTTAAATGCTTGGAATCTATATTGGAATTATAACAGAAATTGGAAATATTGTGGGGTATGAATGAGCTGTTTTCAACATTTTGCCCAGGTAAAGTTGTCCACTTTCTTTCAGCCACTGTTTCACAATTTTACCAGGACTTGTCTCTAGTTTTTCCTTTTGTAATCTGTCATGGAATGGATTATTTGCAATATCCACTGAGAGTTATACTTTTAAAGTCTTCCTCTATCTGAAGTTTGCAGTGATGTTGCACCAGTGACATTGTCTGTAACTTCTAATTCAGATGGCATTTTGGCAAGCAATTTAATTTCACTGTTCATCCATGGATCTTTTTTCTGTGACATCATCCATATAGTAACACAATGCCAATGTGTCCATGTGTGATGCCATCTTCCTCCTTATATTGCTTTACACATATCATCTTGATATACTATACCATAGAGATACTTTATAAACCATAGAGTGGTTCAGCCCATTTTCCTTAAAAAGTTAGTGCTTTCCAACTTAAAAAATAAAAATAAACAAATAACTTATTTTTGTATGTTCATCTCATCCTTCAGGGCAGTAAGGCAAGTCTTTGGCAGCAATCGCTCATTTATTCTCACTCGCTCTTCTTTCCCTGGAGTTGGAAATTATTCAGGCCACTGGCTTGGTGATAATGCTGCCAACTGGAATGATATTAAATGGGCAATACCTGGCATGCTGGAGTTCAACCTATTTGGAGTGCCCTATGTAAGTACAAACCCATGACAAATAATGCTATTATATGATATGTTTTATGCCATCAGTTATAGAATAAATACTACCAAGACATATGTATATCCAGTCCCATAATTACAGACGATATTTTCAAAATAATCACATTTCAGTTTCATGCAAATCTCTTTTATACACCACCTTTATACAGTATGTATGTAAGACTCATACATGAAATCACATTATATTAACAGCAGATTCTACATTATATTAACTGCAGATTCTACTTAATTTTATAACGTTTTGAGAAAATTCATTAGTTCGTTCATTCTATTTGAAGCTTCTGAACCTCTCAGATGTATTTTTAGTATGACAGTGCTTTAGATGGAGCAGGAGCAAGGATTTAGTTCTGAACTCGCGTCTGCGAAATTATCGCTAAAACAATGTAATGACACCTCCTGAGGATATAAAGCTTTATTATTGCATTTGAATAAATCGGATCTACCACAGCAGATAATAATCTATGCAATGTCATAACCTAAGCAAACACCACGATTATGCCTCATTTCATTCAGTGTTGCTAGGCAATGGACCACGCGCCTAATCTACACTAGGTGCAACATCTGCATAGTGACACTCAACAGGTGAACAACGTCACTTTTCCGTTTAAGCTGTATTTTGTTTGTTTATATTTAGAATTTTTATAACAGTAACAATTTTTTCACAGATTTATTTGGCCAAGTTTGAGGTAACATACAAGCTTTGGCCCACAGGAAGAGAAGATATGCTAATTTAAAATTAAAATAGAACGTGCCCTTATACTGTATGAAAAGAGCTGTATACGGACCAGTAAATTCCACTGGTTTATAGGAATTCCACATGTCCGTATACATCCACGTCTGTACCCTTTCAGATGTTTGACTGTTGCCATGGCAGATAATCCTCTCCAGATTTTTTCACATTTAAGAGATATTTGCTTTTCTCACCTGTAGCTCAGTCAGGTTTG
The DNA here is from genome assembly GCA_030522415.1 of Channallabes apus. Lineage (NCBI taxonomy): Eukaryota > Metazoa > Chordata > Actinopteri > Siluriformes > Clariidae > Channallabes > Channallabes apus. The sequence goes on along the minus strand of CM060131.1, from coordinate 6,610,833 downwards.
ACCTAAAGCTTTTTATTGGTTCTTTTAGAGCAACCCAAAATCTTATCAGCTATTGGACCACTGTAAACGTTACCTTTTATCTTATTGGTTGTGGTTAAAATTTAGCCCACCAACACCGTCAGATTTTTAGGCCTGCTTATATACCTACAGGCCTTCAATACTGTTCACAATATAAATGCTCAGACAATGATGGACTTTTGATATATTTTATTACCTAATGAAACATATAAAATATCCAAATTACAAGTAAAAAAAAAAGTAATAAAAATGGAATATAAAGCTGGATGAACTATTAATAACAATTGAATAAATAAACTGTCGCCTAATTCTGTGTCAGCCATGTCACTCTGTACCATCACATGGAAATGATGGTAACATAGTGTGGCTCTGCTTTTAGTCAGTTGGTTTTTCTGTAGCTCCTGGTACAGAGCTGACAGTTGTGGGATTCTGTGCGGAGGTGGTTTAACAACCCAGACTGGCCTCCCATCAATAATGTTGTCTTTTTCATCAGCCATTAAATCAGGAGTTGCAGAGTTCCTTCAAAGAAGAACTTCAAAGAACTTTATTAATCCTAGAAGGAAATTGCTTATACTTGGTTTCAGTTGCTTACAGTTATTTACAGGAGGAAAGGAAAAGAGTAATAAATAATAAAAAAAAATCCTTGCACACTAAACAATTCTATATACGTACATCCAGACACCCGAGGACCTTACACCCAGACTCAACTTATTCTTTCTTTTTGGCCAAAGCTTTAAATTATTCCATCAATTCTGCTTTGTCAGGCTGGTCCACTGAATAGTTTCTTCATAGGGTTTTATAACATGTCTTGCAGGATGCTAAACAAAACAATGCATATTATAAGCAATACTTAAATAAAAGTATAATCCAATGTCTATAGTATACAGTACTTTAAACATTTATACCTTTAAAAACCTCTGCACTGAAAAAAAATCCGTTGAATTTACTTGATTTTTATGTGTACATCGGTCCCACATGATCAAAATGTGCACAAATTTTGCATGCTAAACCAAAGCATTTATTCATTCATTCATTCATTTTCTATACCGCTTAATCCTGTGTTCAGGGTCGCGGGGGACCTGGAGCCTATCCCAGGAGACTTCGGGCATTAGGCGGGGTACACCCTGGACAGGGTGCCAATCCATCGCAGGGCACACACACATACGTACACACACTCACACAACCAATCACACACTACGGGCAATTTGGGAACGCCAAATAGCCTAACCTGCATATCTTTGGACTGTGGGAGGAAACCGGAGTACCCGGAGGAAACCCCCAAAGCATTTAATTCATGTTAAACTTGTGTGAAAGAATTATGACTTAACATAATCTTTATCATTTACTGTAATAGCAATTGATTGTGCAATTGTAATGTAATTTAATTATGTCTATGATACCCCATTATCATTGAAAAGTCTAACAATTTCTCAGTGCTTACATTATTCAAATGTTTAATGTCATTTTAATTTAAAAACATTCTGTGAAGGAAGGAAACATAAGACAAACTGGATAAAACAGAGATTTTTATTTCATATTTAAAATAGAGATAGATATTCAATTAAAATTCATGATACTTAATTTAGAAAATTAACAATATTTGTACTTTGTTCCTCTCGCTTCACTCATGAGAACAGACCGAAACGAGAACCGAACCGCAGATTAAGCACGCGCATATAACCGTCGGTATTTTAAGTATGATTAAAAATACAATAAATAGCTTGAACTAGGAGGTGACATTTATGTTCAGTATTTCGTTTCTGTTTAGAAAAATGGGAATTAATTCCTGCTTACCTTTTCCACACGACCGCCAAATGCTTGTATTCTCAACAAACTGTTCTCTTCTCGCGAAGACTTCTCGCGATATTTCCGGTTTTGCTATTTTCATAGTGACACAATCTCTTTGGTTTCTCTCAACATGATTGAATCTAGTACATGTTAAGTTGTTGAATTTCATGCAAATACAACATAATTTATTCATGTTAATATTGGAAACATGAAATTATTATGTACAAAACACATATTACATTTTAGTACATGTAACAGGTAGCCAAATTATTTTTTTTCAGTGTGGGTCAATATCAGCAAATCTCATATTACTCCTTTTGAAGGTTTGAGGGCACCATTTGAATGTGGGGAAAATTTACCCTGTTAAGAGGAGAAACCCAGACATAATTATGTTAAAGTCATAATAATTTAATACACAATACCAAAAAGTTATGTTGAAATATTTATGTAAAATTTACCCAGTTTGTGAATCATTGTCATGAAATGGGTGTTGTTGCTGTGGGCTTAAAGGCGCAGGCATAGACGCAGAGGTATAACCATAAGGAGTCTTTTATTATTTACAAAACTAAACTAAAACAAACAAAACATCAACTTTAAGCAAACAAAGAACTCTAACACAGACTTTTTAGTTTGACACAGTTTAGGACAGGCTCTAGAGCTTAGCACAGGCTCTAGAGCTTAACCAACCAAACATGGAACTGAACTAAACCAAGATGAGACAAACTAGAGACAAGACAGATGACGGACAAGACAGACTAGGAAGGGTAAGGCTAGTGGCTGATCGGGTTAGTAGCTAAACGGGTTAGTATCGAAATGGTTTAGTATCTGTAAGAGCCATATCGTACTTGTTATGAATTTGTTGTGTTTATTTTATTTTATTTGTTGTTATTTCATTTATTATACCTTGTTCTATTCATTAGTAAAGCATTAGGCATTAAGTTTGTTACATAAGCCATAAGATTTAAATTTCTAAGTTATGCATCCATTTTGACAATCGTAAGTTGGTCTGTGATGTCATTCCACTATTACATGCATTTGTGTGACTGTCACATGAAAGAGAGTTCAGTTTAGATGCGGAAGGCTACGGAAACACAAGCTTTTGACCGTAAACGTAAGCTCGTCAGCTAACATGAGCTCCCGGTAAGCTGGGAATGTAAGATACAACAACTAGGTTGTTGTAACCTTAAGCTCCCATAAGTAGATATATACAGCAAGAGTGTTGTTATATACCTAAGCTAAGACTGTAATTTACAAGATACAGCAAACAGGTTGTTGTAAAAGTCAGAGATTTGCAAGATGCAGCAACTGGTGTCTGTAATCACAGTGGATTTACTCAAGACAACTGTATGAAGTGTTGATTCTTTGATGCTGACAAAATAAACTACAAGAGACAAAGAGATCGGACTTCTGTCATGTGAGTGAAACTTTAAGACAAAGCTACGCGTCAAAACTGGTGAAATAATATGACCGCATCTACAGTATCGAAACGGGTTATTGTCTAAATGGATAGTGACCTAAATGGGTTAGTAACCACACAGCTTAGCATCTAAACAGGTTAGTGACTGAACATACAAGAAGCTGAACATACAGTGGTCACCTAATCGGAGCTTCGTTTTTACCGTCGCCGCGCTCGGCGACAGCATTTGGGTTTGTGCATTTGCTGGCTTTTACCACTGAGTGGCGCTATATAACTACAGACTGATGCCTCATACCATAGTTCATTCTCTGCCGCATTAATGAGATGCTTTCCATTAAATAATACACGTAGAAGCCGATAACATCAAGTGAAACACTGTAGTTGACCGAATTCACAATCACAGTACTAAAATTACAGTACAAATGTAGAATTAAAATTAAATCAAATCTTATTAGGATCAAATTTACAGTGGTCACCTAATCGGAGCGTCGTATTTACCGTCGCCGCCGCATTTGGATATGTGCATTTGCTGGCTTTTACCACTGAGTGGCGCTATATAACTACAGACTGACGCCTCATGCCTTAGTTTATTCTCTGCCGCATTAATGAGACGCGTTCCATTAAATACACGTAGTAGCCGATAACATCAAGTGAAACAGTGTAGTTGACCGAATTCATAATCACAGTACTAAAATTACAGTACAAATGTAGAATTCAAATTAAATCAAATCTTATTAAGATCAAATTTAAGCACAATAAATATTAACACAGTGAGCCTTTAGATTTTATCACGTGTAATTAGAAAAGAAGTGTGTAGGGTTTTATTGAAATATAAATTTCTAAACCAATAAGATCAAATAACACCAAGTTATTATTATAACAGACTTACTTCGTCACTTATCTAGCGCTTGCTTTCAAAGAAGTCAAGTGGCTTATTAACGTCACTGGGGTGCATTGTCTCTAAGTGCCCGCTTGATGTAGCGGTTAGAGCGCTCAGTCAGCGATACAATTCAATTCAATTCAGTTTTATTTGTATAGCGCTTTTAACAATTGACATTGTCTCAAAACAGCTTTACACAATCAAAAGAATTATTTACACAAAGTGTAAAAGTACACAAAGTGCCGGTTCGAATCCCGAGGGTGGATGTTTTAAAATTGTTTTATTTTAATTATAGCAAAATTAAAATAAAATGTTGTATTTTGATTTTGCTTCAGCATACTATATTTAAATTTAGGGGAGTGACAGCTCGGTCTGCTGCTGCTGCTGCTGTGTGTGTGTGTCATTATACTGATGAAAAGTGGTGGCCATCTGGAGTACCGGGAGTTTTGATTTACGACAGCTGTTTACGGCAGTGTAGTCCAGTGCGGGAGATGCATTGTGGGTAATGAGGTCCGGTGTGTGTGAAGTTGTATGCGAATGCGAGATGTAACACTCGTGTTTTCATTATAAATAATGAAATGCAGTAGGCTGTTATGGTCATTATAATTTTCTTTAATAATGATTCGTTCTATTTTCTTTATTCTGATAGTTTACTCAATTTGCTTTTTGGTTATTTATATATTTAAATTGGGATGCCTTCTACTGTTACAAATTTAACTCTTGTTAAAATAATAAAAATGTTTCTTAGAAACCCTTGTGTTGTTGTTTGTGCTGTTGTTCTTTAATAATACAAATAATCAGATACAAACAGTCTTTCTAAACAAAAACTAACCAATGTTTTTTTTTTATTTTGCTCAGCATACTATAGAAAAAACAGCAAACAAACAAAAAAAACATCGTGCCTGGTATAGGTTTAATATTCAGTGTGCACCGTTTGTACATCTGTTATTTCACAACTATATAATAACACTCAGAAATACCTTTTATTTGGGGTTAAGTGACTGATGTGCCTAACATCTTTCAGCTGAGCCTCGTTTCACTGAATAATCCACCACTTTTCATCAGTATAATGACACACACACACACAGAGTCGTCACTCCCCTAAATTAAAAAAATACAAACTGGTTGCGTCCGAGTTTGCTGTTTTTCCTATAGTATGCTGAAGCAAAATCAAAATAAAACATTTTATTTTGTTTTATTTTTATTTTGATATAATTAAAATAAAAAAAATTTAAAACAGTGTCACGCAGGGCTCGAACCAGGGTCCCCCGCGTGAAAGGGCACAGACTTACCCACTGCACAACTCAGACACTTAGAGACAATGCACTCATAACATGTGTTAGATTGTACATGTGTTTTTTTTATCACTCTATACACAATACTTTGCTATTTTTATAGATGTTGAGCATCGTGAGCAAGCCCGAGATCATATTAACGTTAATTATCACCAGCCGGCCTGAATAGGCGGCTCACGAGTAACGTGAGGTGGGCGCACACCCATCGATTCGACTATGGTTAATCGCTCACTCCGTAGGCTCCCTGAATAGGCGGGAAAGGGATGGAGCCGCGTATTCGTGCCGGCTGGAAAAAGAAAACGAAACAGATCTAACAGATGAGGACTCAGATTAATGTGCAAAAAATATATAATAAAACTATACAAGTCTACATAGCCTTTATAAGACTCTACCTTAAGCGCACTTAAAACATTTTATTTAGTTTTATCTTAATTTTGCTATAATTAAAATAAAACAATTTTAAAACATCATCACTTGGGATTCAAACCAGCGCTTCGTGGATCTCTGGCAAGCGCTCTAACCGCTACACCAAACAGGCACTTAGAGACAATGCACCCCAGTCACGTTAATAAGCCACTTGACTTCTTTGAACGCAAGCTCTAGATAAGTGACGAAGTAAGCCTGTTATAATAATAACTTGGTGTTATTTGATCTTATTGGTTTAGAAATTTATATTTAAATAAATAGTAAACTTGGCCAATTTTGTTATAATTTTGTTTGATGAGTGGGGCTTGAAAATTCTCTTGAAAACTATGGTCATTTATTTCAGTTAATAAATCTACTATACATTTTTTTACTCATTATTGTACAGTACACATCAATAGCTCTGGTTCAGATTTTTCATGTTTGTTGTGGAAATTACCATCACTGTTGTATTTACTGCGATGAATGAAAATGTCACTTTGCGCCACCTGACGGCCATTTTACGAATGACTTTGAAATGCAACTGATTTATTTTGGCCGCTGTTGCCTTTAAACGGCGGTGAGCTCGATGGTAATAACTATTCCGATTGAGTAACCACTGTACAAGAGGCTGAACATACAAGAGGCTTATCCTTACTGATCCCGCACAATCATATCTGTGCAAATAGTTTTTTTTAATTATGCAGACATCACCAACGTCCATTGTGTTTGCAAAATAATTTGAATGATATGAACAATGAATGAACACAATAAAATAAACACAATCATATGTGTTTGACCTTTTAAAACTGTTCAGGCCAAACACATAATGACATGAACAATACACATTCGATAAAATAGTAGTAGCCCTAGGGTTAGGGTTAGTAAAACTTTATGAAAAACACAATTATAGAATATTTACCACAATGGTCACAGTATTTCCCTTTTCAGCTATTTGGAGTATTTGGCAGTTCTTCCTGTGTCCACTGTTCCTTGAGACGCTGTAGAGTCTGTTGCTGACAGGCACAAATGGCTTCCAGTTTGTTGATGAGGTCCTAACCTAAAGCCTTCTAATCTGTAATCATGGGCTTTATCAAGTCATTTATGCTGACTGGACTCGCTATTGCTTGTTGGTTGACTTTACCCAGTGAAGCCAAATATAATAAATTCACAATAGGAGACAGAGGAAAAACAAAACACTTTCTGTATAATTTGATATGTTTGAAGCATGCTCTGTCAATCAGAATGTGCACCCATTGGCTGAATCAGATAATCTATGGTGGCTTTATTTTCTTTCATTTAAAAATAATTCATTCATGTTATTAATGCATTCATTCACTTTTTTATTTAAAATTTACTTTTGGCCAGTATAACCAATATTAAAACAGCAGGGGGCTCAGAACACAACCATAGGGGTCTTGTGCTGAGGTGGAGGGAGGCTAAGGCATGCCTGCCCATTCTTATTGCCTCTATTGGAAATTGAGATCCACTGACACAGGGAGGGACTCATGATTCAAGCTCAAAGTAGATCAGGTCATGTGAGATCATGCACAGAGGTGAGTTGAATTCAGTCTTTATTTGTCAAGTTTAAGTTAAGTCTATTCTTTATTTGTCACATATACATTACTGCACAGTAAAATTCTTTATTCTTCACAAATCCCAGCTTCATGTCAGTAGGCCGAGGTCAGAGCACACGGTCAGACATTTCATGGTGCCCCTGGAGCAGACCTTGCTCAAGGGTCCACCAGCAGCAACCTCTCTTGCCCCTGCGTAGAGCCTACACACACACATCTATCTATCTATCTATCTATCTATCTATCTATCTATCTATCTATCTATCTATCTATCTATCTATCTATCTATCTATCATATAAATACAGATTTGGAATCTGCATCTACATTTTCTGTTACAAGTATAGAATTAGTTTGAGCTGAAACTCATGATCAATGGTGTTAGGGTACTTATGTAGTGATAATTAGTTTCAGCCAAATCATTAAAACTAACAATGGACTATGGCACTCTCTTGAGAGGGGATATGAAGGTGTTATTCATTTATTTATTCTCTACAAGGGTGCAAACTACAGTACACAGACCAAACTATAACTTTCTCATACTACTATAAAAATCCTAAATATAAATAAACAAAATACAGCTTTTTTTTTCTCAGAGGTAAACGGAAAAGTGAAGTTGTTCAGCTGTTTACTGTCACTGCAGCTTCTTCAAAGTCTTCCCACTCCGTGACCGCTGAAATCCGACACGACACCACATTAAGCTACGTCTTGACTCATTTGTATACCGACGGTGATTGGATGTCTCCCGAGGGCTCAGGGGAGTGTGTGTGTGTGTGTGTGTGTGTGTGTGTGCGTGCGCGCGTACTTCTTCTACTGTTATAAAAATTCTAAATATAAACAAACAAAATACATGTTTTTTTTTCAGACGTAAACGGAAAAGTGAAGATGTTCAGTGTCACTATGCAGATGTTACACTCAGTGGAGTTACCGAAATCTTTGGTTTAGTTCTCATTGAGTTGCCACACATCATTTCCACATTTCACTCGCTTTTATTACTTTTATGTGAGCATAAACAGTGAAACATTCCACAGGTTTATAAAACACCGCGGCCAAGTGAACCACGTTCCCGTCGAACGAAATGAGGCATAATCATGGTGTTTGCTTCGGTTATGACATAGCATAGTTTATTATCTGCTGTGGTAGATCTGATTATTTATTCAAACACAATAATAAAGCTTTATATCCTCAGGAGGGCTCATTACATTGTTTTAGTGATCTAACCAAAAAAAAAAAAAACATCCGAAGTTTCAGAAGCTTCAAATAAAATGAACGAACTAATGGATTTTCTCAAAATGATATAAAATTAAGTACAGCTTTCAACGGAGACAAAGGAGGAGAAAAAACGGCAGAAAAAAGTAATGCCAAAAACTTTGGGTTATAATGCAAAATATATCAAAAAAAATTTTTCTTCTGCCATTTTTTTCTCTTCCGTTGTCCCCTTAAAGATTCTGTAGTAGGTTTTCTCAGTTGAATATGAAAAAAAATACCGCTGATTATCAACGTGGGAATGAATGGTGCATTGTCCAAGTGCAAGTTTATCTTGGAGCTAAACTATTTGCTTTGAGTGAAGTCGCCATCTAGCGATCATTGTGTGTCAGCAACAGCTTCCCATTCAAAACAATAGGTGGTCAAACGACCGCTGAACCGCGTTATAAGTAGGTGACACTGGCGCGGCGCTTCTAGTGTTAAGCCATTTCCTCCATTCCCTGAGTGATAAATTATCTTAAATTTACCTTAATTGCTTATACCATAATTATTTAAATTAAGGGAAATATGGTGAGAGAAGAAACTACAGGGGTGCAACTTGCAATCTGAGAGAGTGCAACCCCTACTCTGGAGTCTGAGGTCTCCACCTTCACCACAAACTGGAGGGAAGTATCATGTATTGAGAGAATGGGGCAGTGGCGGTTAAGCTTAATGAAGGTCTTTGCTCCCTGTAAAAGATTTAAGGCCATGGACATCAAAGGAAGGGGTAACAATTTTTAATGGTGATCTCTTTAAGCTCCACTTAAAATGCTACTCATGCTCTGGAAAAGCAGTTCATAGCATTTCCAATATGAGATTATGTAAATTGGTGATTTTTGAGGTTGGTCTTTGTAGATTTAGAGAAAGCATACGACAGGGTGCCGAGAGAGGAGCTGTGGTGTTGTATGAGGAAGTCTGGAGTGGCAGAGAAGTATGTTAGAGTGGTGCAGGACATGTATGAGAGTTGTAAGACAGTGGTGAGATGTGCTGTAAGTGTGACAGAAGAGTTCAAGGTGGAGGTGGGTCTGCATCAAGGATCGGCTCTAAGCCCCTTTTTGTTTGCTCTAGTGATGGACAGGATGACAGATGAAGTTAGACAGGAGTCTCCATGGTCTATGATGTTTGCAGATGACATTGTGCTTTGTAGCGAGAGCAGGGAACAGGTGGAAGAAAATTTGGAGAGGTGGAGGTACGCTCTGGAAAGCAGAGGAATGAAGGTTAGCCGCAGCAAGACGGAATACATGTGTGTGAATGAGAGGGACCCAAGAGGAACAGTGAGGCTACAGGGAGCAGAGGTAAAGAAGGTGCAGGATTTTAAGTACTTAGGGTCAACTGTGGAGAGCAACGGAGTGTGTTCAAAGGAGGTGAAGAGACGAGTACAGGCAGGTTGGAATGGGTGGAGAAAAGTGTCAGGTGTGTTGTGTGATAAAAGAGTATCAGCGAGAATGAAAGGAAAGGTGTACAGGACAGTGGTGAGACCAGCAATGCTCAATGGCTTAGAGACAGTGGCACTGAAGAAAAGACAGGAGGCAGAGCTAGAGGTAGCAGAGCTGAAGATGTTGAGGTTCTCTTTGGGAGTGACAAGGATGGATAGGATCAAGAATCAGTTCATCAGAGGGACAACCCATGTGAGATGTTTTGGAGATAAAGTCAGAGAGGCCAGATTGAGGTGGTTTGGACATGTTCAGAGGAGAGATTGTGAATATATTGGTAGAAGGATGCTGAGGTTGGAACTGCCAGGCAGGAGGTCTAGAGGAAGACCAAAGAGGAGATTTATGGATGCAGTGAGAGAGGACATGAAGTTAGTTGGTGTGAGAGAAGAGGATGCAGAGGATAGGGTTAGATGGAGGCTGATGATTCGCTGTGGCGACCCCTGAAAGGGAACAGCCGAAAGACAAAGAAGAAGAAGAGGTGATTTTTGAGGTTGTTATCTCGAAGTGAACTCCTCTGCAACAGAAGTAAGCTTTAGTCTTGCTTTCCTGGGATAGTCTTCCTGAGAGTCAGTTTCATCATGGTGCTTAATGGGTTTTGCAAATACACTGGATAATTCTGTTTTAACAAGAACTATTCCAGAACAGCTGACCTTTGTATCAAAAATAACAACATCCCATATGTGTTAATCTATTGTTTTGAAATAAATACAGTATTGTTCTAGAATGTTGAAAATAAATCCAAACTTGTGTCCAAATGTTTGACAAGACAACTTTTGACTGGTACGGTCTCTCTCTCTCTCTCTCTCTCTCTCTCTCTGCACATGTGCTGGGTGTGAGGAAAGCAGGTACAAGGCTGTTGGGCATTCTGCCAATTTCTGAAAGACTGCCATTTTCCCCCACTTTTTTTTTTTACTTTTAAAAATTAATAAAAAAAATAAAAAGTTACAAATTTAGAGTGAGTGGGGCACCATGGCCTCTGAGGCTGTGGGGGATTTTGTCTCTCTGACATGGCTTCAGGTGTGTGCCGATAGAGGGTGTACAGGTGGAGGAGGTACTGTTAGTGGTGGGAGAGCAGGTAGAGTGTGAGAATATCTACTCTACCTCCCCGATGAACAATGCAGTGGTGATCTTTATGAACGGGACAAACCTTGTGAGTACTGTACGCTTATAAAAACTGGAATAAGTGTCAGAGGAACTGCGGTTAAGTTACTCACCATGGAGCAGCTGAGGTGTTTTGAGTGCAGAACATTGGACATAAAGGGTTGAGCTGTCCTCACGGAGCTGTACAGCCGGGGAGCTCAGGGGATGACTCGGCCGGAAAACAGCACAGGGACAGCCGGCAGGAGAACACAGAGGAACCTAAGTCTTATCAACTGCCAAACCAGTGACACACCTGAGTCACAGATCATAAAGGTCAGACCTGAACATCCAGACACACCGTTCATATCACACACTGATATGAATACCGCCACTACTGTAAACAGCGAGAGTGTAAGACCAGATGTTGGCACAGTAATCGCTGCTGGCAGTGACCCCGCCCCTAACATCTACCTAGAAGAAGTGTGCATTCGTCATGACAATAAAAGTCTCCATGATATAAATCTCCTCTCTATGGTTGCCAGACACTAAGGATGACCGGAACTGTTAATTGCATGATAGATTGGAGGAGGGTGCCATCTAGTAGGTTGAGTAGGGATGGTGAACTCCTCCACTTTTGTGGCTGACATCAGATTTTAGTCTGACCCTGAGTTGATGAGAGTATAAAGCACTTCATACTTCTCACGGAAGAGCTGAAGGCCGCTATCAGAACAACCTGGGCTTCAGCAGTGCCACAGACTGATTGCCCTCTTGCGACACCACATTGCTGCAGTAATTCATGCAAGGAAACCTCGACCAAGTATTGAGTGCTGTACATGTCCATACTTTTCAGTAGTTTAACATTTGTGTTTAAAATCTTTTGGATGACATACTAATTTATTAAGATGCACATGTATAAATAAATTTACATAAGACACAGGTGGAAAGCCTTACCTGATGGCTTTGCCAACCTATCTACTGATGGCTATGGACCAATTCGAACTTAAATGGCTGAAGCTTCAGATACCAATGAGTAACCTACGTGTTCATATAGTGAAGCAATTGGAGCAGGACATGATACAAACAGAGGGTTAAAGGGTTCCCCAGTAGCAGAACATGAATACTGGCCACTTCATGGCTAGTCAGTTTTCTATGGTGGTGTACTTACAGTAATCTCTCTCACTGACAGATTGTAGCTCCATCAAGCAAAACAACTCCAGCACTGTCCAATCCATTGGTCTGCATGAGAAAAGGAGAGAAAAGTCAGGTGAATGCAACAACAGGCCCTACACACGGAACCACTTTTACCTGACTAAAAGCCTGTTTGTGTTAAAAATTGGTGTTATCTTAATGGAAACATTAGACATCACACAGAATCGGACTTTGGTACCAAGATCACCAGAATTCTCCAAACTCTGTATGACTCGCGGTTTGCACCCATGTCAAGCATGGTCTTGAGTTAATCAGACAATCTACATATTGTTCAGGCAATCTGTGCATAATCTATTGTCAGCTGTGCACAACCACATCTAGGGGAGTCACTCTGTGGTGTCTGTGAGGTCTTTATGATTGAGTAGAGGTGAAAATGTCAAAATATTCATTAGAACTTGGAAATATTTGCTCTCTGTGACAGTGTGATTTGGTCTTTACATGGGACTGGGGTAAATTGGGCATAACCATTTTGATTTGCATCTTGTCCGAGCTCTGCGCTCTTATAGTTTCAGCAGATTAAGGTGGTAAATCTATAGTAAATCACCTCTATCTGTTTGCCTAACCTCATGGACAACTTCTCTAACCTGTTATGCTGTGATCATAAGGGGTCCTTGCCACTGTACAAGTGTACAAATATTCGGCTCCCTTGACCTTTTCCACATTTTGTCACATTACAGCCACAAACATGAATCAATTTTATTGGAATTCCACGTGAAAGACCAATACAAAGTGGTGTACACCTGAGAAGTGGAACGAAAATCACGGCCCCCTTGAACTTTTCCACATTTTGTCACATTACAGCCACAAACATGAATAAATTTTATTGGAATTCCACACCAATTGCAAACCGCACAGTATTATATTTTTGTCCAAATATATTACTCAATGTTATTAAAACATCAAGAAATGGCACTGCTTTTTCCAGTGTCAGTCATGCAATAAACTTCTCCAGTACCAGTTGCTAAATGAATGTAAATGCAAATGTATTTTTGCGGTTGTGGGTCACTGCTCGTGCGGTGAACATTCACGAGGGTAGTTTATTTACTTTTCTAAAATAATTTTTGTTATATTTTGTGTGAAATATTTTCTTTATTTTGTTTGATATTTGCACCCGACATGGATATTCTATTTTGTGATGCCTGTTAATAATTTCGCAAAGAGCATTTTTTTCTTCTTACAATGAAAAGAAGAAAACTCAACAGGGGAAAAGAAAAGGTGGAGTGCGAGTCAGACTCAAGCATAAGAAAGGTTTAACACTGTCTACTTTCCTCCGTTATTTTGGCTAATGTGCAGTCCATGTGCAATAAAAAAGATGAAGTTCAGGCAAACTTAAATTATATGCACAATTACCAGACAGCTTCACTCTTTGCATTTACTGAGACTTGACTCAACAAGAACAACAATAACTCTTTGCACATAGATGGTTTCAGGACAACCATGAGACTTGACATCGACAGTGAGCTCACAGGAAAACAATATGGCAGTGTTTTCACCTCTCCATTGCCCTTATCACTAGACTGTTGAGGGACACCCCATGGCCTTTTAATAAGTAGATCTCATGGGAATGGCCTGCTTACCCACAGTAGAATTCATGTAAATCTTAGGTGTGTGTCCATAGCAAAACAACTAAAATATAACACTCAGAAAGACCTTTAATTTTGGGTAAAGTGACTGAACTTTTCTTCAGCTGAACCTCTGTTTCACTGAATAATGGATGGCCGTCCAGCCCAAGGGGTCTGGAGAGGCCACCTTTTCTCATGGCAAATCAATTGTCTCGAAATGATGGCTCTATTTTTAGCTCTACAGCATTTCCTCCAGTAGCTGAGAGGCTACCATGTCCTAGTGCGGGTGGACAGCACATCGGTAGTCTCCTACATAAATCACCAGGGCGGCCTGCATTCGCGACGCTTGAACCAGCTAGCACATCAGGTTCTGCTCTGGGCTCAGGACAAGTTCCTGTCTCTCAGGGCGATTCACATTCCAGGGTACAGGAATATGGGAGCAGACTTTCTGTCCAGACAAGCTGTGAATCACGGGGAATGGAAACTCCACCACGAAGTAGTCACTCAAATCTGGGAGAGATTCTCTACAGCAGAGGTGGACCTCTTTGCCTCACAGGAGACTGCACAATGTCCCCTCTACTACTCTCTGACACATCCAGCTCCCCAGGGTCTGGGCGCGATGGCCCATACGTGGCCCAATTTACGCCTCTATGCGTACCCTCCGATAGCTCTGCTCCCGGGAGTCCTGGCGAGGGTCCGTCAACACGGTTTGCGCCTCTTATTGATAGCGCCCCATTGGCCAGCCCGAGTATGGTTCTCAGAGATAATATCGCTCCTCGACGGCTCACCTTGGATGATTCCAGTGAGGAGGGATCTTCTATCTCAGGCGCAGGGGACAATATTTCATCCCCGGCCCGAGCTCTGGAACCTTCACGCTTGGCCCCTGAACGGGACCAATTGAGCCAAGCCGGCCATTCAGCCGGCATAATTGACACCATCCTAAGTGCTAGGGCTTCCTCCACTAGAAGGATTTATGCCTTCAAATGGAAGGTATTCGAGAGCTGGTGCATGGCAAAGCAGGTCGACCCAGTCCACTGCCAAATCGTTTCAGTGCTGGAATTCCTGCAAGAGAAATTGTCCTCGGGCTTGTGCCCTAGTACCCTCAGAACGTATGTGGCCGCTATTTCAGCCTGCCACGTCCTGACTGAAGGGGTTACTGTGGGAAATCACCCTTTAGTTGCCCGTTTCATTCGTGGAGCTAAACGGTTGAGGCCACCCACTAGAGTCACGGCTCCCTCATGGGATTTATCTATCGTGCTCAAAGGTCTGATCGACACTCCCTTTGAACCGCTAGAGTCAGCGCCCGACAAGCTTCTGACTCTCAAGATGGTTCTTCTTATGGCCATCACCTCTCTAAAGAGGATCGGAGACCTGCGTGCATTGTCAGTCTCCCCATCTTGCCTGGACTTTGCCCCTGGGATAGTCAAGGCCATTCTGCATCCTCACCCAAACTATCTACCGAAAGTTCCTTTCTCAACCATGCACCCTGTCGTCCTGGAAGCCTTCTGTCCTCCGCCTTTTGCGGATTCAGAGCAGGAGAAACTTCACCTACTGTGCCCAGTATGTGCTCTTCAGGCTTATGTCCACCGCACCAGCCAGTGGCGTAAGTCAGAGCAACTCTTTATGTTATGGAGGCCGCAACCGGGGGGTGGCTGCCACCACACATACTCTCTCACACTGGGTGAGAGATGCTATTGCCCTCTCCTACGATGCGCGTGGACTCACTTCGCCCCTAGGAGACAGGGCTCATTCAACCAGAGGGGTCGCCTCATCTATTGCTCTTGCAAGAGGTACTCCCCTGCAACAAGTGTGTGACGTGGCGGGTTGGTCCTCTCCGCACACATTTATAAGATTTTATAGTCTGGATGTCCATGCCACTCCGGGCTCACGAGTCCTCGGGTCAGCTTCCCGGACATGAATCTGAGACCTTCTCGGTCTTGTGCACACACGCTACACAACCTTGGGGTCCAGACACCTGTAGTGCGGCGGCGTTGGTATTCTCGTTCCCATAAGCGTTCTAACGCAGCATTGAGTGAAAGCCTTGAAAGGGAATGTCTCTGGTTACTTTGCTGTAACCCTGTTCCCTGAGAGGTGGGAACGAGATGCTGCGTCCGAACGCCACACTACCATGTGACCGGACGTCCATTCAGACAAATTAATCTAAGGTTTTGTTTCCGGCTTTCCGGTATTTATAACCTCCACCTGATCTAATCAGATGACGTCACCTGACCGAGGTTATATATAGCCAGATAATGGCGTTTTTCCACACATGCTTCACGGCCGGCAATGCGACAAGATAGTTCCCATAAGCGTTCTAACGCAGCATCTCGTTCCCGCCTTTCAGGGAACAGGGTTACAGCAAAGTAACCCGAGACGTTTTCACGGTTACCTGCATGTTTGACCACCAGAAATTTGGTTCTAGGAGTTGGAATGTCCGTAAAATGCCGGGGTGTCCAGATCAGAAGTTTGAGTGAGCCTCTATCGTCACTCGTTCTCGTAGTGCCTCAGGAACGTAAGTTCGACTTGGAGGACAGCCCTGCGGCATGGGTTGAGACCGTGTCGATTGGGTTATCTCCGAGTCGATGTCCCATACGACCGGAGCCACCACGAGTGACGAGGGCAAGATGGGTTCCGGATCCGAATTCAGATCCATCATCAGAAACATCACCTGCAATGCATCCACTTTCTTATTCTTAGAGCCGGGACGATACGTAATAAAAAAGTGGAAGCGCATGAAAAACAGCGCCCATCAGGCTTGATAAGAGTTTAGTCATTTTGCTTGTTGGAGGTACTCCAGATTTCGATGATCCGTTAGTACTGAAAGGGGTGTTTAGCTCCCTCCAACCAATGCCTCCACTCCTCTTACGCCGCTTTTACTGCTAGCAGTTTGTGATTCCCGATAGCATTATTGTGTTCGGCAAGTGTTGTTTACGCGAAAAGAAACCACAGGTGTAG
Source organism: Channallabes apus (assembly GCA_030522415.1). NCBI lineage: Eukaryota > Metazoa > Chordata > Actinopteri > Siluriformes > Clariidae > Channallabes > Channallabes apus. Next base: position 6,593,977 of record CM060131.1, on the reverse strand, counting down.
AGTTTCTCTGGGTACCCATGGCGCTGTGACGGCACTGTTCCAAGTCCTACCTCCGACGCATCAACCTCAACTAGAGAGGGCTTCTCAGCATCGGGTAGTTTTAATATTCAGTCTCAGCGCCTATGAAGTTTGTTCCATTGTCACTTCGCATCACTGACACCTGACCTCTCCTGCTTATAAAGCGTCGCATGGCATTCACACAAGTCTGTGTCAAGCGAATGAGCAATTTCAATGTGCACGGCTCTTGTTGTGAGACAAGTGAAAAGTATGCCATATCTTTTAACGTTACTTCTGCCACTTTTGACCTCGAAGGGTCCGAAGTAGTCTACTCCCACATTAGTGAAGGGTGGGTGGTCTGGTATTATTCTGTTGATTGGCAATTCTGACATTTTTTGCTCACATGCTTTAGCTCTAGACTTCCTGCATATCACACACCTGGAGAGAAACTGTCTTACGAGTGAGTTAGCAGTCGGAATCCAGTATTTCTGCCGCAATTCTGAAAGCATGTAATTTCTGGCACTGTGTCCTATTTTGTCATGAACATCTCTTAATATTAACGTTGTGATATGTGAGTCTTTAGGTACAATGACTGGGTGTTTAACGTGCTCTGGTATTGCGGAACCTGCGGAGACGTCCTCCGACTCTCAGCAATCCATCCTGTAGCACTGGGTCCAGTTTGGACAAGCAACTGTTTCTTTTTACAGATGCCTTGCGTTTTTGCTGTGTCTGAATTCCTTGTTTGAATTCTGCTGCTGCTTTACCCTTTTGCAACATGAGAATTTCTTCCTTTAAATTTTGTCTTTGAGTAAATTTAATGATTTCGTTTTCTGCTCTTGTTAGTTCCTGAACTGTTAGAGACTTGTAATTTTCTGTCTTTGGGTTATCTACTTGTGTTTTAACCCTTTCCATTTTTTGTTTGAGCATGTCTCTGATGCGAAGGATCCAGGCAACGGATCTTTTTAACTTGTGCCAATCAGATGATTTTTGATTTCAGATGATTGATGATTAATCAATTTACTCACTGCGTCTGCGCATTTTGTAATGCTCACAATATTTACTAAAGCTGAGAGCTTAACTTCATCATCATTTTCATCAACATTTTCCTTTATTGATGTGTCATGAATATTTTCAGGCCATTTGCACTCTGCTTCTTTGAGAAAGGAGGGACCATGGATCCAGTTAACATTTTTCATGAACTTTTCACAGGATACCCTCCTGGAGGCAGAGTCAGCTGGGTTTTTTGAGGTATTAATGTACCAACATTGCTCTGACTTGGTTGACTCTCTTATAGTGGCGATTCTGTTGGCCACGAAGGTTTTAAAACGAAGTGTTTCGTTATCAATGTATCTCAAAACAGTTGTACTGTCAGTCCACAATATAGAGTCCAGCAATTTCAATTCTAGCTGTTCTTTCAATATTTTGTCATTTTTTACAGCGACCACTGCCGCAGTCAGTTCCATTCGTAGAATGGTGGTTTGTTTCAGGGGTGCTACACGGGAGTTCCCCATCATGAATGCACAATGTGTAAGTCCATCAGCGTTTACTAACCTGAGGTATGAGACAGCTCCGTATCCCATTTCACTTGCATCCGAGAAGTGGTGAAGTTGTGCTGTAGCTGTAACTCCGAAGTCGACTGGTTTTATGCACCTTGCTATGCTGAACTCGGACAGTCTGTGCAGCTCTTGCAGCCAGGTTTTCCATGCCATTGCAAACTTCTCGGGAATATCATCATCCCAGGCTAGTTTTTCTTTACATAACTGTTGCATTAGAGTTTTGGCTGGCAGTATGACAGGCGCGAAAAACCCTAAGGGGTCATAAATCGAACTGGTGATTGACAGGATTCCTCGTCTTGTCACAGGTCGTTCCTTTAAGCTAATTTTGAACTTGAACATGTCTGAGTTAATGCACCACAGCACCCCGGGAGTGCATCCTTACTCAAGTCTACGTCTCTCATGTCTTTGATCCTTTCGCTCTCGGGAATGACAGTCAGTAGGGCACGGCTATTGCTTGCCCATTAATGAGGTTGAACCCTCCGCTTGCACAGAGACTTGTGAGATCATTGTATAGGGCGACTTCTTGGTCATGACTCGAAACGGATTTCAGGCAGTCGTCTACATAAAAGTTTTTAAGCACTGTATTGACTGCCACAGCAGGTGCATTGCTGCGGTTTTCTTCTGCTGTCTTTCTGAGGGAGGAGTTAGCAACGCTAGGCGACGATTTTGCACCGAACAGATGAACTACCATTTTATTTTCAAATAAGTCTTGGTTCACATCTCCATTCGGCCACCATGGGAAGCGCAGCAGATCTGTGTCCATCTCGGGGACTTTCACGTGATAGTACATGGCTTCTACTGTGTCACATTTCTTGGACTTTATTTTAACAGGTACTATGGGGAGGATGCAATTATCTCCAGCCCCAGTGAGCGCATTTGATTCGTGACTCGCTGCCGGTGGTGTATTTGTTGTGTCACCTTCGGTTTCGTTTCTATGGGCGCCTGTAACTAACTGCGCCGTGTCTTGCACTGCTCTGTGTAGCATGCGCAGATGTGGCTTTGAACACAATGAATATATAATTTTTCTGGTACAGTCTTTCCACAAATGACCCTTTCTTAAACACCCGAAACAGAATCCGTTTCCTTTTAAGAATTCTACTTTGTCTTTGTATGTCTTATCATTAAATTGGAAGCAATCGTCTAAGATATGCTCCCCTTTGCAATGTGCGCATGGTTTAGTGAAGGCGCTGACAGGTAATGTACCGGCATTCTTCATTGTAATCAAGTCTTTGTGAATTTTACGAACCTGTCTGTCCTCGGTTGCGACGCTGGTTTTCTGTCGATGATTGCGGCGTCCAGGTCCGTAGAGTGCACGCTGCTTAGGTGCGCGTTGCTCGATTCAGTTGAGTTGGAAAGGTGAGAGTGCGCGCTGCTCATACGCGCGCTGCTCGGACGTGCGCTGCTCGATTCGATGAGTGCGCTCTTGCTCTTGGGTGATCGGCTGTCATATTTGCGATCTTGACGTTGAAGCACTCTTAATTTGGCACCGTGTATGGTGAGTGCCGTTTTGGTTTCCAGCCTTTCTTTTTTCGCCTTTAGTTGTGCCTTTTCCATTTCTAGTTGTGCCTTTAGTTGTGCTTCCTCCATTTCTAGTTGTGCTTCTTCCATTTCTAACTCGAGACGCTCGTTCAAGGTTGCAGCCTTTGCCAACAGAGCTGCTCTGTCGGCTTCTTCTTTCTTTAGTCGGGCTGAGGATGATGTAGAAGTTACAGACCTTCTGGATGCTGCCGTTATCTGTGACACGCTGTCGCCCGGCGAGGCATCTTCGCGTGTTCGCGACGTCACAGAGTGGCCCTTAGTGTCCTTGGTGTCCGCTATCCAGCGACCCACCTTAGCTATGAATTCTGTGCGGCCTTGGTCCTCAGGTGCGCCGCAGGAGACCTGATCGTGTTTGTGTTCGTCTTTATGAGTGTACACAAGCACATCAACGTTACTTCTCATGAAGTTCTCTCTCAGCTTCCCATATTCGGGTCTGTACTCAGTTTCAACGATGTCTAACTTACGTGCATAGTTCATAGGTGTCTTTAATGCAGTAGACATTGCATTCCGTCGAATTCGCTTGCCTTTTCTTGCATCCAGCGCCTCGTTGAGATTCTTGCTGTTCATCTCGTGGAGCGCCGTCAGGCTCCCCAGCCAAGTGCTGGGAGCGTTGTCCTCGCTGTTCGGCATGGTGAAGTTCAAGGCGCGCTATTCTCTTTTACTTTCTCTTTCAGCGTTCACTTGTTTTCATTCAAACAGCGGAAAGCTTTTGACTTTATGTAGATGTGGTCATATTATTTCACCAGTTTTGACGCGTAGCTCTGGTTTAAAGTTTCACTCACACGACAGAAGTCCAATCTCTTTGTCTCTTGTAGTTTATTTTGTCAGCATCAAAGAATCAACACTTCATACAGTCGTCTTGAGTAAATCCACTGTGATTACAGACACCAGTTGCTGCATCTTGCAAATCTCTGACTTTTACAGCAACCTATTTGCTGTATCTTATAAATTACAGTCTTAGCTTACGTATATAACAACACTCTTGTTGTATATCTCTACTTACAGGAGCTTACGGTTACCACAACCTAGTTGCTGTATCTTACATTCTTAGCTTACCGGGAGCTCACGTTAGCTGACGAGCTTATGGTCAAAAGCTTGTGTTCCCGTAGCCTCCCACATCTAAACTGAACTCTCTTTCATATGACAGTCATACAAATGCATGTAATAGTGGAATGACATCACAGACCAACTTACGATTGTCAAAATGGATGCATGACTAAGAAATTTAAAGCTTATGGCTTATGTAACAAACTTAATGCTTAATGCTTTACTAATGAATAGAACAGGGTAGAATAAATGAAATAACAACAAATAAAATAAAATAAAATAAACACAACAACAAATTCATAACAAGTACGATATGGCTCTTACAGTGAGTATACCAGGATATCATCCAGGTATACTATAATGAAACGGTTCAACATATGACACAATACGTCATTCATGAACCCGTTAAACACTGCAGCTGCGTTCAAAAATCCATAAGCCATCACGTTGTATTGGTAATGATCTGATGTCGTGCTAAACGTAGTCTTCCATTCATTGCCTTTGCAAACATGAACGAGATTATATGCACTGCGGAAGTCAAGTTTGGTAAAGATAGACACGTCATGGAGCTGGTCAATAGCGACCGGTACCCCGCTATCAATCGCGCAGTCCCACGGACGGTGAGGGGGAAGTCGTGCTGCTGCCCTAATGCTAAACACGTCTTTAATTCTTTTATACTCTGATGGCACCATGGTTGATACGTGGGCGCTTGGGCTCTCAATAATAGTTATTGTTGGACCGTCAATGCCGATGGTGTAAAGAATTTAGCGTATCCAGGGGCCCAGGATGTAATGCATGATCCTGCCCAATCAAAATTGGGATTGTGGGAGCTGAGCCAAGGTAGGCTTAGCACGATCAACTGATCCAGCTGAGAAATCACCAAAAATTTTTGTTCCTCTGTGTGACCGGGAAAGTTAACCATAGGGGCACGGAAAGAAGTTCAACAGGCGATTGTTTGAATTTTTGCCATTTAGAGCTTTTTAAGTGATCACAATTAAGTGATCAGTTCTGAAAGCTTTGACACTGGAGCTCGCAGCGAGGAAAGGACAGCAGACGAAATTACATTTCCAGCCGACCCGGAATCTATTAGGGGGAAAACAGAGACAGTGCGGTTATTATAAGACAGTGAGGCGCATAAACAAAAAGAGTGATGTGTGCGAGGTGGTTTATGTGAGGTTACTTGGATAACTGGGTAGTTGTGAATTTTGTGTGTGCCCCCCCCGCACAGTGCAAACATAACCCCGACGTGATTCAACGGTGCCTCTCCTGGGCCGAAAGGCGGGACATGCCCACGTCCATGAGCTCTGACGGGTTTCCTTTGAGCGGCTCGATGGGGGTTTTGCTCTCGTCGGTGGAAATCGGATTTCCCTCCTACTCCTTTGGAGGGGGGGTGCTTTCGTTGGCTGCGGAGGTGCTGGTCTAACTTGATCGCCAGTTCAATGCAGCCGTCGAGGGTAATCCAGAATCGCGACACGCTAGTTCGAGTTGGATGTCAGGATGTAGTACATCCCGGAACCTGGCGAGTAAGCTTTTGCTGCACCAGCTGCTCTCCGTGGGTAAAATCCTGAACTTCACAGCATAATCTGCGACTGTTAATTGTCCTTGTTTTAGCCTCAGCAATTGTTGATCCCCCGTCTTACCATGATCTGGATGGTCGAACACCGCACGAAAGGCTTGGATGAACCACTCGTACCTGGACATGATACTCCCACCTGCTCTCCACACTGCGGTTGCCCAGTCCATCGCTGGCCCGGTAAGCTGCTGAGTGACGAAACTCATCTTTTTTCTATCTGGCAGTTCGGGATAATCCATCAGGTAGAGCTCGCAGGCCAGGAGGAACTTTTTACACCGGGTCTCCAGCATATCGTTCCGGAGGGGCGGCACGAGGCTGAGGGTGCTGAGCGCCGCCGAGGAGAGGAAGGGGAAGACTGACCTGTAGCGAGGTCACAAACGCTGTGTGCTAAGTCATTTACCGCTCTCGCTAGGCTGTCAATCTCCCCCTGTTCCCAGCGGATATAATCCATCATCAGGGCGTCCCTGCTGTGTTCTGGAGGGTCTATTCATCTGTCATGTCTTGTACACTGAAGAGGCGAACGCAGATGCAAGGTTTTTAAATACCAATGAATTTATTGATTTAAATAATGACCAAATAATAGAAACAAAAAACTCGGGTTGATTCCCCAGTCTGGGTCTGCAGGTGGGCTTGTAGACCAAAAGGAAACAGAAAGGAAATAGCTACTTCAACGTTGAGATGAACACCGAGCTGATACTCTTTCAGCCTCATCCTTGAACTTGAAGAAGGTTCTCAAAACTCAACGTGCCCGCGCCTGCAGACACTGCTCAATCCTGGGGTGGAAATATATAAACACATAGGATTATTCACACAAAACATGAGGGTGCACAACAGTGAACAGACGGAGTGGTACGGGTTCGACTGGAATAAATAGTGAGACACACGGGGTAGTCACAGGTGAACTTGATTTGGTGCTAGAAGAAATTAACGTGGAACAATTACACATGTAGACACACTAGGGGGAGACAAAGCGGCGGGTCAGTAATCCAGTGAGCTAGATCTTGTTCCCCAGGGCTGAGGTGGCTAAGGTGTGACAATTATGAGTGAAATAAAGCGGCCCCAAAAAAATAACATTGCACAAATATAGACTCACTGAATAAATGCAGCCTTTTATAAAGTGAAAGCGTGCAACGATGTGAGCAGCTTTATTTCAGTCATAATTTCACAACCACATTCTAGCCATTGGTGATAATAATCTTATAATTATTCAGTGCTGGACACAAACAGCAAAAAAAGCATGATGACTATTTAAAAAAAACTTAAGCACTTTGTGTGGATTTATGTGACAAGTAATTTTCTCAGGGAAGTACATATAAGAATATTTATGTAAAATTTGTAAAATTATATTACAAAAAGTATTACATTCAAGTCCTTCCTGTTCTCTTGGACATGAGCATGCATCAGTATATCACTCCCTCCAACAACACAGCAGTTAACATTTACTTACATCTGAACAGAGTCGTTTTCATAAATCTTGCATGTGAATGGAGTGCTCAGTGGGTCTCAAACGAGAATCCACGAGAATCTGACATAGCTCTGTTTTTCATTTTTAATATTAATTTACCAACAAACATTTATTTTGCAATAAACTTTTTGGAAATCATCTACCGTTTGTGTACATATTCTTTTCTTTGTTATTACAACATAATTTCATTTACAAAAACACTTGCAAAGTGAAAAAAGTCATTGGCATCATCGAAGATACTGTCGAACCCTAGGTGTTTTAACCAAGTACCCCTTTACGGGACCAGCCGAATGATTAAAACAACATACAAATTTAAAGAAACAAATATGGAATATGCTTTTGTCATTATTTTTACCTGTCAATAGTGAGCCATTTGACTTTTGCCATTCATGTGTGTGGGGGTGTGTGTGGAAGAAATGGCTTGGCCTCACTGGTTTCAATGAATTAGTCTGGAAGCATGATAATAGAAAATGGCTGTCTTGTAAAGCTGTCCTGATGGTGAATAATCCTAATTTTAGAAAATCCTCAACAAAACAGAGTTAACCGTCCAATACAGTGTTACAATGTTTAGGAAATTGATGAAAAAGAGAAAAGTGCAGCTCTTATGGGATGTTCCCAGGCTGCTGTGGTCATGGAATACCAAAAATGATCCATGGAAGGAAACCTGGTGAAGGACACTGATGCAGATGGGGAGTGAAGGCTGCCCTGTGTAGTCTGATACAAAAAAAAAGAGCTACTGTGGCTCAAATTGTGTAAAAGGTTAGAAAGGTGTCAGAACACATAGGTCATTACTGTTTTCGTGGCAAAAGGGAGACTTATTCAACATTAACATTTACATACTATATATATGCTAAATATTTTTCTATTTATATAGTTTCTATTCATGTTTTCACACAGATTGGTGCAGATATCTGTGGCTTTTTTGATGACACAACTGAGGAGCTATGCACACGATGGATGCAAGTTGGGGCCTTTTATCCATTTAGTCGTAATCACAATGCTCAATACTACAAAGTAAGTATATGCATAAAAAAAAGCGTCATACATGAATACTTTTTCCTGCTGTTTTTATTCTGTGGTTACTGATTGATGCATGAAATATGTTTTATAAAAGATAACTGCCCCAAAAAGCCTAAATCCCCCAAATTTTAATTTATAGAGAGGCTATTTTCAGATATCGTTTAGAAACTACGTCCAGTTTTGAATACAGGGGTTAGTTTTACAATTAGTTCAGTCTCCCTTAGGGTTTTTATAATCACTCTTATTTTATTTTATTTTTTTTACTTTTCCTGGGGTGCGTTTCCCGTACAACGATGTAGCTCTTTGCTTAAACACCATAGTACGATGCAACATTGAAGAAACTAACTAATTTGTCACTACTGTTTCCCAACACCATAGTACCTGTGTCGCACTTCCATCGTTAGAACTATGTTGGTTTCTTCTTCTTCTTCTTCTTCGACACAATGGCGGCGAAGTGCCATAGGCACATATCGCCCCCTACTGTAAAGTGTGTGTTTTTTTTCCCTCTCTCTTCGGCTCGCATTCAATGCGCTTTCGCAGTGACGTTACGTAGAAGTGGTGTAATAATGTCACGAACGCAACATTAATTAATTCATTATTTGTACAATAAAACATATATAGGCATACACAGTTTAAATGTGCTTTTTTCGAATAACAAAGTCTATAACTGTTATTTATATTTCATTTGAACTTTTTTTTATTTGGTATTGATACATCAGTACAATTAAAATAAAAAGAAATGATGGGTTTTGAAAATCCTGGGATTGTGTTGTGAAAATTACCTATTTTGCTCAAGATCATTTCCTATATAAGTCCCTTTATATACAGCCATGGTTTAATGAGAGTTGACGTGAAAAAATGACACGAAAACCACAATTTACTACAAAAGAGCTTGCAGTTCTTTTGGAGGAGGTGCGAAACAATCAAATCTTGCTTTTCTCCAAATTAAAAATATGAAATCGGATAAAAAATTTATGCTTCTGGAAATGGGTATGAGAGAAGCCCAGAGGAAGTCAGAAACAAGTGGAGGGACTTTGCAAGTGTGACCAAACAAGCAAGTCCAGTGGTGGCCTTAAACTGATCCCTCCAAAAGCTGCTATGTAATTGTAGTTACTGCAATTCTCCACAACATTGCAGTCAAGGAAAATGTCCCGCTTTTTGATGAGGAAGAGGGGGTTCTTTCTGGTGCTGCTGTGGATGAGGAAGATGACACTTCTGATTAGGATGATGATGATGATAATGATGATCCTTCGATCATACATCAAGGCAGAATGCATCCTGCAGGAGCAGAAGTCAGACAACTGTTAATTCAGAATATGTTTGGTTAGTTTTTTTTTTTTACAGTTTGGACCCTGTATTTTTTTGTTTAAATGAATCTTGAATGAACTTGTGTTAATAAATATTTAGTTTATTCGCCTACATGGTTTCCCTCTGCAGATGTACTTTAAATACTTTTGCAAACAAGTAGGCTCTCTCTCTCTCTCTCTCTCTCTCTCTCTCTATATATATATATATATATATATATATATATATATATATATATATATATTCATCATTCATTTTCTATACCGCTTAATCCTGTGTTCAGGGTCGCGGAGGACCTGGAGCCTGTTCTATCGTTTTATTATAAGTGAATTTGTAATCAAAATAACCGAAGAATTAATAACCTAATATCTGAGCACCAAAACATTAAGTTTTCCAAATCGCTCAAAGTGGTTGGGAATTTTTTTTAGAAACTAATAGGGCGTAAGGTTGTTAACTGTGAATAAAACACACCCAGCCGCGGCAAGGAACTATGCACAGGTCGAAGGCTGTAGTTCCAACCATGTAAGTTTGCGACGCTGTTTGCGAATGTTCGTTTGAACTATGGTTTCGAGAAACACCTAGTTGTTGAACTATGTTGGTAACGACGGAACTTGCAACCATAGTTGGCTAACGATGCTTTTGGGAAACGCACCCCTGATCGGGTGTTGGCCTGAGTAATAAGCCTCTTCAGCATGACAATGTCCAGAATCCCATAATAATAATAATAATAATAATAATAATAATAATTGTTTTATTTTTTTCAAGGCTCAGGATCCTGCAGCGTTTGGTGCAAACTCTGTCCTGGTCAAAAGTTCCAAATACTACCTGAGCATCCGCTACACACTCCTGCCATATCTTTACACACTCTTCTATAAAGCTTACATCAATGGTGACACTGTAGTGAGACCCGTCATGCATGAGTGAGTTTACTACCTAGATGATAATAATAATAATAATAATAATAATATTATTATTATTATTATTATTATTATTATTATTAACTGTTATAAACCTGTTTTAGTTGTTATTATTCTCAAGTAGAATGCTAAAACATCATTATTCATCCTGAACTTGAATTAGAAAAAAAAAAATCACTTTTGCCATCAAACAAAGCTAGCAGCTTATTCAGTGTGGTACAGGTTTAAAAATATGATTTAAATGCCTAAAGGTTTTGTGAATAGATTATTTTTAAATAAATAATTTTAATTAATTTATTAATTAAATTGATATAGAGGTACAACATGGGGCATTCATTTTAAGTTTGTAAGCAAAATTACTTTGTTTTGTATTTTATTTTAGATTCTACTCAGACAGTGCAACATGGACAGTGGATCGTCAGTTCCTATGGGGAGCACATTTGCTTATTACACCTGTACTAGATGCTGTAAGAAATGCATGCATGCACACATGAAATAATTAAACAAAGAATCAATGGAGGCACACTAATATACACTTGTTTTTTTGTTTAAGCTTTACATGATTATTTGTAAATGAACCACAACACCACCAATGTACACTGTGTTCCAAATTATTATGCGAATTGGACGTAAGTGTCATACACATTAAATGTTTACTTTTTAAATTAAACTAATGGATGGTACTGTGTCTCAGGGCTCTTTGGATCACTGAAATGAATCTCAGACACGTAGGATAATTAGTTTGCCAGATAAGCCCAATTAAAGGAAAAGTACTGAAGAAGGTTGTTCCACATTGTTAAGCAGGCCACAGGTTTCAAGCAATATGGGAAAGAAAAAGGATCTCTCTACTGCCGAAAAGCGTCAAATATTGCAATGCCTTGGACAAGGTATAAAAACATTAGATATTTCATGAAAACTTAAGCATGATCATCGTACTGTGAAGACATTTTTGGCTGATTCAGCGCACAGACAGTTTCGTGTAGATAAGAATGAAGAAGGTTTCTGCAAGACAAATTAATCGGATTAAGAGAGCAGCTGCTGAAATACCATTACAAAGCAGCAAACAGGTATTTGAAGCTGCTGGTGCCTCTGGAGTCCCGCGAACCTCAAGGTGTATGATCCTTTAAAGGCTTGCAGTTGTGCATAAACCTACTATTCGGCCACCCCTAATAAATTCTCACAAGCAGAAACGGTTGCAGTGGGCCCAGGCATACATGAAGTTTTTAAACAGTCTTGTTTACTGATGAGTGTCGGGCAACACTGGATGGTCCAGACGGATGGAGTAGTGTATGGTTGGTGGGTAGCCACCATGTCCCAACATATGTTAAGATGTAACATGCCCTGTTAGGATGTTTATGATCGAAATAGCTTTTGATTTCTTTAAATATGACTCCTAAAGCTGCAAATTCAACAAAAGCCCATTTTCAGTTCTTTACAACCTATTAAATGTTTTAACTCTGTTGTGCATAATAATTTAGAACCGTGCATTTCCAGTTTTTTTTTTTTTTATAAATATTGTTATCATTAGGAGGTTTGTTCAAAAAAAATAAAATTATACCCTAATGGTTGATGACTTGAAAATTATACTGACTATTATTTGCATTGATTAATTATGAAAATAAGGGAAAGATATCATTTGCATAATAATTTGGAACATGGTGTATCTGGTCAAGGATGTTTGCAAATAAGGAAGAATAGAATCTCTTTTACTCAATGAGGAATAATGCAATGTTTAGACAAAATTATTTATAATGATGATGATGATGATTATTATCATAATCACAATTATTATTGCACTGTGCCATTGCAGGGTGTGGAAACAGTGGAAGCATACATTCCTGATGCTGTGTGGTACAGCTATGAGACAGTAGGATCATTCTCTCTCTCTCTCTCTCTCTCTCTCTCTCACACACACACACACACACACACACTTTTTCTCTCATCATTAAATGGCCATTTCCTTGATTTGTCACTGCTAATTTAAAATCAAATAAGTTGGATGAACTGGAAAAATTGTGATCCAAGCCGTGACAGAATGCTGAGTGATTGGAATAAACAAGAGGGGAAATGAGGTTGCTGCTGAGGTTGTAGCATAAGCACCAATTATAGATTGTATCGATCACTTTTGTCCCTAAGTGGAAGAAATCACTTTTTCGTTTAGTGAAAGTACAGAAGAAAGGCTCCGCCGGTAGAGAAATTTGAGCTCCTCAAGCGATTTGCACATAGACAGGGGATTTAGAAGTTGGTGGCCACACTCAGGGTTAAAACCTGAAGATATCCACAGGATGGCCTTGCTTCAGAAGTAGTTTGGTGAAGGCTGTTTTTGACTTGCTTTTATTTGGGGACAGTTCCTTCA